>LR738714.1:53790993-53820495 GCA_902687465.1 Secale cereale | reverse complement strand
CTATGTTTACAGTTTTATCGGCCCCTTGAACAGTTGATACGCTCACGTTCAATGATTGGTTAGGCCCCTTGGGACAGTCCGGTTTGCCCACGTCCCAATGATTGGCTATGTTTACAGTTTTATCGGCCCCTTGAACAGTTGATACGCTCACGTTCAATGATTGGCTAGGCCCCTTGGGACAGTCCGGTTTGCCCACGTCCCATTGATTGGATGAACCTTGTTTTTGAGCCTGGCAGCTCTTTGAAAAAGCCGCGACTACATGGTCTGATTTACAAGAATTGTGTGTTTCTTGGTGTTTTTTGTGTTCTATAATCTTTTAAACCGAGTAGAACAGCTCCAGAAGTTGACCACCTATCTATAAAGTTATAAGTCTGGGTCATGAACACCAGCGAGAATTAAACCGGCGTTCATCATAACCCGGATCGACCTTCATGATGAGCCAACAGATTGGCAGTACATGATCAGTTGTAATGACCGGTGTTTTTTAAACCGGCCTGGTTTTGACTATAAGTCGCTAGTATGAGACAAAATAATGACCGGTGTTTATTAAACCCGGCCCGATTGTGATCAAACATCATTGGAACCGGTCTTCAAACCGGATTATATTCTTCAATAGCCAAACATGGCTGGATTCCTATTATGGTTATCAATATTATGATTGAGGTTTTCAAAGTCGCTTTAAAGCGCAATGGATATTATTTCATCAATGAAAGTGATTTATTTTACAAAGGAATAGTCCCGAGTTGCTGCAGGCTTACAACCCGGCACTTGGGGGCTACATTATTCAGATTGAGATTACATCAAATACACAAGTCTCAAGCACACAAACAAGTTGTCTACTTGACACTTGGGAGCTAATGGAAAGATCATTTGCTTCATCTGGAAGTACCGGTTCACCTTCTAAATATAGCTAAACCGGAACTTGGGGGCTACCAATCGCTCCTGTCAACAGTTCAAGGTACACAAGTATTAATCCATTATATTGAAAGGTCCACTGCTCAGTTGGTAAAGCACAAAGCTCTTAACCTTGTGGACGTGAATTCAAACCCCACGATGGAAGTTACATTATATAATGTTCATTTCAATAATTATATCTACAAAGTCCCTGCTCATTATTGCATAATGACCCGGCACTTGGGGGCTACATATATGGAATATTCAGTTTCATAGTGATTGGGATGAACAATCCGGATTTCTTCAAGATTATACAAGGCTATTTTCAATGGAATATATACAAAGTCCCTGCTCATTATTACATAATGACCCGGCACTTGGGGGCTATAGGTAATATGCATATAAAGGAGGAACATCTTCAAATTTTCAGTTCTGGCAAATCAGATTAATTGTATGACCCGGCAATTTTGGCAATCATAAACCGGCAAGTTCTACCTCTTTAAGCCGGCTGGATATCAATTGAATATTTCAAAGACCAATATTTTTGTCAAGTCGGAACATTGGAAGGCCGATTCAAATGGATTCTTTATTTACAATATTTCTTATGCAAGCAAGTTGATTATGAAGCTGGTCTGTTGACCCGGATTTTCTAGAAGAAGGAAAGACAAGGACTTAAGGATGGTCAGATGATGGATTACAAGAAATTCTTAACCCGGAGCATCACCTATCAGATTCGCTATTGTGTTATTTTGGAGCATAAAGTTTACCATGGACACATCCAAGCTAAACTTGGGGGCTAATGTCGGGGATATTACCCCGCGGTATGAACCGGCCGGAATTATAACCCGGCCGGACTTGGCATTCTACTTAAGACGGTTTACACTTGGCAATTTACTGGTGACCCGGCAGGCGGATCATGGATGACAAGGCCCAAAGCCCAGAAGGCCGGTTCATATTAATTGTGGGCCGGTTTATGAATAAAGCGCAAGGAATATTATCCATAAAGGAAGCAAGACTAGGACTCCTTGTAATAGATCAATCCTAGTCCTACTAGGACTAGTCATGTAAAGCCTCCCCTTCAACATATATAAGGAGGGGCAGGGCTCCCCAAAGAGGACAGGATTTAGACAAGTTAGACAAGAGACAATTTAGAGGAGAAGTTTAGACAAGTTTCTAGGGTTAGACACAAAGAGCCGGTTTACCGGCGACACCACGAAGATCATAATGAGACCTAGCCTCAAACAGCACGTAGGGTTATTACCGGATGATGTTTCCCGGGGCCCGAAGCTGTCTAAATCCGTGTCTTGCATCGCATCTCTCGATTCCGCTTAACCCCTTCAAGCTACCACATAGATGCGCGCCTCAACACTAAGTCCGTTGATCCGGACATCTGACGTGTTATTTCCACGACAGGATCCCTAACAGGATTATCACCGACAACGGCACACAGTTTACAAGTCGCACCTTCATGTAGTACGCCCAAGACCTTGGCGCCAAGGTCTGCTTCGCTTCTATTGCTCACCCAAGGAGCAATGGTCAAGCGGAGAGGGCCAATGCTGAAGTGCTGCGCGGGCTCAAGACAAGAACCTTCGACAGGCTGCGCAGGTGCAGAAGAAATTGGATAGAGGAGATGCCGGCGGCTCTTTGGTCAATCAGGACGACACCAAATCGATCCACCGGACAGACACCCTTTGCTCTTGTCTATGGAGCAGAAGCAGTTATCCCCACGGAACTCGTATACGGATCTCCTCGAGTGCTCGCTTATGATGAGCTCGAGCAAGAGCAACTGCGGCAAGATGATGCATTGCTCCTTGAGGAGGAACGTCTCCAGGCTGCTGTACGAGCTGCTCGATATCAGCAAGCCTTGCGTCGCTATCATAGCCGCAAGGTCAAGGCCAGGAGTCTCGAGGAAGGCGACCTTGTTCTTCGGCGTGTTCAGTCCGCCAAGAATTCCGACAAGTTGACGCCAAAGTGGGAAGGCCCTTATCGGGTGATACAAGTCACAAGGCCCGGAGCTGTCCGCCTTGAGACCGAAGAAGGCTTACCGGTGAGCAATTCCTGGAACATAGAGCATCTTCGCAAGTTTCACCCATGAGGCGCGGTTGCCGTGATCCGCTCCGGCAACCACCTTTTGTACAAGTCTTGCCGCTGTTGCATGTAAACCTTTGTACAAAGCCGGGCGCAGACCCCGTGCATCAGTAAAGCTTTTGTGCTTCGCGCTATTTGTCGTTTCCATTCTTTTCTTTGTTATTTGCATGCATTGTTTGGCATCTTGTGCAACGCACATCCCCGGTAAGCGCTAGTAAGCCGAGAGGTACCATGCTTGTTTTCCCTCCTCATTTTCTTTCCCTCTTAAGCAGAAGGAATGTTCCTCGCGCACAAGTTTGCCGGGGGGAAGGAGGTGGAGGATGAACCAAGTGCTGTTCAAGAAAGAGAAGCCTTGTCGGGGAACAAGCAATTTATGAAAGCTAAGTTACCAAAGTTTGAGTAATTCAAATTTTTAAATTTTAGTTGTCTTCCTTGAACAACCACACTTTGTATGGAAAACCTGTGCGCGAAGGAACCTACCCGCGGCTAGCCGCGCCCTTTACTCTGTTTCGAGCACGCTCAACGGCTTAAGTGAGCTGCGACAAGTGTCGCGTCCTTACTTCGTTTTCGAGTTCGCTCAGCAGTTTAAGTGTGCTGCGACTTGCTGCGGCAAGGTTACTTGCCGACAAGGTCTTTTGCCAGCAGGCTGCTAAGAGTCCAGCACTCAGCGCTCGCGGCAAGGGCCCCTTGCCGGCAAGTCCCCTAAAAGCGTAGGGTAGAAAGCATACAAAGTGGAGGACCAAAAGCAAGGGAGATAACACTGCATTGATTGATCAAAATAAGATTGTATATTACAAAGATAACTTGCCGTGATACTAATAGATTCTTGTCCATAACATGCCTTGCAGCAGCAAGGGAAGCAGAAAGAAAGAAATCTAATCTACGCGGTCGCCTTCACGCCTTGTGATCTTGTTCACCTTGGCAACGATGTGGGCAACCTGCGCCTTCAACGCCTCCTGATCGGCTTCGGGCGGCAAGCTGCGGAGGACGTTGACAAGGTTGATGTCGGGGTTGCGGTAGACGATCTTCGACAAGACGAGCTCCAAGGTGCCCATGCAGAGCCGACGCGCCTCGTCGGCCAGCTGCACGGGGATCTTCTCCTGCAGCCGCGCGAGCGCCGGCGCGATTCCTCTGAAGAACAGACTCAACTTGGCGCTGTGGGGGAGATTTTCATCCGGGGAGTACCCGAGATGCTCCGCCCTCAGCGCCACCATCTCCTTATCAATATTGGCAGCAGAGGTGACCAGCTCGTCGTTCCACTGCTCCACTGCCCGATTGAAGTTGTTCGCCGAGACGGCGGCGCTCTCCACCAAGTTCCTTTCCTTGCGGAGTTCGTCCTTCAGTTTCGTCTCGCGATCCCGGGCGGCATCAAGCGAACCGGTCAGGGTGGAGACCTTCAGCTCTAAGTCAGCAATGGAATCCTTGGCGGCAGCAAGCTCGGTGCCCTTCTCGGAGAGACGTACCTGCGGCTCAGAGTTGGTGTGGGTGTCTTTCTCCCGCTCCACATTGAGCGCAGTGACTCGGTCCTCGCTTGCCTTCAGGAACAACTCCAGCTGCTTCACCTTGGCCTCCAGATCTTTATTGGTAGTTTCCGCGGCAGCGGCGGCGTCCTTCGCCTCCTTCAAGGCCCCGGCAATGGCTTGCTCCCGGGCGGTGAGGTCGTCCTCGTGGCTCTCGAGGTCGACCTTCCGCTGGTTGAGCGCTCCCTCCCGTTGAGACAACTCCTCGGCGGCCAGCCGCTGCTGCTCTTCTACCTCAGCCTTCTCCAGGAGGAAGGCTTGATGCGCCCCGGCAAGCTCCTCGCGCTCCTCCGCCAAGTTGCGGAGGGCCACCTGGTTGGCGGCACGGTGCTCCGCGGCGCGCTTCTCCAAGTCTGCCCCAGCCTTGGCGGCAAGAGCCTCCCGGGACTCCAGCTTCGCCTGCCTGGCCCGATACAAGGCCAGGAGCCGGCGAAGGAGTCCCTCCTCTTTGGGCTCGTCGCTGTCGCCGGGCGCTTCAACGATCTTCAAACCGGCGGAGGCGAGGACCTCTCCGTCAAAGGTCTCTCCCTCCGCGGGTGCTCGAGATGAGGACGCCCACGGGACTTGTATGAAGACCCCGTTGGCGGCCTTCAAGTAGACACCCGATCGCTCCGCGGAGGCGGAAGGGTCGGTGGCCAGTGCAGCGTCCGGCGCTCCTGCGGCCTCCGGGCCAGCAGTTTGGTCGCTGGTCCCTTCCCCAGCCGCGGCGTCGGCGGTCGGGGCAGTCTCTTCGGCGGCTGGCTCGTCAGCGGCAGTGGCGTTGCCGCCGTCGCCATGCACGCCCTCCTCGCCGGTGGTCTCCGTCTCCATCCGCTCCGGTGCAGGAGGATCTAGCAGAAGAAAAAGAAAAGGAAGAGTCAAGCAAATATCCAAAAAGACAAGTTCAAGGAGAAGAAATTGCAAGACTCACCTTCGCGGACTTCTTCAACGACAGGCTCCCTCGCCGGGGAATTCTCCCTTGGCGGCGGAGTGGTGGCCCCTGCTGGCGGAGGGCCGCCCGCGCCCTCCCTTGGCGGGGTGCTCACCCTTGTCGGGGTACTCGCCCTTGGCGGGGTGCCCGTCCTTGTTGGAGCATTCTCCCTTGCCGGGGAGCTCCTCCTTGGCGGGGAGGGTGGAGCAAGTAGCTCTTCGGGGGCGACCTCCGGGTGCTCCTGCGGCTGCGGCTCCACTCCTGCACAAGACAAACAAGACATCGAAACGTCAACCAAGCGACAACCTCAAGCGCGCCCGTCGAACAGAAAGATAAAAACCAGACTTACGCTGGGGGCTGCGCTGGGGGTTGCTCCTCGGAGCAGCAGGTTGATCCGGCAAGTTTGCCGCTGGCACGTCTCCGGTCGCCACGGCGGGCGAGTCGTCTTCAACCTCGACCACAGGGATCTTGGCCCTCTTCTCCATCCGCTGGGTCAGGGTCCTGAAAGCAAAGCAAAACAAGATCAGAATCAACAAGGAAAATCAACACAGAATCGAAGAAACTAAAGAATTGCAAGTACTTACTCCTCTTCCTCTTCGTCGGAGCTGAGGGCGGAGAAGTCGAAATCCGCCTGGGGTGCTCCTGCGCGAGGAGCTGGAGGAGAAGGCTCCCTCGGGCGCTTGGCGATCTCCGGGGCTGTGGGCTGCGAAGACCCAGCCTCCGTCGTCGCCGAGGACCGAGGAGCAGAAGGAGCGGCCGTCCCGCTCCGGGAGGATCCCCCTACGCTTGGCGCTCGGGCGCGGGGCACTTCCTTGACGACTTCGCTCGTCCTGGTGGCGCGCGTCGCACGGCGCGCTGGCTGCTGTCGAGGCGCCTGCGGCCTCGCCGTCTCAGCTGCCTTGCGGAGGCGCTTCTTCGGTTGCTGCGTGGGACTTGCCGGAGGCGGGGAGTTCTCTGAGGATGAGGAGGCGTCATCATCGAGATTCCGAGATCCACCAGAGTCTTCATCAGCCTCGGCGCCCTCCTCCTCCTCGGCAGGCCCGCTGGACTCAGCGCCGTGTCCGGCGGCCTCGCTCCCTCCGGCAACCTCGCTCGTCCCGGCAAACCTCAGGGAAGGCTCCCCGGCAAACTCCTCAGGCGCAAGCTTCAGCAGCTTGAGAATTTCCGCCTCCTCTGCTTGGCTCACTGCGTCCGCGGCCTGTGCTTCGTTCACTGTGTATCCAAAGTCACCCGCCGCCGCAGCTGCGGCGGCCTCCTCCATCCTGGAGGCGATGTAGGCTATATCTCGGCCAGTTGTGGCCCGGGTGAGGCCTTTGTTCTCCTCGGCGTTGCGGGGTGTCTCGACCAAGTTGTCGAAGAAGGACAGCACAGTATCCGGCGGAGGCTCTATCCAAGTAGGGGCGACGCCATGGGAGTCGCACGCAGGCATCATCGCGCGCAAGGAATCACGGGCAGTGTTGTTGCACAGCGGCACCACTCCCCGGGAAGGTCTGAACCATTCCGGGTGGGCCGGGTCATGCTTGAAGAGCTCTCGGACCATCCCCTTCAACTCCAAGGCAGTGAAGTTATAGTTTAATCCAGGGCGCAGCCTCATGATATCTGCCGCATTGCCGAATTCCCAGGCGGGCCTTTTCCTTTCTTGTAAAGGGGCGATGCGGCGGCGGAGGAAATCTGCCCCAACCTCTCTGATAGTCAGATTGGCGACCCGGAGACGAATAATCCTGATGAGGGCGATACTAAGCTTGTTGTCCTCCGGGGCCAGTTCGCTCCAATCCCTGCCGCGCACTATGGTAGTTGTGCGCGGCGCGGTGAAGGGCTCCGTCTTATCCTCCACCACCCAGCACCAATCGGCTCTCCATTCCTCCCACTTGCCGCGGAGCTCTCCCTTCAGGTACGAGTCCTTCTTGTTCAGCCTGAAGATCCAGGAGATGCCGCCGGAGAGGGGAGCGCCGGCCTCTACTCTAGGCATGAAGAAGTGGCGGAAAAGGGCTACGTTTGGATGAATCCCAACATAGTTTTCGCGCAGATGTACGAAAACGGCCATCGTAAGGATGGCGTTGGGGGTGAAATCTAGGAGGTGGAGGCCATATGTGTTCATGATATCACAAAAGAACTCCGAGAACGGAGGGCACAGACCACAGTGGAAAAACGCAGCGAAGAAAAAGTACCCACCGGGGAACATATCTTTGGCGATGGCAGGGAAGACGTGGGTGCGGGGATGAGCTTTGGTCTCCCTCGCCCAGAACAAATAATATTTGTCCCGCAGCTCCCTCGGACCAAGCCTTGGCGCGAAGACCACGCACCTCTTCCGCAGGGCGGCCAGCTTCGCCGCCTACTCGGACTTCTCCTTCTTGGCCTTGTCGTTCTTAGCCTTGTCTCTTTTCGCCTTGTCGCTCTTCGGAGCCATGGCGGAGGCGGCGAGGGAAGAGGCGAGGAGCTCGACGGCGCCGCGGATGCGGAAGACGGCGGAGGGGGGGCGGAGGCAAGAAGCAGCGGAGGTTTCTGGAGAATCAAGGCGCAATGAAGACGATGGAGGGGAACTGCCCCTGCTTCCTCTGCTTTTAAGGGGGAAGTGGGGGGGGGGGCGTTCCGCATTTCCCATTAAAGAAACAGGCCACGATCTCTCCCACGACGCCGCAATCGACTCGTGCCGTTAGGGAGGAATGCGGCAGATACGGAAGGAGATACGGCTTGCCGTGGGCCGCGTGTGCCCGTGCACTGTTTTGGGCCTGGCCCAACAGTGCTCGGCACCGTGTGTGGCCCAGGCCCGGGGGCTCCTGTCGGTGTACTAAGATAGGGGTACCTTAGTACCCCAACTTGTGCACGGGCAGTAGCAGCTTCCCGCGGCAGGGCTTACCACGTGCTCGCCGGAAACCTTTATGATCCCTATGAAGCCATTCAAGAACAAAGTATACAAGTCAGAAGATCAAGGCCCCGGCAAGAGGAGCTTGCCGGGAAGGCTGCACCAGGCTCAAGGTTATCATTTTAGCACAAGACCCTGGCAAGAGGAGCTTGCCAGGAAGGCCAAGGAATACATATCTCAAGAGATGCCTTGGCGCGTCATGCGCCCCGGCAGGACCCGGAGAGCGACAAGCTTCCAGGCCCGGCAAGATCACTACCCCGGCAAGGTGCTTGCCGGGGAAACCTACGCTGTGTGCCCGCGCTCCAGCTCATCGGCCCACGCGTCGCCCTAGGACCCTTCCAGGGGCACGTGGCAGATGGCTGTGCAGCCTGGGGCACCCGGTGGCAAGCCACGGTGACGAGGCTACCGCCGTGGCGAACGGAGAAGCATGGACGGACACTTTTTGGGGTCGACGGCGACGGGCATTTAATGCCCTTGTCCCCCACTGTCAAAGTTAGGTGAAGACCACTGTTCATCCACTGTTCAGGCACTATTCACGCACTGTTACAACTACCACCAAAATTACACTTTTACCCTCCTCTACGTTGACACCTGTCGGTGACCCCTTGAGCTATAAAAGGAGGCCCATGCACAACGTAGAGAGGGTTCGAAATCTAGACAACTCTCTCGCTCGGTGTAGCTAGTACTGTAGCTCTTCAAGCTCTCGATCTCAAAAACTCAATACAACCTAAGGCAGGAGTAGGGTTTTACGCGTCCGCGCGGCCCGAACCTGGGTAAACTGCCCGCATGCGCTCCTCGATCTGCTCTCCGTGCTCCCTCCGCTCCCTTACCGCAACGTAGAAGGGGCTCCGGTCCCATAGGTGCTCGTGGGAGGACAGTTTCCCCCGACAGACATCACTAGTGAACATCATGGGACCCCGGTCCATATTACCATCACTGATCACACCCGCTATTTACTTCCTGTTCTTATTTCCTAGTTGCAGTCATACCTATCACTATTACCTCTTGCGTTTGATCCTTTGTAAACAGCAAGGCCGGAGGGATTGACAACCTCTCTGTACTCGTTGGGAGCAAAGTTATTTGTATCTGTGTGCAGGTCCTGTCAACCGCTAAGTTGGCGCCGTTAGCGTTGACACCTACTTGTTGGCCCTCGGAGTCTCACGGGATTCGATCCTTGGTATCTTGCCAAGGGAAACTTGCCGTTATGCTACATCTCAAACCTTCCACTTGGGGTAACTAACGAGGGGCGAGAAGCCATCAGCATCCTATTAGCAGCAGAAGTTGAAGAACATACATACTGGAAACACCCACCGAGCTTTTTTTTTTAATTCACATACGGAACTAGAGTTTTTTTAATAAAAGAGGACTACATCAACCATTATAATAGCAGCAGCTTTGTGAAAGAATACTCTCTGTGAACTGCTTTGATAGATTGTTTTTTATGTGTATCCTAGCTACAGCAACAGTTTGAAGCAATATACATACTGAAAACAGACTACTGAGAACTGCATATTGTTGATAGATAGAAACCAAGGTTTTGCGCTCATAATTAACAAAGTACATCATCAAGCAAACTAACGCAACACAAGCAAACATTGTGCCAAAGCAAACTACAACGAAAGCAAACTAATCTACATAAGAAGAAGGAAACAAATCGAGCACTTGCGACAGGAATCCTTGGCTATCAGCATCTGGCCTGCTTCACCAGTTCCACCCGTTGGAGTTGGAGGTGGAATTTGATCCCCCCTTGCCCCCACCCTCCAGGATGACCTGGGGCGCTTCCTGGTCTTCTCTTTTTCAGCGCGCGCGAGGCCTTTCTGCATTGTGGTGATTAGGTTCCATACCACGAACGCAGTGTAGGCGTCCTTGGCAGCATACTCAACGTGCCTCGTGTTGAGAATCGAAGTCCACAGGCTGTGGTCGTGGTCTGTCATCTTTGTCTTCATGTCTGCGTACTCATCGTCGATGATGGCAGCAGCTACATCGCCAAGCGAGTCCAGTGGCTTCGTTCCATCAGGCACCCTCCAGTTCGTCTGGATGTCGACGAAGTTGGGGATGTGGAGGTTGCAGCATGAAAGCTTCTCCTTGTCCTGCTCGATGGAGAAGCCAGCGAACTCGAACCTAAGGAAAGTGAACCGCAAGTTATACCTTTCGGAACTGCATACATAGGCATATAGAACTGCAACACATACTCGGCAGACAGAATTGCTTACCTTGGGTCGCCGAGGAACCTGTCGAAGGGGATGCATCTCTCGCCCAATGTACCACATACCTGGAAAAGAAGCACTGGGTGGTACTTGCCGGTGGATAGTTGAATCAGGGCCGCTCTGGTCTTGTTGGGTGTGTACTCGATGTCGATGCCGACGATCTTCTGGCGGCGCCGCTGGAGAACTGCCTTGTACTCTTCGACGAATGTCGCCATGGCGTCCACGTCGGTGGTGTAGATCACCTTCAGCTTCGTCTTCCCGTGCGCATGGACCTCGTCGTAGGTCTTGGTGAACCCGATGGCTGCAAAGAGGAGGAAGAGGAGGAGGAAGGGCAGCGTCGTGTGTTTGTGCGGACGGTCAGGTTGATGGAGCGCGGGATTTAAAGCCGAGCGTCAGCAACTTCTGCCGAGGCCACGATCTCGTCCCCCAACCGTGTTGGCGATCGTGGGTTCGTGATGATCGTGGCCTTCGCGCGGCTTGCAACCGGCCGGATAGAGGAGCGGGGGCGCGGCGCTTCGGGCGATAGTGGGCGCATTTATTTTAGGGCAGGCGAACCGAATCGTTTCCCGTAAGCGAACTGCATCGCTTCAGAAGCCGAATCGTTTTTGTAGGATCGAAGAAGTAGGTCTAGAGGGGGGGTGATTAGACTACTTGACAAGATAAAAATGTGCCTTTTGGTTGTGCAAAGTTTTAGGCAGTTTTGCAATTAAGATCAAGTCAAGTAACATACTACACATGCAATTCTAGAGTATGGGCAGCGGAAAGTAAATTGCATATATAGTAAAGAGAGGTGGAGAAGATCAAACGCAGTTTGGTGACACGGAGATTTTTGTCGTGGTTCCGATAGGTGGTGCTATCGTACATCCACGTTGATGGAGACTTCAACCCACGGAGGGTAACGGCTGCGCGAGTCCACGGAGGGCTCCACCCACGAAGGGTCCACGAAGAAGCAACCTTGTCTATTCCATCACGGCCTACGCCCATGGAGGACTAGCCTTACTCGGGGTAGATCTTCACGAAGTAGGCGATCTCCTTGCCCTTACAAACTTCTTGGTTCAACTCCACATCTCAAAGACGGAGGCTCCCAAGCGACACCTAACCAATCTAGGAGGCACCACCCCCCAAAAGGTAATAGACGGTGTTGATGGTGATGAACTCCTTGCTCTTGTGCTTCAGATGATAATCTCCCCAACACTCAACTCTCCTCACTGATATGGCTGTGGTGGAAGAAAGATTTGAGTGGAAGGCAACTTGGGAAGGCTAGAGATCAAGTTTCATATGGTAGGAATGGAATGGCTTGATCTCAACACAAGGGTAGGTGGTTCACTTCTCAGAAAGTGTATGGTAGAAGTGGTGGTACTTTCTGATGGCTCTCCTCACGAATGAGGAGGGGGTGGAGGGGTATATATAGCCTCCACACAAAATCCAACCGTTACACACATATTTGACCAATCTCGGTGAGACCGAAGTGAAAACTCGGTCAGACCGAAAGTTCAAATATAGTGAACGTTGGGATTTTCGGTGGGACCGAAAATACCATCTCGGTGGGACCGAAAGTGTATCTGATATGAACGTTGGAGATTTCGGTGAGACCGAGAAAGAAAACTCGGTTGGACCGATTTGAGAAAGAGTAGGAACATGCCAGAATCGGTGAGACCGATAATGCAATCTCGGTGAGACCGATTTGACCCAAGACAGAACCTGGCCATTTCGGTAAGACCGAAAATGCAAACTCGGATATTCCGATATGATGTGAAATGGTTACAGAAGGTTGGCAGTTCAGTTTCGGTGAGACCGATCTCAAACTCGGTAAGACCGATTTTTCTAGGGTTTGGAATATGGCAGAAGTGGTTCATCTCGGTGGGACTGAGTTGGAAGAATCGGTTTGTCCGAGATTACTTATGGGTGTGTATAGAAGTGAAAGGTGCTGATAGTTGAAGGAGCTAAATCACTAAGCACTTGAGCAACCAGATCATCAACACAACCTCATCCCCTTTTAATAGTATTGGCTTTCCTATGGACTCAATGTGATCTTTGATCACTAAACCAGAAATGGAGTCTTGAGCTTTTGCCAATGCTTGTCTTAGCACTTGAGGGGTCCACTTCTTCAATCATCTTGCCATACCAATGTGATTGGGTTTCCTGAAACATACTTGATAAAAGTATTACTCCAACCACAAAGTATGTTGTCATTAATTACCAAAACCACCCAGGGAGCAAATGTGCTTTCAATCTCCCCCTTTTTGGTAATTGATGGCAACACACTGAAATTATACTAAACAAAACATCAAAGCTTATTGAAAGAAAGACAGAATTATCATGAAAGCTTTGACAAGCATGTAGTACACAGGCTCCCCCTACAAGTGTGCAAGATTTTCATAGATTATGGTTTTGGACTACCACAAGCACACAAGAGAGATAAGCAAGATGTGCTACATGCAGCTTGGCTATATGCATCAGAGCAGAAGAAAAGGAATTGAGTGATAATGCATATGTGCATGGTGATTTCTTGCAAACAAGTATTTACAAGCAAGTCACCATCATGCACATTCTGCAAGATGCATATACTTACCTTGAGGTTCCTTGGCATTTGTACCTGAAGGGATAAACTTGAGAAAACAAGGTTAGATAACACAAGAGTATTCCTTCAACCAACTGCAAGAACATCAAGAGTACCAAGCCAGGGAGGACATGTATAAAGAGTGTCTCATATTGAGCACAGGCTTGAATCAGCAAACATGTCTCCGAAGCTAAAAGATTTTCAATGAACTCTGAGAGATTTTGCTTTTCATAGGATATCAATTGTGAAGATTCCTCTAAGTCTTCTCCCCTTAAACTAAAAGATTTCATAAGATACCAATTGTGAGAACAAGGGGTGTGATGGAAAAAGCAAAATCAAAAGAATGATGCCAATTGTAATGTCCAAGTAAAACACGACAAAGCTTTGATGTGATTCTCTCCCCCTTAAGATAAGATTGCTTTTCTTCTCTTCTCCCTCTACTCCCCCTACTCCCCCTAAGTTCTCTCCCCCTTTGACATCAAGTGCCGAAAAGGACAGCAACTAGGTAGGACAGGAAAGATGGAAAGAAAGAAAGAAAGAAATGGGATCCTTAAGAATCACAACAGGACAAATAAGAATATGCATAGAGAAACATTGAGTCTACTCCCCCTTAAGATTTAAATTTGAGTGGAGCTGCAGAAGATGATATCCTGGAAGATAAATCGGTGACACCGAATTAGATGGATCGGTGGGTCCGAATCCTTTTCGGTTAAACCGAAAGTTTCAAATCGGTGATGCCGAGTTTATTCCAGGGAAATACAGAAATAATTCAGCTCACTTTACGAGGAGAGTTTCAAAAGATTTGCAATGAATTTGTAAAAGATTTTCAAGGAATTGATCAGAGCCATAAAAAGATTTTCAGAAGGATATTCACAAGGAAATATAAGAAAAGAGATAAAAGGATTCCTAGATGAAGTTTTTTTTTTGTGTAAAGAAAACTCAATGAGAGAACATAAGAGAAAACAAAAAAAACTCCAAAAGCATATGTACTTCATCTAGATAAAGGTCGGCGACAAAGTCACCTATGTTTGAGTATATTGACTTAGGAGTCAAATGAGAACATTTGATCATAGGTCATACTCATCGTTTAAGCTCAAAATGGGGTTGCCATTTTTCGATTAAGCATTTGATGTGATCACATCTTATGAAGCTGCTTGTACTCATGACTTTGAGTAAAGCTTCTTAAAGATGTGAAGAACATACCTTGGGCTTGTTGATGCTTTGCTCATGTAGGTAAGCTCGATGTAGGTGCTCATTGAATGTGAAGTTGGAGCGCCTTTTCTACTTGTGTAGTTCATCTTCCTACATGGGTTAGGCAAGCAAGGAAATACTCAAGAATATCCAAGATGACAAGAGTGAAATACTAGATGTATAAGATGTCAAAAAGGATATGTGGAATTTTGTTCCTTGAACTCAACATCCCAAAGGGCTAGATACTTGGTCAATGACAAGATTACTCATGATTTGAGTGTGTGGTAATCTTGTGGAATGTAGATCATCCAAGTACCTGCAAAGAGTTAGATGCAATACAAGGAGGCAAATGTGTCCAAGACATATGATCATCATCATAAGAGAAATATCAAGGATTAGTCAAGAGGCTCATGCCTTGCATGCATCAATGGAGTTATCACTCCAAGTTTGAAGCATCAATGATGTTCAACTCACTCCTCAAGCGACAAAACACTTTCTCATCAAGAGGTTTTGTAAAGATATCAGCAAGTTGTTTGTCAGTACGAACATGCTTAAGATTAATGTCACCCTTGGCAATATGATCACGAATAAAATGGTGACGAACTTCAATATGCTTTGTTCGAGAATGTTGCACAGGATTGTGTCCAATCTTGATTGCACTCTCATTGTCACAAAGCAAGGGAACACGTCTCACATGTATCCCATAATCTTTAAGCGTTTGTGTCATCCATAGCAATTGAGCACAACACGAACCAGCAGCAATATATTCAGCTTCGGCAGTGGATAAAGATACCGAATTTTGTTTCTTGGAGGACCAAGATACAAGGGATCGACCAAGGAATTGACATGTACCCGAAGTTGACTTTCTATCAACCTTGTCACCGGCATAGTCCGAGTCGGAATAGCCAACAAGATCGAAAGAAGCTCTCTTAGGATACCAGATGCCAAAGTTTGGTGTGTGTATCAAGTATCTCACTATCCTCTTAACAGCTTTAAGATGACATTCTTTAGGAGCTGCTTGATATGGCGCACACATGCATACACTTAACATTATGTCAGGACGAGAAGCACAAAGATATAGTAGAGAACCAATCATAGAACGGTAAACCCTTTGATCAACGGGTTCTCCATCTTTTGTCAAGTCATTGTGTCCACTAGTAGGCATGGGGGTACTCATACCTTTGCTTTCTTGCATGTTGAACTTCTTGAAGAGATCCTTGGTGTACTTTGTTTGTGAGACAAAAGTACCCTCCTTAGATTGCTTGATTTGCAACCCAAGGAAGAATTTGAGTTCACACATCATGGACATTTCATACTTCTCCGACATGAGCTGTCCAAACTTCTTGCTAAAATGGGGGTTAGTTGAACCAAAGATAATATCATCAACATATATTTGGCACACAAATAGTTCACCATTAACCCTTTTTGTGAACAGCGTTGAGTCTATCTTTCCAATTTCAAAGCCTTTTTCAAGAAGAAAGCTAGTTAAGCATTTGTACCAAGCTCTAGGAGCTTGTTTAAGACCATAAAGGGCTTTGTGCAACTTGTAAACATGATTAGGCTTTTTGGGATTCACAAATCCGGGAGGTTGTTTAACAAATACTTCCTCCTCAATTTCACCATTTAGGAAAGCACTTTTGATGTCCATTTGATAGAGAGTAATATCATGATGATTGGCATAAGCAAGAAGAATGCGAATGGACTCAAGTCTAGCAACGGGGGCATAGGTCTCACCATAGTCCATACCTTCGACTTGTGTGTAACCTTGAGCTACGAGACGAGCCTTGTTGCGGATGACTTGTCCATCTTCATCTTGCTTGTTCCGGAACACCCATTTGGTTCCAATGATGTTTTGATCATCGTTGGGCTTCTCTACCAAAGTCCACACCTTGTTCCTCTCGAAGTTGTGTAGTTCTTCGTGCATAGCGTTCACCCAATCCGGGTCATCAAGTGCTTCTTCTACCTTCATAGGTTCAATACTAGAGATAAATGAGTAATGCTCACAAAAGTTAGCTAAGCGAGTTTTAGAGCGAGTAATTCTCCCGGAGTTGATGTCGTTCATCATTTGTTCCACGGGATGATTCTTCTTGACTCTTGCTCGAACTCGGGATAGCTTTTGTTGATGTTGTGGCTCAGCTTCCTCATCATCTTCATCTTCCTCTTCTTCTTCTTCATTGTTGTTGGTGTTGTCTTGAGGTGGTGGAGAAGGAGGTTGTGGTGGATCTTCTTGTTGCATTTCCTCATCTTGGTGAGTTCCACTTGTGGAGGCCTCCATATTGCCTTGAGGTTCATCTCGCCGTGAGGTAGGTGGCTCCACATATGTAGATGAGGTACTCTCCTTCACTTCCATGGGACGGATCTTTCCAATAGATAAATCTTGGATAGCTTCAGATGGGTCCTTGTCTCCTACATCAATAGGCATTTGCTCTACTTGCGAGCCGTTAGATTCATCAAACTTCACATCTACCGTCTCTTCAACCTTTCGGGTGAAATTATTGTAGACACGGTAGGTGTGGGAGTTTGATCCATAACCAAGAAGAAAGCCTTCATGAGATCTAGGAGCAAATTTAGATCGACGATGCTTATCAAGGATATAGCATTTTGAACCAAAGACACGAAAGTATCCCACTTGGGGTTTGTTACCAGTGAGAAGCTCGTATGATGTCTTGCCGAGGAGCTTATGAAGATAAAGCCTGTTGATAGCATGACAAGCTGTCTCGACCGCTTCTCCCCAAAAGTGTTTCGGTGTCTTGTATTCATCAAGCATCGTTCTTGCCATCTCTACGAGCGTTCGGTTCTTCCTCTCAACAACTCCATTTTGTTGAGGCGTGTATGTAGCCGAGAACTCATGTAGAATTCCTTCCTCATCGAGAAAAGAGTCTACATTGGCGTTCTTGAACTCCGTTCCATTGTCACTCCGAACTTTCTTGATCTTCACCTCAAATTGATTTTGGGCCTTTTTGGCAAAGGTCTTGAAGATCCTCTGAACCTGCGATTTATCATCAAGGAAAAATACCCACGTAAATCTGGAATAATCATCAACTATAACTAGACCAAAGGAGTTACCACCAAGGCTTTTGTAAGAATTGGGACCGAAGAGATCCATATGAAGAAGCTCAAGCGGTCTCCTAGTAGTCATGATGTTTTTCACGGGATGACTTCCACCAACTTGTTTTCCTGCTTGACAAGCACTACAAAGTCTATCTTTGTCAAAGAAAACATCTTTAACACCAAGAATATGATCACCTTTGATTAGCTTGTCTAGGTTACGCATACCAACATGTCCTAGCCTTCTATGCCATAACCAACCTTTAGAGGATTTTGCAATGAAACAAGCTCTAGGTTGGGCTTTCTTAGTGAAATCAACAATATATAGATCTCCTCTACGAATACCAGTAAAAGCCATGTTTTGATTATCACGACGAAAGACTTGGCAATCTACTTTGGTGAAAAGCACATTGAATCCAAAGTCAGCTAATCTAGACACGGAAAGTAAATTGTATCCAAGAGATTCTACAAGCATGACATTTTGAATAGAGCTATCATGAGATATGGCCACCTTACCAAGGCCAAGTACCTTACCCTTGGAGTTGTCTCCAAAAGTCACATACTTGCGTGGGCCATCGTTCTTTGCAAGCTCTCGAAACATGTCTTTGTCTCCGGTCATGTGGTCGGTGCATCCACTATCAAGAATCCACTCTTTTCCGCCGGACATGTAGTCTCTCATATTTGCCATAAGATTGAGACTCTTCATGACCTTGTCTAGCTCGGTGTCCGAATCGGAGTAATCATCATCATGCTCATGCTCATCATCATATTGACCCATAGATTGTTCATCATCAACACCTAGGTCAATTTGATAAGTACTTGCATTAGTTTGGTTAATGGAACAATAATCTTCGGAATGCAATGCAAGAGCATTTCTAATGATAATATTGATAAGACCGGGATCACCCTTCTTTTTCATAAGATCACGAAGCTCAAAGAAGCATTTATCAAAGTTAGGATCATTGGGGTGCAACTTATCAAATTCAATAGTCTTGTGTAGAATTTCATCAAGACTTCTCAAAGAGTAGTCCGGATAAAGTTCTTCCAAGAATTTCCACATAGCATAGGCACACTCAAAGTTTGTAACAAGATTAAGCAAGTCATCAGGTAACCCTCTAATGATAAGATTTACAGTTCTAAGGTTACGAAGCAAATCAAGCTCTTCATCCATGGTAGGGTGCAAGGGATCAAATGGAGGCACATAGGGGGTCTCAATATATTTGCACAAATTGTACATTTTAAAGATACTAAGCATTTCAGACCTCCAAGAGTTATAAAACCTTCCATTAAGAACAGGCACTCTATGGCTAACACTCCCATCCGTAGACACGTCCATCTTCCTCCAATGGTGTGTAAACCAAAGCAATGGAGACCAAAGCTCTGATACCAATTGTAGGATCGAAGAAGTAGGTCTAGAGGGGGGGTGATTAGACTACTTGACAAGATAAAAATCTGCCTTTTGGTTGTGCAAAGTTTTAGGCAGTTTTGCAATTAAGATCAAGTCAAGTAACATACTACACATGCAATTCTAGAGTATGGGCAGCGGAAAGTAAATTGCATATATAGTAAAGAGAGGTGGAGAAGATCAAACGCAGTTTGGTGACACGGAGATTTTTGTCGTGGTTCTGATAGGTGGTGCTATCGTACATCCACGTTGATGGAGACTTCAACCCACGGAGGGTAACGGCTGCGCGAGTCCACGGAGGGCTCCACCCACGAAGGGTCCACGAAGAAGCAACCTTGTCTATTCCATCACGGCCTACGCCCACGGAGGACTAGCCTTACTCGGGGTAGATCTTCACGAAGTAGGCGATCTCCTTGCCCTTACAAACTTCTTGGTTCAACTCCACATCTCAAAGACGGAGGCTCCCAAGCGACACCTAACCAATCTAGGAGGCACCACCCCCCAAAAGGTAATAGACGGTGTTGATGGTGATGAACTCCTTGCTCTTGTGCTTCAGATGATAATCTCCCCAACACTCAACTCTCCTCACTGATATGGCTGTGGTGGAAGAAATATTTGAGTGGAAGGCAACTTGGGAAGGCTAGAGATCAAGTTTCATATGGTAGGAATGGAATGGCTTGATCTCAACACAAGGGTAGGTGGTTCACTTCTCAGAAAGTGTATGGTAGAAGTGGTGGTACTTTCTGATGGCTCTCCTCACGAATGAGGAGGGGGTGGAGGGGTATATATAGCCTCCACACAAAATCCAACCGTTACACACATATTTGACCAATCTCGGTCAGACCGAAAGTTCAAATATAGTGAACGTTGGGATTTTCGGTGGGACCGAAAATACCATCTCGGTGGGACCGAAAGTGTATCTGATATGAACGTTGGAGATTTCGGTGAGACCGAGAAAGAAAACTCGGTTGGACCGATTTGAGAAAGAGTAGGAACATGCCAGAATCGGTGAGACCGATAATGCAATCTCGGTGAGACCGATTTGACCCAAGACAGAACCTGGCCATTTCGGTAAGACCGAAAATGCAAACTCGGATATTCCGATATGATGTGAAATGGTTACAGAAGGTTGGCAGTTCAGTTTCGGTGAGACCGATCTCAAACTCGGTAAGACCGATTTTTCTAGGGTTTGGAATATGGCAGAAGTGGTTCATCTCGGTGGGACTGAGTTGGAAGAATCGGTTTGTCCGAGATTACTTATGGGTGTGTATAGAAGTGAAAGGTGCTGATAGTTGAAGGAGCTAAATCACTAAGCACTTGAGCAACCAGATCATCAACACAACCTCATCCCCTTTTAATAGTATTGGCTTTCCTATGGACTCAATGTGATCTTTGATCACTAAACCAGAAATGGAGTCTTGAGCTTTTGCCAATGCTTGTCTTAGCACTTGAGGGGTCCACTTCTTCAATCATCTTGCCATACCAATGTGATTGGGTTTCCTGAAACATACTTGATAAAAGTATTAGTCCAACCACAAAGTATGTTGTCATTAATTACCAAAACCACCCAGGGAGCAAATGTGCTTTCAGTTTTCCGTAAGCGAACTGCATCGCTTCAGAAGCCGAGTCGTCTTCCACAAGCGAACTGCATCGTGTTACAACCGAGACATTTTTTTATTTTTTTGTCTATGACCTGTGGGCCTGTGGGCCTTTTATTCATGAAGTCTCTCTTGCAGCCCCCCTTGGCCCCTTCTGCTTCCTCTCCCCCGCACCCGCACAGAAATCCCCCCGCCCTCGTGCTCTCGAGGTGGAGAGCGACGACGCCCGCAGCCGCCGCCGTCCGTAGGGGCTCTCTCGTGGTGGACAGCGACGACGCCCGCAGCCACCGTCGTCCGTAGGGCGCTTCCTCCGCCGTCGCCGTCCGCACCCGCCTCGTCCGGCCGTCACATCGTCTCACGGTGAGCCCCAAATCACCCCCAACCCTTTCCAGATCTTGTGCTAGGGTTATTTTTCGAGCCAGCATCCTCTTCTTAAGGTTGTTTTGTATGCTTGAAATTGTAACGCCCTATTAATTGAAAGTTTTTCTCTGCCTGCTTTTGGGGTTTGCTGTCTAGGGTTTAATTATTATCCCTTTCTGATTGCAGACACAACATGGCTTCTTCCTCCCCAATTGATGCGTCACCAGTTAGAACGGCTTCCACATCTGGTACTACATCAAAGTGAACTGCATTTTTCATTCAGGGTCAATTTACTTCTTTTGTTGAACGAAATAGTGCACTGCATCTTAGATTCCTTTTTAGCGAGGCCCATTTTTTCAGACATGTGGCAAACTGATATGAACTGCCTTAAGTTAATTGTTTTTACTTTTTTTGGAATGACATTAAGTTACTTGTTATGTTTGAATTGTTAAACATAAACTGCTAAAAGAGCACTGCATTTTGGACATTGCTTTGTATTTTTTTTTGTCTATCCACTATGCGGTTGCCAAATTGATATGAGCTGCATTAAGTTTTAGTTTTTTCTTCTTTACAGAACTGCATGAATATGTTTTGTTTTGTATATCTTAGCGCACTTCTTTTTATATGTGGTCAATTGGTCACTGAGCGAATTAGTGCACTGCATCATATATCCCTTTACCAATGTCCACTTTCAGACACGCGCCAATATGATATTCAAGCGACATGAACTACATTTTAGGTTTACTGTTATGTTTTTATTGTTAAACATAAACCGCTGAAAAGAGCACTGCATTTCTACATTTGTGTTTCCAAGTTGATATGAGCTGCATTAAGTTTAGGTCTGCCTCTCACACACATATCTTTCTTATGTTTTTCTCACCCACAGTTTTATCTTCTGGTGGGTCAGGGGGTGGTGGTGTTAACTATTTGATTACACGTTATTTCACAGCCGATGTTGTCGGTGGTGGTACATCTGATCAGGGCAGCATTCCACCTGAATTGAATGAAACCCAGTCGCAATCTGTTGATGGCTCAGAGCCAGTTACATAGGATTGGATGGTCCCTGATCAGATTGCAGCTGATGTTGAGAGGAAAAGGCAGAAAGCGATTGCGCTCGATAATACTTTCGTGAAGGCCCATAAGGCGAAGCAAGTAAAGTTTGAGGAGGGTAAGGAGATAGGAAGGAGGATTGCAGATTCAAAGAAGTCTGCTAAGTTTGCCCCCTCAAAGAATCCTGTGAAGAGAAAGCTCAACACTGCTGTAGAGCAAGGTTTAAGTTCTCCACGTCGGAGCCCGCGTGTTGATTACTCAAAGAGACCTAATTATGCCGAGGTTAATGTGGATGGGATTTAAGGAAAGCGGAGACGCGCGGACGATCACTCTGGTGTTGATTCTGAGCGTCAATCTAAGCTTGCGCGGGAAAATGCAGCTGAAGAAGCACTGGACAGTGATTCTGATAAGGAGGATGTTGATGTTAGTAAGGTATACGCTGTTTATTTACTTTTTCTTCTGTTTTTTAAGTTGTTTGGCATGAGTTTGCTGATGTGAACTGCATTTTTTATTCTTTTTTTTGTAGACTGCTAAGAGTACCAAGAGGAAGAGGTCTGAAGATGATGTTGCGCATGAATGGCGTTTTAACAAGACTGTTCGGCTGTCCATTCCAAACGTAATCAAAGCTGTCGCTTTGTTGGGTGAGGCGCACAGAAATTTGGTGCGGCAAGCAGGTTTTGGCATTGTCTTTGACCTGAAATTAGAGAAGAATGTTTCTCGTGTTTTGATGTGCAAGCTGATGGGAAAGATCGACCCTGACACGATGAGATTTGACTGCGGGCCAAACAAGGTTCTGGAAATCAATCGCGAGGCTGTCCATCACATTTTTGATTTCCCTATGGGTTCTCACACTGCTCCCAGGCCTGCTGCCAGCGGCCATGATGATTCGCTGACTAATCTGAAGGATGAACTTGGTTTCAACCGTTCTCGGAGTATAGATGCGAAGGACCTGCTTATTTTACTTCGCACGCTGGCTGCGGACCCTGCGAAGGTTAATAAGACGCTGAAGGTTTTTTTCTCATTGTTTTCCAGTGCTTTCTTTGTCCCAGCCCCGCAACTCGGTTGTCCAGGGTAGCTGCTATGGTTGAAAACTTGGATATTTCATCTATGGCTAGCATGGACTTTTGTCAGCTTGTTGTCGACGAGCTGCAGGCCACTGTGTACAAGTGGAATTCTAAAGGGAGCAAGCAGAACTACGCTGAGGGTTGCACCATCGTGCCCCTGTTCATGTACCTGGATTCGTTGAATCTTCGAAAAGTATCGGTTATGGATAGACGCACGCCACGTGCCGCAATACTGTCCCATGTGCAGTTGAAGAAGATTCACAATGCCGACATTATTGTCAGGGGAAAGATACACCTGGACTCTTACAAGTTTGGCAAGCTGCCGGTGAGTGCATAGCCAGCCTTTGTTTTTGTTTTATTCCTTTTTTTCGCGCATGCTAAATGTGAACCTCTTATGTACTTTTTTTTGTGAACTGCATCTCTTTTTTTTGTTAATTTTTTCAGTGGAAGGCGGAAGCGGACATTGTGTACAAGCGGACTGCAGTTGCCGAAGCGCCTGAAATGTTTTGTGAGCCTCTTGATAGGGCGGCTCCAATTCGACGGGCTCGTGGTTTTGCTAGGGCGGCTGCTGGAGGTTTTTCTGGCCAGGCTTCTGGTGATCGCAATAAATTTGTTCAGGTCGATGAGCTTCTCGACAGGGTCATCAATATTACTAGTGATTTCCCAACATCCGGTTCTAGGATGAGGAATATTGCTGGATTGTTTCCTGAAGGCAAAGGCCCTTCTGAAGCAGAAATCGAGGCCGCTCATAACTTTGACCGTGGGCAGCTTGAATTCCTTAAGCATACTGTTACGAATATCAGGTCTTTATTCGTTCAGTTTAAGCAGTCTCAGGACGACCGGTGTGCTACGTATGAGCAGGAAGCTGATGCAATTGTGAAGGAAATGAACAGGCATGAAGATATTGTCCGACCTTCTTTGCCCGACCCCGCAGATGTGGATGTATGTCTTTTTTCCATATTTGAACAGTGTTTTTACCCATATTTGTTATCTATTTTTTCTGTGTGTTTGTGGCATTGACTATTTGTTTTCGCATCCTTTTGTTCTTTTCGCATTGTGGAGGAGAATCTTCTAAGGCTAACGCTTGTCGTGATGATGACCACCAGGACCACAACGGTGTTGATTCTGATTATTTGTTTGACATGCCATTGTCCCCCGTTGACGAAGCTGCCAAAGACAATCCTATTGACGAAGGCGTCATCGACAAGGTTTGATTTGTTCCTATTTTTTTGTTACAGTGAACTTCATTGTTTGATTTTTTGTAGTGTCCAAAACAAACAATTATATTTTTTGCACCAGCAGTGGCAGCGAACTGTAGTTTTTAACTTTTTTTGTATTTTTGTGCACCAGTTGTGGTAGTGCACTGCAGTTGTTGTTTAGAGAAGAAGCATCAATTTTTTTAGCAGTGGACTGCATGATCTGGTATTGGTTTTTTAGTTGTAGAACTGCAGATTTGGATAATAGTTTTATTTATGTTTTAATGTTTTTTAGGATGCCGAATCAAACGTGGAAATACATGGGAAGG
The DNA here is from genome assembly GCA_902687465.1 of Secale cereale. Lineage (NCBI taxonomy): Eukaryota > Viridiplantae > Streptophyta > Magnoliopsida > Poales > Poaceae > Secale > Secale cereale. The sequence continues at coordinate 53,796,212 of LR738714.1, read as the reverse complement.
AGGCAGAGGGTGACGCTGGCAAGGACGAGGAGGCCGACAAGTCTAAAGAGATGGAAGGCGACACTTCTCTGGTGAGTATAGAGAATTTTGCATTTTGTGTTTTATTTTTTATTTTTCATGCGAGCTTCATGGTCCGTTTTATCAGTGAACTGCATTCTCTCTTTTTTGTGTAATGTGTTTCATTTTTTAACTCATTAGAACTGCGGATTAAATGTTGAAATCCAAGCGGAGCGCATCATTGAGGATGATAATCTGGAAGGGAGAGGAGGGGAGGAGCCTGATGCGGAGGTTGATAAGGCAGAAGGTAGAGAAGGAGGGGAGTGTCCTGTTGAGGCTGATAAGGCGCAAGAGAGAGAAGGAAGGGAGGATATCGTGGATTGTGATAAGCATGAAGAGAAAGAAGGAGCTCCTGGTGTTACAGTTGAAATTGCAGAAGAGACAGAAGGAACTCCTAGAGTCGGATTTGACGATGCGGGGACATCTGCTGGCATTGATGGTGTTGTTGGGCCTACTGTTTTGTTGCTTGGCGATGAGGTGCCTGAGAAATTTTGTGTCGTCCCTCGCGCCCCCGAGCAATCTGTTGGCAATCTGGCTTTCCCAGCCGAGACAACCAAAGTCCCAGCTGAGACAGTTTTGATTGGTTCTGAAGAGGAACAGCCAAGACTCTCTCAGGACATGAGCAATCAAGCGCCGCTTGACGATGATCGGGCTGGAGCACTTGACGCTCAGCGAAGATTTATATGAGCAGCCGCATGAAGTTTATTCTGAAACCGAAGGTAAGCGAACTGCATTATTTTTGTTCTTTCCCCGGGGGCGAAATGGACCGTGTGTGTTTTATTATCTGATATCGTCCCACTCTGTATGCAGATGAGGAATTACCTGTTGTTACTCCTTCAAGGGTTGATCCAGCTCTTATGAGAAGATACAATGAGTTATATGACGCTGTTACGAGGGCTAGGAGGGACAAGAAGAAGCAGTATGACATTTTTTGTCTTACGCCCTGGTTATTTAATATGTTATTTTTTCAGGGACAGCCATCTTATCACTTTTTGCTGGGCTTTTTTCTTCTTGTCTGAAGGCATCTAGTTGCGTTCAAGGGTGAGTTTGGTGATATTACTATCGGTCATGTTGGCGAGTCTTTTTGGTCGTATGGAACGCTGAGCACGCGCCTCGCAAACATTGGCGTCTCTATGCTAGCTGAGAGGTTCAAAGGATCTCAAACGATGATTGTCATGTACAACCTATGTGTAAGCATTTCATTAATTTATATTTTATCCCCTCGTCCATTTTTTATTTGTGCTATAAGCATTTTCATTAACTCTTTGGTTTTGTCTTTTTTGCAGAATTCCATTTGGAATGGCGGTGCCACAAATAGGGCTTTGAAAAAGATGTTTTCTTCAAGCGCAGAGGAACGTGTGGACAAGAAAAACTTGGTAACGCATTTCGACCATCTGTCGTCATCTTGAAAATAAGTTTTCTGTTTTTCTATTTTCTCATCTGGTTTGTTTTATTCTTTTTTTTATTTCAGATTGTGTTTGCAACATTTGACCCTCCTCCCACAACAATGAAGGACGCGATAGGCCACTACTGCTTGGTCACTTTGAACCTGCGAGAGAAGCGTTTTGAGTTTCTCGACTCATTGAACGAAGGCGACAGCGCTGCTGCAAACCTTGTCTTCCGGAAAATGGTCAGGAACATCAAAAAAGTTTGGAAAGATGGCAGCGCAAGCTGCGATGAGCCGTTGAACCCTCCCACCCTTGATGGCTTTGCGCTGACTCATATTAATGTCCCGCAACAGGGGAACGGGTTTGTACCTGTTCTCCTTTTTTCTTTTTCCTCCTACAATTTTGTGTGTGTAAGTGAGCTGCATTGTTTTTACTAAATTAGAAGCACCTTTTTCCTTGAGCGAACTGCATTACTAATGTGTTATTGGTTGTTCTCCCTCGGTTTCTTTGTGTGTATGGAGCTGCATTGTTTTACTAACATCAGTAGCACTTCATTATTGAGTGAACTACATTAGTAATGTGTTTTGTGTTGGTTTTCTTCCAGGCATGATTGTGGATTTTACATGTTCCAATTCATGCAGACCTGGGATGGTGAAACGATTGCCAAGTTTGGGAAGGAGCACATTGGCTACATCAGGAAGGCGATGCTCTATAGTTGGCTGACCTCGCCGCATTGTTGTCTGGACCTGACATCACTTTTAATTTTTAAAGAAGGTTATTACGTTTTTTTCAGTCACACACCCTTTTTATTAAGTGAACTTCATTGATACAGAGAGGGGAGGTCCACTACTTTTGTTAAGCTTTTTAGTAGAACCCCATTCGCGTGTTTAAAATGACCTTTCCTTAGGGAACTTGATGATTCTTTTTCATTTTGCTCATTATCCATTTTTTTTGTGCAGGCTTTGACGAAGGCGCACACCAAGGTGGTATTTCCTTGTTTGAAACTCAGGTTCACACTCCAACGATTCAGAAACTTGTCCTTGATGAACCACCCGTTAAGCTTGTGAAAGAACCCGTGTGTAAGAGGTTGAGGAGTGGCGCCGGCACTTCGAATGAAAAAGCTCTTGAGAAATCTCCTGTCAATGTCAAGCATGGGAAGAAAGCAGTGTGCCCTCCGAATGCTGAAGATAGTGATGATAATTTTGAGAGGCCACCACCAGTGCCTAGGAGGACCAGGAGCGCAGCTGTGGAACGCCCGACGGACAGCGAGGCACTAATTCTATCAAATAAGAGGCCTGTGCAGAAGCCATCAAAGTTTCGATCTCCTGTACAGAAGTTGAATCCTGCGAGATTCAGCTATCTTGCGGAGATGAGGAAAGTCTTGCAGCTCATCACGAGCATACCATTCAGGAAGAAATACAGCGAGTCAGTTCTTTTTTCGTTAGTTTTTTCGCTTTTTGATTTTTAATGTGTGTAATGTTCTTCTGTGTTTTTGGTTTTGTGCTCCTAACCCCCCCACCTTCGCCGTTTCTTTTGTGCAGGTGCCCGCTTTTCATGCACAGGAATCCTATCGAAGTCTACACTGTGAATGTGGACTACATGTTCTTAACTTTCACCAGAGGTGGTTTTATGGACTCGGAATTGATGGATCATATCATCAGGTACTAGAAGAATGACGAGCATATGAATGTGGTTTATCGATCTGGCGAACGCGTTCTGCTGTCCCCTTTGTTTATCACAATATTTCTCTTTTTTCTTTTTTTTTCTTTTTTTCTGCTCGAGTGAACTGCAGTAAATAGTGTATAATAATTTGTTTTAGCAATGTACTGAACTACATACATTTATTTTTTTTGTGTTAAACCCATGCATCTTAAATGATACAAATTATGGGGAGAATTTGTGAACTGCATACTATTTTTAGAGAAGCGTGATCCGTTTTTTGATTAAGCGTCGGAGCGAACATCTTAAGGGGAACTGCATTAACGTTCTTTTGTGAATTACCCACACGCAGTATGTGCTTCAAATGAATGATCACGCGGATAGAGATGAAGATGGAAATATTGTGTTGCCTTTTGTCCACGACAAGTTTAACATTGAAGATGCAGCAAAGCAGTTCAAACTTTATGTTCGTGATGACGAGAACCTTCTTGATTGCAAATTAGTAAGTTATCAGATTTGCTTTTGTTCAGCCTTATGTACTTATTTTCTCTCCTAATTTTTTCCAGTAATCCTTTTTCACTCATCAAACCCATAACAAATTTGATGCAACAAAATCAGATTCTGTTACCACAGATGAAAGACCTGCATTATTCGCTATACACGATGAATAGGCACCGCGAGACCCTTGACATTCATGACACTAGGAGGTACAGTGGACCGGTTGATCAAATGACGAGGTGGCATAAGTTTGAATACCACAGCGACCGTACTGAAATGGTAAAAATTTTCCTTTTTCACCTTTCTTCTTGTTTTCATGCGTGCGCGTGTTGAACAATTTTTGATGTGATGTGTATTTTTGTTTTTTTTTCTTATTTCCACCAGATGATCAGGATGACTGCATTGTTGAAAAAGGTTTATGGAGAAAAGGAGTACAAGAGAAAGGAGTCGGTAGACTGGGTCGATGTTTCAAAGAAAGCTAGCTTTTTGGGCTCCCCTGAGCAGGGCCCCAATGAGTGTGACTTTTTTGTTCTGAAGATGGCTCTGTTTTATGACGGCAAAAGCTTTGTTGTGAAATTCCCAAAGCGTAATGTAAGTATCTTTTTTAACCCAATAATAATCCCAAATTCCTTGATATATTTTTTTTTGTCAGTTTCTTTTTTGTAGATGATGTTGTATATTTGTTTATTTTATTTTTTTCTTAATCGCAGGAAGCTGTTCTTCAGGATTGGAAGGCTGAGTTTTTGTTCCAGATCCTGTTCCACCCTGAAAACATGGTCGTAGTCACCGAGTTCCCGGAGGATCTAAGAAATCTCTGCATTTCTCTTGGCTTTTCTCCAAAACTGGATTCGCAGGAGCAGGATGAGGCATAAATGATAGCAGATCTTTTTCTATGTGTGTTGATGTCTTTTTCGTGTGTGCTCCAGAATTTTCTGTAAACAATAATGTATGGTCGCTGTGTGTAGTTCTCGATCTGCAAAACTGTTCACACCATGCTGTGTGCTTTTGTATATACCGGTCTAGTTAGTTTTTGTGTTTTTCTTTTCGTGGCAGACAGTGACAATGTCAAATATGTACATAATGGAGCTTTCAGCCAACTCCTCCTTGTGAATTGTAACATGTTCGCAGCGCACTGCATTCACTCATATGAGTAGCAGCCAAGTTTTTTTTAAATATACGCATCCACACTGCATCTCACCTTATCACATGGGACTGCAAAGACGAATTCAACGTGTTTGTCGTCGTGTTTCAAAATTTTGGAAAAAATGTATTAGAAGACAGAAAATCAATCGTATCTGCTAAGGGAGAGCTCAATTTTTTACATTTTTTTGCACTAAGCGCACTGCACTGTGTACTCGAAGTGTACTCCACTGTAAGCTTTAAATGCACCACGCACTGCACTGCACTGTACGTGAAGCCTAGTCTGACTCTATATTTTTTTTCTTTTCTAACTGCATTCTATATTGATTCACGGTCATGTCAGATTCTATACGACGAAGGGAACTGCATTTCTCAAAATGACATTCTGATCTCAGGGTTTTCATACAGAAGAGAACCGCATTGTGAGAATGACATTCTCATCTTATTTCTTTCATATATAAGAGAACTGCATTTTAT
>LR738714.1:53756600-53782109 GCA_902687465.1 Secale cereale | reverse complement strand
TATATATATATGTTATTCTGTTACTATAGTTGAACTGACGAATTTAAACGGTTGTACTGATGCTGGCATTTTTGTTGGACTGATCTTTTTTATTAAAATATTAAATAAGATGCCCTCCCGCCGGCCACTCCAGCCGTTGACCGAGCTCCGCGGTGATGGGCGCCGGGGCGCGGTGGCGGCCGTCGACGGCAACATCGTCCACCAGGACGACGACGCGCCCAAGATCCCCGGCTGCTCCAATGATTTCATGCTCGTACGCCACCCTCTCACTCATCCTCCTCCTCCTCCCCATCTCTCCCGAGCGAGTGTAGCGGTCGGCCCCGGTTCCCTATTCCGAGCTCGTGGCCGGGTGGCCGGCAGATCTCCGTTCTGGCGGGGCGCGTGACCCCACAACCTGAGGAGCAGCAACCAGAGCCTCGCGCTTGGGGCGCTCGATAACCCCTGCACAAGGTGAGACCCCAGCGCCCGTCTCCTCCTGCCGCCTCCCTCGCGGATCTATGCTCTGCCGCCGCAGCTTCTTTTGATCGCGTGGCGGGCGGGTCATGGAATGGTACGGCGCGGTCGATTCGTCCTGCCAGTGGATTCACTGGTTGCTGTCTTGGTTCCATCCATGGGTGGTTTTCCCGGCGGACTGGTAGGCGGGCAGGCGGCCAGGCGCCGGAGGACCGAGTGCTTGTGAGATTCGATCTGGTAGCTTGGATTCGCAGTCGATAGGTTATGGTGAATCGGCGGCTGTTGGATTTTGGAACTAGCCGCTGCTCTGCTTCTTGGCTGGAGATTGGATTTGGGAACTACCCGCTGCTCTGCTTCTTGGATGGAGAGCACGCCCGGCCTAAGTAGTTAGTGACTGGATGCTGCCATATCGTTGACTAAGAGAGCTAGGGATCCCTTTTTAGCTATGCCGTCTTCTTATTAATGCAACAACTCGTGTGCTTCGTGCAGATGAATGTCGACAAGCTGAAGAAGATGGTCTGTGTTTTGACTTTTCATATGAGCAGAAGCATTTCACTAGCCCACCCACATGGTGATGTACTCAATATTTAATCCTAAGCAGTTGGTCTTTTTGGTACTCCCCAAGGTGCTACATATGTACACACTATGACGATGTATTTGTACTACCCAAACACATATGCAGGAGCCGAAAACAAGCATTTAGAAAAAAAAGAATAGTGCTCACTGGAATAGGGACAAACACCTACAGAGCAAAAGATTACTCGTACTAATCTCTGTGTATGTTTGTACTAAGGAGGTATTTTTCATAGAGTAATTTTGAATAGTTCCAAAAAAAATTACTTGAACTGATGTCTGTATGGTTTTGTACTGAGTGTGTTTTCGCAGACTAAACTTTAGTTTTTTTTGTACGGCTTTTCCTCGTAACTTTTCAATGGTTTACAGTATCATAGTCCTCGAACTTCCATGATTTATATCATTGAATTGAATGAAATTTTTTCAAAAAGAAAATATTTTGTGTGTTTCTTTTTTTGAACTCATTTTTTTACAATGATGTTTTGGACTTCTCGCGTTTTGCGACTTGAACTTTTACCATTTGAATTTCCGTGGGTTTTTCTTTTGTTCAAGCTTTTTCCCAAACTTATCTGAGATGTCATGTTTGAACATACAACTTTTGTAGTTGTGAACTTGTAGTTTTTTCCATTTATTAAGTTGTTTTCTCCTCCGAACTTTTACTGCTATAATTTTTTTGCAAATTTATTGCCCCTTGAGTTAGAATTGATGCAATTTTTAGTTTTTAATTTATGGTACTTATGGTCCTAGAGTTTGTACTTCTCAAAAAATAATCACTCGATGTTCTTTTAGTTTTAGTTCTTAATCCTTCGCGAAGAGGCAGGGGCACGGAAAGGCTCTGACTTTGCTTGACCCAGATGAGTTCCGAAACTCCACGGGCTCTGAGCTCTGATCGATCAAGCGCGTACGTGCATCCACGCTGGGGGGAAATGCTAGGGCGATCGATGGCGACATTGGGCTTTTTACCACTGAAGTTGATAATTGATGAATAAATAATGTCGTGTTGATCTACACTCAACCTTTTATTGTCCTTATTAGGTAGAGAATCTCTTGTTAAATTGAGAGATTTGAAAGGCGTGTGTGTTGGTGGAATTGAATAGAAATATACAGACATCTAAACGCGCATGTATTGGTGACATTGAGTCAGACTAAACTGGATCATGGTTTTTAATCTTGTTTTTTCATATAACCCGGCTCGTTTCCACGAGGCCAAGCCTGCATTTCATGAACGGTCTGAAGATAAACTCTAGCTGCCAACCGTGTTGCCATCGTCCTCGTAGAAAGGAAAAAAGCAGGATCATATAGGAATTTCCATCGTCTTCAAAGTTGTACTGATGATTTTCATCTCGTTGAACTGATCGTCTTCTTTAGTTAAAAAAAATATGAATACGGAAGACCCATCGTGTTGTTTTTCCATTTAAAAAACAGAGTACTCGTACTGATATATATATATGTGTGTGTGTGTGTGTGTGTGTGTGTGTGTGTGTGTGTGTGTGTGTGTGTGTACTCAGGTATTTTTCACGGAGTAATTTTGAATACGGTGTGACCAGTCGTGTTGCTTTTTCTGTTCCAGAAAAAGAGTACTCGAACTGATCTCCCTATGGGTTTGTGCTGAGCGCGTTTTCACACTCGTCTTTTACTTTGTTTTTTCGGTAAGGTTTTTCTTGTTACTTTTCAACGATTTACAGTATCATCGCCCCTAATCTTGCATGGTTTATATCATTGAACTGAATGCTATTCTTTTCAAAAAGAAAATGTTTTGCATGTTTCCTTTTAACTCAATTTTTTTTTGCAATGATGTTCTAGACTTCTCTCATTTTACAACTTGTACATTTACCATTTGAATTTCCGCGGGGTTTCTTTTTTGTTTGAACTTTTAAAACAGAGTACTCGTACTGGTCTATGTGTGTGTTTGTACTGAGCCATTTTTTTGTAGATTAATTTTGAACTCTTCTGAAAACGGAGGACTCAAACTGATCTCCATTTTGGGTTAGTACTGAGCGTGTTTAGCGTGTTTTCACATACTAAACTTTACTTTGTTTTTGTTGTACGGTGTCATCGTCCTCGGACTTGCATGGTCCATATCGTTCAACTGAATGATGTTTTTGTCAAAAAGAAAATGTTTTGTGTGTTTCCTTCTTTTTTAACATAACATTTCTTTGCAATGATGTTCAGGACTTGTCTCATTTTACGACTTGAACTTTACCATTTGAATTTTTTTCTTCATCAAACATTATAGGGATATAACATACAACCTCTCAAAATTATGTCAATTTGTCTACATACAAAATTCTGATGACATCACCTCCTGAGAACACCTGATGCCATAATTTTTGAACTGATAGTAGAATACATTAACTGTTTCTTTTCATGAGGTGGCACTAGAATACATTTTGAACTGATAGACCCATTTGTAATGGCCTGATACAATTACATAATCATTGAAATATCTTTGCACGGAAAACAATTCTGCCACTTACAGCAGCCCTCCCAGGAGTAGCATATAAATTATGTGTTTACATTACCATGTATAGAAGGTCTACTCTAGCAGCTTACACACATCAACACAAACACGTTGCAAGCAAACTTAAACCTGTGAGATCATGACACAATACGAAGCAAACTTTCACCAAAAAGACCAAGGGCCAAATGCTTCAAGTGCAAATTCCATTATGTACCAAACAACAATAGTCAAACAGTACTCAGAGAACAGCTCCCCAACACAGTCCAAGGGTCCATAGAGCATTTTTTTCAAGAATTTATATGTGAGAGCAAAATTCTTCATGTCCAAAAAGACCATAAAAATTCATAGTGTATCTCTCAGTTCAAAACACGCACTCTAATACTGGAACTACTGAGTGTTCTCGAACAATACTCTATGAACATGTGCTAAAAAAATGAGAGGAAATATTGTAGGATGGTCTCAAAAATACTACATCAGGAACTAAACACCAGCTTGTAATTGAACTAACCTAAATTAAACTGAAACTATAACTATTGAACTGATCTGTAACTATAACAACAATTGTACTGAACTAAATTTAGTAATTGAACTGAACCAAAAAAATATTTAGTAATTTAGTAATTGAACGGATGGTCTTTTTGTCGAATCGCGCACTGAAGAACTGCTGCAGATCATATGGAAAATATACCAACGAGAAACCAGAGGTGTGGCGGCACCGCTGCATCACTTGTGTCTTTATAACATTTTTCAAGAGAATCTGACCATACACTTGCAGGAAAATTGGAACTTCTAATAAATCTATTCGGCAAGAGGCATCATAGGGTATCCTTTCTTTGCCCTATTATACCAAATACCAAACAACAACAAAATGGTTCTCATAAGCATTTCAACAATCACCTATACCATCAATTATTTTCTTTTAAGTAGCATGGAATCCAATGGAGCAACAGTAGGGCATGAGAAGAAAGAAGTAGCAGCAACAACTCAAGATCCTACCTTTTTTGTACATGATGCATCTCCCCTGTCACTCAGATACATGAGATCATTGAGTTCACTTACTGGAGATCATTCAGTTCAATTTGTGTACATGCTCGCACACTGCATCAGGCACCAGGCATGCACCAGCACACACGCCACAGCACACACGCAAGTTCTAGTAGGCAACATGGATTATTTTGTTGAATCCATTGAACTAAAGCGAGCTCCTTCGACCTGTAAGATGAACGGAAATAAAGAAACTGAAATTTGTCAAGGTCGAAATGACCATAATAATCATGTAAAACATGCAAAAATAACGACAAGTTTATGCACAGTAACACTAGAAGTACATAAAAGAAACATAAATAGAAGTTGTGTACTTTGAAATACTTCATTTTAGTTCCCAAATACTTCATTTGCTTCAAAATATGAACTTCTATATTTATGTTCTTAGAACTTATAATGTTTTCCCTGCAAATTACATGGGTGAGAGCATGGTTCTCTAATTCAATTGCATATATCTAAAACTCCCCACGCGACCTAAACATATGCATAACAGTATGAGTGCAGAATACTTGTAAGCATAAGAAAAAGACATAGAGTGCACATATAATTTTCAAGATTTCCTTGATGTTCTGCATATTAAAGTTGATTTACTGAAAAGAATGCAATTTTTGAACTAAAAATCAAGTAAAAGCTGAACTCATATAAATTTCAAGGTCAAAAGAACCTCCACATCCATCAAACTTCATATCCTGTAGTTGAACTTCTATAAAAATAGAACTTGTGGTATCCCTCATAAATCAACAAGAAAACCTGCAGAAAATGTACATGTTCTCATTGGCATATCAACAAGCACCTTCAGAGAACAGAGTGTCATATGCCCTTATCTACAGAGAAGGCATCCGTCCATGGCAGAGAAAGCATTGTTCAGAGAAATATCAATGACACAACATGCATACGACCCTGATTCTTTTTAAATTTATCACCCTCTCATCGAGCTCAAGTTGTACTGCAACTCACTCGGATGTTTGTTGTAGTAGCGGCCCACGGACTGCTATTGGTTTGCGAGTTGGAATTGAGTCTCTTTAAATTTTTGAAACTGGTACACGCAATACAAACAGTCAATATGAGCAGAAATCTCTAGATGAGTAAGAACAGAGCATCAGAAGATTCATCAAATTCATACCAAAAACGTCGGATCAGGGGCGGAGCATAGTGTGGCCTACACGCGACTCTTTTTTGAGTGACCGACGATGGGGCAAGAAGTTGGGCTGATGACATGTCGATCTTCCAGTTGACTAGCCCCAACGACCACATTGGCAGCTGCACGAACGGCGCCAACTAAACTGGCATTGGTGGTGGTGATGAACGGCCTGGTGACTGAGTTTGAATGGACTGTGGGCTTAGGCGGCAGGGGGGTGACGCCGGAGCAACAATAGTGACGCGCGGTGGATTGGGGAGGTGCGGAGGAATGCGGCCAACAGTGACGCACGGCGGCCAGGTTGCCGGCTACTGCACGCTTTGCTCTCGGGAGGAGCAAGGATGAGTTGCAAGAGTACTTGCCGGCGTTTAGCGTGAGGCGAGCTGGACAACGATGGGGGTGCTACTTCTCGAGCTTGCGTTGTATTCCCTCGAAGAGAAAAGGGAGATGCAGCACATTAGCGTAAGTATTTCCCTCAGTTTTTGAGAACCAAGGTATAAATCCAGTAGGAGACCACGCGCGAGTCCCTCGCACCTGCACAAACTAATAAGAACTTCGTAGCCAACACGATAAGGGGTTGTCAATCCCTTTACGGTCACTTACGAAAGTGAGATCTTACAGATATGATAGTTTGATATTTTTGGTATTTTTGGATATAAGAACAGAAAGTAAAAACAGCAAAGTAAAGTAGATTGTAGATTGATATGTTGAGAATAGACCCGGGGGCCATAGGTTTCACTAGTGGCTTCTCTCATAATAGCATATTTCTACGGTGGGTGAACGAATTACTGTCAAGCAATTGATAGAATAGCGAATAATTATGAGACTATCTAGGCATGATCATTATATATAGGCATCACGTCGGAGACAAGTAGACCGAAACGATTCTGTATCTACTACTATTACTCCACACATCGACTGCTATCCAGCATGCATCTAGAGTATTTAGTTCAAAAGAACAGAGTAATGCTTTAAGCAAGATGACATGATGTAGAGGGATAAACTCAAGCAATATGATATAAACCCCATCTTTTTATCCTCGATGGCAACAATACAATACGTGCCTTGCTGCCCCTACTATCACTGGGAAAGGACACCGCAAGATTGAACCCAAAGCCAAGCACTTATCCCATTGCAAGAACTATAGATCTAGCAGGCCACACCAAACCGATAATTTGAAGAGACTTGCAAGGATATTATAATCATACATAAAAGAATTAAGACAAGAGCCAAATATTTCTCATTGATAATCTTGATCATAAACCCACAATTCATCGGATCTCGACAAACACACCGCAAAAAGATTACATCAAATAGATCTCCTCGAAGACCGAGGAGAACTTGGTATTGAGATCCAAAGAGAGATAAGAAGCCATCTAGGTACTAACTATGGACCCGAAGGTTAGTGGTAAACTACTCACAACTAATGGTGAGGCGATGGTGTTGGTGTAGAAGCACTCCGTGGAAGATCCCCCCCCCTTCTGCGAAGCTCTGGAACAGGCCCCAAGATGGGATCTCATGGGAACAGAAGGTTGCGGTAGTGGAATTAGGGTTTTTCTGTTGCTTCGATGTTTTCTGGGTACATGGGTATATACATAGGAGGAAGGAGGGCACCGGGGGAGCAACGTGGGACCCACGAGGCCGGGGGCGCGCCCAGGGGGAGGGGGCGCGCCCCCCACCCTCGTGGACGCCACGTGTGCCCTATTCCGTGGTTCTCAAGTCTCCCGTGAAGGTATCGCTCCAAAAATATCTTTCCCGAAGGTTTCATTCTGTTTGGACTCCGTTTGATATTCCTTTTCCGTAAAACCCTGAAATAGGCAAAAAAAACAGCAATCTGGACTGGGCCTTTGGGGTTAATAGGTTAGCCCCGAAAATAATATAAAAGTGTACTATAAAGCCCATTAAACATCCAAAACATCATATATAATAGCATGGAACAATCAAAAATTATAGATACGTTGGAGACGTATCAAGCATCCCCAACCTTAATTCATGCTCGTCCTCGAGTAGGTAAATGATAAAAACAGAATTTTGATATGGAATGCTAACCAACATAATTTTCAATGTAATTTTCTTTATTGTGGCATGAATGTTCAGATCCGAAAGATTCAAGACAAAAGTTTATATTGCCATAAGAAATAATAATACTTCAAGCATACTAACAAAACAATCATGTCTTCTCAAAATAACATGGCTAAAGAAAGTTATCCCTACAAAATCATATAGTCTGGCTATGCTCCCTCTTCATCACACAAAATATTCATATCATGCACAACCTCGGTTTCAGCCAAGCACTTGTTTTTATACTCAATTGTTTCAAACCTTTCAACTTTCACGCAATACATGAGCGTGAGCCATGGATATAGCACTATGGGTGGAATAGAATGGTGGTTGTGGAGAAGACAAAAAGGAGGAAGATAGTCTCACATCGACTAGGCGTATCAACGGGCTATGAAGATGCCCATCAATAGATACCAATGTGAGTGAGTAGGGATTGCCATGCAATGGATGCACTAGAACTAAAAATATATGAAAGCTCAACAAAAGAAACTAAGTGGGTGTGCATCCAACTTGCTTGCTCACGAAGACCTAGGGCATTTGAGGAAGCCCATTGATGGAATATACAAGCCAAGTTCTATAATGAAAATTCCCACTAGTATATGAAAGTGACTAAACATGAGACTCTTTATCATGAAGAACATGATGCTACTTTCAAGCACAAGTGTGGAAAAAGATAGTAGCATTGTCCCTTTTTTTCTTTTTTTTGGGCCTTTCTTTTTCTTGGCCTTTCCATCTTTTTTTCTCTTTGGGACAATGCTCTAATAATGATGATCATCACACTTATATTGATTTACAACTCGATATTACAACTCGATACTAGAACAAAGTATGACTCTATATGAATGCCTCCGGCGGTGTACCGAGATGTGCAATGAATCAAGAGTGACATGTATGAAAAATTATGCATGGTGGCTTTGCCACAAATACGATGTCAACTACATGATCATGCATGGAAATATGACAATATGAAGCGTGTCATATGAACGGAACGATGGAAAGTTGGATGGTAATATATCTCGGAATGGCTATGGAAATGCCATGGTAGGTAGATATGGTAGCTATTTTGAGGAAGGTATATGGTGGGTGTATGGTACCGGCGAAAGTTGCACGGTACAAGAGAGGCTAGCAATGGTGGAAGGGTGAGAGTGCGTATAATCCATGGACTCATCATTAGTCATAAAGAACTCATATACTTATTGCAAAAATTTACGAATCATCAAAACAAAGCAATCAACGCATGCTCCTAGGGGGAGGTTGGTAGGAGTTAACCATCGTGCGCCCCGACCTCCACACAAAGGATGACACTCTACAAATACCTCATGCTCTAACTTCATCACATAGAGGTTCACCATACGTGCATGCTACGGGAATCACAAACTTTAACACAAGTATTTCTCAATTTCATAATAACTCCACTAGCATGACTCTAATATCACTATCCTCATATCTCAAAACAATCATCAAGTATCAACTTCTCATCATATTCAATGCACTTTGTATGAAAGTTTTTACTGCATTTATCTTGGATGCCTAGCATATTAGGACTAGCTTTATAACCAAAGAACATTACCATGCTGTTCTAATAGACTATCAAAAGGATATAAGTGAAGCATGAGAGATCAACAATTTCTACAAAATAAAATCACCACCGTGCTCTAAAAGATATAAGTGAAACACTAGAGCAAAACTATTTAGCTCAAAAGATATAAGTGAAGCACATAGAGTGTTCTAACAAATTCTAGGCCATATTTATCTCTTTCAAAAAGGTGTGTCCAGCAAGGATGATTGTGGCAAACTAACAAGCAAAGACTCAAATTATACATGACGCTCCAAGTAAAACACATATCATGTGGTGAATAAAAATGTAGTCACGAGTATAATTACCGATAGATGAAGACGAAAGAGGGGATGCCTTCCCGGGTCATCCCCAATCTTAGGCTTTTGGTTGTCCTTGAATTTTAACTTGGGGTGCCTTGGGCATTCCCAAGCTTAGGCTCTTGCGACTCTTTGTTCCATAGTCCATCAAAGCAATACTCAAAACTTGAAAACTTCACAACACAAAACTTAGACAAAAATCTCGTGAGCTCCGTTAGTATAAGAAAACAAACTACCACTCAAAGGTACTGTAATGAACTCATTCTTTGTTTATATTGGTGTTAAACCTACTGTATTCCAACTTCTCTATGATTCCTATCCTCCAATACTACTCATAGATTCATCAAAATAAGCAAACAACTCACGAAAAACAGAATCTATCAAAAATAGAGCTGTCTGTAGTAATCTGTAACTTTCGCATACATCTGTAACTAATTTTTTTTTAAATAAATTGGTAAACGTGAGGAATTTATCTATTAATCATCTACAAAAAGAATCAACTAAATAGCACTCTCCAGTAAAATCTGGTGACTATTCTAGTGAGCGCTAACATTTCTGTTTTTTACACCAAGATCATATAAACTTCACACAAGTCTTCTCAAAGGTTCTACTTGGCTCAAACACTAATTAAAACATAAAAACCCATCTAAACATAAGCTAGATGCAATATTCATTCCTAAACATAAGCAAATACCAAGAAAATAAAATTGGGTTGCCTCCCAACAAGCGCTATCGTTTAACGCCCCTAGCTAGGCACGATACATGGATAGATCTAGGTATTGCCATAACGATAAGATATATCGCGAAAACTCATCTCATGTTCCCTACGTTCAGCACCAAGTTTTCTTTGTGGCAAGCAAAAGTAATCAAAAGGGCTAAATTTAATGGGACAAAAGTCCCCCATATCAAGCTCAGGAGGTATAGGTTCCTCCTTTGGCCCTTCATAGTGTACAACCAATTCATCATTATAGGCACTCTTTTGGCAGAAGGTCATGAGCCTTCGCTCGAGGGAAAACCCTAACCCATTGTTTTGAATAGCAATATTATCATTCAATTCAGAAATTCTATCAACCAAGACATCGGCAGGAACCTTTTTTCTAAGGTTTTCATTAAAAGCAACATGGTCAGGATATCGCAACCGCATTATGTCTTCTTGATTAAATAAGATAGCCTCTATGGGAGGTCGACCAACATCTACCCCGTAATGACCAAAGATTTCTTTGGCTTCTTTCATGATAAATCTGAATTCATGAGCCAAAAAGATAGTAGCTGCACGCTTAACAAAAGAATGCTCAATATTGGAAAATTCCAGAAAAAAACTCTGAATACAAGGATGCATACGGATAAATTGCCTTTCGATTTGAAATACAAGCATAGATATGGTGTCCGCAAGGCTACTAGTTCTATGAAGAATAGAACCACCCATAGTAGGCAAAGCAACGGCACAAGTGAAGAAGTCTTGAAGAACTCCTTTTCCAATAATATTACCACTGCCAACCCGGAACTTCTTAATATGTAAAGTGGTAGTTTCATCCGGAGGGTCAACATAGACATTTCCCTCAACATTACTACCCTTCTTGATAAAATCTTACCCCATCTCAGACATGAGGGCAAGCGAATGATAAACACACGACTAAAAGAAGGGCAAATAAAACGGAAAGGGTGAAGTGGGGGAGAGGAAAACGAGAGGCATATAAAATGTAATGCGAAGGATAAGGGTTTGTGATAGGTACTTGGTATATGATTTTTGCGTAAGTCTCCCCGACAACGGCGCCAGAAGTTCTTCTTGCTACTTCTCGAGCTTGCGTTGTATTCCCTCGAAGAGAAAAGGGAGATGCAGCACAGTAGCGTAAGTATTTCCCTTGGTTTTTGAGAACTAAGGTATCAATCCAGTAGGAGACCACGCACGAGTCCCTCGCACCTGCACAAACAAATAAGAACTTCGCAGCCAACGCGGTAAGGGGTTGTCAATCCGTTTACGGTCACTTACGAAAGTGAGATCTGATAGTTTGATATTTTTGGTATCTTTGGATATAAGAACAGAAAGTCAAAATAGCAAAGTAAAGTAGATTGTAGATTGATATGTTGAGAATAGACCCGGGGGGCCATAGGTTTCACTAGTGGCTTCTCTCATAATAGCAGATTTCTACGATGGGTTTTCGAATTACTGTCGAGTAATTCATAGAAAAGCGAATAATTATGAGACTATCTAGGCATGATCATTATATATAGGCGTCACGTCCGAGACAAGTAGACCGAAACGATTCTGCATCTACTACTATTACTCCACACATCGACCGCTATCTAGTATGCATCTAGAGTATTAAGTTCAAAAGAACAGAGTAACGCTTTAAGAAAGATGACATGATGTAGAGGGATAAGCTCAAACAATATGATATAAACCCCATCTTTTTATCCTCGATGGCAACAATACAATACGAGCCTTGCTGCCCCTACTGTCACTGGGAAAGGACACCGCAAGATTGAACCCAAAGCCAAGCACTTCTCCCATTGCAAGAACTATAGATCTAGTAGGCCACACCAAACCGATAATTCAAAGAGACTTGCAAGGATATTATAATCATACATAAAAGAATTCAGAAAAGAACCAAATATTTCTCATAGATAATCTTGATCATAAACCCACAATTCATCGGATCTCGACAAACACACCGCAAAAAGATTACATCGAATAGATCTCCTTGAAGACCGAGGAGAACTTGGTATTGTGATCCAAAGAGAGAGAAGAAGCCATCAAGGTACTAACTATGGACCCGAAGGTCTGTGGTAAACTACTCACAACTCATGGTGAGGCGATGGTATTGATGTAGAAGCACTCCGTGGAAGATCCCCCCTCCGGCGGAGCTCGGGAACAGGCCCCAAGATGGGATCTCACGGGAACAGAAGGTTGCGACGGTGGAATTAGGGTTTTTTGTATTGCTTCGATGTTTTCAGGGTACATGGGTATATATAGGAGGAAGGAGGGCACCGGGGGAGCAACGTGGGGCCCACGAGGCAGGGGTCCGCGCCCAGGGGGAGGGGGCGCGCCCCCACCCTCGTGGACGCTACGTTTGCCCTATTATGTGGTTCTCAAGTCTCCCGTGAATGTATCGCTGCAAAAATATCTCTCTCGAAGGTTTCATTCCGTTTGGACTCCGTTTGATATTCCTTTTCTGTAAAACCCTGAAATAGGCAAAAAACAACAATCTAGACTCGGCCTTTGGGTTAATAGGTTAGTCCCAAAAATAATATAAAAGTGTATAATAAAGCACATTAAACATCCAAAACATCATATATAATAGGATGGAACAATAAAAAATTATAGATACGTTGGAGATGTATCAGGGGGTCGGGGAGGAGTTGGGGACGAGGTGGCAGCTTGATCTAGTACACACGGGGGTGGGGCGGTGGCTGGAGCCGGGGGAGATAGGAGCAGGGCGGCGGCCAGCGCCGGGGAAGACGCGAGCGGGGCGGCGGCCGGAGCCGGGGGAAACAGGAGCAGGGCACCGGCCGAAGCCAGAGGAGCAGGGCGGCGGCACGCTGGGAAGGGAGCAGGGCCGGCGGCCGGAGCTGAGGGAGGCAAGAGTGGGGCGACGACCATAGCTAGGGGAGCAGGGCGGCGGCGCGCTGGGAAGGGAGTAGGGCGACGGCGCGCTGGGAAGGAGCCGGGCGGCGGCGTGTGGGCTGGGGTGGGAGGGGTGTGCACAGGTGGAGGAAGGAGGTCGGGGATGGGAGCGTAGAGTAGATCGGGCCCTATAGGGCGCTAGAGTAACAGAATATTATTCTGTTACGAGTAACAAAATAGCCATGTCCTATATATAATAAAGCAAAAGTTCTCTTTGTAGAACATTACATCGCATACCTTAAAGCCTGTCAGTAGGCTATTGAAGGCTTCGTTCAGTCCGCCTTTGATGGACTGAATCTTCTTCATGACCGCACTCATCAGAGTGCGGTGTTCCTCCATGATGGAAGCTCTTTGCAGTGCTCCCTCGAGAGTGTTCAGCACCTCCGGATTGATGGTAGGCGCCGCAGGAGAAGTCGCTCCCTCCCCGGTTATAGGGGGCTGGACCCTTGATTCCGGAGCCGTACGGGACTCCGAAACAGTGTTCGGCGGGGCCCTGGATTGTTTGGGCCCCCCGACTTTGGTCTCCGTGGGGATCGCTCCCCTAGTCGATCGCGGCCGAAGGATTGACCTCGGCCGCCCTCTCATCTGCCCCACTCCCACCTGTTAGAACAAGGGGAGTTTGTAGAGGGGATACCTCGGTATCCCCCACGTTGGGCGACGAGCCCCGTGGAGGCGTATCGCTCTCCGTCTCTCCAGATGCCAGGGAATTCCCTGAGGATAGTGAAGCCATGGGGATGTCGCGCGGAGGGCTATACAAAGGCAAATTAGATATCACATGCCGAAAAAGGAAAATCATCCGAACATAAGCAGCTTTGAATACTTACGATTCGCCCGGGGGCTCGACTCTGGATTGAACCTGGTATCTATGTTCAGAAGATGAGTTCGAACTGATAGGAAGAGTTAGCTTCTTCCTGGGTGCGACCGTGCCTGCATCAGTAGGGGCCGCTCTTTTCCTCCCATTGGCTAGGACGGGGGACTCTTCTTCTTCTTCTTCTTCCTCCTCTTCTTCTTCGGGGGAGAGTTGGGAGCCTGTTCCCTCAGACCTTGTGTCCGTAGGGCCAGCAAGGAGGGGGTCGCTCTTGACCTCCTTGCCTTTCTTCTTGGCCTTCTTCTCCGGTGCCTTTTACGGCACCGGAATCAACATCACCATCACCCGAGGCGACTATGGGTCTTCTGGTAGGGGAGCCGGACACTTGATTCGCTCCGCCTTTTTTTGTCCAGGCCTGGATGGAATGCAAAACTCCAACTCATGGTATAATAAAAACAGAGAATGGCTATATGTTCGGCATAAATCTCAAATACCTCTGATGCAGCGAGAAGAGTGCTAAAGCCCTTGTCCTTAGTCTCCACCGGCCACCCCTTCTGGGCCTTGAAGAGGTGCTTCCAGATGTCTTTGAGCGTAGAGCCAAAAAGGTACTTTAAGGGTCAGGGTCCTTCCGGATTGAACTCCCATATATAGGAGCCCCGGTGTTGGCAGGGGAGGACGAGAAGGGAAAGCATCACCTGGACCACGTTAGTGAGCTGGGTGCCCTTGGAGATCATGTCGGAGATGCGTTTTTGGAGGGCTAGCACCTCCGTTTGGGATCCCCAATTCGGACCCTTATCAGTCCATGAGGTTAGCCTCTTCGGGGGTCCAGATTTGAATGCAGGAGTGGCCGCCCACTTGGTGTCACGGGGCTCTGTGATATAAAACCACTCTTGCTGCCAAATCTTGCTCGTCTCCACGAACGTCCCCTTTGGATAGGTAGCATTGGGGAGTTTGCTTATCATAGCACCTCCGCACTCAGCTTGCTGCCCGTCGACCATCTTCGCCTTCAGATTGAAGGTTTTGAGCCAAAGGCCGAAGTGTGGAGGGATTCGGAGGAACGCTTCACACACCACTATAAAAGCGGATATGTGGAGGATTGAATTTGGGGCTAGATAATGGAAATCTTGCCCGTAGAAAAATAGAAGGCCCCGCACAAAGGGGTGGAGAGGAAATCCCAGCCCCCGAATGAAGTGCGAGAGGAATACAACCCTCTCATCCGCCTTAGGGACGGGGATCACTTGGTCCCTTTCAGGGACCCAATGCGCCACATCATTGGCTAGATGGCCCGCGCTTCGGAGGCTCTTCACGGTCTTCTCCGTGATCGAAGATGCCTCCCACTTGCCCATTGATACGTCCAAAACGTATCTATAATTTCTGCTTGCTCCATGCCACTTTTGGGTGATATTGCTATGATATTCATACACTTCCATACACTTTTGATCATATTTGGACTAACTTACTAATCCACTGCACCCCAGTGCCAGTTTCTGTTTTCGGCTGTTTTTGTATTTCAGGTTTTCACGTTTCGAGAACTGCCCAGAAAAATTATATAAAAAATCAGCGACCCGGAAACAACACTGCGTCCGAAGGGCAGCCTGGGGGGGCCACAGGGGCTCCAGGCGCCCTGTGGGCGCGCCCCCCTTGGGCCGCGCCGGGGGGTGGCGCCTGGGCCCCCCGAAGCCCGTCCGGTGCCCCCCTTTGGCATATATTTAGAGGGACCTCTGAAACCCTCAGAACAGGAACTCTTTTCGCGATCCCATCTCTGTTCCGCCGCCGCCGCCGCTTCCAAGATTGGGAGCACCAGGAGAACTCTTCCCGGCACCCTGCCGGAGGGGAGGATCACCACCGGGAGCTTCTCCACCACCATGGACGCCTCCCGGATGACTCGTGAGTAGTCTCCCTTGGACCATGAGTCCATGAACAGTAGCTATGTGATGTTCTCCTCCCGTTCTTGTGCTTCACTAATTAGTCCTCGTGAGCTGCCCTACATGATCGAGGCACCTATGTAATCCTTATGCTGTTGCTATGTTGAGTTTGCTGGGATCCGATGGATTATGAGATTATGTTCAGATTGATCTTGAGTAATATATTCGATTCACCTCTTTTATATTTTAGTTCATAAGTAATTCTTGCATGTTCTCCGTTGTTATTTGTTGCTTTGGCCGAGTAGTAGGTAGTGACTCCAAGAGGGAACGTTATGCTTGATTGTGGGTTCATGCCCCTCGATGACTAGCTTGAGTGACAGAAACATGAGTCTAGGGGATGTGATGTTGCCACAAGGGGGAAAACAACGGTGCTTGTGCCCGCGGGTGCAAGGATTGTTTACTTTACGCAAAGTTCTTTTAATGCAGTTGTCTGTTGCATTGAGTTTACACTATGGGTGGGACTCGCAACTTAATACCAGCGAGATGTTCTGGATAGATATCTCAAGGTGGATGATTAGTAGTAGATATTGATGGATTTCGGTCTACTTACTTTGGCGTACCGCCCATGCTTTGAACCTCAACCTTTCTTGCAATGTAGTCAGCATTGGTTTGCGTTCGTGCTCCTGTCAATTTCCCAGCTGTAATTTGTTTACCTCACATAGCTGTTTTATCGTCTTTTGGGAGAGAGACATCACTAGTGAACATCATGAGACTCCGGTCCATATTACCATCATTGATCACATCCACTATTTACTTTCCGTTATTTACCTACTATCGCAAAAACTATCTATCACTACTATCATTGCTTTTAACCCTTTGTGAACTACAAGGCCGGAAAGATTGACAACCTCTCTGTACTCGTTGGGAGCAAAGTTATTTGTATCTGTGTGCAGGTCCACGTTGATTGCTACTAATCTGGCGCCGTAGCAATTGACACCTACTTGTTGAACCTAGGAGTCTCTGGGGATTCGATCCTTGGCATCTTTGCTAGGGGAAAACACTTCTACTTACTGCATCTTACACCTTCCACTTGGGGTAACCAACGAGGGGTTCGAGGCCCATCAAGGAGTATTTTCTGGCGCCGTTGCCGGGGACTCCACTCTTCAGGATAGGGGAGTTGCATGCTATCTTTTACCTTTGCTTTTTAGTCTTGTTAGTTTACCTTTCATTTTTGCTTTAGTTACTTTTTATCGAAAATCCCAAAAATAGTTATCTTGTTCCTTAAGTTGTCATTATGTCGGGTCCTTTTGTCTTTGATGAGGCAGAAGTTCTCACCTTTAAACAAAGAGGTGGGGAAAGTTTAAAAGATGCTTGGTATAGAATTAATGATTCACAAAAAAGAGCCACCAAGAAGCAACCTACTACTATCTTGCTTAGAAATTTTTATGTTGGAATTACTTCTTGGAATAGGTTTATTCTAGATACTGCTATCAATGGGAATTTCCTAGAGGCCCCAGTTTGGGAGTCTCTTAGTATTATTGAAAATCTTGTTGGGAGTCCCCCTGTTGTTAGCATTCGAGAGGACATCACCCTAGCTCACATTATGAAAAAACTTGAAAAAATAGAGCTAGAGATGCCAAGCACTAAAAAGATGAATGAGTTGGATCGAAAGATCCAAGGGAATTTGAATAGACTTGATAGCTCCATGCATAAAATTTTCAAAATTTTGGAGACCGTCAAATTCCATGATTCTGACTCTTCTAGGATGGACAAAGTTGAGGAAATATTTGATACCTTAGGAACTACTTTCTCCTCGATCAAAACCGAAAAGGTAGAAACTCCGGCAAAGAGGGAGCCTAAGTTCGTTCGCGTTCCAAAGGCTCCCCGTTCTAAAAGCAATCCACCTATTGCCAAAGGGTTGAAACTGTAAAGACTTTGGAAGAAACACCTATCGTTGATGAATTTATAAATGAATCTTCCCTTGACTTTTATCCTTTTGGTCTTCTACCTAGAAGTATCTCTATGAGGCCTTTATTTGAGAGTCCTCTTAAGACTAGTTGTGTTATTGAAGAGCTTTTTGATGATCTTGATGATGGTTCAATTGATACAACTTGATCTATGCATTATGCCTAGCTTAAAGGCATAAAAGAAAGCGCTTTTGGGAGGCAGCCCACATGAATAAATTTTTTGCTTTTGTTGTGTCTTGATGTTGTTTACTGCTGTAGCATCATCATTGTATCTTTGCTTTTCATATTTGTGCCAAGTATAGCCTCCGATTGCTAGAAAGTTCAAAAGTTGTGAGGTGCTGTCCAGGAAACAGATTCTGTCCTTGGATAGAAAAATTCGTATAAAATCACCAGATCATCTTTTTGGTCTGAATTTTTTCGACAGCATTCTCTATATAATTGTATTTCGTGCGTCAGTTCTGAGTTTTTTTATTTGAGTTGCATAAGTATCCCGAACAGACCAATTACTGCCTGCTGTTCTGTTTTTCACAGATTCTGTCATGTTTTGCCTTTCCTTCACTTTGCAAATTAAGAACTTGCTTTTTCTTTGCAAAAACCTTTTGGCAATCTTGAGAAACAGTATAACTTCAAGAATATCCTTATTTCCAGCAAGGTATAATTATTTTATTAAGGGTACTAACCTCGCTAATCAGATTATGATGAGTTGTGTATGAAGGGAGTTTTCAAGTGTGCGAGGGAAGATGATAAAAAGATTCAGGAGTGTCAAGCGCTCAAGCTTGGGGATGCCCCCGTGCACCCCCAAGAAATATTCAAGGAGACTCAAGCGTCTAAGCTTGGGGATGCCCCCGTGCATCCCCTTCTCCATCAACATTATCAGTTCGTCTTTCGTTCCGCTATATTTTAATCACTTCATGTGTTATGTGCTATGCTTGGAGCGTCTTGCTTTTAGTTTTCTTTTTAGTTTTTCATTACGAGTCGGAACCCGGCATTCCTTTATGTGGGAGAGAAACACTCTTCCCTTCTACCTAGAACATTACATAGAATTTTCATGTCTATCTATGCTGTGTGTGTTCTTTGTCTTTTAATAGCTACTATCGTGCTCTGCTCTTAGTATTCATGCTTATCTTTTCAAAGAGCTTTTGTTTAGTTGGTTGCTTGAACTCTCTTTAATTACCATTCTCACCTTATTAAGAGAGTTTGCTTCCGTTGCATGGGTTAATGTGTCTATGATAAAGATGCTACTTTCATGATGGTGCTTAGTAGTTCAGGTTTTCTTATGGTTAATCTCAAATAGCTGGGGGGTTCCCAATGTGTTATTGGAGTACCAACTTGGTTTGTTTGCCTATGATGTGGTATGGTTTAGTAATATCTTCCTTCGAGAATTTATTTTGATTGACTTGGCGTATGCTCACGCATATTCAAGACTGTAAAGAAAGTCTGTCAAGCCTTGATGATCTTTTATTTCTAAGTAGCGATATAACTACCATGCCTGGTTAAATATTGCTTTGTCGCTCTGCATGATTATGACCGTCATTGCTCTCTTAGTTGGTTGCTCCCAGTCTTTTGCTAACCTCCACATGTACTAAGCAAACTAACCATGCAATACATAGCTCATGGAAAATTAGCCTAAAAACTATTGTGGTAAAGAATATGCTGCTTATGTATCTTATTTCTTATAAGTTGCTTGCTGAGCGGTAACCATGTTTCTGGGGACGCCATCAACTGTCACACTTTTGTGGAATATCATGTGAGTTGCTAGGCATGTTCGTCTTGTCTGAAGTAAGGGTGATTTACCGTGGGTTGAATTAACTATGCATATTGTTAGAGAAGAACATTGGGCCGCCAACCAAAGCCATGCATCATGGTGGAAGTTTTAGCTTGGACCTTAATCCTCAATCTCTCATGAGAATATGCTTATGCATTAAAGAGGAGTCCATCATCTATTTTCTATGTTGTCCCGGTATGGATGTCCTCAAGTTGAGATCTATCAAAAACGAGAAATCAAATGCGATCTATCTCCTTGGACCTTTGTACAGGTGGCATAGAGGTACCCCTTTGTGACACTTGGTTAAAACATATGTAATGCAATAATAACCCATGGAGATCCGAGCTAATTAGGACAAGGAGCGAGCACTATTGGTATTCGATGCATGAGGCTTGCAACTTATAGGATGTTTTATGCATGACACATATGAAGTACTACTACCGTTGACACAATTGCTTCCATGTTTTCAAAATAAAAAGCTTTAGCACTTAACCTTTCTTTTACCTTTATGTTGAAGCACCAACTACTGAGAGCATGATTGTCATTCTGAGTGTAATGTGCATTGTCCCAAAGTAGCATTGTCTTTTGCATGATTGTGATATCGTTTATTCTGAAATGATTGTATCTAGTCATCACTTAAACCTTGAAGGTGCCCCTGCATTTATGCTTTGCATCACTAAAGGGGGCAAGCTAGATATCACTTTATCATATTTGCACATCATGTTCGTTGCAAATCTTTTTGATGTTTCAGTTTCATGTTGTAAAACTTTCAGTCATTTGTGATTTTCTCTTGAGGCAACTTAATTACTTTAGAATCATTGTCTCAGTAAGCTTTTGTCATATGACTATGAGAAAGTCCTATATGGTTAATAGCATGGCACCACAGAAATTATTCTTGTTATCATTTACCTACTCGAGGACGAGCAGGAATTAAGCTTGGGGATGTTGATACATCCAAAACGTATCTATAATTTCTGCTTGCTCCATGCCACTTTTGGGTGATATTGCTATGAAATTCATACACTTCCATACACTTTTGATCATATTTGGACTAACTTACTAATCCAGTGCACCCCAGTGCCAGTTTCTGTTTTCGGCTGTTTTTGTATTACAGATTTCACGTTTCGAGAACTGCCCAGAAAAATCCAGAAAAATTATATAAAAAATCAGCGATCCGGAAACAACACTGCATCCGAAGGGCAGCCTGGGGGGGCCACAGGCGCTCCAGGCGCCCTGTGGGCGCCCCCCCTGGGCCGCGTCGGGGGGGCGCCTGGGCCCCCCGAAGCCCGTCCGGTGCCCCCCTTTGGCATATATTTAGAGGGACCTCCGAAATCCTCAGAACAGGAACTCTTTTCGCGATCCCATCTCTGTTCCGCCGCCGCCGCGCTTCCAAGATCGGGAGCACCAGGAGAACTCTTCCCGGCACCGTGCCGGAGGGTAGGATCACCACCGGGAGCTTCTCCACCACCATGGACGCCTCCCGGATGGCTCGTGAGTAGTCTCCCTTAGACCATGAGTCCATGACCAGTAGCTATGTGATGTTCTCCTCCCGTTCTTGTGCTTCACTAATTAGTCCTCGTGAGCTGCCCTACATGATCGAGGCACCTATGTAATCCTTATGTTGTTGCTATGTTGAGTTTGCTGGGATCCGATGGATTATGAGATTATGTTCAGATTGATCTTGAGTAATATATTTGATTCACCTCTTTTATATTTTAGGTCATAAGTAATTCTTGCATGTTCTCCGTTGTTATTTATTGCTTTGGCCGAGTAGTAGGTAGTGACTCCAAGAGGGAACGTTATGCTTGATTGTGGGTTCATGCCCCTCGATGACTAGCTTGAGTGATAGAAACATGAGTCTAGGGGATGTGCTGTTGCCACAAGGGGGAAAACAACGGTGCTTGTGCCCGCGGGTGCAAGGATTGTTTACTTTACGCAAAGTTCTTTTAATGCAATTGTCTGTTGCATTGAGTTTACACTATGGGTGGGACTCGCAACTTAATACCAGCGAGATGTTCTGGATAGATATCTCAAGGTGGATGATTAGTAGTAGATATTGATGGATTTCGGTCTACTTACTTTGGCGTACCGCCCATGCTTTGAACCTCAACCTTTCATGCAATGTAGTCAGCATTGGTTTGCGTTCGTGGTCCTGTCAATTGTCCAGCTGTGATTTGTTTACCTCACATAGCTGTTTTATCGTCTTTTGGGAGAGAGACATCACTAGTGAACATCATGAGACTCCGGTCCATATTACCATCATTGATCACATCCACTATTTACTTTCCGTTATTTACCTACTATCACAAAAACTATCTATCAATACTATCATTGCTTTTACCCCTTTGTGAACTACGAGGCCGAAGAGATTGACAACCTCTCTGTACTCGTTGGGAGCAAAGTTATTTGTATCTGTGTGCAGGTCCACGTTGATTGCTACTAATCTGGCGTCGTAGCAATTGACACCTACTTGTTGAACCTAGGAGTCTCTGGGGATTCGATCCTTGGCATCTTTACTAGGGGAAAACACTTCTACTTACTGCATCTTACACCTTCCACTTGGGGTAACCAACGAGGGGTTCGAGGCCCATCACCCATGCACTACTAGAAAAAGGCCTACTAATGGCGCACTACTGGTGCGTCATTAGTAGCACGCCATTAGTATCTAGTATACTAATGGCGCACCACAGGTGCGCCATTAGTATAGGGCACGGTGCGCCATTAGTATGCCTCTCAGGGGGCCATATATATCCAGGTGCTTTGGCATACTAATGGCGCACTACATAGGAGTGCGCCTTTAGTAAAAAATTCAAAAAAAAATTCCACATTTTTTTTCAAAAAAAAATTCATTTTTATTTATTTATTTTTCTTTAATCTCAGGTCATTATGGCTTAATCTGGGGTCAATTTGCTTAATCTCAAGTCAAATCGCACTCTATGGTCAAACTTCCCATAAGGTCACCCATCCTCACACTACTCCAGCCCGAGCACGCTTAACTTCGTAGTTCTATCCAACCCCAGCACCAGCTCACTTCACAGGCACTTGTTGATATATCTATCATATCAATCATATTAACCCTTCTTGATGTCTTGAAGTTTGTTAATGTTCATGAGTATGATGAAATTTTGAAAATATATTTCAAACTTCCCGGTCATATTACGTATTATATTTTGGAAAAAAATTATAAATTTTTTTTTTCGAAAATTTTATAAATTTTTTTTCTGTTACTAGTGGCGCACCTAGCAAACGGTGCGCCACTAGTAAGTTTGAAATTTTTTGATTTTTTTTGCCTCTAGATCTTAAAAGCCCCGTAACTTTTTTCTGTTAGGTTTTTGGGGATTTTTCATATAAAAAACTTTTTAATCTGAGTTCGTATGCAAAAGTTGTGCCCGTTTTACTAAATTCCAGACATATTTTGCAAATAAAGTCAAAATTCATATTTGTAAATTTTCCCAACAAGTAGACCAGATATCACATGGGAAACTTATTTTCTTTTATTTTTTTGACATTTACATCATTTTCTTTTATTTATTTTTGAATTGGAAAAGGCGGTCCACTAATGGCGCACCACTCCCACGATGGCGCCATTACTAGGTTTGAAAAAAATAAAAAAATAAAAAATGAAAAAAAAATACTAATGGCGCACCGTGGGAGTGGTGCGCCATTAGTAGTTGAACTACTAATGGCGCACCACTCCCACGGTGCGCCATTACTAGTTTTGAAAATAAAATTTTAAAAAATAAAAACAAATTTTGAAAAAAAAAATTACTAATGGCGCACCGTGGAGGTGGTGCGCCATTAGTAGTTTAACTAGTAATGGCGCACTATCCACTGGTGCGCCATTAGTAGTTTTGAAAAAAAATGAAAAAAAATTGTTACTAATGGCGCACCACATCAACGGTGCGCCATTAGTATTTGGATACTAATGGCGCACCAACACATGGTGCGCCATTACTATATACTAATGGCGCACCGCATGTCTGGTGCGCCATTAGTAACAATCCTATCTATAGCCCTTTTCCTAGTAGTGATGGAGCCGGAACCAGCCATTGCTAGATATGGCGGCGGTGGTGAAATGAGTTGAGGATTGAGGGCGCAAGAGATGTGGATGCTGGAGGCTGAGGAAATTGAAGTGCTAGGGCTTGAGGAGAGCGTGGGGGTAAAGGGTAAAACTTTGGGTCCTTTTATAAGCGGTGAATGCTAATCACCCCTCGCACCAGCCATAAACCTCGCCAGTTCGCAACGAGGTCGTGCGTAAAGCGTGGTTAAGATGCTCACGTCACGTTGATAAGGATCCCGTAATAAGCGGGCACGATCTCAGTTTTGATAAGATGTGCCAATGAGGCTATACCTCGAAACACGAAACCAGGGCCAAGAAAATGGTTTGATATGTGTTAAAGACACAAACGTGACGCTTCGTTGAAAGGTTGTCAGTAAAGACACAATATCCGTTTTTGATACATTGCCTTCGAGGCAAAGGGTTGTACTAACTATGCAGAGCCGGACACATTACCTTTTGTAGGGAATATTTCTTTAGTGTGTTCGGAAGGAGGAACCCGCCTTGCAATGCCGAAGACAGTGCGTCAGCCGAACTCGTCGTCATCGAAGACTGGTTCAGGGGCTACTGAGGGAGTCCTAAATTAAGGGGTCCTCAGGTGGCTGGATCGTTTACTATGGGCCGGATTGGTGGGCCGTGAAGATTATCAATGAAGACTATCTCCCGTATCTGGATAGGACCCCCGTGTGTAAATAGAAAGTTTAGGGTCCGGGTCTAATACTTTCCTTCCTCTGCAAGATGATCATGTACAACCCTAGGTCCCTCCGGTGCATATATAAACCGAAGGATTTAGTCCGTAGGGACAAGGATAACAGAATCATAGCAATCTCATAGGCTAGACTTCTAGGGTTTAGCCATTACGATCTCGAGGTAGATCAACTCTTGTAACCATATTCATCAAGATCAATCAAGCAGGAAGTAGGGTATTACCTTGATCGAGAGGGCATGAACCTAGGTAAACATCGTGTCCCCTGTCTCTTGTTATCATCGATCCTTAGACGCATAGTTTGGGACCCCCTACCCGAGATCTGCGGGTTTTGACACCGAAAGTGATAGAGTAGTACCACCTTAGATTTTGGCAAAATTTGATGTGTTGAAAAAAAACTGAAAGCGTAAATCGACGGGAAGAAGCGTATTGTGATGGTGAACACGACGGAGTCAATCCGTGCTTTATTATTAGGGAAAGATTAATTTTGAATTTTCTAAAGTCAAATATAAATCCAAAATGATTACTAAGTTCAATTGAAGTTTCTGAAATATGTTGCAAAAGGTGTTATTCCATTTGGACTTATTGTTTAAAAGTCAACCTATAGTTAGGTTTAAATTCAGTTTGAATTCAAGCTTCTGTTGAAATTTATTTAAATTTTAACTTATTAAAAATTTAGCTACAAAGAGCTAAGTTGAAACCACAATTCACTAGTTTAATTCTCAAAAAATAATCAGTTAATTTGGATTTATAATTTACATGTTAGAACGTACCCTATCTAAGTTTGACACCACTATATTTGAATTTGAATTTGAAACATTAAAAAGTTAATTTTTATTGTCTTAT
The DNA here is from genome assembly GCA_902687465.1 of Secale cereale. Classification (NCBI taxonomy): domain Eukaryota; kingdom Viridiplantae; phylum Streptophyta; class Magnoliopsida; order Poales; family Poaceae; genus Secale; species Secale cereale. The sequence continues at coordinate 53,756,865 of LR738714.1, read as the reverse complement.
GTGATAGTTTATTTCCTAAGTATTAATTTGCAAAAAGTTTCACTCCATTTGGACTCTTTGTTAAGAAGTTCTAAGGGTTTGAATACTTAAGGGGCTTTCTATAAAATTGCCAGTGTTTAATTTTGTTAATTCGATTTAATCTAAATTAGGTGACACGTGGCGGCTTACAATTGGTTGGTACTAATCTCTTTAAGTTAAAACATGGGTCGCTAGATCTGAGATTGGCAGTTCTAAGTGATGTTGGAACCGAGAGTATATCAACCAG
>LR738714.1:53734877-53756486 GCA_902687465.1 Secale cereale | reverse complement strand
GGGGGGGGGGGGGGGTGAATGGGAGATCAAAAAATTCTTCCGAATGTTTTGTATCGAGCCCAAAGTCAGTGGCGGAAATAAAATGATAGGTACCAAACTTAAGCAGGTATCCTACCGAGGAACAAATCTTTCGACATAGGAAGCTACAATAGCTCGACCATAGTAGACCACGAGCTTAACTATTAAGATGGTAACACAATACACAATCAGTTGCGGAAGCATGAATGAAAAATAGATGCGAACAACAAGGTAAATGCTAACCTAGAAGAATGCACATTGATAATGAATGATATCAAAATTAGGTCAGAAAGATAAGCAAAACACGAACAAAAGATAAAGTATCATTGAGCAAACTGATACATAGTCATCACAGAGCTCGAAAGGTAACTATTGAAAGAAATGCAGAGTACTAGAGAGAACGAGTGGTGCTCGATGGCGACATGTGAGTTTTGTAGACCAATTTGCCCTTCTGCCAAAGGATTACATCTGGTTGGAGGGACTTGTTATTGAACACATGAGCAAACCTCTATCCGTCCTATTCTCCTTCAACTAGGAGCTGCTCAGACTCTAGTTGATTTCACTCGGGGTAGATACTTATCGGCGATCTCCAAACCATCGACAGATTTCCTTCATAGACCATAATTACTCTTGGTTTCTGAAGATCTTCCTCGGTAAATACAACAACTCTTCGACACTAAAGTTGATACCTATCCATCTAGAGAGTGCGCAATTCTCAAGAGTAATAGGTACAAGAACTCTAACTCAGAACTACTGTGATGCTCAACCATTGTATAAGTTTTGGTTCTTGGTTTTCGCTCGGTGGATTTTAAACTCAAATCTCTTGGAGAGGGAATGCTCAATCAATCTTATTAGAAATCTTAAGCGGAGTAGCCAATGAACAACGTTGGAGTGGGGTGGCTATTTATAGCCGCAACCTTCACATATGGGAAATTACCAAATTGGACATGCGTAACAACCTATGGCTGAATGACATGAGTCCAACAGACAAAAAATGAGCATAATGGTAACATTCGTTGAGGAGCAAGAAATGCTAACTCCTCAGTCCAAAAGATATCTCCTGCAGCACTGAAGAACTACATCTTCCGTTGATAGGTAATCAGTTAGAGCATACATAGATTTCTCTCAGTCTTACATAGGTTTGGGCTAAGCATCACATCGGATTGAAGCTTCGATAACCTATACCCTTCTTAGTAGTATGGAGGTCCTATGACTCAAGAAAGAGAAGAACAACAAAATGAATGCAACGTCTTCAGTTTGCCTTCGACCTTCTAAGTTGTAGTCACTTTTGTTCGGACGAACACCGAACCAATTGCTTAGCATCAAAAATAATTGTAATGGGTCATCTTCATCATATCTATCTTCTCGCCTATAAGTCTTCAAAAGATATAACTGAATCATCTTTGCATCTTAGATCTTCTACGGTGAAGTTCCTCGTACGTGACACCAAAGATGGCATTCTGTTCGGTTCTGCATGGACTGCTTCTCTCTGTGTGCACTAGCAAACAAATCAGTCTGCACCTGTTTCTGTCAACAATCTCCAAAACATAAGACGAAAAATATTGCACCAACAAGTGTGCACTGTTTCAGATATTAGGTGATCTAATCGTGGTCGTGTGCGTGTGATCTGACGGTGCAAAATAGATCTGGAGCTCACCGTGGTTAGGTCATCGAAAAAGTCACCGGAGACGACGAAGATAGTGGTACAACTCTCGTTGTTGATGATAACAGTGATGTAGGGGTTCCAGAGGCGGTGATGATCCTGGCTGGACACAGCACGGGGAGGTTGTGGGTGGTCTTGGTGGTCCTTGGGGTGCATAGAGATGGCATGACAAGGTGACCGTAGTATGCGGGGACAACATGGATCTTGCGTCGATGACATGTTCAAAGTTGTACGTTTGGACGCGTGACTAGGTGGGTATGTGCTCATGGGCTAGGTGAAGATGATGGACACGATGAGAGGGTCCAGAGCATGCTCACATCACTAAAATCAATGGCAAGGCGGCAGATAGGTTCAACCTTCGTCAGAATTGGTGCTCGAGGAAGCTCTGGTAGAGGCGGTGATGTCCAGGGGGTGTGTCATGGCTCGAGAAAGGTGATGGCGGCACTGTTGTGGCTTGGGTGGCATGCACTCGTCAGAATCGAGCTTAAGGCGGTTAGGGGAGAGGCGGGTGATACGTCCAAAACGTATCTATAATTTCTGCTTGCTCCATGCCTTTTTTGTGTGATATTGCTATGATATTTATGCACTTCCATACACTTTTGATCATATTTGGACTAACCTACTAATGGTTGCAAAAGTGCACAATGTTCTTGTTTTACACTTTATTGTGTAGGAATTACTTGGAAATTGACAAAAACGCAAAAGGAGTCGTATTGGAGTAGGACTCTGACTTTCCTGAAATCTGTCTGAGAACGTTTTTTAAAGATGGTCACGTTCCGGCCGAAAGACGACGTCAAAAGGAAAAAGTCTAGTTGCGAAAGTTGTGGGGAATTTCGAGGCGATACTCCTGGATATAAAATTCGTCCAAATCGAAGTCCGGACGGCCGAGTAAAGCCCGTTTTACTGAAGCCCAAAATCTGAGGACGGGAATCCGAGAGTCTATATAAAGAGAGGAAACCTAGGTCACCAAGGGCCACGAATTTTCCTCCCCCCGAGCCGCCGTCTTGGAGGGGAGGACCAGCACCATTGTAGCACCATCCAAAAGGAAGAAGGGGGGCCAAGGAGCCGCTGCCCCCTAGGGCCGCCGCCGCCGCCGCGCCCCCAAGGGCCGCCGCCGCCGCCTCCGTGGCTGCCACCGGCCGTCTCCTCCTCACGGGGCTGCACCTCTCCATCAACACCATCATCAACCTCCTCCTCACCATGTCCATGCGTGAGTAGTTTCCTCCGGGGCCGAGGGCTCGTACGTGTAGCTATGTGGTTATCTCTCTCTCCCATGATGTGATCTTCGTTGTGATCATAGGCTATGTTAATCTAGGGTGATCCCATGATATTTCCCCTTCCTCTATGTATTGGATTGACGTACTCACTTGTCTTTATCTAGTATAATCCCCGAGACCAAGGTGACAGCGGTCTATTGGAAATGGATTAGAAAAATATTTTCATGAGTGATTTCCTCTCTTATGTGTTGATTGAGGATTGAGAGTCTCTTGGTGCTTGTCTTTGACTATCCTTTAGATATGTTGTGGTGATTGTGGGACTCTCTTTGGTTGGCCGCGGTGACATTGGGAAATCCTTAGATTGAGAACTACGAACTTTGAGGTGTGCTTTTGTAGCCCTACATAATTCTCGTCCTCTCTTGACCACGAAGGAATGACCTCCGGGTGCGTCTCCATTGCATGTTTTATGGGAAATATCATGTGATTCGATTATGTTAATGTTGTTGGGAGTTGCCACTAGTGAAAGTATGAACCCTAGGCCTTGTTTCCACCATTGCAATACCATTTGTGCTCACGTTTACCACTTGTTTGCTTGCTGCACTTTTTATTACAGATTTATATTACTTTGCTTTGCCACTCCTATCATCCATATTTTACCATCTCTTCGCCGAACTAGTGCACCTGTACAACTCCTAGTTGTATTAGGTGTGTTGGGGACACAAGAGACTTCTTGTATCTTAGTTGCAGGGTTGCTTGAGAGAGACCATCTTCAACCTCTACTTCCCTGAGTTCGATAAACCTTAGGTCATCCAGTTGAGGGAAATTGCTGCTGTCCTACAAACCTCTGCGCTTGGAGGCCCAACATAGTCTACAAGAGTAGAAGCGTGTGTAGACATCAAGCTATTTCTGACGCCGTTGCCGGGGAAGTGAGTGCTTGAAGGTATATCTTTAGATCTTGCAATTAAATCTTTTTGTTTCTTGTTTTTATTTCACTAGTTATGTTTATGGAAAACCGCAATCTTAGTTCATTGCTTGTGGGAAGACGCCCCACACATGTGGTGGTTGCTCCTCCTCCTACTGAAATTGTGCCCTATAAAATACTGGCTAGTATTATCGATTATGTTTTGGCTAATCGTTATGCAGGAGACAGACATCCCGGTGAACGCTTGCTATATCTGTCACAACTATGTTCATTATTTAAGCTTGCAGGTGTATCAATGGAGTTTGTCATGAGGAAATTGTTCGCCGTATCACTTATAGATAAAGCTTCAGATTGGTATAAGCTTCTCGATAACTCGCACTTGCTTGATTGGCAAGAGCTTATGTCTCTCTTTTATACTAAGTTTTATCCTCTTCATGAAATTCATCGAGACAGGAACTATATCTATAACTTTAGGTCTCGTGACGGAGAGAGCGTAGCTCAAGCTTGGGGGAGACCGAAAACGTTAATGCTAAAATGTCCTAACCATGGGCTCCCCAAAGATGCTTATGTGGAGAGTAAGAGTACCTTTTTGCATGTGGATCATGGTAACAATGCTTTATGTGATGCTTATATTGTTGAGTTTATTCGTGATCCCACTGAAAATTATTATGAGAAGGGAACATATGCTTATTGATATTTCAATAATATTAAGTTCTCTCTCTTTATGTTGAAGGTTTTGAAGCTGCACTTGTTTTGTCTTCCTATGCTTATTGCTTTGTGTTTCAATGAATTATTTCATTGCAATATTCCTATGCATAGGAAGCATGTTAGGCTTAAATGTATTTGGTATTTGCTTCTTGATGCTCTCTTTTGTTCTTCAACTTTTATTCCTACGAGAGCATCATTAAAGTCTTAAGCCTATCTTTATGGCTATAAAGAAAGAGCTCTAGGGAGACAACCCTTGTTATCTTTGCTTTCAGTTTGTTCTTTCAGTTTATAGTGGTCTTGATGTTTGTTACTATAGTAGCAACATCATTGTATCTTTATTTTTCAGCTTTGTGCCAAGTTTAGCCTCCGATTGCAAGAAAGTTCAAAAGTTGTGACGTGCTGTCCAGAAAACAGATTGTGTCCTTGGACAGAAAAATTCGTATAAAATCACCAGATCATCTTTATGGTCTGAATTTTTTCGACAGCGTGCTCTATACAATTGGCTTTCGGGCGTCTGTTCTGAGTTTTTTGATTTGAGTTGCAGAAGTTCCCCGAAAAAATTATTTACTACCTGCTGGTCTGTTTTTCACAGATTCTGTCATGTTTTGCCTTTCCTTCATTTTGCAAACCTTGAGCTTGCTTTTTCTATGCAAAAACCTTTTGGCAATCTTGAGAAACAGTAGACCTTCAAGAATATCCTTATTTCCAGCAAGGAAAAATTATTTTATTAAGGGCACTAACCTCGCTAATCAGATTATGATGAGTTATGTATGAAGGGAGTTTTCAAGTGTGCGAGGGAAGATGATAAAAAGATTCAGGAGTGTCAAACACTCAAGCTTGGGGATGCCCCCATGCACCCCAAGAAATATTCAAGAAGACTCAAGCGTCTAAGCTTGGGGATGCCCCCGTGCATCCCCTTCTCCATCAACATTATCAGTTCGTCTTTCGTTCCACTATATTTTTATCACTTCATGTGTTATGTGCTATGCTTGGAGCGTCTTGCTATTAGTTTCCTTTTTAGTTTCTTTAGCTTTGCTTGATGTTCATAATGAGTTGGAACTCAGCTTTCTTTGTGTGGGAGAGAAACACGCTCCACTTCAACCTAGAACATAACATAGAATTTTCATGTCTATCCTTGCTGTGTGTGTTCTTTGTCTTTCAATAGCTACTATCATGTTCAGCTCTTAGTTTTCATGCTTATCTTTTTAAAGAGCTTTTGTTTAGTTGGTCGCTGGAACTCTCTTTAGTTATCATGCCTATCTTGTTAAGAGAGTTGGCTTCTGTTGCACTGATAGATATGTCTATGATAAAAATGCTATGTGCATAATGGTGCTTAGTAGTTCATGTTTTCTTATGGTTAGTCTCAAATAGCTGGGGGGTTTTCAATGTGTTATTGGAGTACCAATATGATTTGTTTGCCTATGATGTTGTATGGTCTAGTGATATCTTCCTTCAAGAATTTATTTTGATTGACTTGGCATATGCTCACGCATATTTAAGACTGTAAAGAAAGTCTATCAAGGCTTGATGATCTTTAATTTCCGAGTAGCGATATAACTTCCATGCCCGATTCAATGTTGCTTTGTCGCTCTGCATGATTATGACCGTCATTGCTCTCTTAGTTGGTCGCTCCCAGTCTTTTGCTAACCTTCGCCTGTACTAAGCGGACTGACTGCTTGTGCATCCAAAATCCTTTAAACCGGTTATGCCTTATGAGTCCACCATACCCTCCTATACATGGTATTTACCTGACATTCCTAACGAAGACTTTCATGTACCATCTCGAAATTATTCAAAAAAGGCATTTCTCTTTTGTGCCTCTGTTTTAGCTCATGAGGAAGTAGTAGTTAATTCATGATCTTTTTAAGTTGGACAAGCTTCACCCCGGGATTGCATGTATAATGTGCAAGCCCTAATACGAGAAGGAACTGGCAAAGAGTGCGCCCGGCTCATTAAAAAATATACAACAAACAAACCCTCCTTCACGCTTTGTTCATGAGAAATCAGAAAACTTTGGCAGTGATAAACAAAGGAGATTAAGAGGATGTGATCGTCCTCATGCGGGAGTCGTTCCTCGAAACTTATCCAGCTCAAGAAGTAATTGAGTTATCTACTAGCATTCGTTGACGAAATATGCATATTCTAAAAAAAATTACCTCTGTTTTTAAAACCAAGAGCTCTGGTACATGTTTAGTTTTTGTTTCCGACCACGGGTTTTCACCCTTGCCAACAAAAGCCACGGTTCGAGAGTCTCCACCTTCTTTAAAGCACCAACTATTGAGAGCATGATTGTCATTCTGAGTATAATGTGCATTGTCCCAAAGTACCACTGTCTTTTGCATGATTATGATATCGTTTATTCTGAAATCATTGTATCTAGTCGTCACTTAAACTTTGGAGGTGCCCCTGCATTTATGTTTTGCTTCACTAAAGGGGGCAAGTGAGGTATCACTTTTTCATGTTTGCACATCATGCTCACTACAAATCTATTGAGTGTTTCAGTATCATATTGTAAAACTTTCAGTTCTTTGTGATTTTATCATGAGGCAACTTAATTACTACAGATTCATTGTCTCAGTAAGCTTTTGTCATATGACTATGAATAAGTCCTATATGGTGAATAGCATGTCACCACATAAATTATGCTTGTTATCATTTAACTAGTCGAGGACGAGCATGAATTAAGCTTGGGGATGTTGATACGTCCAAAACGTATCTATAATTTCTGCTTGCTCCATGCCTTTTTTGTGTGATATTGCTATGATATTTATGCACTTCCATACACTTTTGATCATATTTGGACTAACCTACTAATGGTTGCAAAAGTGCACAATGTTCTTGTTTTACACTTTATTGTGTAGGAATTACTTGGAAATTGACAAAAACGCAAAAGGAGTCGTATTGGAGTAGGACTCTCACTTTCCTGAAATCTGTCTGAGAACGTTTTTTAAATATGGTCACGTTCCGGCCCGTAAACGACGTCAAACGGAAAATGTCTAGTTGCGGAAGTTGTGGGGAATTTCGAGGCGATGCTCCTGGATATAAAATTCGTCCAAATCGGAGTCCGGACGGCCGAGTAAAGCCCGTTTTACTGAGGACCAAAATCTGATGACGGAAATCCGAGAGTCTATATAAAGAGAGGAAACCTAGGTCACCAAGGGCCACGAATTTTCCTCCCCCCGAGCGGCCGTCTTGGAGGGGAGGACCAGCACCATTGCAGCACCATACACAAGGAAGAAGGGGGGCCAAGGAGCCGCTGCCCCCTAGGGCCGCCGCCGCCGCCGCGCCCCCAAGGGCCGCCGCCGCCGCCTCCGTGGCTGCCGCCGGCCGTCTCCTCCTCACGGGGCTGCACCTCTCCATCAACACCATCATCAACCTCCTCCTCACCATGTCCATGCGTGAGTAGTTTCCTCCGGGGCCGAGGGATCGTACGTGTAGCTATGTGGTTATCTCTCTCTCCCATGATGTGATCTTCGTTGTGATCATAGGCTATGTTAATCTAGGGTGATCCCATGATATTTCCCCTTCCTCTATGTATTGGATTGATGTACTCACTTGTCTTTATCTAGTATAATCCCCGAGACCAAGGTGACAGCGGTCTATTGGACATGGATTAGAAAAATATTTTCATGAGTGATTTCCTCTCTTGTGTGTTGATTGAGGATTGAGAGTCTCTTGGTGCTTGTCTTTGACTATCCTTTAGATATGTTGTGGTGATTGTGGGACTCTCTTTGGATGGCCGCGGTGACATTAGGAAATCCTTAGATTGAGAACTACGAACTTTGAGGTGTGCTTTTGTAGCCCTACATAATTCTCGTCTTCTCTTGACCACGAAGGAATGACCTCCGGGTGCGTCTCCATTGCATGTTTTATGGGAAATATCATGTGATTCGATTATGTTAATGTTGTTGGGAGTTGCCACTAGTGAAAGTATGAACCCTAGGCCTTGTTTCCACCATTGCAATACCATTTGTGCTCACGTTTACCACTTGTTTGCTTGCTGCACTTTTTTTACAGATTTACATTACTTTGCTTTGCCACTCCTATCATCCATATTTTACCATCTCTTCGCCGAACTAGTGCACCTATACAACTCCTAGTTGTATTAGGTGTGTTGGGGACACAAGAGACTTCTTGTATCTTAGTTGCAGGGTTGCTTGAGAGACCATCTTCAACCTCTACTTCCCTGAGTTCGATAAACCTTAGGTCATCCAGTTGAGGGAAATTGCTGCTGTCCTACAAACCTTTGCGCTTGGAGGCCCAACATAGTCTACAAGAGTAGAAGTGTGTGTAGACATCAGCGGGCAGCGGGCGTTGATTTTCTGGCAGCCTGGCAGCGAGAGGTGGTACATGGGGCAAATTGACAGGTGGGGCAGGGAGTACTTATAGGACATGGCGGCAGGGATCGGACATGGCCGGGGACACGCGGAGTGGAGATCGTTGGTGTGGTCGTGGGTGTGTGCATGTCGAATTGTTGGGGACGAAGCTAACGGGTTGGTCCCATGTATCAACGTGCGAGAATGAGAGAGGGAGAGGGAGAGAGAGATAGAGATGGGGTGTGCTGGGCCATGTGCATCAGTTGGGCCGGCTCGCTGGGTTGTGCTTTTGTCTAGATTACTTCAAGGTTTTTTCTTTGATGATTTTTCTTTTATATTTTCTCTTTCTAAATTCTTGTCTATTTTGAATTTGATTTTCTTTCAAAAGAAAACTTGCTCTAAATTCCAATTGAAATATTTCTAATTTTCTGAACATTTATTTGGACCATTTGAGTATTTATTTTCTGCCATTTGTTTCTATGCTTGTTTAAATATTCCTTGTGTATATTTTTCCTATTACGAAAATAGTTCTTCTGAATTTTACCCGATGTTGTTTCTCTAATCAATTTGGTGTTTTTGGATATTTTTTGCCAACCTTTTGGGAATTTTACGTTTCCCCCTTTCAGGTTTTATTTTTGGCTTTCTACCTTGTGTGACTAGGGTTTCAACTACTAGTGTAGGGCCTCTAACTCCGCTAAATGGTCATCCAAGGACAACATGTAACCAAACCTAGGTAAATCAAGCTAAATAACACTCAAGCAAGGGTTTTTTTTGTAGAAAATTTTCAATTCCGTGTGATTTTTTTAAACATTCCATATTTGGAAACATGTGGGATGTGACAACTGCATGAGATACTTGCCCCCTAATGGATAAAAATTCACCATCATATCACTTGAGTTCTAGTTCTTCATCAAATTACAGAACTCAAACCAAAACCAAAAGAATCATATTTAATTCTAGAGCATCTTGAACTCAAAGCAGATCAACCTCGCACAAAGGGGGAACCTAGTGATTGATCCATGAATGAATGAATGAATGTAGTATTGAGATACCTACATTGAATGTCATACGCTGTGAATTTGCAGAGGAGAGACCAAAATGTCATGTCTATTCTATTTTCCTCGCATAACAAAAAGAACATCACCATCACATGTGCCATACAGATCGATTGATGAAGTCAAAGTGCTTGATAAGAGCACGTCCAGATGTTCACGCGTGGTGGCAAGCCACTCACCGTCTGGGGATCTTGGAGTTCTTCATGGAGAATGATGCCATCTGAGAGTCCTGTGGAGGAGGTCGAGCGTCCCCCGAACCACCCATGAGGAAGTCAAGCATGGTCGGAACCTCTGGAAAGTTGTCAAAGTTCATGGGTGACCCCTCATCATGGATTGTAGCCACAGGTTGCACCAAGTTGGTTAACGCTGCGTCGACTGACGATGCCACACCCTCCTCGGCGGCCATGGGAGAGTTGGTCATCTCTATAGTGTCGAATGCATTGACTGGTCTTGACAAGCCTCCAGGATAGTCATTGCGGATTTCCATGGAATCCTCCTCCTCGCCGACCATGGGCGGCAAAGCATTGAGGTCAATGATTTCTACTGCACCGTCGAGATTTTGTGCCCCTACAGGGTAGTTGTTGGGGATGTGCATGAACTCAACGGAGTGCTTGCCAATTCGCCGCCGATACATGCCACGAGACTCCATCTCCACCTGGGCATCCATCACATCATCAGCCTTCTTCTTTGGGCTAGCAGAATCCATGAACCTATGAGCATAGATTCATGTATTAACCAATATAAATCACCGTATGGATGAACCAATCAAGAGCAAGTGCATACACATACCCGGCGGAGGTTGCTCCGATGTGAAGGAAGACTGGCGGAAGCAGAGCAGGATGATAGGGGAACAAGAAGCACCGATACAGCTAGAGGAGGTGCCACGACATGGACTCTCTTGGTTCTCTGTCGTGGACGAGACTTTAAATGCATCTAGGGTGCATGGTCAGAGCCTCATATATAGAAAACATGCTATCCATGCCATTAACCAGCTATAGAAACACACCGAGATATATCTTTGGAAAAGATTGCGTGCGAGCACAGAATAGCTACAAATGGCATATACTTAATTATAATAAATGTCTCTCTTATCTTGCATGACATCCACATTGATTTTTGCACATAGTCTAATTTTAGCCGATTAGCAATATTGCATAGTAATATATAAGCGCTTATCCATACATGCATTCATTGGTGCACATGAATGTAGCACCATAGTACCGGCACAATGTCGAGCCAATGTATCCACTAGGGTTTGCATAGAATTGACCAAGCCTCATATATCTCTGGAAAATATTGTGTGCGAGCACACAAGAACCAACCATAAGCTTAGCATATGATTGTATCACTTTAGTTTTTGCTACATCTTTCTTCCTGCCAAGTTTCTATTCATAAGACCATGTGATCATGCAACTCTAGGAAACCGTAAGAATGCCTTGTGTGCTATCAAATGTCACTTCGTAACTGGGTGATCATAAAGGTGCTCTATAGGTATCTCTGTAGGTGTCTGTTGGGTTGGCATGGATCGAGACTAGGATTTGTCACTCCGTGTGATGGAGAGATATCTCTGGGCCCTCTCGGTAATACAACATCATAAAGAGCTTACAAGCAATGTGGCTAATGGGTTAGTCACGGGATCTTGTATTATGAAACGAGTAAAGAGCCTTGCTGGCAACGAGATTGAACTAGGTGCGGAGATACCGACTATCGAATCTCGGGCAAGTAACATATCACTAGGCAAAGGGAATTGCATACGGGATTAACTGAATCCTTGAAATCATGGTTCAATTGGTAAATATCTTAGTGGAATATGTAGGAACCAATATGGGCATCCAGGTCCCACTATTGGTTATTGGCCGAAGAGGTAACTCGGTCATGTCTACATGATTCTTGAACCCATAGGGTCCGCATGCTTAATGTTCGATGATGCTAGAGTAGAATTGGGATATGTGCATTGGTAACCGGATTTTGTTCAGAGTCTTGGCTGAGATCTCGTACGCCACGAGGAGCTCCGGAATGGTCCGAAAGTAAAGATTTACATATGGTAAGTCCCCTTTCGGTTGCCGGAAAAGTTTTGGGCATTACCGACGGTGTACCAGGAGTGTCGAAAGGGGTCCGGGGGTCCACCTGCCCCGGGGGCCCACATGGGCTATAGGTGGTGCGCCTTGGATTGTATGGGCGAGGGGCACCAGCCCCAAGGGTCCCATGTTCCAAGAGGGGAGGAGGAAGAGTCCTAAGGGGGAAGCCACCCCCTAGGTGCCTTGGGGAGGGAGGAAACCTCCCTAGGCCATCGCCCCCTCCTTGGAGAAGGGGCTAGGGCTGCGCCCAAGCCCTCCCCCGTGCCTCGTATATATAGTGAGGAAGAGGGATGGGCTAAGCACACCAATTACCATGCCCGGCTGCAGCCCTACCTCTCCCATAACTCCATTTTCTCCTCAGATTGGTTCCGACAGCGTTTGGCGAAGCGCTGCCGGCACTTCGCCGCCACCATCTCCACCACGCCATTGTGCTGGTTGAGATCCCATCTACTTCTCCTATCTTGCTTTATATATCAATAAGGAGGAGACGTCTAATACGTCTCCAACGTATCTACTTTTCCAAACACTTTTGCCCTAGTTTTGGACTCTAACTTGCATGATTTGAATGGAACTAACCCAACTGACGCTGTTTTCAGCAGAACTACCATGGTGTTATTTTTGGGCAGAAATAAAAGTTCTCGGAATGACCTGAAAATCCACGAAGAATATTTTTGGAATTTATAAAAAATACTGACTGAAGAATCAGCATCAGGGGGACCACACCCTGTCCACGAGAGTGGGGGCGCGCTTGCCCTCCTGGGTGCAACCCCTGCCTTGTGGGCCCCCCTAGGACTCCATCGACCTCGACTCCAACTCTATATATTCACGTTCGGGGAGAAAAAATCAGAGAGAAGGATTCATCATGTTTTACGATACGAAGCCGCCGCCTAAGCCTAATCTTCTTCAGGATGGCTGATCTGGAGTCCGTTCGGGGCTCCAGAGAGGGGAATCCGTCGCCATCGTCATCATCAACCATCCTCCATCACCAATTTCATGATGCTCACTGCCGTGCGTGAGTAATTCCATCGTAGGCTTGTTGGATGATGGGTTGGATGAGATTTACCATGTAATTGAGTTAGTTTTGTTAGGGTTTGATCCCTAGTATCCATTATATTCTAAGATCGATGTTGCTATGACTTTGCTATGCTTAATGCTTGTCACTAGGGCCCGAGTGCCATGATTTCAGATCTGAACCCATTATGTTTTCATGAATATATGTGAGTTCTTATCCTATCTTGCAAGTCAGTAGTCACCTACTATGTGTTATGATCCGGTAACCCCGAAGTGACAATAATTGGGACCACTATCGGTGATGACCGTAGTTTGAGGAGTTCATGTATTCACTAAGTGTTAATGCCATGGTCTGGTACTCTATTAAAAGGAGGCCTTAATATCCCCAGTTTTCAATAGGACCCCGCTGCCACTGGAGGGTAGGACAAAAGATGTCATGCAAGTTCTTTTCCATAACCACGCATGACTATATTCAGAATACATGCCTACATTACGTTGATGAACTGGAGCTAGTTCTGTGTCACCTTATGTTATAACTGTTACATGAGGAATCACATCCGACATAATTATCCATCACTGATCCATTGCCTACGAGCTTTTCACATATTGATCTTTGCTTAGTTAATTTTCCGTTGCCACTGTTACAATTGCTACAAAAACTGCTACTGTTACTTTTGCCACCATTACCGTTACTTCCATACTACTTTGCTACTAAATACTTTGTTGCAGATATTAAGTCTTTCAGGTGTGGTTGAATTGACAGCTCATCTGCTAATACTTGAGAATATTCTTTGGCTCCCCTTGTGTCGAATCAATAAATTTGGGTTGAATACTCTACCCTCGAGAACTGTTGTGATCCCCTATGCTTGTGGGTTATCAACGTCATCGAGCTGCACGTGTGCTGAGCGTGGGGGTGTCGTCTGTTCAGCGCTAGATCGGATTGGATCATGATCGGACCGCGAAGAGTATGGCTACATCAACTGCGTTATACATGCTTCCGTGTATGGTCTACAAGGGTGTGTAGACACACTCCCATCTCATTGCTATGCATCTCCTAGATTAGATCTTGGGTCTCCGTAGGATTTCTTTTGATTTTCATGCTTCATTCCCCATCAGTGGGATATTGAGCTAGGTCTATGCATAGATGATATGCACGAGTAGAACACAAAGAAGTTGCGGGCATTGATGTTCAGATTGCTTACCTCCCTTGTCTTATTCTGATTCGTCGGTATTGTAGGATGAACCGGCTCGGACCAACCTTACATGTCCTCGCACATGAGACTGGTTCCACTAACTGACATGCAACTTGTATTGCATAAAAGTGATTTGTAGATGTCCTAGCACATGAGACCGGTTCCACTGACTGACATGCAACTTGTATTGCATAAAAGTGCTTTGCGGGTGTATGTCTCTCCCACCTTAGTTGAACTTGATTTGACATAGGCGGTCCTTGTAGAAGGTTAAAAGGCAACTTGAATATCGTTGTTGCGGTTTTACTTAGATAAGAACGGTTCTTATAGTTTTCCCTAGCAGCCAAGTAAAAATTGCAACAAAAAAGTAGAGGACATCTAACTTGTTTTTGCTGGGCATGTTGTGATGTGGTATGGCCAAAATGTGATGTGATATATGTTGATATATGAGATGATCATGTTTTGTAATTGGTTCACAACTTGCAAGTCGATGAGTACGGTAACTGGCATGAGCCATAGGGTTGTCTTTAATTTATTGTATGACCTGTGTGTCAATCATTAAATGCCATGTAATTTCTTTACTTTACCGCTATGCGTTAGCAATAGTTGGTTGATACAACCATGACGCCAACAGGATGATGGAGATCATGGTGTCATGCCTGTGATGATGGAGATCATGCCGGTGATTCGGAGATGGAGATCAAAAGCATGAGATGATAATGGCCATACCATGTCACATATATTGATTGCATGTGATGTTTATATTTTGATGCATCTTATTTTGCTCAGGACGACAGTAGCATTATAAGATGATACCTGTCAGGGATATGATTATTAGGTATAAACCGGACATTGTAAACCGGAGTAGTAGTATCGTATTTAGTTTTACTATTTTAGTAGATATTATGGCCCAGGAGATTTTACGGCCCATGTATAGAAATATGGTTTGTAATCCGCCAAGAGATGTACTTGAGAGATAAGAAAGGAGAGCAGAGACCGAGGCGGACACAATTATGAGCCGGCCTCGGGACTCTGTAAACCGACCTAGGCGTCACCTCTATATAAAGGGACGACCCGGCACCGGTTCGAGGATAAGCAACAATCGATACGTCGAGACGCAGGCAAGCGATTCTGCTCCCTGTAAACCGACGCCCAAGCAATACCAAACCAACTAGACGTAGGCTTTTACCTTCTCAAAGGGGCCGAACTAGTATAAAATCCTTTGTGTCCTTTGTGCGCCATGAATCCTTTCAAGCTAACCCGTGCGATGGTTCCATCATCAAGTCCGTTAAACCGGACATCTGCCGTGTTATTTCCACGACAGTTGGCGCCCACCGTGGGGCTCGCGCACGATGGTTTCGAGTTCTTGAAAGGCGGCTTCGAAGGGTTAAAGGGCTACGCGGTCGGCCGGATGACCAAGAGTCGTCACGGCCGGATCTACATCGACGACGCGGGTTGGGGACCGGAGGCCGATTCAATCGAATACGGGTACCGGGTCCCCTTCGGCAGCATCCAAGTCTTCATCGGAAAAATTGGCGAACCGGGACCTGAGCCGGACACCCTCCCCAGCATCGTCGAGCCGGCTCAGCGGGCGAGATCGCCCCGGATCCAATCTGCTATGAGGCATGTGTTTGTGGGGGCAATCCACGAAGGTCGGACCGAGGACGGTTCGGAATCTGATGGGGCAACAGTCATCTACTCAGATGGCGAATCTTCATCCGGGGAAACTGAATCTCTGTATCAGTTGCGGGACGGCCGGTCTGAGGGCGAGTCCGATGGGAACAGTATTCCGGACCCCTTTGACCCGCCAAACCGGGTGGCGGTCTTCATGGCCGGTTCACAACCCCCGGTGAACGGAACAACAGCGGAAACCGGCGCAGGGGGAAGCGGTTCAAATCCCCCCCTCACGGAAGTTCTATCTACCTTGATCGAAGAGCTCGCAGCTAAAGCGGTAGAGGTCGTGGCTCCAGCAGACAAGGTGCAGCATGATGCAGTGCTTCTTCAGTTAACGGCCCGGATCAATCAATTGAAGGAGGATTTAAAGGCAGAAGGAGAGATGTTAGCTATCAGGCAAGCGGAATTGGATGATCAAGCTTTTCACTTGAGGATGGAGCAAGCTTCGGTGGAGGCAGTCAGGGGGAGAAAGTATCGATCCCGCCTACCGCCGGGTTACGAATCTGCGAATTTGTTTAGAACCCCGGGAACGGGGGCTAGCAATGATCCGGCTTTAAACCGGAGGAGTCCGCCGGTTCAGGAGGAGCCGGTTCTGCAGCCCATTGCCGAACGAGAGCGGCGGGTTGCATCGGTGCCTTATGTGCCTGTCCCTCCGGGTCATTATTCAAACCCTGTGGATAATATTGCTGCTGCGGCCGCACGGTTGGCCGCTTTACCCGCAGAAGGAACATCTCCGGTGGCGATAGAGGCGCGCAGGGTCCAGAAGCTGCTTAATACGGCATTAATACAGCATCAAGCATATTCTCATAGCAGGGAGAGGTTGCATTCAACACCACGTCCCAATCGAAGTTACACCAGACATTGGGAAGAACCTGAAGTTTCTAGCAGTGAACGGAGGAGGTATCAGCGTATGCAGAATAATCCGGCGGGGGCAGAGATACCGACCCCGGATCAAAACCGGCCTAGATCGGAGGCCCGAGAGGAGATCCGCCAGTCGACGCCGGCTTACGCCGGCGCTACAGGGGCAGGAGCCACAGCGAGCAGCTTTGGGATACAATGTCTTGTCCCTGCCCTGCGGAGCGTCAAGCTGCCCAAGGATTTTAAAGGACCTCGCAAGGTGCCTAATTACACCGCCGATTTACCACCCGAAGCTTGGGTGGAGAGTTACGAGATGGCCATGGAGATGCTGGATGTGGATGAGTCGGCGTGTGCTAAATATTTCACTATGATGCTGGAAGGCACGGCCCGGACTTGGTTAAAGGCGTTACCACCGAATTCCATTGGATCATGGGCAGAGCTGCGCAGCCAGTTCATCAAAAATTTCAAGGATACATGCAAGCAACCTATGTCGATAATAGATTTAGCAGCATGTGTGCAAGGAGAACGGGAGTCTACAGCAGCGTGGGTACGCAGAGTGGCCGAGATCTTGCATTCCTCAAACGGTATTAACCCGAGCACAGCGATTGTAACTCTGGAGAACAATTGCCGGTTTGAATCCTTGAAATTAAAACTCGGACGGCTCAAACGGGAGTGCAATGACATGGGGACTTTAATGAGCGCCCTAGTGAAGTACGGGGACTCAGATAATACTAAGTACCCGGAGCCAGAAGGAGATAAAATAGAGAAGGCCAGTAAGCCTGGTAAACCGGCGCCGGTTAGTCCGGTTACTTCAAGCTTCTTGGGCAAGCGAAAGGCAGAGAATAGCTCCGATTTTGTGGCTAATACGCAGGTTCAAGGTGGTTTCCGGGTCAACCAGCAAGGTCCCACTCGCCAAGCTGGGGGAGGAAACCCGGGTTGGGAGCAGGACCCGGATCAACCCTGTCTAAGGCACAGCGGAGCAAGGGGGCCTGCAAAGCACACTGCAAGAGAGTGCATGGGCCCAGGGTACAGCCGTTTTAATACCTTTAGCCGGCCCCCAAGTGGCGGTTCGGGGCCCGGGTTTCATGGTCCGGGTTACCAAGGGAACAGCTCCGGTTCAGGATATAGGGGCAATAGCGGTTATCAAGGGAACGGCGGTGGTTATCAACCCCGGCCGGGTGGCCAGAGTACTCAAGGAAGCTACAATGGTCAAGGAAATCAGTATCAAGGTGGTTATCAGGGTCCGGGGAATCAATCGTATCATCAAGGTGGTTACAACAATCAGAATAATCAGCAGCAGGGCCAGGGGGGTCATAGCAACCAAGGAAATCAGCAGCAACAGCGTCCGCAACAGCAACAGCAATCCGGATACCAGAGTAATCCGAAGGAATTGAGCAGCGGTCAGTATCATGTCTTCACCACGAGTTTATGTAAGAGAGATCAGAAGGTTCTAAAGCGGGCCGTCCATGCGGTAGAACCGGCAACGCCACAGTTTCTACGATGGTCAGAACAGCCCATTGTTTGGAGTAGAGAAGACCACCCGTTACGGGTAGATAACCCGGGACATTTAGCCTTGGTAGTGGCACCTCAGGTGGGAGGATACCGGTTTACTAAAGTACTCATGGATGGAGGCAGCAGTATCAATATATTATATTATGAGACCTTTCGCCGTATGGGTCTGACAGATAAACAACTGAGGACATCAAATACAGTGTTTCACGGGGTGGTCCCAGGTAAGTCAGCCTATCCAGTTGGTAAGATTGACTTAGAGGTTACCTTCGGGGATGAGCATGATTCCAGGTCAGAGATGATCACTTTTGAAGTTGTTAAAATCAGAAGCCCATATCATGCTTTGTTTGGGAGGACGGTTTACGCTAAGTTTATGGCTAGGCCATGTTATGTTTACCTGCAGCTCAAGATGCCGGGTCATAAAGGCACAATTACAGTGCATGGCAGTCGTAAGATAGCAGTGGAGTGTGAAGAGGGTGATGCAGCCTATGCAGAAGCGGTATGTGCCACGGAAGAGTTAAAGTTCTATAAGGATAATGTTGATCCGGCGGACATGACCCCGCTGAAGAAACCAACGACCGAGCATGATCCGGCATTGAAGTTTAAATCGGCAGAGGAGACCAAGCAGGTGGATTTTGTACCAGGAGACTCGTCTAAACAATTCACTATCAGCGCTAACCTTGACCCCAAATAGGAAGGCGCGCTCATCGAGTTCATCCGTGAGAACCGGGATATCTTTGCATGGAAACCTTCTGACATGCCAGGTATACCGAGGGAACTCGCTGAGCACAAGTTGAATATTGATCCGAAGTTTAAACCGGTAAAACAGTATCTGCGCCGGTTTAATGAAGAGAGACGGAAAGCTATAGGAGAAGAAGTGGCCAAGCTTTTGGCAGCAGGGTTTATAGTGGAAGTTTTTCATCCAGAGTGGTTGGCTAATCCGGTGCTGGTTTTAAAGAAGAATGGGAAGTGGAGGATGTGTGTGGATTACACTGACCTCAATAAAGCTTGCCCGACTGATCCTTTTGCTCTACCCCGTATTGATCAGATTATTGATGCTACGGCAGGGTGTGAGCGGCTAAGTTTTTTGGATGCATATTCAGGTTATCACCAGATCAAGATGGCAGTGGAAGATCAAGAGAAGACAGCGTTCATAACTCCTTTTGGGGCTTTTTGCTATGTATCCATGCCTTTCGGGCTTAAGTGTGCGCAGGCAACTTATCAGCGTTGTGTTCAGAATTGTTTGAAAGGGCAGATAGGAAGAAATGTACATGCTTATGTGGACGACATTGTGGTCAAATCAAAAGAGGAAAGAACAATGATAGAAGACCTCAGAGAAACCTTTGATAATCTGCGGGCGTATAAAATGATGCTTAATCCGGAGAAATGTGCCTTTGGGGTCCCAGCTGGTAAACTTTTGGGTTTCCTGGTCTCGAACAGGGGAATTGAGGCCAACCCGGAGAAAATCAAAGCTATCACGTCTCTGACAAAACCGGTTTGCATCAATGATGTTCAGCGTATAGCTGGCCGGATCACAGCATTGAGCCGGTTTATCAGCCGTTTAGGAGAAAGGGCGATTCCGCTTTATCAAATGTTGAAGAAAACGGACCGATTCATTTGGAGTGATGAGGCAAATACAGCGTTTGAGGATCTGAAGCGGCAACTAGTGAAACCGCCGGTTTTAGCTGCTCCTATTGATAAGGAGCCGTTACTGTTGTATGTTGCTGCAAACACACGAGCAGTTAGCGTGGCAATCGTGGTTGAGCGCAAGGAAGCAGGGAAGGAGCATCCGGTTCAACGCCCGGTTTACTATGTGAGTGAAGTACTCATCGAGTCCAAGCAAAGATACCCGCACTGGCAGAAGTTAGTATATGGGGTGTTTATGGCAAACCGGAAACTGAAACATTATTTCCAAGGGCATCCAATAACTGTGGTTAGTTCAGCACCGTTGGGAGACATAATCCAGAATAGAGAAGCTACAGGCAGAATAGCCAAATGGGCCATTGAGCTCAGTCCGCATGAGTTGAAGTATGTGCCACGTACTGCTATAAAATCTCAAGCTTTGGTCGACTTCATCAATGATTGGACAGAATTGCAGACTCCCGAGGAGAAGCCGGATCTTACTTATTGGACGATTCACTTCGACGGTTCAAAGCAGTTGGAAGGCTCGGGGGCTGGAGTTGTTTTAACTTCCCCCAGAGGTGATAAATTTTGCTATGTACTCCGGTTGTTATTTCCTTGTACTAACAATGCAGCAGAATATGAGGCACTGCTTCATGGTTTGAGGTTGGCAAAAGAGATGAATCTGAGCCGGGTTGAGTGCCTGGGGGATTCAGATCTAGTGGCACAGCAAGTTTCGGGCAAGTGGGATTCAAGGGATCCCCTCATGGCAGCTTATCGACGAGAGGTTGAAGCGGTCGCGGGTTGTTTCAAAGGATATCAGGTGGAGCATATAGACCGGCGGAAGAACGAAGCAGCTGACGCTTTAAGCCGGCTAGCGTCGCAACGTAAACCGGTACCACCGAACACCTTTTTGGATGAGTTGCACAATCCTTCGGTTCAAGTACCTTCAGAGGACGATCTAGCTATCCCAGACCCAGAGGCACAGTTGGTTGCAGCAACCCATGTTATTCCGGATTGGACGCTACCTTATTTGACATACTTAAGCCGGGGAGAATTACCAGAGAACGAAGATGAAGCGCGGCAGATAATCCGGCGTTCCAAGTCTATGACAATTGCCAACGGGGAGTTACATCATCGTAGTACCTCTGGAGTATTTCAACGGTGTGTTTCAGCTGAGGAAGGTTGTGAGATTCTAAGGGAGATTCATGAAGGAGATTGCGGTCATCATGCCGGTTCAAAATCCTTGGTGGCTAAAGCTTTCCGGCATGGCTTTTATTGGTTAACGGCGCATGCAGATGCGGCAGACTTGGTACGTAAGTGTGATGCTTGTCAGAAGTTCTCAAGACGTGCCCTTGTTCCAGCACAAGAACTCCGGATGATACCAATAACTTGGCCTTTTGCAACTTGGGGGCTTGATATGGTTGGTCCTTTCAAGAGATCTCAAGATCAGAAAACTCATCTACTAGTGGCAGTGGACAAGTTTACAAAGTGGGTTGAAGCGGAGCCTATAAGTAAGTGTGATGCGGCCACAGCGGTTAAGTTCATCAAAAAAGTAATATTCCGGTTTGGTTTTCCACATAGCATTATCACAGATAATGGCACCAATTTATCTCAGGGTGAGATGGAAGAGTTCTGTCGACGAGAGCATATTCGTTTAGACGTATCTTCTGTGGCTCACCCCCAGTCCAACGGACAGGCAGAAAGGGCAAATCAGGAGATTTTGAGAGGAATCAAACCCCGGCTTATGACACCTTTGCAGAGAACCCC
>LR738714.1:53636318-53729916 GCA_902687465.1 Secale cereale | reverse complement strand
TCAATCTTGGCCAAAGCACGGAAATACACTTCATCGTTGATCAACTCGGTAGATTCAATATCAGGAGCATAAGTGTGAGGACGAACCGGCGGAGTTAAATTTGACACATCATAGACCGGACGTTCCACACGCTCATTTTGAAGGTTATACGCAGGGTGGTACCGGGATAAATCAGCTTCCACCGCTATCTTGCTCGCGAGTGGACGCATTTCCTTCGTTAGAACATACAGATCTTTTTCACCGAAAGCTGAACCGTCTTCCTTTGTGTCTGGAAACCCGGTTAGCACTTCGGCCGGATCAATGTCTGGAACCCAAGCCTTAGCTCTTGTCAAGGCCAAAAGAGCACCTCCTCGAGCAGCTGATTTCTTCACCTCCTCAAGACGAGTTGGAAGAATTGACAAACTATTCAAAGTAGCCTTGATGGTTGAAGGAGCCGGTTTACCATAAGAGGTAGCGCTGATGATCCTTTGCGCACCAGAATATAATTGCTCCACCAAAGTATAACAAGCTTTTAGTTTCTTCCGTACGTCATCTCCAAGATGGGAAACGCGGCGTCCTACATACAACAAGAAAAAGTTAAACCGGTGCAGGATATAGGTTACAAAGATAACAAACGAAAGTTACAGTTATGATTACCAAAGACAGCAGAGATCATCAAATTAACTTGGTGTTTTAATCCGGCCAATTCTTCAGTGACCGGATTAAGAGCTCCTTCGGCATCTTGAACACGCTTTTCAAGATCCTTCTTCTGGACTTCAAAGGCAGTCCGTTCCTCATCAAAGAACTTCTTCAAGTCTTCGGCAGTTTTCAAACTTACTTTAAGTTCTTTTTTTGCCTTTGAAGCAGCTGCCTCGGTCTCTATGAGCCGGGTCCGAAGTTCGCTATTTTCTACAGCATTCCGGTTTAACTCAGCCTGCAGACAAGTTCAAAAACACAGTTAGCAAATACAAGTCTCAAGCACACAACCAAGTTGTATACTTGACACTTGGGGGCTAATGGCAGTTGAAGCAATGCGTTGGAGACAAGATTTTTACAAGTATCAACTACATAAACAAGTTATCTACTTGATACTTGGGGGCTAATGTATTAAACAGCAGTTCAAGCCTACAAAAGTTCCGGATCACCTACTATAAAGCAGATAAACCGGAACTTGGGGGCTGTTATAAGATAAAGATACGTTGAAAAAAGCAAGGTCAGAACAGGAAAATTTACCTCGTATTTCTCTCTCATGAGGTTCACCAGGCTAGCTTCATAGTCACGGCTGCTGTGAAGCCGGTTCAGATATCCGGAATAAATATCCTGGGGACTCAGGCTGGAAAGGCTGGAGATATCCGCATTTAAATTCCCTTTTTCCTGATTTATTTTCTCCGTTTTGGCAGTATGTTTTGCCAAAACGGTGGGTTCGGCTGGCGCAACATAGGCAGCGCCAGTAACCATAACGTCAGGGGAAGAAGGTGCATTGGGAGGAATAGTTTTATCTTGAGCCGGGTCAGGAGAGCTCCGATTAGCTTGAGGAGAGCTAACCCGGGCTGGGCTTGGTGGATCTTGGGCAGCATCAGTAACAGGTTCTTGAACCGGTGTTACAGGAGTACCTTCGGGAGGAACAGCTGTCGACGGTTCGATTACCGGTTCATCAGCAGAAGGATCAACAGCGGGCTTCTTACCCTTAGCCTTTTTGCTGGGTTTCGGTTTACTGGAGAAACGAACAAAGATAGGTCAGTATTATAAAGGAAAAGGAAGGATTTAAACCGGAAAAGGGGAAGAGAATCACCCTGGGGCTGTCTTCAGGGGTGGAAGCTGTGTCGCAGTTGACTCGCCCGATGAAGATAGTGGAGTTTCCTGATAATCAGGATCAGTCGGTTTAAGTGGTTTTCTAATAAGGCCGGCCTTGGGATGAAGAAGTGTTGGAGAAAGCATCACCTCAGCACGGCGTTTCCGAGCCGGGGTTAAAGAGATTCCAGAAGATTCCACTGCTAAACCGGAGTGGCGAGTGGTCCGGCGCAATGCTTCGTGCTGTTGCTTCTTCAAATCAAAATTGGGATCCAACTTAGCATAAGGGTGAGAAAATTGATACTTTCTAACAGTCCGACGGATCTTTTGAGGAGGGGGTTCTGAATCGGAAGAAATAAGGGTTACCTCAATCTCCACCGGGTTATCACCTTCGAGTGGATCCTGTGAAAAGGGCATCATCAGAGATAAGGACAAAATATATTAAAAAGCAAATGTAAACCGGAGTAAAGCATACCTCGGAGTCCGGATCATCATCTTCAGAAGGAGAACCGGCATCAACGGCTGCCTTCCTTTTCTTGTTTGCAGGAGTTTTCCGGCGAGTTTGTTTTACAGGTTTGTCCTGAAGTTTCCTTCTCCAGAAGGGGTTATCAGCCTGAATAAAAATCGACAGCAAGTAAAGGACAGTTCAAAGAAGGACGGTTTATGAAGCACGGATTAAGGAAAACTTACATCAGGCTGTGTGTTCTTCTTAAAATATGGAGCCAAGCCAACCTTGGAGCAATCTGTTGAGGCAGGGTTGACGATTTTCTTGGCCGATTCTATCATCTCCGATTCAGAAAGTGTCTCTTTAGTAAACCTCTGAGGATCTTCCGGTTCACCGGAATAATTGCACATTAAATCAGAGCGCCGGCTTAAGGGGAGAATGCTCCATGACAACCAGCAGCGAAGAAAATCGGTTCCAAGAAGTCCATTAGCCATGAAGGCTCTCAGTTTGGAAAGTTGAGATGAAAATTGAATCCGTTCAGTGGCACTTAACCGTTGCGGCAGAGGATGATTCGCCGGGATGCGAGTCTCACGATAACCCGGCAGCGGATTTTCACCTTCAGGAGATGTGTCTATGCAATAAAACCAAGACTTGTTCCACTCCTTGGGATGAGTGTGTAAAGCGGCGTGTGGGAAAACTGCATCCCTCCTTTTCTGAATGCTGATACCGCCATGTTCTTGGTGAGGCCCGCTAGTGAATTCAGTGCGCCGGTTCGCATGGAAGAAATCACGGAATAGATCGACTGAAGGCTCTTCTTGCAGATATACTTCAGAGAAAACTTGGAAGTCACAAATATTGGAAACAGAGTTGGGCCCAATGTCTTGCGGGTGCAGTTGAAAGGTGGCAAGAACGTCCCGGAAAAATTTTGAACCGGGGGGAGAGAAACCCCTGGAAATATGATCCAGAAATACTATGACCTCTCCGGACCTAGGAGTAGGAGGGCACTCATTGCCCGGAGCACGCCATTTCAACTCGGCCCGCGGACCTAACGTGCCAATGCTTGATAGCTTAACCAAATCTTCTTCGGTCACAACCGAACGGACCCAGTCGCACGAAACATACTGTTTGGCCATTTTTGTAAAGTACTGAAGAAGGGAAAGTGCAAAAACAGATTATGCAAAAATAACGATCCGGGATTTATTCATATTATACAATGATTGAAACGGAGATCTATTTGGCAAGGTTAAACCGGTAATTATGAAACAGGGTTTTATCATTTCCGGTTTAAATGGCAGTTGAAGAGGAACAGTTTAAAGGTATTACATCAATTTACATCATTTCCGGTTTATGGCTCGACAATCTAAACCGGAGTATGTCTAATGAGTCTACTACGGAGAAAAACAGGTTTCTAAATATATACTAAGAAGGAAAGATCTGAGTATGCTGAAGAAAGGAAAAAATCTACAGTGGAATAATAAGTGTTAAAGAAGAAAGCTATGCAGATTTCGTATCAAAGGACGGATTTTTTCAGGTTAGATAGATGCGGTACAGGTCCGAAGCATCTACAGCAGAGTAAATATATAAACAGATCAACAAGAAGATTATCATAAATCACAGATTCAGAGAATGAACAGCGTGAAGCTTGCGAGGAGTTCTAATGGTGGCTCGAGTAAAGCTACAGAGCTATTGCAATGAGATCCAATCTGGTGCTAAGTAAGACCTACGGCATAGGATCTAAGAGGTTACGAGGTTCTTATGGTATAAGTAACTATGAAGGAGCGGAACTTTGTCAGGAGCTCTAATGGCGGAGGAAAACGAGCAAGGCAATGGCGAATATAGATCTATGGAGAGGAAGATGAACGTACCAGGGTCGGTGAGAATCGGCTGCGGAGAAAATCTGGTCGAAATTCAGGGTGATGCAGCGGCCAGTTGAAGACGGAAGATTCGGCGGTCGTCGGCGGCGTTCTGGAACTCGAGCAGCAATGGAGTTCTTGCGGGTCAGGAGGCAAGAGGAGGAAGAAGACGCGAGAGAAGATAACGAATGGGGCGGTGCGGTATTTATAGCCAAAGGTCAAATCTGAAACGAAATGCGCGGAAACCGAGGAGACAGAAATCGGATAGAGATCTCGTGACGCCTCGATCTTCGGGATAACCCTTAAAATGCGCTACAGTACAGCTCGCAGCGTTAAATGCGGAGATGATGTCATTGTCAGAATTTAATGGTTTCAGAGGATGACGTCAGAGCCGGTTTACAATGAGATGAAGACAGAAGAAAATTGCGGAAGACGATGAAGATTGATATGAACAAGTTCAAATCATTCTGGGGCCTAATGTCAGGGATATGATTATTAGGTATAAACCGGACATTGTAAACCGGAGTAGTAGTATCGTATTTAGTTTTACTATTTTAGTAGATATTATGGCCCAGGAGATTTTACGGCCCATGTATAGAAATATGGTTTGTAATCCGCCAAGAGATGTACTTGAGAGATAAGAAAGGAGAGCAGAGACCGAGGCGGACACAATTATGAGCCGGCCTCGGGACTCTGTAAACCGACCTAGGCGTCACCTCTATATAAAGGGACGACCCGGCACCGGTTCGAGGATAAGCAACAATCGATACGTCGAGACGCAGGCAAGCGATTCTGCTCCCTGTAAACCGACGCCCAAGCAATACCAAACCAACTAGACGTAGGCTTTTACCTTCTCAAAGGGGCCGAACTAGTATAAAATCCTTTGTGTCCTTTGTGCGCCATGAATCCTTTCAAGCTAACCCGTGCGATGGTTCCATCATCAAGTCCGTTAAACCGGACATCTGCCGTGTTATTTCCACGACAATACCTTCACTACATTTTAAGATTAAAGTGTTCTCCCTAAGTATGCACCATTGCGAAAGTTCGTCGTTTCGAAGCACCTCATGATGATCAGGTGTGATAGACTCTACGTTCGCATAAAACGGGTGTAAGCCAATTTTACACATGCGGAATTGAGTATTTGGGATTGCCAATAAGGTAAATTTAGCGGATAATTCTATTTGATAACCTCTAATAATCCGTAAGAAACATCGAAAAATCCATATCTGTTGGATATTACCGCTACCATATCCGTCAGATATCAGGTTTACCATAATCCGTATACTGTATCCATATCCACCGGATTCATGCAAGTGCATGCCATATCCTTAAAAACACATGCGGATTCTAAATGAAAATCATCCGTACTATTTACATCCCTACACACTGGTAAGAACACGATCCAACTTCTCGTAAGTCAGACTTGTGAGATTAATCTCTGTCTGGTTAAGATTTTCAATGATAACATTAAACATAAATGACTACCTTTCGTCAAATTTGTCATTTCTTCCTCTCTCCTCCCTATCATATTAAAGTCACCCCAAACCAAAATGGGTAATCTTTGGCACGCTCTAGGGTTATACTCCTCTTAGGCGATCGTGATCGCCTTCGAGTTCCAATATTCGGCAGGCACTCGGCCTGCAACCCTTGCCGTTCCCAGGGCGGTCTCCCTGCCTTGGCTGGATGGCGTCTCTCTCTGATGCTCACTCTAAAACAAGCGGCGGCGGCGGCGGTGTGACTGCTGCCAAAACCGATCTAGAGGGTTTGTTTGATCAGTTAGATCTCAATGATGAAGAGTTCGAGGATGTGGTGATCGATGAGGAGCATCCAGAGCTCCAGGAAAGTCCTAGGTGGCCAGCCCTAGCTAGGGTTCACACCGAGAAAACCTTTAGCCAAGGCGCTTTCTATAAGGATATGAGAGCTGCGTGGAACCCGACGCGGAGTGTTCGATTCCAGCCTGTTGCCCCTAATCGGTTCGTTATTCGGGCATCATGATTGGGTGATTGGGAGCGTATAATGATGCAGGGACCTTGCTTGTTCCGCAACTGGGCGGTGTTACTATGCCCATATTATGGCTTCAGTAGAACTGAGGATGTGAGTAATATTCACATGCCTATATGGCTGCAAATCCACAAGTTACCAGATGTATACTGCAAGAAGAACATTGTGGAAAAGCTACTGAAAAGTGTAGGTGAAATTATGGAGATGCGTTTGAATGGAAACACCAGAGGTGATTATGTAAGGGTGAGGGTGAAACATGACACCCGACAGCCTTTCACGAAATTTGTGAGCATTATACGTGGTAAAGAACAACAGGTTTATCTTGTTCGCTATGAAAAAATCACGAGGTTTTGCAAGGTTTGTGGTCTGGTAGGCCATGACTTCAAGGAGTGCGGAACGGGAGTCCATGAGGAGAAGAATTTGAAATTTGGGGAGTGGTTATGTGTTGATGCTCCCAAGAAACCAAAGGTGGACACCCAATTAGTGAGGACTCACAATGCCTCACGCCCCATGGAGGAACACACGTCGACACTGACTAAGGGAGACCTCAATGCCACGTCAAAGAAGGGTTTGGACCCTGAAACTATGGACACGACGTCAATCCCAGTGAAGCCGCCGGGAAGTGGAATGGTGGTGGATAAAGATACCAGGAAGAGACTGAATA
This sequence comes from Secale cereale, assembly GCA_902687465.1. Lineage (NCBI taxonomy): Eukaryota > Viridiplantae > Streptophyta > Magnoliopsida > Poales > Poaceae > Secale > Secale cereale. The sequence continues at coordinate 53,723,183 of LR738714.1, read as the reverse complement.
TGGATGCAGCTGATGCGGCCATTGGAACTTCAGTGACACCGCATGTTTTGCTAGCTATCACTCATGGTAGTGGCAAGGACCTGAAAGAGAGCAACTCCCCAACTAGAAGCAATCAGCAAAAGGACAAAAGTTACTAAGGATGGTGATGTACAAGAGATATCGGCGGCCTCCCTTGGGGAGGACCGCCGGATGCAATGAATATACTATCATGGACCTGCCGGGGGCAGGGAACCACCGGACAGTTCGTGAGGTTTTGGCCCTCTCTAAAGCCAATACCCCCAAGCTTGTTTTCCTTAGCGAAACCAGGCAAGCGTCAAATAAGATTGAGAAACTGAGATGGAGACTTGGTTTGAAAGGTTTTCATGGAGTCAATAGTGATGGTAGAAGCGGACGCTTGGCACTTTTTTGGGATGAATCCCTTACTGTAACTGTATTGGATGCATGCCACAGATACATTGGTGTTACTATTGTCGACAGTGTCTGTGTAATTTCGTGGAGGGGGCGTTTGTGTATGGTGAACCGAGAGTAGAGAATAGAAAGTACATGTGGGATCATTTAAGTAGACTTCGAGCTACTTCCCCGGAGCCCTGGTTTGTGTGTGGCAACTATAATGAATCATTGTGGCAGCATGAGCATTTATTAAGGACTATGCGTTCAGAATCACATATGTCTACATTTAGAGATTGTCTATTGATGTGTGATCTTGAGGACCTTGGTTTCAATGGTGTTCCATACACTTATAATAATGGACAAGATGGTGATCGGAATGTACAAGTCCGCCTTGATCATGCTTGTGTGGTCGAGTCTTGGAGTGACATATTCCCAGCGGCAAGGGTTCTCCATCTTGCCTCATCGTGTTCAGATCACATGCCTCTTCGGCTGCAGCTTGAGGGCATTCAGGAACACCGAAAGAAGAGCCACTTCCCGTGGTATGAGATCATGTGGGAGCTCTATCAAGCGCTTCCGGGGGTGATTGCAAAATCTTGGGCAAATAATAAACCGACCGGAAATCTAGGGTTGGTCGCAACAACATTAAGTACGGTGATGACATATTTGAAACAGTGGAGCCATGCAAATTTTGGGAACGTCCTAAAGGAAATAGAGCACCTCAGAACGCAGCTTTCTGATCTAGAACTTGCTCGGGCCGATGATACGTCCATTTTGCATCATGCTTTTATATTGATATTTATTGAATTATGGGTTGTTATTACACATTATGTTACAATACTTATGCCTTTTCTCTCTTATTTTACAAGGTTTACATGAAGAGGGAGAAAGCCGACAGCTGGAATTCTAGACTTGAAAAGGAGCAAATCGGAGATACCTATTTTGCACAACTGTGGGCCCCCTGGCAGGCCCCCGGAGCCCATCTTCTGCAATATGATGTGTTTTGACCAGGAAAAAAACCAGAAGAAGGTTTTCGAGATGAAGCGCCGCCGTATCGAGGCAGAACCTGGGCGAAACAAATCTAGAGCTCTGGCAGGGCTGTTTTTCCGTGGATACTTCCCTCCGGGAGGGGGAAAGCAAAGCCATCGTCATCACCGACGATCCTCGCATCAAGAGGGAGTCAATCTCCATCAACATATTCACCAGCACCATCTCCTCTCAAACCCTAGTTCATCTCTTGTATCCGATCTTTGTCTCAAAACCTCAGATTGGTACTTGTGGGTTGCTAGTAGTGTTGATTACTCCTTGTATTTGATGCTAGTTGGTTTATTCGGTGGAAGATCATATGTTCAGATCCTTAATGATATTCAATACCCCTATGATCATGAACATGAACATGCTTTGTGAGTAGTTACTTTTGTTCCTGAGGCATGGGAGAAGTCTTGTTATAGGTAATCATGTGAATTTGGTATTCGTTCAATATTTTGATGAGATGTATGTTCTCTTTCCTCTAGTGGTGTTGTGTGAACGTCGACTACATGATACTTCACCATTATTTGGGCCTAGGGGAAGGAACTGGTAAGTAATAAGTAGATGATGGGTTGGTAGAGTGACAGAAGCTTAAACCCTAGTTTATGTGTTGCTTCGTAAGGGGCTGATTTGGATCCAGATGTTTCATGCTATGGTTAGATTTATCTTAATACTTCTTTCATAGTTGCGGATGCTTGCGAGAGTGGTTAATCATAAGTGGGAAGCTTGTCCAAGGAAGGACAGCACCCAAGCACCGGTCCACCCACATATCAAATTATCAAAGTAACGAATGTGAATCATATGAGCATGATGAAAACTATCTTGACAGTAATTCCCATGTGTCCTTGGGAGCTTTTTGCTTCATATAAGAATACATCCAGGCTTCTCCTTTGCTACAAAAAGGATTGGCCACCTTGCTTCACCTTGTTTACTTTTGTTACTTGTTACCCGTTACGAATTATACTATCACACAACTATCTTTTACCGATAATTTTCGTGCTTGCAGATAAAACCTTGCTGAAAACCACTTGTCATTTCCTTCTGCTCCTCGTTGGGTTCGGCACTCTTACTTATTGAAAGGACTATGATAGATCCCCTACACTTGTGGGTCATCAAGACTCTTTTCTGGCGCCGTTGCCGGTGAGTGAAGCGCCTTTGGTAAGTGGAATTTTGTAAGAAAACATTTATATAGTGTGCTGAAATTTACTGTCACTTGTTACTATGGAAAATAATCCTTTGATGGGTTTGTTCGGGGTATCTTCACCCTAACCGGAATAACAAAGAGTTGCTCCTCAACCTACTGCACCTACTGAAAATATTTACTTTGAAATTCCTTTGGGTATGGTAGAGAAACTGCTAGCTAATCCTTATGCAGGAGACGGAACATTCCATCCCGACTTACACCTAATCTATGTGGATGAAGTTTGTGGATTATTTAAGCTTACAGGTATCCCAGAGGATGTTGTCAAGAATAAGGTCTTCCCTTTATCTTCGAAGGGAAAGGCGTTGACATGGTGTAGGCTATGTGATGATACTGGATCATGGAACTACAACCGATTGAAATTGGAATTTCGTCAGAAGTTTTATCCTATGCATCTAGTACATTAAGATCGGAATTATATATATAATTTTTGACCTCGTGAAGGAGAAAGTATCGCTCAAGCTCGGGGGAGGTGTTGGGGATATAAGTATTTGATATGACCCACCCATGAGGGGCCGGGTGACCCAATGGCGGTTCATGGGCCAAGCCTAGAAGCATTTTGAAGATGGCGGTTTTATGAGAGTAATTCAGAAAGGGCCCAAGCCCCAAGCGGCTTAAGGCCTATAAGTATAAACCGCCATATATGTTAACTTGTATTGTAAGGCATGTAACAAGAGTCGCCAGGCTGGACACGATTGTATGAGACGACCGGGACTCCGTAGGCCGCAGGGCGTCAACCCGTGTATATAAGGGGACGACCCGGCAGCGGCTTAGGGCAAGAAACAACAGATCAAGAGCTAGGCAAGCGTATTCGCTCCCTAGCAATCGACACCCCAGCAATTCCATCTCAAACTGGATTAGGTTTTACCCTCACCGCAAGGGTCCGAACCAGCATAAACTTTCCGTGTATTTTGTCCCGTTTTAACCCCTTTAAGCTAATCATGTTGCTATGGCTCCGCAATTAAGTCCTTTCCTTAGGACATCTGCCGTGACAACTCCATGATAGTTGGCGCCCACCGTGGGGCCTGCGGCCTGTGGTTTCGAGTTCTTGAAGGGCAACTTCGAAGGGCTCAAGGGATACACTATGGATCGGATGACCAAGAGTCATCGTGGCAATCCCTACATCGACAACGTGGGCTGGGGTCCCGAGGCAGGCTTAATTGAGTACAGGTACTGGGCCCCCTTCGGTGGAATCCACGTCTTCATCGGCAAGATTGGCGAATCGGGCCTTGAGCCGGACACCTGCACCGACCTCATCGAGACGTCTCAGCGTGAGCGACCTGCCCGGGTTCAGCCCTCCGTGAAGCGTGATTTTGTTGGATACGTCCAGGACGCTGGAGGTTCTGGATCTTGCGATGAGACGGCCGTTCTCTCCGACGGTGAGTCGTCCACAGGTGAGACTAATTCAATGTATCATATGCAGAGTGGACGGCTTGGGGGTTGGTCCGATGGTAGCAGTATTCCGGACCCCTGTGAGCCGCCGAGTAGGGTGGCAATTTTCATGACTAGCACCCAGCCGGCTCTCGGCTCGACCGTCGCCAGGGCTATAACGCCTGGGGCGACGGCAACCGCGGCAGGCGTGGGCGGATCAACGCGCCCTCCAGGTCAAGTCTTGACAGATCTGTTGGAGGCTCTGGCAACTCTGATGGGAACGGAGGTAACCCCAGAGAACCAGGACCAACACAAGGCGGATAAGGATATGTTGCGACAGGAGATAGCACAAGCCAAACTAGACCTGGCGGCGGAGAACGCCAGGATGACTACGGAACGGGCTGTCTTGGACGCCCAGGCTCAGCGGATTCAAGCGGATTCTTACCGGCTCTCTGTGGATCGGAACGCTGCTAATGAGGTCATGAGGAGGAAGCAAAGAAGTCATCTGCCTTTCGTTTATGAGGCGGGGAATCTTTTCAACACAGCGAGAGCGGGGGGCAGTAACCCGCCGGGGGCAAACCGGACGGCTGAGGCCGGAGGGACGGTTAAACCACGTATGACAGGCTCTCTATATGCAAATCAAAACCACCCAACACCTTATTTTCCAGCGACACTGGCGGGTCATTATTCCAACCCTCTGGATAACATGATAGCAGCCGCGACAAGATTGGCGGCTCTGCCAGTCGAGGGCAAAACTCCAGTGGTAGTGGAGACCCGGAGAGCCTAGGAACTGCTTCAGACGACACTACAACAGCAACATGCTTATTCTTATAGTCGAGACCGGATTCACTCAACCCCCTGACCAAGTACCAGCTACTGCTTCAGACGACACTACAGCAGCAACATGCTTATTCTTATAGTCGAGACCGGATTCACTCAACCCCCTGACCAAGTACCAGCTACAGCAGGCATGTGGACTCGCCAGAGGTTTCAAGCACAGAGCGGCACTGTAACCCGCCTCGCGGGAGTAACCCGGCATGGCATGACGCCAATGCACAGGACTTAGTGGATCAGGGCAGGATTGAAGGAAATTTGACCTAGAGGCAATAATAAAATGTTATTTGTATTTCCTTATATCATGATAATGTCCTTTATTCATGCTAGAATTGTATTAACCAAAAACTTAGTACATGTGTGAATACATAGACAAAACAGTATGTCCCTAGTATGCCTCTGCTAGACTAGCTCATTGATCAAAGATGGTTATGTTTCCTAACCATAGACATGAGTTGTCATTTGATCAACGAGATCACATCATTAGGAGAATGATGTGATGGACAAGACCCATCCGTTAGCTTAGCACTTTGATCGTTTAGTTTTACTGCTATTGCTTTCTTCATGACTTATACATGTTCCTATGACTATGAGATTATGCAACTCCCGTATACCGGAGGAACACCTTGTGTGCTATCAAACGTCACAACGTAAATGGGTGATTATAAAGATGCTCTACAAGTGTCTCGGAAGGTGTTCGTGGTGTTGGCATAGATCAAGAATAGGATTTGTCACTCTGCGTGTCGGAGAGGTATCTCTGGGCCCTCTCGGTAATACACATCATAATAAGCCTTTGCAAGCAAATGACTAATGAGTTATTCACGGGATGATGTATTACAGAATGAGTAAAGAGACTTGCCGGTAACGAGATTGAACTAGGTATTGAGATACCGACGATCGAATCTCGGGCAAGTAACATACCGATGACAAAGGGAACAACGTATGTTGTTATGCGGTTTGACCGATAAAGATCTTCGTAGAATATGTAGGAGCCAATATGAGCATCCAGGTTCCGCTATTGGTTATTGACCGGAGATGAGTCTCGGTCATGTCTACATAGTTCTCGAAACCGTAGGGTCCGCACGCTTAACGTTTGATGACGATTGGTATTATGAGTTTATGACTTTTGATGTACCGAAGGTAGTTCGGAGTCCCGGATGAGATCACGGACATGATGAGGAGTCTCGAAATGTCTGAGATGTAAAGGTTGATATATTGGACAACTATATACGGACACCAAAAGTGTTCCGGAAAAGTTTTAGATTTTACCGGAGTGCCGGAGGGGGTTACCGGAACCCCCCGAGGGAGTATGGGCCATAGTGGGCCATTGAGGGAAAGAGAGAGGCAGCCCATAGGGCTGGTCGCACCCTCCCCCTAGGGATCCTAGTTGGACTAGGAAAGGAGGGAGGCGCCCCTCTTCTTCCTTCTTCTCTTCCCCTTCCTTTCCTACTCCTAGTAGGAACAGGAAAGGGGATTCCTATTCCTACTAGGAGTAGGAATCCTACTCCCTTGGCGTGCCCTAGCCTGGCCGCATGATACGTCCAAAACGTATCTATAATTTCTGCTTGCTCCATGCCACTTTTGGGTGATATTGCTATGATATTCATACACTTCCATACACTTTTGATCATATTTGGACTAACTTACTAATCCAGTGCACCCAGTGCCAGTTTCTGTTTTCGGCTGTTTTTGTATTTCAGGTTTTCACGTTTCGAGAACTGCCCAAAAAAATCCAGAAAAATTATATAAAAAATCAGCGATCCGGAAACAACACTGCATCCGAAGGGCAGCCTGGGGGGGGGGGCCACCAGGGCTCCAGGCGCCCTGGCGGCGCCCCCCCTAGGCCCCCCGAGACTCCCCCGGTGCCCTACTTTGGCATATATTTAAAGGGTCCTCCGTAACCCTCAGAACAGGAACTCTTTTCGCGATCCCATCTCTTTTCCGCCGCCGCCGCCGCTTCCAAGATCGGGAGCACCAGGAGAACTCTTCTCGGCACCCTGCCGGAGGGGAGGATCACCACCGGGAGCTTCTCCACCACCATGGACACCTCCCGGAGGACTCGTGAGTAGTCTCCCTTGGACCATGAGTCCATGACCAGTAGCTATGTGATGTTCTCCTCCCGTTCTTGTGCTTCACTAATTAGTCCTCGTGAGCTGCCCTACATGATCGAGGCACCTATGTAATCCTTATGCTGTTGCTATGTTGAGTTTGCTGGGATCCGATGGATTATGAGATTATGTTCAGATTGATCTTGAGTAATATATTTGATTCACCTCTTTTATATTTTAGTTCATAAGTAATTCTTGCATGTTCTCCGTTGTTATTTATTTCTTTGGCCGAGTAATAGGTAGTGACTCCAAGAGGGAACGTTATGCTCGATTGTGGGTTCATGCCCCTCGATGACTAGCTTGAGTGACAGAAACATGAGTCTAGGGGATGTGTTGTTGCCACAAGGGGGAAAACAACGGTGCTTGTGCCCGCAGGTGCAAGGATTGTTTACTTTACGCAAAGTTCTTTTAATGCAGTTGTCTGTTGCATTGAGTTTACACTATGGGTGGGACTCGCAACTTAATACCAGCGAGATGTTCTGGATAGATATCTCAAGGTGGATGATTAGTAGTAGATATTGATGGATTTCGGTCTACTTACTTTGGCGTACCGCCCATGCTTTGAACCTCAACCTTTCTTGCAATGTAGTCAGCATTGGTTTGCGTTCGTGGTCCTGTCAATTGCCCAGCTGTAATTTGTTACCTCACATAGCTGTTTTATCGTCTTTTGGGAGAGAGACATCACTAGTGAACATCATGAGACTCCGGTCCATATTACCATCATTGATCACATCGCTATTTACTTTTCGTTATTGTTTACTATTGCAAAGCATTATCTATCACTACTATCATTGCTTTTAATCCTTTGTGAACTACAAGGCCGGAGGGATTGACAACCTCTCTGTACTCGTTGGGAGCAAAGTTATTTGTATCTGTGTGCAGGTCCACGTTGATTGCTACTAATCTGGCGCCGTAGCAATTGACACCTACTTGTTGAACCTAGGAGTCTCTGGGGAATCGATCCTTGGCATCTTTGCTAGGGGAAAACACTTCTACAATACTGCATCTTACACCTTCCACTTGGGGTAACCAACGAGGGGTTCGAGGCCCATCAAGGAGTATTTTCTGGCGTCGTTGCCGGGGACTCCACTCTTCAGGATAGGGGAGTTGCATGCTATCTTTTACCTTTGCTTTTTAGTCTTGTTAGTTTACCTTTCATTTTTTCTTTAGTACCTTTTTATCGAAAATCACAAAAATAGTTATCTTGTTCCTTAAGTTGTCATTATGACGGGTCCTTTTGTCTTTGACGAGGCAGAAGTTCTCACCTTTAAACAAAGAGGTGGGGATAGTTTGAAAGATGCTTGGTATAGAATTAATGATTCACAAAAAAGAGCCACCAAGAAGCAACCTACTACTATCTTGCTTAGAAATTTTTATGTTGGAATTACTTCTTGGAATAGGTTTATTCTAGATACTTCTATCAATGGGAATTTCTTAGAGGCCCCAGTTTGGGAGTCTCTTAGTATTATTGAAAATCTTGTTGGGAATCTCCCTGTTGTTTGCATTCGAGAGGACATCACCCTAGCTCACATTATGAAAAAACTTGAAAAGATAGAGCTAGAGATGCCAAGCATTAATAAGATGAATGAGTTGGATCGTAAGATCCAAGGGAATTTGAATAGACTTGATAGCTCCATGCATAAAATTTTCAAAATTTTGGAGACCGTCAAATTCCATGATTCTGACTTTTCTAGGATGGAAAAGATTGAGGAAAAATTTGATACCTTAGGAACTACTTTCTCCTTGATCAAAACCAAAAAGGTAGAAACTCCGGCAAAGAGGGAGCCTAAGTTTGTTCACATTCCAAAGGCTCTCCGTTCTAAAAGTAACCCACCTATTGCCAAAGGGGTTGAAACCGTAAAGACTTTGGAAGAAACACCTATCTTTGATGAATTTATAAATGAATCTTCCCTTGACTTTTATCCTTTTGGTCTTCTACCTAGAAGTATCTCTATGAGGCCTTTATTTGAGAGACCTCTTAAGACTAGTTGTACTATAGAAGAGCTTTTTGATGATCTTGATGATGGTTCAATTGATACAACTTGATCTATGCATTATGCCTAGCTTAAAGACATAAAAGAAAGCGCTTTTGGGAGGCAGCCCACATGAATAAAAATTTTGCTTTTGTTGTGTCTTGATGTTGTTTACTGCTGTAGCATCATCATTGTATCTTTACTTTTCATATTTGTGCCAAGTATAGCCTCCGATTGCTAGAAAGTTCAAAAGTTGTGAGGTGCTGTCCAGGAAACAGATTCTGTCCTTGGATAGAAAAATTCGTATAAAATCACCAGATCATCTTTTTGGTCTGAATTTTTTCGACAGCGTTCTGTATATAATTGTCTTTCGTGCGTCTATTCTGAGTTTTTTGATTTGAGTTGCAGAAGTATCACGAACAGATCAATTACTGTCTGCTGTTCTGTTTTTCACAGATTCTGTCCTGTTTTGCCTTACCTTCACTTTGCAAATTAAGAACTTGCTTTTTCTTTGCGAAAACCTTTTGGCAATCTTGAGAAACAGTATAACTTCAATAATATCCTTATTTCCAGAAAGGTATAATTATTTTATTAAGGGTACTAACCTCGCTAATCAGATTATGATGAGTTGTGTATGAAGGGAGTTTTCAAGTGTGCGAGGGAAGATGATAAAAAGATTCAGGAGTGTCAAGCGCTCAAGCTTGGGGATGCCCCCGTACACCCCCAGGAAATATTCAAGGAGACTCAAGCGTCTAAGCTTGGGGATGCCCCCGTGCATCCCCTTCTCCATCAACATTATCAGTTCACTTTTCGTTTCGCTATATTTTTATCACTTCATGTGTTATGTGCTATGCTTGGAGCGTCTTGCTTTTAGTTTTCTTTTTAGTTTTTCATAACGAGTCGGAACCCAGCATTCCTTTATGTGGGAGAGAAACACGCTCCACTTCTACCTAGAACATAACATAGAATTTTCATGTCTATCTATGCTGTGTGTGTTCTTTGTCTTTTAATAGCTACTATCGTGCTCTGCTCTTAGTATTCATGCTTATCTTTTCAAAGAGCTTTTGTTTAGTTGGTTGCTTGAACTCTCTTTATTACCATGCTCACCTTATTAAGAGAGTTTGCTTCCGTTGCATTGGTTAATGTGTCTATGATAAAGATGCTACTTGCATGATGGTGCTTAGTAGTTCAGGTTTTCTTATGGTTAATCTCAAATAGCTGGGGGGTTCCCAATGTGTTATTGGAGTACCAACTTGGTTTGTTTGCCTATGATGTGGTATGGTTTAGTAATATCTTCCTTCGAGAATTTATTTTGATTGACTTGGCGTATGCTCATGCATATTCAAGACTGTAAAGAAAGTCTGTCAAGCCTTGATGATCTTTACTTTCTGAGTAGCGATATAACTTCCATGCCTGATTCAATATTGCTTTGTCGCTCTGCATGATTATGACCGTCATTGCTCTCTTAGTTGGTCGCTCCCAGTCTTTTGCTAACATCCACCTGTACTAAGCAAACTAACCATGCAATACATAGCTCATGGGAAAGTAGCCTAAAAACTATTGTGGTAAAGAATATGTGGCTTATGTATCTTATTTCTTATAAGTTGCTTGCTGAGCGGGAACCATGTTTCTGGGGACGCCATCAACTGTCACACTTTTGTTGAATATCATGTGAGTTGCTATGCATGTTCGTCTTGTCTGAAGTAAGGGTGATTTACCGTGGGTTGAATTAATATGCATATTGTTAGAGAAGAACATTGGGCCGCCAACCAAAGCCATGCATCATGGTGGAAGTTTTAGCTTGGACCTTAATCCTCAATCTCCCATGAGAATATGCTTATGCATTAAAGAGGAGTCCATCATCTATTTTCTATGTTGTCCCGGTATGGATGTCCTCAAGTTGAGATCTATCAAAAACGAGAAATCAAATGCGATCTATCTCCTTGGACCTTTGTACAGGTGGCATAGAGGTACCCCTTTGTGACACTTGGTTGAAACATATGCAATGCAATGATAACCCATGGGAATCCGAGCTAATTAGGACAAGGAGCGAGCACTATTGGTATTCGATGCATGAGGCTTGCAACTTATAGGATGTTTTATGCATGACACATATGAAGTACTACTACCGTTGACCCAATTGCTTCCATGTTTTCAAAATAAAAAGCTCTAGCACTTAACCATTCTTTTACCTTTATGTTAAAGCACCAACTACTGGGAGCATGATTGTCATTCTGAGTGTAATGTGCATTGTCCCAAAGTAGCATTGTCTTTTGCATGATTGTGATATCGTTTATTCTGAAATGATTGTATCTAGTCATCACTTAAACCTTGAAGGTGCCCCTGCATTTATGTTTTGCATCACTAAAGGGGGCAAGCTAGATATCACTTTATCATATTTGCACATCATGTTCATTGCAAATCTTTTTGATGTTTCAGTTTCATGTTGTAAAACTTTCAGTCATTTGTGATTTTCTCTTGAGGCAACTTAATTACTTTAGAATCATTGTCTGAGTAAGCTTTTGTCATATGACTATAAAAAAGTCCTATATGGTTAATAGCATGTCACCACAGAAATTATTCTTGTTATCATTTACCTACTCGAGGACGAGCAGGAATTAAGCTTGGGGATGTTGATACGTCCAAAATGTATCTATAATTTCTGCTTGCTCCATGCCACTTTTGGGTGATATTGCTATGATATTCATACACTTCCATACACTTTTGATCATATTTGGACTAACTTACTAATCCAGTGCACCCCAGTGCCAGTTTCTGTTTTCGGCTGTTTTTGTATTTCAGGTTTTCACGTTTCGAGAACTGCCCAGAAAAATCCAGAAAAATTATATAAAAAATCAGCGATCCGAAACAACACTGCGTCCGAAGGGCAGCCTGGGGGGGCCACCAGGGCTCTAGGCGCCCTGGCGGCGCCCCCCCTGGGCCGCGCCGGGGGGGCGCCTAGGCCCCCCGAGACTCCCCCGGTGCCCTACTTTGGCATATATTTAAAGGGTCCTCCGTAACCCTCAGAACAGGAACTATTTTCGCGATCCCATCTCTATTCCGCCGTCGCCGCCGCTTCCAAGATAGGGAGCACCAGGAGAACTCTTCCCGGCACCCTGCCGGAGGGGAGGATCACCACCGGGAGCTTCTCCACCACCATGGACGCCTCCCGGATGACTCGTGAGTAGTCTCCCTTGGACCATGAGTCCATGACCAGTAGCTATGTGATGTTCTCCTCCCATTCTTGTGTTTCACTAATTAGTCCTCGTGAGCTGCCCTACATGATCGAGGCACCTATGTAATCCTTATGCTGTTGCCATGTTGAGTTTGCTGGGATCCGATGGATTATGAGATTATGTTCAGATTGATCTTGAGTAATATATTTGATTCACCTCTTTTATATTTTAGTTCATAAGTAATTCTTGCATGTTCTCCGTTGTTATTTATTGCTTTGGCCGAGTAATAGGTAGTGACTCCAAGAGGGAACGTTATGCTCGATTGTGGGTTCATGCCCCTCGATGACTAGCTTGAGTGACAGAAACATGAGTCTAGGGGATGTGCTGTTGCCACAAGGGGGAAAACAACGGTGCTTGTGCCCGCGGGTGCAAGGATTGTTTACTTTACGCAAAGTTCTTTTAATGCAGTTGTCTGTTGCATTGAGTTTACACTATGGGTGGGACTCGCAACTTAATACCAGCGAGATGTTCTGGATAGATATCTCAAGGTGGATGATTAGTAGTAGATATTGATGGATTTCGGTCTACTTACTTTGGCGTACCGCCCATGCTTTGAACCTCAACCTTTCTTGCAATGTAGTCAGCATTGGTTTGCGTTCGTGGTCCTGTCAATTGCCCAGCTGTAATTTGTTACCTCACATAGCTGTTTTATCGTCTTTTAGGAGAGAGACATCACTAGTGAACATCATGAGACTCCAGTCCATATTACCATCATTGAACACATCGCTATTTACTTTTCGTTATTATTTACTATTGCAAAACATTATCTATCACTACTATCATTGCTTTTAATCCTTTGTGAACTACAAGGCCGGAGGGATTGACAACCTCTCTGTACTCGTTGGGAGCAAAGTTATTTGTATCTGTGTGCAGGTCCACGTTGATTGCTGCTAATCTGGCGCCGTAGCAATTGACACCTACTTGTTGAACCTAGGAGTCTCTGGGGAATCGATCCTTGGCATCTTTGCTAGGGGAAAACACTTCTACAATACTGCATCTTACACCTTCCACTTGGGGTAACCAACGAGGGGTTCGAGGCCCATCACCGCACCTCCCCCTTGCTCCTTTATATACGGGGGCAAGGGGGCACCCAAATACATAGAAGAAACATTGTTCCAGCCGTGTGCGGTGCCCCCCTCCACAGAAACACACCTCGGTCATGCCGTTGCAGTGCTTAGGCGAAGCCTTGCGCCGGTAGCTTAATCATATCCGTCACCACGCCGTAGTGCTGACAAAACTCTCCCGTGAAGCTCTACTGTATCAAGAGCTCATGGGACGTCATCAAGCTGAACGTGTGCTGAACGCGGAGGTGCCGTACGTTAGGTACTTGATCGGTTGGATCGCGAAGAAGTTCGACTACATCAACCGTGTCACTAGACGCTTCCGCTTTCGGTCTATGAGGGTACGTAGACACACTCTCCCCTCTCATTGCTATGCAGTTGGTAGATAGATCTTGCGTGATCGTAGGATTTTTTTTGAAATACTACGTTCCCCAACAGTGGCATCAGTGCCAGGTCTATGCGTAGATGATATGCACGAGTAGAACACAATGATTTGTGGGCGATAATAGTCATACTGCTTACCAGCATGTCATACTTTGGTTCGGCGGTATTGTGAGATGATGCGGCCCGGACCGACATTAAGCGTTCGCTTACGCGAGACTGGTTTCACCGTTATGAGCACTCGTTGCTTAAAGGTGACTGGCGGGTTTCTGTCTCTCTCACTTTTGCTGAATCGAATGTGACTACGCCTGGTCCTTGTGAAGGTTAAAACAACACATACTTGACGAAAAATCGTTCTGGTTTTTGTATGCGTAGGTAAGAACGGTTGTTGCTAAGCCCGTAGCAGCCACGTAAAACTTGCAACAACAAAGTAGAGGACGTCTAACTTGTTTTTGCAGGGCATGTTGTGATGTGATATGGTCAAGACATGATAAGTTATACGTTATTGTATGAGATGATCATGTTTTATAAAGTTATCGGCAACTGGCAGGAGCCATATGGTTGTCGCTTTATTGTATGAAATACAGTCGCCATGTAATTGCTTTATTATATGGTAGCGATAGCCGTGGAAGCAATAGTTGGGGAGACAACAATGATGCTACGATGGAGATCAAGGTGTCACGCCGGTGACGAAGGTGATCATGACGGTGCTTTGGAGATGGAGATCAAAAGCACAAGATGATGATGGCCATATCATGTCACATATTTTGATTGCATGAGATGTTTATCTTACTATGCTTCTTATTTTTCTTAGTACGGCGGTAGCATTATAAGATGATCCCTTACAAAATTTCAAGGTATAAGTGTTCTCCCTGAGTATGCACCGTTGCAAAAGTTCGTTTGCTGAGACACCACGTGATGATTGGGTGTGATAAGCTCTATGTTCACATACAACGGGTGTAAGCCAGTTTTGCACACGCAGAATACTCGGGTTAAACTTGACGAGCCTAGCATATGCAGATATGGCCTCAAAACACTAGAGACCGAAAGGTCGAGCATGAATCATATAGTAGATATGATCAGCATAAGATGTTCACCATTGAAAACTACTCCATCTCACGTGATGATCGGACATGGTTTAGTTGATTTGGATCACGTGATCATTTAGATGACCATAGGGATGTCTATCTAAGTGGGAGTTCTTTAAGTAAAATGATTAATTGAACTTTAATTTATCATGAACTTAGTCTTGATAGTTTTTTGCATATCTATGTTCTTGTATATCAATGGCCCATGCTACCGTTCCTTTGAATTCTAATGCATTCCTAGAGAAAGCTAAGTTGAAAGATGATGGTAGCAATTACACTGACTGGGTCCGTAACTTGAGGATTATCCTCATTGCTGCACAGAAGAATTATGTCCTTGAAGCACCGCTAGGTGACAAGCCCCCTCCCACTAATGTAGACGCATTGAACGTTTGGCAGACGTGGTCTGATGACTACACAATAGTTCAGTGTGACATGCTTTATGGCTTAGAACCGGGACTTCAACGAAGTTTTGAACGTCATGGAGCATATGCGATCTTCCAGGAGTTGAAGTTAATATTTCAAGCAAATGCCCGGATTGAGAAATATGAGATTTCCAATAAGTTCTATAGCTGCAAGATGGAGGAGAATAGTTCTATCAGTGAACACTTGCTCAGAATGTCTGGGTACTACAATCATATGACTCAACTTCGTTGCAAAGTTGACGAGGATAGTGTTATTGATAGAGTTCTTCAATCACTGCCGCCAAGCTATAAAGGCTTCGTGATGAACTATACTATGCAAGGGATGCAAAAGACAATTCCCGAGCTCTTCGCTATGCTCAAGGATGCGGAGGTAGAAATCAAAAAGGAGCATCAAGTGTTGATGGTTAACAAGACCACTAGTTTCAAGAAAAAAAGGCAAGGGAAAGAAGGGGAACTTCAAGAAGAATAGCAAGCTAGTTGCTACTCCCGGGAAGAAACCCAAGTCTGGAGCCAAGCCTGAAATTGAGTGCTTCTACTACAAAGGGACTGATCAATGGAAACGGAACTGCCCCAAGTATTTGGCGGATAAGAAGGATGGCAAGGTGAACAAAGGTATATGTGATATACATGTTACTGATGTGTACCTTACTAATGCTCGTAGTAGTACCTAGGAATTTGATACCGGTTCAGTTGCTAATATTTGTAACTCGAAACAGGGACTACGAATTAAACGAGGATTGGCTAAGGACGAGGTGACGATGCGCGTGGGAAATGGTTCCAAAGTCAATGTTATCCCCGTCAGCACGCTACCTCTACATCTACCTTCGGGATTAGTTTTAGACCTGAATAATTGTTATTTGGTGCCAGCGTTAAGCATGAACATCATATCTGGATCTTGTTTATTGCGAGACGGTTATTCATTTAAATATGAGAATAATGGTTGTTCTATTTTTATGAATAATATATTTTATGGTCATGCACCCTTGAAGAGTGGTCTATTCTTGTTGGATCTCGATTGTAGTGATACACATATTCATAATAATGAAGCCAAAAGATGCGAGGTTAATAATGATAGTGCAACTTATTTGTGGCACTGCCGTTTAGGTCATATTGGTGTAAAGCGCATGAAGAAACTCCATAGTGATGGACTTTTGGAATCACTTGATTATGAATCACTTGGTGCTTGCGAACCATGCCTCATGGGCAAGATGACTAAAACTCCGTTCTCCGGAACAATGGAGCGAGCAACATATTTGTTGGAAATCATACATACTGATGTATCTGGACCGATGAGTGTTGACGCTCGTGGTGGGTATCATTATTTTCTGACCTTCACTGATGATTTGAGCAGATATGGGTATATCTACTTGATGAAACACAAGTCTGAAACATTTGAAAAGTTCAAAGAATTTCAGAGTGAAGTAGAGAATCATCGTAACAACAAAATAAACTTTCTACGATCTGATCGTGGAGGTGAGTATTTGAGTTCCGAGTTTGGTCTTCATTTGAAACAATGTGGAATAGTTTCACAACTCACGCCACCCGGAACACCACAGCATAATGGTGTGTCCGAACGTCGTAACCGTACTTTATTAGATATGGTGCGGTCTATGATGTCTCTTACCGATTGACCACTATCGTTTTGGGGTTATGCTTTAGAGACAGCTGCATTCACGTTAAATAGGGCACCATCTAAATCCGTTGAGATGACGCCTTATGAACTATGGTTTGGCAAGAAACCAAAGTTATCGTTTCTTAAAGTTTGGGGCTGCGATTCTTATGTGAAAAAGCTTCAACCTGATAAGCTCGAACCCAAGTCAGAGAAATGTGTCTTCATAGGATACCCAAAAGAGACTATTGGGTACACCTTCTATCACAGATCCGATGGCAAGATATTCGTTGCTAAGAATGGATCCTTTCTAGAGAAGGAGTTTCTCTCGAAAGAAGTGAGTGGGAGGAAAGTGGAACTTGATGAGGTAATTGTACCTTCTTCCGAATTGGAAATTAGTACATCACAGAAATTAGTTCCAGTGATTCCTACACCAATTAGTGAGGAAGCTAATGATGATGATCATGAAACTTCAGATCAAGTTTCTGCGGAACTTCATAGATCAACCAGAGTAGGTTCCGCACCAGAGTGGTATGGCCACCCAGTTCCGGAAGTCATGTTACTAGACCATGATGAACCTACGAACTATGAGGAAGCGATGATGAGCCCAGATTCCGCAAAATGGCTTGAGGCCATGAAATCTGAGATGGGATCCATGTATGAGAACAAAGTATGGACTTTGGTTGACTTGCCCGATGATCGGCAAGCCATCGAAAATAAATGGATTTTCAAGAAGAAGACTGACGCTGACGATAATATTACTGTTTACAAAGCTCAACTTGTTGCGAAAGGGTTTTGACAAGTTCAAGGAGTTGACTACGATGAGACTTTCTCACCCGTAACGATGCTTAAGTCTGTCCGAATCATTTTAGCAATTGCCACACTTTATGATTATAAAATTTGGCAAATGGATGTCAAAACTGCATTCCTGAATGGATATCTCAAAGAGGAGTTGTATATGATACAACCAGAAGGTTTTGTCGATCCTAAAGGTGCTAGCAAAGTGTGCAAGCTCCAGCGATCCATCTATGGACTGGTGCAAGCATCTCGGAGTTGGAATATATGCTTTGATGAGGTGATCAAAGCATATGGTTTTATACAGACTTTTGGAAAAGCCTGCATTTACAAGAAAGTGAGTGGGAGCTCTGTATTCTGATATTATATGTGGATGACATATTGTTGATTGGAAATGATATAGAATTTTTGGATAGCATAAAAGGATACTTGGATAAGAATTTTTCAATGAAAGACCTCAGTGAAGCTGCTTACATATTAGGCATCAAGATCTATAGAGATAGATCAAGATGCTTAATTGGACTTTCACAAAGCACATACCTTGATAAAGTTTTGAAGAAGTTCAAAATGGATCAGTCAAAGAAAGGGTTCTTGCATGTATTACAAGGTGTGAAGTTGAGTAAGACTCAATGCCCGACCACTTCATAAGATAGAGAGAAAAAGAAAGTCATTCCTATGCCTCACCCATAGGATCTATCATGTATGCAATGCTGTGTACCAGACCTGATGTGTGCCTTGCTATAAGTCTAGTAGGGACGTACCAAAGTAATTGATACGTCTCTAACGTATCTATAATTTTTGATTATTCCATGCTATTATTTATGAAGTCTTGGATGTTTAATAAGCTTTAACATTCACTTTTATATCATTTTTGGGACTAACCTACTAACCCAAAGGCCCAGTCCAGATTGCTATTTTTTGCCTGTTTCAGGGTTTTGCAAAAAAGATATCAAACGGAGTCCAAACGGAATGAAACCTCCGCAAGAGATATTTTTGGAGGAAATCACGCACGAAGAACTTGAGAACCACGTCAGAAGAGCCACGAGGGGCCCACGAGGGTGGGGGCGCGCCCCCCTTCCCAGGGTGCGCCCCCCTGCCTCGTGGAGCCCCCGTGACTTCCCCGGTGCCCTCCTTCTTCCTATATAAGCCTACGTACCCCCAAAAACCCCGTGAACAGAGAGAAAACCCTAATTCCACCGCCGTACCTTATGTTCCCGTGGAGATCCCATCTTGGAGCCTATTCCGGAGCTCCACCGGAGGGGGATCCATCACGGAGGCCTTCATCATCATCATCATCACCCTCACCATGAGTTGTGAGTAGTTTACCACAGACCTTCAGGTCCATAGCTAGTATCTAGATGGCTTCTTCTCTCTCTAGATCTCAATACAAAGTTCTCCTCGGTCTTCGAGGAGATCTATTCGATGTAATCTCTTTTTGCGGTGTGTTTGTCGAGATCCGATGAATTGTGAGTTTATGATCAAGGTTATCTATGAAAGATATTTGGTTCTTCTCTGAACTTTTTATGTGTGCTCATAATATCCTTGCAAGTCTCTTCGAATTATTGGTTTGGTTTGGTCTACTAGATGTATAGTTCTTGCAATGGGAGAAGTGCTTGGCTTTGGGTTCAATCTTGCGGTGTCCTTTCCCAGTGATAGTAGGGGCAGCAAGGCACGTATTGTATTGTTGCCATCGAGGATAGAAAGATGGGGTTTATATCATATTGCTTGAGTTTATCCCTCTACATCATGTCATCTTGCTTAAGGCGTTACTCTGTTCTTATGAACTCAATACACTAGATGCATGCTGGATAGTGGTCTATGTGTGGAGTAATAGTAGTAGATGTAGAATCATTTCGGTCTACTTGTCTCGGATGTGATGCCTATATACAATGATCATGCCTAGATAGTCTCATAACTATTTTCTTTTCTATCAATTGCTCGACAGTAATTTGTTTACCCGCCGTAGAATATTGCTATCATGAGAGAAGCCACTAGAGAAAACTATGTCCCCCGGGTCTATTCTCAACATATCAATCTACATCTACTTTACTTTTATCGCTTTTATTTAATGTTCTATTGAACTAAAAATACCAAAAATATAAACTATCATCTCTATCAGATCTCACTTTCATAAGTGACTGTAAAGGAATTGACAACCCCTTATCGCGTTGGCTGCGAAGTTCTTATTTTTCTGGTGCAGGTGCGAGGGACTCACGCGTGGTCTCCTACTGGATTGATACCTTGGTTCTCAAAAACTGAGGAAAATACTTACGCTACTGTGCTGCATCTCCCTTTCCTCTTCGAGGGAATACAACGCAAGCTCAAGAGGTAGCAAGAAGAATTTCTGGCGCCGTTGCCGGGGAGGCTTACGCAAAAGTCATATACCAAGTACCTATCACAAATCCTTATCCTTCGCATTACATTTATTTGCCTCCCGTTTTCCTCTCCCCCACTTCACCCATGTCGTTTTATTTGCCCTTCTTTCGCCGTGTGTTTATCGTTCGCTTGCTTCTTGTTTGCTTGTGTGTGTTGGATTGCTTGCTTGTCACTATGGCTCAGAACAATACCAAATTGTGTGACTTCTCCAATACCAACAACAATGAGTTTATTAGCACTCCGATTGCTCCTATTACCGATGTTGAATCTTGTGAGATCAATGGTGATTTTTTGAATCTTGTCATGAAAGATCAATTCTCCGACCTTCCTAGTGAAGATGCCGCTACCCATCTAAACAACTTTGTTGATTTATGTGATATGCAAAAGAAAAGGGATATAGATAACGATATTGCTAAATTGAAGTTATTTTCGTTTTCACTTAGAGATCGTGCTAAAACTTGGTTTTCCTCTTTGCCTAGAAATAATATTGATTCGTGGAATAAGTGCAAAGATGCTTTTATCTCTAAGTATTTCCCCCTGCTAAGATCATCTCTCTTAGAAACAATATTATGAATTTTAAGAAACTATATCATGAGCATGTTGCACAGGCTTGGGAGAGAATGAAATTGATGATACGTAATTGCCCTACACATGGTTTGAATCTATGGATGATTATTCAGAACTTTTATGCTGGCTTGAATTTTGCTTCTAGAAACCTTTTAGATTCGGTCGCCGGAGGCACTTTCATGGAAACCACCTTAGGAGAAGCTACCAAACTCCTAGATAATATTATGGTTAATTATTCTCAATGGCACACCGAAAGATCTACTAGTAAAAAATTGCATACTATCGAAGAAATTAGTGTTTTGAGTGGAAAGATGGATGAACTTATGAAATTATTTGCTGCTAAGAGTGCTTCTTCTGATCCTAATGATATGCCTTTGTCCACTTTGATTGAGAATAACAATGAATCTTTGGATGTGAATTTTTTTGGTAGGAATAATTTTGGTAACAATGCTTATAGAGGTAATTTTAATCCTAGGCCTTTTCCTAGTAATTCCTCTAATAATTATGGTAATTCCTACAACAACTCTTATGGAAATATGCCTTCTGAATTTGAAACTAGTGTTAAGGAGTTTATGATCTCGCAAAAGAATTTTAATGCTTTGCTTGAAGAGAAATTGCTTAAGGTTGATGAATTGGCTAGAAGTGTGGGTAGAATTACTCTTGATGTTGATTCTTTGAAACTTAGATCTATCCCACCTAAGCATCATATCAATGAGTCTCTCAAAGCCATGAGAATTTCCATTGCTGAATGCAAAGAAAGAACCGCTAGGATGCATGCTAAAAGAGAAGATTATATTAAATCGTGTTCTTCTAGTTATCATGAAAATAAAGATGAAGATCTGAAAGTTATTGATTTGTCTCCTATTAGATCCTTGTTTTCTAGTATTAATCTTGATGAAGATAGGATTGGAGATGATTCTTCTTTAAGGTGTCCCAATGATTCGGAGTTTTTAGATCTTGATGCTAAAATTGCTAAAAGTGGGATTGAAGAGATTAAAACTTTGCATAGTGATGAACCCACTATTTTGGATTTCAAGGGATTCAATTATGATAATTGCTCTTTGATTGATTGTATTTCCTTGTTGCAATCCATGCTAAATTCTCCGCATGCTTATAGTCAAAATAAAGCTTTCACCAAACACATAGTTGATGCTTTGATGCAATCTTATGAAGAAAAACTTGAGTTGGAAGTTTCTATCCCTAGAAAGCTTTATGATGAGTGGGAACCTACTATAAAAATAAAAATAAAAGATCATGAATGCTATGCTTTGTGTGGTTTGGGTGCAAGTGTCTCCACTATCCCAAAAACTTTGTGTGATTTGCTAGGGTTCCATGAGCTTGATGATTGTTCTTTAAATTTGCATCTTGCGGATTCCACTATTAAGAAACCTGTGGGAAGAATTAATGATGTTCTTATTGTTGCCAATAGGAATTATGTTCCCGTAGATTTCATTGTTCTTAATATTGATTGCAATCCTTCATGCCATATTATTCTTGGTAGACCTTTCCTTAGAATGATTGGTGCAATTATTGATATGAAGGAAGGTAATATTAGATTCCAATTTCCATTAAGGAAAGTCATGGAACACTTTCCTAGAAAGAAAATCAAATCACCATATGAATCTATCATGAGAGCCACTTATGGATTGCCTTCCAGAGATGCCAATACCAAGATTTATCTTGTATCGTGCCTAGCTAGGGGCGTAAAACGATAGCGCTTGTTGGGAGGCAACCCATTTTTTTGTTTTTTTGTTTTTTGTTGCTGTTAGGGAATAAATATTGCATCTAGCCTCTGATTATATTTGGTTTCATGTTTTGTTTAGTGTTTGTTCCAAGTAGAACCTTTGGGAAGACTTGTGTGAAGTTTATGTGATCTTGCTGTGAAAAACAGAATCGTTAGCGCTAGCTAAAGTAGTCCTCAGATTTTACTAGAGCGCACTTTTTAGTTGATTCTTTTAGCACATGATTGGTAGACAAATTACGAAAATTTACCAATTTAGTTTGAATTTTTTGGAGTTCCAGAAGTAGGCGAAACCTGCAGATTACTACAGACTGTTCTGTCTTTGACAGATTCTGTTTTTCGTGTGTTGTTTGCTTATTCCGATGAATCTATGAGTAGTATTGGAGGATATGAACCATAGAGAAGTTGGAGTACAGTAGGTTTAACACCAATATAAACAAAGAATGAATTCATTGCTGCACCTTTGAGTAGTGGTTTGCTTTCTTACACTAACGGAGCTCACGAGAATTTTTGTGTAAGTTTTGTGTTGTGAAGTTTTCAAGTTTTGAGTATTGCTTTGATGGACTATGGAACAAGGAGTAGTGATACGTCCAAAACGTATCTATAATTTCTGCTTGCTCCATGCCACTTTTGGGTGATATTGCTATGATATTCATACACTTCCATACACTTTTGATCATATTTGGACTAACTTACTAATCCAGTGCACCCCAGTGCCAGTTTCTGTTTTCGGCTGTTTTTGTATTTCAGGTTTTCACGTTTCGAGAACTGCCCAGAAAAATCCAGAAAAATTATATAAAAAATCAGCGATCCGGAAACAACACTGCGTCCGAAGGGCAGCCTGGGGGGGCCACCAGGGCTCCAGGCGCCCTGGCGGCACCCCCCCCTTGGGCCGCGCCGGGGGGGCGCCTGGGCCCCCCGAGACTCCCCCGGTGCCCTACTTTGGCATATATTTAAAGGGTCCTCCGTAACCCTCAGAACAGGAACTCTTTTCGCGATCCCATATCTGTTCCGCCGCCGCCGCCGCTTCCAAGATCGGGAGCACCAGGAGAACTCTTCCCGGCACCCTGCCGGAGGGGAGGATCACCACCGGGAGCTTCTCCACCACCATGGACGCCTCCCGGATGACTTGTGAGTAGTCTCCCTTGGACCATGAGTCCATGACCAGTAGCTATGTGATGTTCTCCTCCCGTTCTTGTGCTTCACTAATTAGTCCTCGTGAGCTGCCCTACATGATCGAGGCACCTATGTAATCCTTATGCTGTTGCTATGTTGAGTTTGTTGGGATCCGATGGATTATGAGTTTATGTTCAGATTGATCTTGAGTAATATATTTGATTCACCTTTTTTATATTTTAGTTCATAAGTAATTCTTGCATGTTCTCCGTTGTTATTTATTGCTTTGGCCGAGTAATAGGTAGTGACTCCAAGAGGGAACGTTATGCTCGATTGTGGGTTCATGCCCCTCGATGACTAGCTTGAGTGACAGAAACATGAGTCTAGGGGATGTGCTGTTGCCAGAAGGGGGAAAACAACGGTGCTTGTGCCCGCGGGTGCAAGGATTGTTTACTTTATGCAAAGTTCTTTTAATGCAGTTGTCTGTTGCATTGAGTTTACACTATGTGTGGGACTCGCAACTTAATACCAGCGAGATGTTCTGGATAGATATCTCAAGGTGGATGATTAGTAGTAGATATTGATGGATTTCGGTCTACTTACTTTGGCGTGCCGCCCATGCTTTGAACCTCAACCTTTCTTGCAATGTAGTCAGCATTGGTTTGCGTTCGTGGTCCTGTCAATTGCCCAGCTGTAATTTGTTTACCTCATATAGCTATTTTATCGTCTTTTGGGAGAGAGACATCACTAGTGAACATCATGAGACTCCGGTCCATATTACCATCATTGATCACATCGCTATTTACTTTTCGTTATAATTTACTATTGCAAAACATTATCTATCACTACTATCATTGCTTTTAATCCTTTGTGAACTACAAGGCCGGAGGGATTGACAACCTCTCTGTACTCGTTGGGAGGAAAGTTATTTGTATCTGTGTGCAGGTCCACGTTGATTGCTACTAATCTGGCGCCGTAGCAATTGACACCTACTTGTTGAACCTAGGAGTCTCTGGGGAATCGATCCTTGGCATCTTTGCTAAGGGAAAACACTTCTACTTACTGCATCTTACACCTTCCACTTGGGGTAACCAACGAGGGGTTCGAGGCCCATCAAGTAGCAACGGCCTAAGCTTGGGGATGCCCATGGCACCCCAAGTAAATTCAATATAATCAAAAGCCTAAGCTTGGGGATGCCCCGGGAAGGCATCCCCTCTTTCGTCTTCATCCATCGGTAAATATACTTGGAGCTATATTTTTATTCGCAACATGTTATGTGTTTTGCTTGGAGCGTCTTGTATAATTTAAGTATTTGCTTGTTAGTTTGCCACAATAATCCTTGCTGGACACACCTATTAGAGAGAGTTAAATATGGCCTAGAAATTATTAGAACACTCTATGTGCTTCACTTACATCTTTTGAGTTGAATAGTTTTTGCTCTAGTGCTTCACTTATATCTTTTAGAGCATGGTGATGGTAATATTTTGTAGAAATTGTTGAACTCTCATGCTTCACTTATATCCTTTTGATAGTCTATTAAGACAGCATGGTAATGTGTTTATGCTAAATAAACTAGTCTTCACATGATAGACATCCAATGTCAATGTAGTAAAAATTTCCACACTAAGTGCATTGAATAGAATGAGATGTTGGATGCTTGACAATTGTTTTGAGATATTAGGATAGTGATATTAGAGTCATTCTAGTGGAGTTATTATGAAATTGAGAAATACTTGTGTTAAGGTTAGTGATTCCCGTATCATGCACGTATGGTGAACTGCTATGTGACGAAGTTAGAGCATGAGGTATTTGTAGAGTGCCAACCTTTGTGTGGAGGTCGGGGGCGCGTGATGGTTAAATCCTAGCAACCTCCCCCCTAGGAGCATGCATTGATTGCTTTATTTTGATGACTCGTAGATTTTTGCAATAAGTATATGAGTTCTTATGACTAATGTTGAATCCATGGATTATACGCACTCTCACCCTTCCACTATTGCTAGCCTCTCTTGTACCGCGCAACTTTCGTCGGTACCATAAACCAACTATATATCCTTCCTCAAAACAGCCACCATATTGTTCCTCAAAACAGCCACCATACCTACCTATCATGGCATTTCCATGGCCATTCCGAGATATATTTCCATGCAACTTTCCGCCGTTCCATTCATATGACACGCATCATATTGTCATATTGCCATTGCATGATCATGTAGTTGACATCGTATTTGTGGCAAAGCCACCATGCATAATTTTTTACACATGTCACTCTTGTTTCATTGCACATACTGGTACAGCGCCGGAGGCATTCATATAGAGTCATACTTTGTTGTTGTAGTATCGAGTTGTAATGAAAGTGTGATGGTCATCATTATTAGAGCATTGTCCCATGGGAGGAAAGGCTAAATCTATAAAGCCCCTCCGCAAAAAAAGTCCAAAGAAAAAAAGAAAGGCCCCCAAAAAAGAGAAAAGAAAAAAAGGGACAATTGCTACTATCTTTTTTCCACATTTGTGCTTCAAAGTAGCACCATATTCTTCATTGTAGAGAGTCTCATGTTTAGTCACTTTCATATACTAGTGGGAATTTTCATTATAGAACTAGGCTTGTATATTCCAACGATGGTCTTCCTCAAATGCCCTAGGTCTTCGTGAGCAAGCAAGTTGGATGCACACCCACTAGTTTCTTTTGTTGAGCTTTCATATTTAGCTCTAGTGCATCTGTTGCATGGCAATCCCTACTCACTCACATTGATATCTATTGATGGGCATCTCCATAGCCCGTTGATACGCCTAATTGATGTGAGACTATCTCCCTCCTTTTTATCTTCTCCACAACCACCTCTATTCCACCCATAGTGCTATGTCCATGGCTCACGCTCATGTATTGCGTGAAAGTTGAAAGGTTTTAAAATATAGAGTATGAAAACAAATGCTTGGCTGAAATCGGGGTTGTGCATGATATGAATATTTTGTGTGATGAAGAGGGAGCATAGCCAAACTATATGATTTTGTAGGGATAACTTTTTTTAGCCATAGTATTTTGATAAGACATGATTGCTTTGTTAGTATGCTTGAAGTATTGTTATTTCTTATGTCAATATAGACTTTTATCTTGAATCTTTCAGGTCTGAACATT
The DNA here is from genome assembly GCA_902687465.1 of Secale cereale. Lineage (NCBI taxonomy): Eukaryota > Viridiplantae > Streptophyta > Magnoliopsida > Poales > Poaceae > Secale > Secale cereale. Next base: position 53,696,755 of record LR738714.1, on the reverse strand, counting down.
CATGCCACAATTAAGAGAATTACATTGAAAAACTATATTGGTTAGCATTCCACATCAAAAATTCATTCTTTATCATTTACCTACTCGAGGACGAGCAGGAATTAAGCTTGGGGATGCTTGATACGTCTCCAACGTATCTATAATTTTTTATTGTTCCATGCTATTATTTATGAAGTCTTGGATGTTTAATGAGCTTTATCATTCACTTTTATATCTTTTTGGAACTAACCTACTAACCCAAAGGCCCAGTCCAGATTGTTGTTTTTTGCTTGTTTCAGGGTTTTGCAGAAAAAGAATATCAAACGGAGTCCAAACGGAATGAGACCTTCGGAAGAGATATTTTTGGAGGAAATCACACACGAAGAACTTGAGAACCATGTCAGCAGAGCCACGAGGGGCCCACAAAGGTGGGGGCGCGCCCCCCTTCCCAGGGCGCACCCCCCTGCCTCGTGGAGCCCCAGTGACTCCCCCGGTGCCCTCCTTCTTCCTATATAAGTCTACATACCCCAGAAACTCCGTGAACAGAGAGAAAACCCTAATTCCACCACTGTACCTTCCGTTCCCGTGGAGATCCCGCCTTGTAGCCTATTCCGGAGCTCCACTGGAGGGGGATCCATCACGGAGGCCTTCATCATCATCATCATCGCCCTCACCATGAGTTGTGAGTAGTTTACAACAGACCTTCGGGTCCATAGCTAGTATCTAGACGGCTTCTTCTCTCTCTCTGGATCTCAATACAAAGTTCTCCTCGGTCTTCAAGGAGATCTATTCGATGTAATCTCTTTTTCCGGTGTGTTTGTCGAGATCCGATGAATAGTGAGTTTATGATCAAGGTTATCTATGAAAGATATTTGGTTCTTCTCTGAACTTTTTATGTGTGCTCATAATATCCTTGCAAGTCTCTTCAAATTATTGGTTTGGTTTGGCCTACTAGATCTATAGTTCTTGCAATGGGAGAAGTGCTTGGCTTTGGGTTCAATCTTGTGGTGTCCTTTCCCATTGATAGTAGGGGCAGCAAGGCACGTATTTTATTGTTGCCATCGAGGATAAAAAGATGGGGTTTATATTATATTGCTTGAGTTTATCCCTCTACATCATGTCATCTTGCTTAAGGCGTTACTCTGTTCTTATGAACTCAATACACTAGATGCATGCTAGATAGTGGTCGATGTGTGGAGTAATAGTAGTAGATGCAGAATCGTTTCGGTCTACTTGTCTCGGACGTGATGCCTATATACAATGATCATGCCTAGATAGTCTTATAATTATTCGCTTTTCTATCAATTGCTCGACAGTAATTTGTTTACCTGTCATAGAATATCGGTATCATGAGTGAAGCCACTAGAGAAAACTATGCCCCCCCCCCCGGTCTATTCTCAACATATCAATCTACATCTACTTTACTTTTATCACTTTTATTTGCTGTTCTATTAAACTAAAAATACCAATAATATAAACTATCATCTCTATCAGATCTCACTTTCGTAAGTGGCCGTAAAGGGATTGACAACCCCTTATCGCGTTGGCTGCGAAGTTCTTATTTGTTTGTGCAGGTGCGAGGGACTCGCACGTGGTCTCCTATTGGATTGATACCGTGGTTCTCAAAAACTGAGGGAAATACTTACACTACTGTGCTGCATCTCCCTTTCCTCTTCGAGGGAATACAACGCAAGCGCGAGAGGTAGCAGTAATCCAGGAGTGGATCACTGGACAGCGGTCAAGAACATCCTGAAGTACCTGAAAAGAACAAATGATATGTTTCTCATTTATGCAGGTGACAAATAGCTCGTCGTAAACGGTTACGTCGATTCAAGCTTTGACACTGATCCGGATGACTCTAAGTCACAAACCGGATATGTATTTTTATTAAACGGTGGAGCTGTCAGTTGGTGCAGTTCCAAGCAGAGCGTCATGGCAGGATCTACGTGTGAAGTGGAATACATAGCTGCTTAGGAAGCAGCAAAAGAAGGAGTCTGGATGAAGGAGTTCATATCTGATCTAGGTGTAATACCTAGTGCCTCGGGTCCAATGAAAATCTTTTGTGACAACACTGCAGCAATAGCCTTGGCGAAGGACTCCATATTTCACAAGAGAACAAAGCACATCAAAAGACGCTTCAATTCCATCCGCGATCTAGTCAAGGAGGGAGACATAGAGATTTGCAAGATACATACGGATCTGAATATAGCAGACCCATTGACTAAGCCTTTTCCACGGGCAAAACATGATAAGCACCAAGACTCCACGGGTGTTAGGATCATTACTTTGTAATCTAGATTATTGACTCTAGTTCAAGTGGGAGACTGAAGGAAATATGCCCTAGAGGCAATAATAAAGATGTTATTTGTATTTTCTTATATCATGATAAATGTCTTTTATTCATGCTAGAATTATATTAACCGAAAACTTAGTACATGTGTGAATACATAGACAAAACAGTATGTCCCTAGTATGCCTCTACTAGATTAGCTCATTGATCAAAGATGGTTATGTTTCCTAACCATAGACATGAGTTGTCATTTGATCAATGAGATCACATCATTAGGAGAATGATGTGATGGACAAGACCCATCTGTTAGCTTAGCACTTTGATCATTTAGTTTTACTACTATTGCTTTCTTCATGACTTATACATGTTCCTATGACTATGAGATTATGCAACTCCTGTATACCGGAGGAACACCTTGTGTGCTATCAAACGTCACAATGTAAATGGGTGATTATAAATATGCTCTACAGGTGTCTCCGAAGGTGTTCATGGTATTGGCATAGATCAAGAATAGGATTTGTCACTCCGAGTATCGGAGAGGTATCTCTGGGCCCTCTCGGTAATACACATCATAGTAAGCCTTGCAAGAAAATGACTAATGAGTTAGTCACGGGATGATGTATTAAAGAGACTTGCCGGTAACGAGATTGAACTAGGTATTGAGATACCGACGATCAAATCTCGGGCAAGTAACATACCGATGACAAAGGGAACAACGTATGTTGTTATGCGGTTTGACCGATAAAGATCTTCGTAGAATATGTAGGAGCCAATATGAGCATCCAAGTGTAATGCCCCGGATGTAATACTTTCCCTTTTGGGCAATATATATATCTTTGGCTTCATCAATTCCATTTCGGGTTCTTTGTCTTTTCGGGTTTTCGTCGTTTTGCCGTGTGCGTGTGTGCATTCATCCATATCATGTAGTCATGTGCATCGCATTGCATTGGTGTTGTCGTTCGCTTCCGGTCCCACTCGTTCCTTCCTGTTGTCCGTTTCGAGTTCCGAAGCTCTCTCACGTGTCCGTGGCATCCCCGAGGCCTACTTTGGTGTTTGGCCGTGTAACGTTTCCGGTTTGGCGTGAGACTTGTCGTGCGATGTTTTTTTGTTGTGTGTAACCCGCCTGTCAAATCTCGTCGCGTTTGGAGTTCGTTTGGTGCTCCAACAGTTATTCTCGTGGGCTGAAAGTACCTCCTCTTTGAGGCCCAAGACACCCCTCCAACAGCCCACGAAACCAACCCAAACCCCTCCCTTCATCTAGGCCATCCATCTGTGATCGCGTGGCCGAAAACCTCACCTCTTTTGGACAACCCTAGCTCCTTGTGCCTATATAAACGTCCATCTCCCCCAATTTTCGCGTCTCAAACCCTAATGCTTCCACAGTTCGCCGCCGGTGCTTCCACCGTTGATCCGCGGTGCTTCCACCGTTGAGCCGCCGTGTTTCCGACGTCCCAGCGAGCCGTGCTTCCACCTCTCTGCAACCGTGCTTCCACCGGGCACTCGCCGTGCTTCCTCCGACGCGCGGGCCCGAGCCCGAGGTCATCTTCAACCTCCCGCCTCGCCGGAGCCCTCAGGCCAGGTCACCGCCGGCCGGACATCGCTCCTCCGCTGACCGGCCGCAGCCAGCCGGCCCCGCCCCGCCGGCCACTCACCTTCGCCGCCGCCGCTGCGGGCCTCGCCGGCCGGAGCCGCCACCGCCGCCCGGATCCCCTCGCCTCGCCGCCTGCCAGATCGGGCCTGCCCCGGCCGGATCCGCAGGTCCCCGCCCCGCCTCCCTCTCCCTCCGGCGAGGGCGCCGCCGCGCCGTACCTGCCTCGTCCCGATCGGGATCGGGAGGGACGCCGTCGCCCGCTCGCTCCTCCCGTGGGCCTCCGTCGCCCCGTCTCGCCCCGCTGGGCTCCGCCAGCCGGGCCGGCCCAGTCCCCGCGGCCACCACCTCCTCCAGCCCCAGCGGGCCTCCCAGGCCGAAGCCCGATCCGCCGGCCGATCCGCCAGCCTGCGGGCCCATTTGACCTCTAGCCCGCGTTGACCGCCCGTTGACCGAGGTGGTTTTTTTTCACTAAGTCCCTGTAGATTTTAGTGTCTGATGTTGTTTTGTTTTGATGATAACTTTTTGTGTGCATGTCTGATTTGAGCAAATGATATGTCAAAATGATCGTGGAGACTTGTACTACGTTTTGTTCCATTGTGCCATGCATGTTTGAGGTCATCTAGATGTCTTAATCTTCATGAGAAGAGTGCTACTTGTTATAAACTGCTGTTAGTAGTTGTTTTCATGCCATGTTTGCAATGTGATATCTTGGTGCATGTTTATCCAAATGAAGCAAATGAGATGTCCACGTGTTCATCATGAGATGCTCTACATGTTGATTGCTTTAGATTGCATGATAGTTTTCATCTTGCCATGTTTATCTCCTTTGCAAAGTGCTATGTGGCTGTTATGTCGTTAAACTTGTTACGAGATGCCTCGTAGAGGAGCTCGTTGCTATTGATGTGGTTATCCCCTTGATGCATGCTTAGATTTTTTGGATTCAGCATCATGTGTACTTTGCTATGGTGCTTACCACTTGTCTTGATATGCTTTGAGGTGACTTAAACTTGCTCACAAAGATGCCATGATGTTACTGATGTTTTAACACTTAGTGAAATTTCACTTAAGTCTGGAATCTGTAATTTCCAGATGCCATGTTTGCTTGTTGTTCTAGGCAAATCCATGCTAGTTTTGGGGTGACTCTTGATGATTCCTTGTTGTATAAGTTGTTGGCTATCCATTCATGCTCTCACATGCTTATTTGGGTGGCTGTAGCATAGTTAACTCTTGCTCCCAAGTTGCAACAAATTACTGATGTCAGGATTTTGTTGTCAAGTTCAATATGTCATAGCTTGTTGCTATTGATCCATGGCTCCTTTGGAGATGCTCCAATGGATTTGTTTGCTGTAGGATATGTCCACTTTATGTTCATGCTCATTGCCATGATGTTTGAGTGCTGTAGGTCATTTATCTCTTGCTCCGAAGTTGCTATGTGGCTGTTAATTTCAGCTTGTGCATGTTTAATGTTTCGGGTGTATCTTTTAGCCCGTTGCTCCGTTTTGAGCAAGTCCTATATGAAACTTGTGTGATTTTGCATGTAGATTCATAATATCTTCATGTTATCATGCTTTGAAGTATTTTTATTGATTGCATATTGCCATGATCCTTGTGCTGTAACACTGTGCTTCCTATGTAGACTTTCTGTGCTTCCTAAGTGCATCTGCATTGCTTCCAAAGTGCATCAGCCATGCATCCAGTAGTTTTGTGCATTGCATCTTGTTGATTTCGTGCCTTGTGTGTTTGTGTTGAGTAGAGCGGGAAGCTGAGTACGAGTATGAGAACGAGGTTACTACTGAGGTTTAGAATGAGGAGCTCTCTTACGATCCCATCGACAACTCTTCAGGCAAGATGACCGAACCCGGATATCATTACTATCTTTGCCTATTGCTAGAAGTATCGCTCTATAGTTTTGCCTCGATGCCCATGTTTTTCCTGTCAGCCTCCTATTGTAACCATGAACCTATTTAACCCCCATACCTATGCAAACCATTGATTGGCTATATGTAGGCTTCGCTCAGCCCCTCTTATAGCTTTGTTAGTTGCAGGAGAAGATTGAAGATTCTTGCTTCTTGTTGAAGCTTGTTGGGATATCGCACTATATTAATTATTAAATGAAATCATCTATATATTGGTAATGGGTGGAAGGCTAAGCCTTTTGCTTGGTGATTTGTTACACTCATGCCGCCTTAGGAACCGTATAAAACAGTGTTATGTTCCTTGATTTTGCGTTCCTCACACGGTTGGGGTTATGGGACCCCCTCGATAAACCGCTAAGTGCTAAGTCTTTTCTAGCAAGTCCCAACATTGGTACTATTTGCCTAATAACTAAAACTTGCATAGGGTCTTGCAAACCCGAGTTCTTAATTAACAACCCCGGGCCAGTGCTCCACATGAGTGTTGGTCCAAACTGGGCAGACTGCGGGGCCACCACGAGGAAACTCGAGAATTGGTATATACCTGTAGGCTGACCTATCCGGTCGTGGCCTGAGACTAGATACGCGCGGCTACTGTCAGGGTGTCGGCACGCCGGGAGGATTTGCTGGATTAGCCTTACCTTAGTCGGAGTATTTTGAGCACGGGATTCCGAGGATACTCGGGCCTTCCCACCTTGGAGTTGCGACTCCGCGGATCGTGGGCTTGTCATGGGCCAAGTTGGAACACCCCTGCAGGGTTATGAACTTTCGAAAGCCGTGCCCGCGGTTATGTGGCAGATGGGAATTTGTTAATATCCGGTTGTAGAAAACTTGACATCATGTTCCAAATACACTACCAGCGTGAGTACAGTGACGGTCATTTTCCGAAAGGGATTCGGGAAGTGAACACGGTGGGGTTATGTTTGACTTGCTAGTTAGGATCACTTCGTGATCATCTCTCGACCGAGGCACCTTCTCTTCTCGCTCTCTTTTACGTAAGCTAGGCTAGTGCTGCTGCAAACTCATGTTCTTTCTGAAGCCTTGTTCCACACCCAAGGCTTGGATAGTCGTGTTACCCGGGAATGGGATTGCTAAGTCCTCTGTGTCTCACAGTTACTTCACCACACCAGATGCAGGTACGATGGTGAGCTACACAGGCGATGGCACTGAGCTAGACTGGGAGTACGACGAGGAGCGTAGCCACTACTACGTGAACTATCCGGTTGATCAGTAGAGCTTCTACTAGGATTCGATTCAGACCTGTGGTTTAAGTTATGTTTGGCATCTTTCATTTGGATCTTACCCTTAGATGGGCTGTGATGTTTATTTGAATGATGTTTGGACATGTCATGGATTTGCATGATGTGGCGAGTGTAAGCCAACTATCTTTTCAGCTTTCATCCCTATTTTTACATGAGAGGTGCAAAGGTACCTGATGGGCCTCGAACCCCTCGTTGGTTACCCCAAGTGGAAGGTGTAAGATGCAGTAAGTAGAAGTGTTTTCCCCTAGCAAAGATGCCAAGGATCGAATCCCCAGAGACTCCTAGGTTCAACAAGTAGGTGTCAACTGCTAACGGCGCAATTAGCAATCAACGTGGACCTGCACACAGATACAAATAACTTTGCTCCCAACGAGTACAGAGAGGTTGTCAATCCCTCCGGCCTTGTAGTTCACAAAGGGTTAAAAGCAATATGATAGTAGTGATAGATAGTGTTTTGCAATAGTAAATAAAATAGCGAAAAGTAAATAGTGGATGTGATCAATGATGGTAGTATGGACCGGAGTCTCATGATGTTCACTAGTGATGTCTCTCTCCCAAAAGACGATAAAACAGCTATGTGAGGTAAACAAATTACAGCTGGGCAATTGACAGGACCACGAACGCAAACCAATGCTGACTACATTGCAAGAAAGGTTGAGGTTCAAAGCATGGGCGGTACGCCAAAGTAAGTAGACCAAAATCCATCAATATCTACTACTAATCATCCACCTTGAGATATCTATCCAGAACATCTCGCTGGTATTAAGTTGCGAGTCCCACCCATAGTGTAAACTCAATGCAACAGACAACTGCATTAAAAGAACCTTGCGTAAAGTAAACAATCCTTGCACCCGCGGGCACAAGCACCGTTGTTTTCCCCCTTGTGGCAACAGCACATCCCCTAGACTCATGTTTTTGTCACTCAAGCTAGTCATCGAGGGGCATGAACCCACAATCGAGCATAACGTTCCCTCTTGGAGTCACTACCTATTACTCGGCCAAAGCAATAAATAACAACGGAGAACATGCAAGAATTACTTATGAACTAAAATATAAAAGAGGTGAATCAAATATATTACTCAAGATCAATCTGAACATAATCTCATAATCCATCGGATCCCAGCAAACTCAACATAGCAACAGCATAAGGATTACATAGTTGCCTCGATCATGTAGGGCAGCTCACGAGGACTAATTAGTGAAGCACAAGAACGGGAGGAGAACATCACATAGCTACTGTTCATGGACTCATGGTCCAAGGGAGACTACTCACGAGTCATACGGGAGGCGTCCATGGTGGTGGAGAAGCTCCCGGTGGTGATCCTCCCCTCCGGCAGGGTGCCGGGAAGAGTTCTCCTGGTGCTCCCGATCTTGGAAGCGGCGGCGGCGGCGGAACAGAGATGGGATCGCGAAAAGAAGTCCTGTTCTGAGGGTTACGGGGAACCCTTTAAATATATGCCAAAGTAGGGCACCGGGGGAGCCTCGGGGGGCCCAGGCGCCCCCCCCGGCGCGGCCCAGGGGGGGCGCGCCTACAGGGCGCCTGGAGCCCCTGTGGCCCCCCAGGCTGCCCTTCGGACGCAGTGTTGTTTCCGTATCGCTGATTTTTTATATAATTTTTCTGGATTTTTCTGGGCAGTTCTCGAAACGTGAAAACCTGAAATACAAAAATAGGCGAAAACAGAAACTGGCACTGGGGTGCACTGGATTAGTAAGTTAGTCCAAATATGATCAAAAGTGTATGGAAGTGTATGAATATCATAGCAATATCACCCAAAAGTGGCATGGAGCAAGCAAAAATTATAGATACGTTTTGGACGTATCAACATCCCCAAGCTTAATTCATGCTCATCCTCGAGTAGGTAAATGATAACAAGAATAATTTCTGTGGTGACATGCTATTAACCATATAGGACTTTCTCATAGTCATATGACAAAAGCTTACTGAGACAATGATTCTAAAGTAACTAAGTTGTCTCAAGAGAAAATCACAAATGACTGAAAGTTTTACAACATGAAACTGAAACATCAAAAAGATTTGCAATGAACATGATGTGCAAATATGATCAAGTGATATCTAGCTTGCCCCCTTTAGTGATGCAAAACATAAATGCAGGGGCACCTTCAAGGTTTAAGTGATGACTAGATACAATCATTTCAGAATAAACGATATCACAATCATGCAAAAGACAATGCTACTTTGGGACAATGCACATTACACTCAGAATGACAATCATGCTCTCAGTAGTTGGTGCTTGAAGTGCTAGAGCTTTTTATTTTGGAAACATGGAAGCAATTGTGTCAACGGTAGTAGTACTTCATATGTGTCATGTATAAAACATCCTATAAGTTGCAAGCCTCATGCATCGAATACCAATAGTGCTCGCTCCTTGTACTAATTAGCTCGGATCCCCATGGGTTATCATTGCATTGCATATGTTTTAACCAAGTGTCACAAAGGGGTACCTCTATGCCACCTGTACAAAGGTCCAAGGAGCTAGATCGCATTTGATTTCTTATTTTTGATAGATCTCAACTTGAGGACATCCATACCGGGACAACATAGAAAATAGATGATGGACTCCTCTTTAATGCATAAGCATATTCTCATGAGAGATTGAGGATTAAGGTCCAAGCTAAAACTTCCACCATGATGCATGGCTTTGGTTGGCGGCCTAGTGTTCTTCTCTAACAATATGCATATTAATTCAACCCACGGTAAATCACCCTTACTTCAGACAAGACGAACATGCATAGCAACTCACATGATATTCAACAAAAGTGTGACAGTTGATGGCGTCCGCAGAAACATGGTTACCGCTCAGCAAGCAACTCATAAGAAATAAGATACATAGGCAACATATTCTTTACCACAATAGTTTTTAGGCTACTTTCCCATGAGCTATGTATTGCATGGTTAATTTGCTTAGTGCAGGTGTAGGTTAGCAAAAGACTGGGAGCGGCCAACTAAGAGAGCCATGACGGTCATAATCATGCAGAGCGACAAAGCAATATTGAATCAGGCATGGTAGTTACATCGCTACTCAGAAACAAAAGATCATCAAGGCTTGACAGACTTTCTTTACAATCTTGAATATGCGTGAGCGTACGCCAAGTCAATCAAAATAAATTCTCGAAGGAAGATATTACTAAACCATACCACATCATAGGCAAACAAACCAAGTTGGTACTCCAATAACACATTGGGAACCCCCCAGCTATTTGAGATTAACCATAAGAAAACCTGAACTACTAAGCACCATCATGAAAGTAGCATCTTTATCATAGACACATTAAACCATGCTACGGAAGCAAACTCTCTTAATAAGATGAGCATGGTAATTAAAGAGAGTTCAAGCAACCAACTAAATAAAAGCTCTTGAAGAGATAACCATGAATACTAAGAGCAAAGCACGATAGTAGCTATTAAAAGACAAAGAACACACACAGCATAGATAGACATGAAAATTCTATGTAATGTTCTAGGTAGAGGTGGAGAGTGTTTCTCTCCCACATAAAGGAATGCTGGGTTCTGACTCGTTATGAAAAACTAAAAAGAAAACTAAAAGCAAGACGCTCCAAGCATAGCACATAACACATGAAGTGATAAAAATATAGCGAAACGAAAGACGAACTGATAATGTTGATGGAGAAGGGGATGCACGGGGGCATCCCCAAGCTTAGACGCTTGAGTCTCCTTGAATATTTTTTGGGGGTGCACGGGGGCATCCCCAAGCTTGAGCGCTTGACACTCCTGAATCTTTTTATCATCTTCCCTCGCACACTTGAAAACTCCCTTCATACATAACTCATCATAATCTGATTAGCGAGGTTAGTACCCTTAATAAAATAATTATAACTTGCTGGAAATAAGGATATTCTTGAAGTTCTACTGTTTCTCAAGATTGCCAAAAGGTTTTTGCAAAGAAAAAGCAAGTTCTCAATTTGCAAAGTGAAGGTAAGGCAAAACAGGACAGAATCTGTGAAAAACAGAACAGCAGGCAGTAATTGACCTGTTCGGGATACTTCTGCAACTCAAATCAAAAAACTCAGAACTGACGCACGAAAGACAATTATATAGGAAACTCTGTCGAAAAAATTCAGACCAAAAATATGATCTGGTGATTTTATACGAATTTTTCTATCCAAGGACAGAATCTGTTTCCTGGACAGCACCTCACAACTTTTGAACTTTCTAGCAATCAGAGGCTATACTTGGCACAAATATGAAAAACAAAGATACAATGATGATGCTACAGTAGTAAAAAACATCAAGACACAACAAAAACAAAAATTTTATTCATGTGGGCTGCCTCCCAAAAGCTCTTTCTTTTATGCCTTTAAGCTAGGCATAATGCATAGATCAAGTTTTATCAAGAGTAAAAGAATAGCTAGCCCTTACAACGGACTCAAAAGGTAACTTGACCTTCTTACGAGGGAAGTGTTCCATCCCTTTCTTGAGAGGAAACTGAAATTTTATATTACCCTCTTTCATGTCAATGACAGCACCAACGGTGCGCAAAAAGGGACGTCCCAAAATAATTGGACATGAAGGATCACACTCAATATCCATAATAGTGAAATCAATGGGCACATAATTATCATTGACAACAATAAGAACATCGTCGATCCTCCCCAAAGGTTTCTTTATGGAAGAATCAACGAGACGAACACCAAAAGAACAAGAATCATAAGGTTTCAATTTAAGCATATCATATAGTCTTTTGGGCATAACAGAGGTACTAGCATCAACATCACATAATGTATAACAAGAGAAGTCATTCAAATAAATTTTTATCATAGGGTCCCAACCATCTTCTAGCTTTCTAGGTATGGAGGCTTCTACTCTAAGTTTCTCCTCCCTAGCTTTGATGAGAGCATTAGTGATATGCTCTGTGAACGCAAGGTTAAGCGTGCTAGTGCGGGGATCTCTAGACATCTTGTGAAGGAAATCAATAACTTCGGTAAGAGTGCAATTATCAAAATCAAGGTCACGAGCATCAAGTAAAGTGGTAGTGGTGTCCTTAAGGCTCACCTGTTTGGTAGTTTCTATAGCATCACCATTAATAGGTCCATTGGGACCAGGGGTACATTGGGTGCTAAGAGTGTGAACATCCTTAATAACTTGGATAGTAGCAACAGTGTGGTGGGTAGGAAGGCTCTTAATTCTTTCCTCTTCCTCCCTTTCTCTAGCCCATCTTTCTTTAAGCTTAGCCATCATCCTAATATTTTCATTAATTTGTACTTGAGTAGCATTAATAGGGATGACTTCCCTCTCCTTAGGAGAAGTTTCAATTTTTAGCAATTTTACCTCATTGGCTAAGTGGTCTACCTTAAAAGAAAGATCATCTAGTTTATGTAGTTTCTCTTCTACATTCTTATTAAAGGCTTTTTGGGTAGTGATGAAATCTCTAAGCATGGTCTCTAGTTCAGTATTGGAGTTCTTGGTACTAGGATAAGCATTGTTGTTCCCATAAGAGTTAGAGGGGAACGGTCTAGAATTGTTACCAAAGTTACTCCTATAAGCATTATTGTTGAAATTATTTCTAGAGATAAAGTTAACATCTACTTGTTCTTGAGCAATCAAAGAATTTAAAGGAACATCACGAGGATCAACAGTAGATTACTTCGAAAGTAGAGACATAATCAAGTCAACTTTTTCATTGAGGGAGGAAATCTCCTCGACAGAGTTTACCTTCCTACCTGTTGGAGCGCGTTCGGTGTGCCATTGGGAATAGTTAGTCATCATCTCATCGAGAAACTTCGTGGCAGCACCAAGTGTAGTTGACATAAAGGTTCCTCCCGCGGCCAAATCTAACAAGTTCCGCGAGGTAAAGTTCAAGCCTGCATAAAAAGTTTGGATAACCATCCAAGTAGTCAAACCGTGAGTAGGGCAGTTCTTGATAAGAGACTTCATACGTTCCCAAGCTTGGGCAACGTGTTCATTATCCAATTGTTTAAAATTCATGATGTTACTTCTAAGTTGGATAATTTTAGCAGGTGGATAGTATTTTCCGATAAAAGCATCTTTGCACTTGTCCCATGAATCTATGCTATTTCTAGGCAAAGACTGAAACCAAATTTTAGCTCCTCCTCTCAAAGAGAAAGGAAAAAGCTTAAGCTTAACAATATTACCATCTATTTCTTGGTACTTTTGCATATCACAAAGTTCTACAAAGTTGTTCAAGTGTAAAGCAGCATCATCTCCAGCACCGGAGAATTGTTCTCTCATGACTAAGTTAAGTAAAGTAGGTTTAATTTCATATGAAGGTGCTGAAGTGGCAGGTGTAGTGATAGGTGTGCTGATAAAATCATCGTTGTTGTGACTAGTGAAGTCACACAACTTGGTGTTCTCGGTGGAACCCATAGTAGCAAGCAAGCAAGATAACTATTTTTGTGATTTTCGATAAAAGGAACTAAAGCAAATAATGAAAGGTAAACTAACAAGACTAAAAAGCAAAGGTAAAAGATAGCATGCAAATCCCCTATCCTGAAGAGTGGAGTCCCCGGCAACGGCGCCAGAAAATACTCCATGATGGGCCTCGAACCCCTCGTTGGTTACCCCAAGTGGAAGGTGTAAGACACCCCTCCAACAGCCCACCAAACCAACCCAAACCCCTCCCTTCATCTAGGCCATCCATTTGTGATCGCGTGGCCGAAAACCTCACCTCTTTTGGACAACCCTAGCTCCTTGTGCCTATTTAAACGTCCATCTCCCCCAATTTTCGCGTCTCAAACCCTAATGCTTCCACAGTTCGCCGCCGGTGCTTCCACCGTTGATTCGCGGTGCTTCCACCGTTGAGCCGCCGTGTTTCCGACGTCCCAGCGAGCCGTTCTTCCACCTCTCAACAACCGTGCTTCCACCGGGCACTCGCCGTGCTTCCTCCGTCGCGCGGGCCCGAGCCCGAGGTCATCCTCAACCTCCCGCCTCGCCGGAGCCCTCAGGCCAGGTCGCCGCCGGCCGGACCTCGCTCCTCCGCCGACCGGCCGCAGCCAGCCGGCCCCGCCCCGCCGGCCACTCACCTTCGTCGCCGCCGCCGCGGGCCTCGCCGGTCGGAGCCGCCACCGCCGCCCGGATCCCCTCGCCTCGCCGCCGGCCAGATCGGGCCTGCCCCGGCCGAATCCGCAGGTCCCCGCCCCGCCTCCCTCTCCCTCCGGCGAGGGTGCCGCCGCGCTGTACCTGCCTCGTCCCGATCGGGATCGGGAGGGACACCGTCGCCCGCTCGCTCCTCCCGTGGGCCTCCGTCGCCCCGTCTCGCCTCGCTGGGCTCCGCCAGGCCGGGCCGGCCCAGTCCCCGCGGCCACCACCTCCTCCAGCCCCAGCGGGCCTCCCAGGCCGAAGCCCGATCCGCCGGCCGATCCGCCAGCCTGCAGGCCCGTTTGACCTCCGGCCCGCGTTGACCACCCGTTGACCGAGGTGGTTTTTTTTTCACTAAGTCCCTGTAGATTTTAGTGTCTGATGCTGTTTTGTTTTGATGATAACTTTTTGTGTGCATGTCCGATTTGAGCAAATGATATGTCAAAATGATCGTGGAGACTTGTACTACGTTTTGTTCCATTGTGCCATGCATGTTTGAGGTAATCTAGATGTCTTAATCTTCATGGAAGAGTGCTACTTGTTATAAACTACTGTTAGTATTTGTTTTCATGCCATGTTTGCAATGTGATATCTTGGTGCATGTTTATCCAAATGAAGCAAATGAGATGTCCACGTGTTCATCATGAGATGCTCTACATGTTGATTGCTTTAGCTTGCATGATAGTTTTCATCTTGCCATGTTTATCTCCTTTGCAAAGTGCTATGTGGCTGTTATGTCGTTAAACTTGTTACGAGATGCCTAGTAGAGGAGCTCGTTTCTATTGACGTGGTTGTCCCTTGATGCATGCTTAGATGTTTTGGATTCACCATCATGTGTACTTTGTTGTGGTGCTTACCACTTGTCTTGATATGCTTTGAGGTTACTTAAACTTTCTCACAAAGATGCCATGATGTTACTGATGTTTTAACACTTAGTGAAATTTCACTAAGTCTGGAATCTGTAATTTCCAGATGCCATGTTTGCTTGTTGTTCTAGGCAAATCCATGCTAGTTTTGGGGTGACTCTTGATGATTCCTTGTTGTATAAGTTGTTGGCTATCCATTCATGCTCTCACATGCTTATTTGGGTGGTTGTAGCATAGTTAACTCTTGCTCCCAAGTTGCAACAAATTACTGCTGTCAGGATTTTGTTGTCAAGTTCAATATGTCATAGCTTGTTGCTATTGATCCATGGCTCCTTTTGAGATGCTCCAATGGATTTGTTTGTTGTAAGATATGTCTACTTTATGTCCATGCTCATTGCCATGATGTTTGAGTGTTGTAGGCCATTTATCTCTTGCTCCGAAGTTGCTATGTGGCTGTTAATTTCAGCTTGTGCATGTTTATTGTTTCGGGTGTATCTTTTAGCCCGTTGCTCCGTTTTGAGCAAGTCCTATATGAAACTTGTGTGATTTTGCATGTAGATTCATAATATCCTCATGTTATCATGTTTTGAAGTATTTTTGCTTGATTGCATATTGCCATGCTCCTTGTGCTGTAACATTGTGCTTCCTATGTAGACTTTCTGTGCTTCCTAAGTGCATCTGCATTGCTTCCATAGTGCATCAGCCATGCATCCAGTAGTTTTGTGCATTGCATCTTGTTGATTTTGTGCCTTGTGTGTTTGTGTTGAGTAGAGCCGGAAGCTGAGTACGAGTACGAGAACGAGGTTACTACCGAGGTTGAGAACGAGGAGCTCTCTTACGCTCCCATCGACAACTCTTCAGGCAAGATGACCGAACCCGGATATCATTACTATCTTTGCCTATTGCTAGAAGTATCGCTCTATAGTTTTGCCTCGATGCCCATGTTTTTCCTGTCAGCCTCCTATTGTAACCATGAACCTGTTTAACCCCCCCTACCTATGCAAACCATTGATTGGCTATACGTAGGCTTCGCTCAGCCCCTCTTATAGCTTTGTTAGTTGCAGGAGAAGATTGAAGATTCTTGCTTCTTGTTGAAGCTTGTTGGGATATCACACTATATTAATTATTAAATGAAATCATCTATATATTGGTAATGGGTGGAAGGCTAAGCCTTTTGCTTGGTGATTTGTTCCACTCATGCCTCCTTAGGAACCGTATAAACCGGTGTTATGTTCCTTGATTTTGCGTTCCTCACACGGTTGGGGTTATGGGACCCCCTCGATAAACCGCTAAGTGCTAAGTATTTTCCAGCAAGTCCCAACATTGGTACTATTTGCCTAATAACTAAAACTTGCATAGGATCTTGCAAACCCGAGTTCTTAATTAACAACCCCGGGCCAGTGCTCCACATGAGTGTTGGTCCAAACTGGGCAGACTGCGGGGCCACCACGAGGAAACTCGAGGATTGGTATATACCTGTAGGCTGACCTATCCGGACGTGGCCTGAGACTAGATATGCGCGGCTACTGTCAGGGTGTCGGCACGCCGGGAGGATTTGCTGGATTAGCCTTACCTTAGTCGGAGTATCTTGAGCACGGGATTCCGAGGATACTCGGGCCTTCCCACCTTGGAGTTGCGACTCCGCGGATCGTGGGCTTGTCATGGGCCAAGTTGGAACAACCCTGCAGGGTTATGAACTTTCGAAAGCCGTGCCCGCGGTTATGTGGCAGATGGGAATTTGTTAATATCCGGTTGTAGAAAACTTGACATCATGTTCCAAATACACTACCAGCGTGAGTACTGTGACGGTAATTTTCCGAAAGGGATTCGGGAAGTTAACACGGCGGGGTTATGTTTGACTTGCTAGTTAGGATCACTTCGTGATCATCTCTCGACCGAGGCACCTTCTCTTCTCGCTCTCTTTTACGTAAGCTAGACTAGTGCTGCTGCAAACTCTTGTTCTTTCTTCAGCCTTGTTCCACACCCAAGGCTTGGATAGTCGTGTTGCCCGGGAACGGGATGCTGAGTCCTCTATGGCTCACAGTTACTTCACCACACCAGATGCAGGTACGATGGTGAGCTACACAGGCGATGGCACTAAGCTAGACTGGGAGTACGACGAGGAGCGTAGCCGCTACTACGTGAACTATCCGGTTGATCAGTAGAGCTTCTACTAGGATTCGATTCAGACCTGTGGTTTAAGTTATGTTTGGTATCTTTCATTTGGATCTTACCCTTAGATGGGCTGTGATGTTTATTTGAATGATGTTTGGACATGTAATGGATTTGTGTGACGTGGCGAGTGTAAGCCAACTATCTTTTCAGCTTTCATCCCTATTTTTACATGAGAGGTGCAAAGGTACCAAACTTGCGATCATTCCAGAATGGGCTTATATCTTTCAGTCGTGCATCGACACGTAGGAGATATAGTCCCATCCTGGGAATTACACCAAGTTCCGCTATTGGTTATTGATCGGAGATGAGTCTCGGTCATGTCTACATAGTTCTCAAACCCGTAGGGTCCGCACGCTTAACGTTTGATTTCGATCGGTATTATGAGTTTATGAGTTTTGATGTACCGAAGGTAGTTCGGAGTCCCGGATGAGATCACGGACATGACTAGGAGTTTCGGAATGTCCGACACATAAAGATTTATATATTGGACGACTATATTCGGACACCGGAGGTGTTCCGGAAAAGTTTCGGATTTAACCGGAGTGCCGGAGGGTGTTACCAGAACCCCCCCTGAGGGAGTATGGGCCATAGTGGGCCATTGAGGGAAAGAGAGAGGCCGCCCATAGGGCTGGCCGCACCATCTCCCTAGGGATCCTAGTTGGACTAGGAAAGGGGGGAGGCGCCCCTCTTCTTCCTTCTTCTCTTCCCCTTCCTTTCCTACTCCTAGTACGAATAGGAAAGCGGATTCCTATTCCTACTAGGAGTAGGAATCCTACTCCCTTGGCGCGCCCTAGCCTGGCCGCACCTTCCCTCTTGCTCCTTTATATACGGGGTCAAGGGGCACCCAAAGACACAGAAGAAACATTGTTCTAGCCGTGTGCGGTGCCCCCTCCACAGAAACACACCTCGGTCATACCGTTGCAGTGCTTAGGCGAAGCCCTACGCTGGTAGCTTCATCATATCCGTCACCACGCCGTAGTGCTGACGAAACTCTCCCGTGAAGCTCAACTGGATCAAGAGCTCGTGGGACGTCATCAAGCTGAACGTGTGCTGAACGTGTGTTGAACGCGGAGGTGCCGTACATTCGGTGCTTGATCGGTTAGATCGTGATGAAGTTCTACTACATCAACCGCGTCACTAGACGCTTCCGCTTTCGGTCTACGAGGGTACATAGACACACTCTCCCCTCTCGTTGCTATACATTTCGTAGATAGATCTTGCGTGATCGTAGGAATTTTTTTGAAATACTACGTTCCCCAACAAGGATGCGCAGAGAGGCCAAGCTGGCGGCTCAGGCGGCCGATCATCAGTCGGTGTTGTATTACCCGGAAACTTCAGTGGAGACAGGCAGAACTTCTAGAGCTTGGGGCGTACCGTGCTTAACGGCAGCTATACGGAATGAGCGGTTGCCCAAGGATTTCAAGGGCCCTCGTAAGGTGCCCAACTACACAGCAGATCAGCCTCCTGAGGCATGGATAGAAAGTTATGATATGGCTATGGAGATGCTGGACGTTAGTGAAGCCGCATGTGCTAAGTATTTCACCATGATGCTGGAAGGCACAACTCGTAACTAGTTGAAAGGATTGCCCGTCAATTCCATTGGGTCGTGGGCAGAGCTGGAGGCCAAGTTTATCAAGCATTTCAAGGATACATGCAAACAACCAATGTCAATTGTGGATCTAGATCCTTGTGTTTAGAACGAGGGCAAATCGACGACCAGTTGGGTGCACCGGGTCTCAACCATTATGCATTCTTCAGATAAGATCAACGTCGAATCTGTGATATTAACGTTGGAGAAAAATTGTTGGTTCCTTTCGCTCAAGCTGAAGTTGGGGCGGCTTTAGCGGCATTATGACGATATGGGGGAGCTCATGGCGGCTCTCATCAAATATGCCGACTCTGATAGTACCAAGGACAACGAGTCTGAGGCTGAAAGACCGGGAAAGGGAATCAAGAGTAATGACCCGGGAGGACAGCAGTTCAACCCGGCCAATCAGAGCAGTGGCAACAAGCGCAAGGCTGACACTTTTGTAGCTAATACTGGGACATGGAATTTTAACCAGTGTCGCAAGGGGAAGCCGCCTCCAAGTTATAACATTGATGAGGGTGATGAATCAGCCATGTCCGAAGCATGGAACGGACGAAAAACCGGCTACCCATATGTGGAAAGATTGCAATATCATGAGGTCTTACAGTGAGTCTATCCAGAACAACTATGGGCCAAACGGCAGTTCAGGATCCGGTTTTCATGGTCCGGGTCATGGAGGCGGCGGCTCAAACTCCGGGTCTCAAGGCCAAGGAAATCAAGGCGGCAACAACCAGCAGAACAATCAAGGGAATCAGCAGTAGTCCGGTTATCAGAGTAACCCGAAGTAGTTGAGCAGTGGGCAGTACCACGTCTTTACCACAAGTCTATGCAAGCGGGACCAGAAGCTTCATAAAAGGGCGATGAATGCTGTTGAGCCAGCAGTTCCCCGTTTCTTGCGATGGTCTGATCAGCCCATTGTTTGGAGCCTCGAGGATTACCCACCCTGAGTTGATAATCCAGGTCAGCTGGCTTTGGTGGTAGCACCTCAGGTCAGAGGATACAAGTTCACCAAGGTACTCATGGATGCAGGTAGCCGCATCAATATCCTTTACTACAATACATTCCGTCGTATGG
Organism: Secale cereale; assembly: GCA_902687465.1. Classification (NCBI taxonomy): domain Eukaryota; kingdom Viridiplantae; phylum Streptophyta; class Magnoliopsida; order Poales; family Poaceae; genus Secale; species Secale cereale. The sequence continues at coordinate 53,676,942 of LR738714.1, read as the reverse complement.
GATTAACTGACAAGAAACTTAGACTGTCCAACACTGTCTTTCATGGAGTTATGCCTGGTAAGATAGCGTACCCGATGGGCAAAATTGATTCGCGGGTAACTTTTGGTGATGAGTATGATGCCAAGACGGAGACTTTAACATTTGAGGTTGTTAGGATCCACAGCCCGTACCATGCTCTATTTGGGAGGCCGGCTTATGCTAAGTTCATGGCGAGGCCGTGTTACGTTTATTTGCAGCTTAAGATGCCGGGTCACAATGGGACCATTACAGTGCATGGGAGTCGCACGATAGCCTTGGAGTATGAAGAAGGTGATGCGGCTTACGCATAGTCAGTTTGTGCCACAGAGTAGCTTAAATTCTACAAAGATAATGTTGACCCGACAGATATCACGTCTTTGAAGAAGCCAACCACGGAGCATGATCCATTGTTGAAGTTTAAATCGGCGGACAACACCAAGCTAGTTGACTTTGTTCCTGGCGACTCATCTAAGCAGTTCAGCATCAATGCTAATCTGGATCCGAAATAGGAAAGCACGCTCATCGAGTTCATCCGTGAGAACTGGGACATCTTTGCATGGAAGCCTTCCGACATGCTGGGTGTACCGAGAGAACTCGCTGAGCACACTCTCAATATTGATCCAAAATATAAGCTGGTCAGACAGTTTCTTCGGCGCTTTAACGAAGAGAGACGGAAGGCCACTGGTGAAGAGGTGTCCCGGCTCTTAGCGGCCAGGTTCATCATTGAAGTTTTTCATCCTGAGTGGTTGGCTAACCCGGTTTTGGCGCTGAAAAAGAATGGCACTTGGCCAATGTGTGTGGATTACACGGACTTAAACCAGGCTTGCCCAGCTGACCTGTTCGCCCTCCCTCGTATTGATTAGATCATTGATGCTACGGTGGGTTGTGAGCGTTTGAGTTTTTTGGATGCATACTCTGGGTATCATCAGATCAAGATGGCAGTTAAGGACCAGGAGAAGACGGCTTTCATCACTCTGTTTGGAGCCTTCTGCTATGTGTCTATGCCTTTCGGGCTCAAGAGTGCCCAGGCGACTTACCAGCGATGTGTACAGAATTTTCTACATGGCCAGATTGGGCGTAATGTTCATGCTTATGTGGATGATATTGTGGTTAAATCCAGAAAGAAGGAGACCCTAATTGACGACTTGAAGGAAACGTTTGACAATCTCCGGGTGTACAAGATGATGCTTAACTCAGCCAAGTGTTTTTTTGGTGTTCCAGCAGGCAAGCTTTTGGGTTTTTTGGTCTCTGAGCGAGGCATCGAGGCTAACCCGGAGAAAATTAAGGTTGTCACCTCCTTGGCAAGGCCGAAATGTGTCAATGATGTCCAGCGCTTGGCAGGACGGATAGTAGCTTTGAGCCAGTTCATAAGCCGCTTAGGTGAAAAGGCTATCCCTCTGTATCAGATGATGAAGAAGACAGATGACTTTGTTTGGAGTGAAGCTGCTGATGAAGCGTTCGAGGCACTCAAGAAGCAATTGGTTGAGCCACCGGTTCTTGCGGCCCCCATTGACAAGGAGCCTTTGTTATCATATGTTGCTGCAAATAGCAGGGCCGTCAGCGTGGCCATTGTAGTGGAAAGGAAAGAGGCTGGCAAGGAATATCCGGTTCAAAGGCCAGTTTATTATATCAGCGAGGTGCTCATTGAGTCCAAACAGATGTATCCGCATTGGTAGAAGCTGGTGTATGGGGTCTTCATGGCGAGCCGGAAGCTCAAGCAATATTTTCTAGGTCATCCTATTACGGTGGTGAGTTCTGCACCCTTTGGGGATATAATTCAAAATAGAGAAGCCACAGGACGAGTGCCCAAGTGGGCCATTGAGCTTGGGCCTCGTGGTTCAAAATATGTGCCTCGGACGGCCATCAAATCGCAATCGCTCGTGGATTTTATCAATGACTGGACAGAACTGCATACGCCTAAGGAAAAGTCGGATAGCACATATTGGACTATTCACTTTGATGGATCCAGACAGTTAGAAGGCTCGGGGGCTGGAGTTGTCTTAACTTCCCGGCGAGGTGATAAATTTTCTTATGTTCTCCGGTTAATGTTCCCATGTACTAATAATGCAGTTGAATATGAGGCCTTACTCCACGGTCTTCGGATGGCCAAGGAGATGAACTTAAGCCGGGTCAGATGCTTTGGCGATTCAGATCTGGTAGCTCAGCTGGTTTCTAGCACCTGGGATTCCAAGGATCCACTCATGGCGGCTTATCGTCGAGAGGTTGATGCTATTGCGGGGTACTTCAAGGGTTACCAAGTTGAGCACATTGATCGGAGGAAGAACGAGGCGGCTGATGCCTTAAGCCGGTTAGGATCTCAGCGTAAGCCAGTGCCGCCCAACACCTTTTTGGATGTTTTGCTTAACCCGTCTGTCAAGTTGCCTACACAGGAGGACCTTGCTATTCCTCACCCGAAGGCACAGCTGGTGGCGGCTCTTCATGTTATACCTGACTGGATGGTTCCGTATTTGGCTTACATGACTCGGGGTGAGTTACCTGAGGATGAAATCTTGGCCGGACAGATAACCCGGCGGTCTAAGTCAATGACGATTGTCAACGTAGACTTGCACCATTGCAGTGTTATAGGGGCGTTTCAACATTGCGTTTCGCCTGAGGAAGGTTGTGAGATCCCGCGGGAGATCCATAAAGGAGATTGTGGTCATCACATCGGCTCTAAATCTCTTGTGACCAAAGCTTTACTTCACGGGTTCTATTGGTTGATGGCTCATGCTGATGCTGAAGGCTTGGTCAGCAGATGTGACGGTTGTCAGAAATTTTCACGGCGCGCTCATGTTCCCGCTCAAGAGTTGAGGATGATTCCAATAACTTGGCCGTTTGCGACTTGGGGGCTTGATATGGTTGGGCCTTTCAAGAGGTCCAATGATAAGAAAACCCACCTTTTGGTGGCAGTGGACAAGTTTACTAAGTGGATTGAGGCAGAGCTAGTCAGTAAGTGTGATCCTGAAACAACGGTTCAATTCATCAAGAAGGTGATTTTCCGTTTTGGTTTCCCCCACAGTATCATAACAGATAATGGCACTAATCTGTCCAAGGGTGTTATGAGGGAATTTTGTCAACGAGAGCATATTCGACTTGATGTTTCTTATGTGGCTCACCCCCAGTCTAATGGTCAAGCGAAGCGAGCTAATCAAGAGATTCTGCGAGGGATCAAGCCCTGGCTGACGGTTCCTTTGAAGAGAACGCCGTGTTATTGGGTGGAAGAGCTACCTTCTGTGTTATGGAGCATAAATACAACACCCAACAGATCTACAGGTTACACACCCTTCTTCATGGTCTATGGAGGCGGTTCTTCCCAGTGATATCCGTCATGACTCGCCTCGAGTGGCGGCTTATGTTGAAGAGAAGGCACGACGGGATGCCTTGGATTTGTTGGATGAAGAGCGTGATCTTGCGGTGGCTCGTTCAGCGATCTATCAACATGATTTACGACGATATCACAGCCGACGGGTCAAGACCAGAACCTTTCAAGAAGGCGACTTAATGCTCTGGCCCATCCAAGATCAAACAGATATGCATAAACTCTCACCACCTTGGGAGGGAACTTTTGTCGTCAGCAAGAATCTGCACAACATGTCATACTATCTGATTGATGTTCGAGAGAACAAGGATTCACGCACATCAGATGAGGAGACTTATCGGTTGTGGAATATTGCTCATCTCTGGCCTTACTATACTTAAGCCTACAGCTCTCATGATGTATATAGTTCGACGATGTAAATACTAGAACAATATAATAAAGTCGGCATCCCTGATAATTCGGGGCCTCTGCCATTTTCACTTCCTCAAAGTTGAGTCCTTGTCATCCTCCTACATGTTTACTCAAGAGGCTTGATGCCCAAATTTGAGGGATCAAAGACAGTTGGATGCATAGGACAGCTCAAGCATAGGCCTTTGATGAGAATAATTTGTAAGTATGTCACTTGGGGGCTTCCTATTCAAATATAGGTGTATTCGACCAAAGAGAAGACATCATTACTACCCATTTGACCGGGTTATGTTCAAACGTAGGCGTATTCGACCAAAGAGGACATAACCTGTGGGTCATCCTACCTATACCCAGCTACTTCAACTCCATCAGGTCATCCTGATTGACCCGGAGAACTCTTGGCAATCAGTCTTATATGGCGTATTCGACCAAGACCTGACCTTGCTGAGGTTCAAACGCCGGCTGTCATGTGAGAGCACGGCTTACAGATAGTCAGGATAGATCCAGGCTCAAAATGCCGCCTTCCTTGAAACTTGGATAATTTGGCCTATGATGCAAGATGCAACTCTAACCCCGCGTACTCTAGACAAGTCTATCTTTAAAACAAAGACATGTACTTGTCTAGGTTCAAATGTCGATTGGGTACTGTGAGAGCCAGCTCATAGCACGCACGTACCTTCCAGTGGCCACCAAGGCTAGTTTCATTGAAGAAAAACCTTTGGCTTGGCGGCCTACAAAAGCCTTGGATGTTTTTTGATCTCTTTTTTCTGGTTCTTTTGCTTTTTGTGAGTTTTTCGTTTTGATTTGCATTCTTTGCAAGTTCAGCCAAGCTGCCTCTACTTATGGCTCATATTTGAAGCCTCTCCCGGTCTCTGCAACCCAACCCAATGAACGGCTCTAAGCCGCCAGAAAATAACAATCTTATTTCTGGAGCAATACCTCTACACAGTTATAACTGCATGAAGACTGATAAAGCCAGCAGTCTAAATCGTGTCTTCTAGGTAAGATTATTTTCCATGGTAATTAAGCCAACTCTGGTTATGGACACCTGTCCCAATTGACATCGGTTGGGCATAATGACCCGCCTGACGGTAAGCCGCCAAGGCATTTGTTCTCTGTTTATGTGCAGGGTAAGTTTTATATTGATCTACACATGTCAGTATTGTCACGAGCATAAAGTGGTATTTTGGCACTTGGCGGATCAATAATATTTTGCAAAGACAGAGTTGTGCACGATGGCACGCCACATTCAAGTTCAACTACAATATTACAAAGACTCTATGAGCCATTCAAAATAAGCAGTTTTTTCTATGAGGTCAGTCACATAAGCCGCCCGATGATTTACACTTCCTGGCCTTGCTACTTGGAGGTCTCCGGATTATCCTTCTCTAGTTCTTTATCCTCCTCTGTCTGAAAGTTTTGTGCCAACCAATTGAAGCCAGTCAAAGCTTCAAACTCAGCCTCTTCATCAATAAGTTCAGATCGATCAATTTCACGGGTGAAAGTATGCTTACTGATTGGAGGAGTCAGCTCCATCACTTTGTAAGACGGAGTGGGCATCTTCTGTTTTTCAATATTGTAAGCCGGCTGATATTTAGATAGTTCTATTTCATTAATAATTAAGCTACCCAGAGGGCGGATGTTCTTGATGCAGGCAGCAAAGTCCTTATGATCAAAAGTTGTGCCGTCTTCTTTTAAGCTTGGATAACCAGTGGATAAGTCGGATGGGTCCGGCTTTGGAAGCCACGCCTTAGCCCGGCTCAAAGCTGTTACAGCATCGGCTCTTGCAGACGACCGCTTCATTTCATCTATTCTGGTAGGTAGAACAGAAAGTCTCCTTAAAATATCCACAAAAAACCTTGGTGCCTGGTTGGACGGAGAGACACCAACTAAGGCGCGCTGAGCTCCAATGTATAGATGTTCCACAAGGGTGTAGATAGCCTTAAGCTTTACAAGCGGCTCTCTGCCAAGATTACTACTCCTGCTACCTACATGAGCCAGAAATCGGTCAGCGACGGGTTAGGTTACCTAAAGAAAATTTCAAATTGCAACATGGCGGCTTACCCAAGATAGCTGAAGTCATTTCGGAGACATGATGCTTTAACCCGGTGAGTTTAGTTGTCACCTATTCAAGGGTTGCTTCTGCTTTTTCAACTTTTCGCATCCAGGCGGTTCTCTCTTCAGCCCAAGCAGACTTCCCCGTTTCAAATTCAGGCTTCAGCTTATTTGTTTCAGACAGACTAAATTGAAATTTTAATTCAGCCTTCTAGGTCTCAGATACTTGATACTTAAGCCGGCTCTTTGCATCATCTAATTGCACTTTCAATTCAGCAGTGGTATCCTATATAAACAAAGAGTTATGAAACAAATTATTTTTCGGTTTACAAGAATTGAAGTCCCAAGCCTTTTGCAAGCAACAACACTTGGCACTTGGGGGCTAATGGATGCTGAAGTGCTTTTTATGTCCCGGTTCATGTCAATAAAGTCCCAAGAACTTTGCAAGCAAGAGTACTTGGCACTTGGGGGCTAATGCATATTGCTTCTTTATTATCACTCATCTATACTAACCCGGTGGCAAAATAATCATTACCGCCGGCTTATGAGGGGTATACATGCAAATTCTATACGATGAAGAATAGGACCGACTCATTCATGCTGATTAAGCTGGCCCTTGGGGGCTACACATGCAACGTTCATCAAAGACAGATTTCCTATCAAGAGGTGTGCTAATTCATAAAGGAGTCAATTATTTCTAAGTCTACAACATATTCACTTCTATCATATCCAATAGACTTGGGGCTGCAAGGATATATATAGTTTGGTCAAGAGTCTTACCTCAAACTTCTTGTGCATCTGCTTCACCATATCAATGTCAAGGTCACGGCTGTTGTGGACCTGACTGAGACATCCAAAAAGGACTTATCCACTACTCAGCTATGCATATTGAGCCGTGTTGAACCTTACTATCTGTTTCTCAACAAGTTCTTGCTTGGCAGTATGTTTGGCCATAACAGTTGGATTGCCCGGCTCTCTAAAAGCGTACCAGTTATTGTAACATCTCCAGTTTGCTTATGTGCCGGTTCAGACGGGGCCGGCAGTTCAACAGTTGCAGAGTCAGTGTTGGCAGGGTCAATAGAGGCATCAGGAATTTCAGGAGGAGCATCATGAGTAGCTTCCTCTGTTGGCCTCTGAACATCTGTTGCTAAAACTTGCTGCTCCGGCTCAATGACCTTTGGATCAGCCGCCGGTTTATTCGCCTTGGCCCTTTTAATGGGCTTGGCTTGGCCACTGCACGGGTTAAAGTGATTCAGTACAAAGTTATAAAGATTCAAGGAAAAGATGAACAGGGAAGAAATTGTTTACCTAGGGGCAGTCTTGAAAGCCAGTAGTTGACTTTGAGATGAAGAGCGATAGACCTCCTGATAATTTGAATCGGAGGAGTTCAGGGGTTGACGAATAAGACCCGCCAGTGGTTAAAAAGAGTTCAAGTCTGGAAAGACCTCATTTCGACGCTTCCGTCAAGTTGGAGTATTCGGTAAACCGGACGACAGTTCTTCTTCCCCGGTGTTCCGAGTCTGACGCCGGCTCTCGTGTTGCTGTTGCTTCAAAAGAAAGTGAGGATCTAAATGAGCTGAAGGGTGTGAAAATCTTACTTTCCGGATTACCCGTCGAACTTTTTGTCTTGGCAAGGATTCTGAGCGGGAGGAAATAGTAATTACCTCTTCATCAACGGCCTTGCTGGCCTCCGTGTCATCCTGACAGTAATTAGTGTCAATAAGATAGTTGAAAAAGGAGCCAAGAGAGTCAAGGGTTACCTCCGAATCAGAATTGTAGTTCAGTTCAAACAGTTCAGAAGGGCCGGTTTTCTTGTTTGTATTTTTAACAGCCTTTTTGGTGGTTTAATTGACAGCTCTGGCCTTTTTAGCAGCTTCGTGGTCATAAGCTTTCTTCCAGAAAGCCGACTTAGCCTATGAGGAGCAGTAATTGTGAGCTGACAGGAGAGTCAGAATGATAAAGAAAGGACAGTTAAAGTTAAACTCACCTCTGGTGCCGGGTTAAGTTTGCAGAAAGGCCTCAAACCTAGTTTGTTACAGTCTCCCAGGCTCTCATTTAAGAGGGTATTGGTCATATATGTGATTACATCCTCCTCCAAATCATCAGGGTTGTGACGTAATGGATCTGAGGTTTCACCAGTATAGTTGCACATTAAGCCAGTCCTACGGCTCAAAGGAATGGTTCACCAGGCGATACAGCACCGGGCCAAGTCAATTCCGGTTAGCCCATTTCCCAGTAGGGCTATGACCTTTGCAAGAGTAGGAGCAAGTTTTTTGCGTTCTGCGGTAGTAAGTTTCTCGGCAAGAGGATGCATTGTGTATAAACGCTTGACACGGTAACCCGGCATTGGATTCTCATCAGCCGGAGAAGTATCTTTGCAGTAAAACCAGGTTTGATTCCATTCGTTTGGGTGACTTGGCAGACAGGCATAAGGGAAAATAGAATCTCTTCTCCTTTGAATTGAGACGGCTCCAAGTTCCAAACTAGGTCCGTTGGTGTACTCATTCTGGCGGTTTAGATAAAAAAACTCTCTCAAGAGCAAGAGGCTGGGTTCCTCTTGAAGATACACCTCACAGAAGACCTAGAAGTTGCAGATATTTGACACGGAATTGGGTCCGATATCCTGTGGATGGAGTTGAAAGGAATGCAGAATGTCCCGGAAGAACTTAGAGTCGGGTGGTGAACAACCCCGGTTCATGTGATCAGTAAAGACAATAACTTCATCATCCTTTGGATTAGGTTTCTCTTCGCCCGGTTTAGGGGCGCGGTAGTGCATAACTGATTTCTTTGGCAGGTATCCAATTTTGACAAAGTTAGCAAGCATAGCCTCAGTGACAACAGAAGGGACCCAGTTGCATGTGGTGACTGTCTTCGGTGGCATTGTGAACAAAGAAGCCTAAAGAAGGAAAAAAATATTGCCGGTTCAAAATTGATTCATTAAACCGGAAGAGCAGGTTATAGTATAAGTTTAGCATGGCGGCTTAAATGGGGCCTGATGGCATAAGAATAGTTATAAACCGAAAAGTTAAGCCGCCATGACAAGTGCGGATATTCAGGAAAGCAGATTTTACTAAGTGTGGGGACAAACAGTTTTCACAGATTGAAGTTGGTACTTTGGATCTACAACAGTTCGGAAAACAAAGCTAAGAACGACGAATAGGCATACCTAAGATCAGTATGACGCGGTTCGTGGAGATGAATCAGTCTTTTCAACTAGATGTGGCATTACAGTATTTGCTAAAGAGATGCTATCAACGCTAGCATACGGAGGAATATTAAGTTCGAGAGGAAAGCCATAGTTGCAGAAGAAGAAGAAGGAGACGAACTCCGGCGAGTTTTTGCGGGAACCTGATACGTCCAAAACGTATCTATAATTTCTGCTTGCTCCATGCCTCTTTTGGGTGATATTGCTATGATATTTATACACTTCCATACACTTTTGATCATATTTGGACTAACCTATTAACTCAGTGCACCCCAGTGCCAGTTTCTGTTTTCGGCTGTTTTTGTATTTCAGGTTTTCACATTACGAGAACTGCCAGGAAAAATCCAGAAAAAATATATAAAAAATCAGCGTTCCAGGAGCTACCGTGCGGCCGAAGGACAGCCGGGGGGGCCACCAGGGCTCCAGGCGCCCCCCCTGGGCCGCGCCGGGGGGCGCCTGGGCCCCCCGAGCCCCGTCTGGTGCCCCCTTTGGCATATATTTAAGGTCCGTCGAGAAAACCCTGATTCCGGAACCGTTTTCTCCAGACGCGATTCCGATCTCCGCCACCATCGCCATCAAGCTTCGGGGGACCAGAATTCCTGCGCCAGCACCCTGCCGGGACGGGGAAGTGCCCCCGGATTCATCTCCATCGACGTTGCTTCCTCCCTCCATGATGCGGGAGCAGTTCCTCCTCGGGGCTGAGGTTCTTACCAGTAGCTATGTGGTCAATTATCTCTCCCATGATGTGATCTTCGTTGAGATCATAGGCTATGTTAATCTAAGATATTTCCCCTTCCTCTATGTATTGGATTGATGTACTCACTTGTCTTTATCTAGTATAATCCCCGAGACCAAGGTGACAGCCGTCTATTGGACATGGATTAGAACAATATTTTCATGAGTGATTTCCTCTCTTGTGTGTTGATTGAAGATTGAGAGTCTCTTGGTGCTTGTCTTTGACTATCCTTTAGATATGTTGTGGTGATTGTGGGACTCTCTTGGGATGGCCGCGGTGACATTGGGAAATCCTTAGATTGAGAACTACGAACTTTGAGGTGTGCTTTTGTAGCCCTACATAATTCTCGTCCTCTCTTGACCACGAAGGAATGACCTCCGAGTGTGTCCCCTTTGCATGTTTTATGGGAAATATCATGTGATTCGATTATGTTAATGTTGTTGGGAGTTGCCACTAGTGAAAGTATGAACCCTAGGCCTCGTTTCCACCATTGCAATACCGTTTGTGCTCACGTTTACTACTTGTTTGCTTGCTGCACTTTTTATTACATATTTATATTACCTTGTTTTGCCATCCATATCACTTGCCATTTAACATCTCTTCGCCGAACTAGTGCACCTATACATCTGACAAGTGTATTAGGTGTGTTGGGGACACAAGAGACTTCTTGTATCTTAGTTGCAGGGTTGCTTGAGAGAGACCATCTTCAACCTCTACTTCCCTGAGTTCGATAAACCTTAGGTCATCCACTTGAGGGAAATTGCTACTGTCCTACAAACCTCTACGCTTGGAGGCCCAACATAGTCTACAAGAGTAGAAGCGTGTGTAGACATCAAGCTATTTCTGGCGCCGTTGCCGGGGAGGTGAGCGCTTGAAGGTATATCTTTAGATCTTGCAATTAAATCTTTTTGTTTCTTGTTTTTATTTCACTAGTTATGTTTATGGAAAACCTTGCTATTGGATCGTTGCTTGCGGGAGGACGCCCCACACCTGTGGTGGTTGCTCCTCCTCCTACTGAAATTGTGCCCTATAAAATACCGGCTGGTATTATCGATTATGTTTTGGCTAATCGTTATGCAGGAGACAGACATCCCGGTGAACACTTGCTATATCTGTCACAACTATGTTCATTATTTAAGCTTGCAGGTGTATCGAGGGAGTTTGTCATGAGGAAATTATTTGCCTTGTCACTGAAAGGAAAAGCATTGGAATGGTATAGGCTACTAAATGACTCTCACCTGCTGGAGTGGGAAGAGATCCAGTCTCTCTTTTACTCCAAGTTATATCCTCTTCATGAAGTCCATGAGAATAGGAATTATGTTTATAATTTGTATCCTCATGACGGAGAGAGCATAGCTCAAGCTTGGGGGAGACTGAAAACGTTAATGCTAAAATGTCCTAACCATGGGCTCCCCAAAGATATGATTATTACTAATTTCTATGCGAGGCTTTCTCGACAGGATAAAGATTTGCTCGACGCTTCCTCTATGGGTTCTTTCACAAACAAAAAGATTGACGCTAAATGGGAACTCCTTGAAAGAATTCAACGCAACACTGAAGATTGGGAGATCGACAAAGGTAAAGAGTCAGGTATAATTTATGAGTATGATTGCATTAAGTCCTTTGTTGAAACTACAAGTTTTAATAAGTTTAGTGCTAAGTTTGGGCTTGATTCTCAACTCCTTGTTGATTTCCTCAAATCTTTTGCTTCACATCTTAATATGCCTAAGGAGGATTGGACCAAGTATCATAAACCTTTTAAAGAGACTTGCAAAGAAAATGAAATTGTTCATGATGATTGCAACATGCATGATCCAATTCCTAAAAATGAAGTTTTATATAAGCATGTTAATTTTTGTGGAGTGGATAGACCTTGTGAAAGGCCTATGATTGAAGAAGAGAAGTATTGTAAGCAACATAAGCATGAAAGAACAATCACCTAGGTCAGAGATTTAAATGAAATTGCTAGAGAATTGTGTGACCTTTATCCTTTTACTTGTGAACTTTGCCGTATAGAGGGTCACTTTAATTTTCAATGCATGAACTTTCAAAACATAACTGTTAACCGGTTGTGTGATAACATGATCACCTCTGATCTTTATGATGAGCTTATGTTATTTTTGATGTGTGAAGAGTTATCAGAAAAGACTTCATGGCTAGATGTTAATGCCATAGGAATAAAAAACACTTTGCAAAATTGCCATCTCTATTGTGTTGTTAATTGCCATGAAAATGATTACATAGGTAAGATTATAAAGGAGGGAACTTTACCAAAGTATAAAAATGTCTCTTATATTTCTGCCAATAAAAAGGAGAGTTTCTCCCATGTTTCCCCTATTGTTTCTAATGATAAACCAGGATATGTGGAGAAGCTTCATCTGCAACCACTCCCTCCTAAGGTTAAGAAGAAGAAAAAGAAGAGGAGGAGGAAGAGGAGCAAGAAAGAAGAAGAATGGGTATCAACCTGGCCTGAGCATATTCCTCCCATCAACTTTTATCCTAGCGATTGTAAGTTTAAAGAAGAAGGTGAAGTTTATTGCCTTAATTATCATCTTGATGATACGTCCGTAGGTACTATTGAAGATGGTTTTGATTATGATATGCATGTTACTTATTGTGATTGGGAAAATGATGATAATGCTACTTATGATCTTGAAAAAAAATTTGGTACCAACTCTGAAAGTGAAGATATGGGAAGCTCTAAGCTTGGGGATGATAGGATTGCAAATCCTTTACCCACTAGTGATGTGATAATTGATAATTCTCTTGCTAGTAAGAATAAAGACAACATGTTTACAAATATAGTTGCTAGCAATGATAATGCTCTTCTCTACCATGATGATGTTATAACTCCAATCTATAGTGATTATAAAGGTACCTATGACATAAGGAGAAATTGTCCTTATGAAACTTGTCATAATCATGGAGGGAATTACTCCCTTGTTGAACACCACCCTCCTAATACACAATTAATCTATAGTGTTCAAGTTGTTTATGATAGTCCTACTCCCACTATTACCAATGAGAAAGATTATGCTTATGTGGAGAGTAAGAGTACCTTTTTGCATGTGGATCATGGTAACATTGCTTTATGTGATTCTTATATTGTTGATTTCATCCATGATGCCACTGAAATTTATAATGAGAGAGGGAGACTTGGTTCTAAATATCTTAATAATAAGAAGTTTCCTCTCTTTATGGTGAATATTTTGAAGTTATGTTTGTTTTGCCTTCCTATGCTAGTTGCTTTGTGCTTCAATGAATTATTCTATTGCAATATTCCTATGCATAGGAAGCATGTTAGGCTTTGTGTTTGGTATTTGCTTCTTGATGCTCTCTTTTGTTCTCCAGCTCTTATTCCTACGAGAGCATCATTAAAGTCTTAAGCCTATCTTTATGGCTATAAAGAAAGAGCTCTAGGGAGATAACCCTTGTTATCTTTGCTTTCAGTTTTAGTGGTCTTGATGTTTGTTACTACTGTAGCAACATCATTGTATCTTTATTTTTCAACTTTGTGCCAAGTGTGGCCTCTGATTGCAAGAAAGTTCAAAAGTTGTGACGTGTTGTCCAGGAAACAGATTCTGTCCTTGGATAGAAAAATTCGTATAAAATCACCAGATCATCTTTTTGGTCTGAATTTTCTCGACAGCGTGCCCTATATAATTGTCTTTCGTGCGTCTGTTCTGAGTTTTTTTATTAGAGTTGCAGAAGTGCCCTGAACAAATCATTTACTACCTGCTGTTCTGTTTTTCACAGATTCTGTCCTGTTTTGCCCTTCCTTCATTTTGCAAACCAAGAGCTTGCTTTTTCTTTGCAAAAACCTTTTGGCAATCTTGAGAAACAGTAGACCTTCAAGAATATCTTTATTTCCAGCAAGGTACAATTATTTTATTATGGGTACTAACCTCGCTAATCAGATTATGATGAGTTATGTATGAAGGGAGTTTTCAAGTGTGCGAGGGAAGATGATAAAAAGATCCAGGAGTGTCAAACGCTCAAGCTTGGGGATGCCCCATGCACCCCCAAGAAATATTCAAGGAGACTCAAGCGTCTAAGCTTGGGGATGCCCCCGTGCATCCCCTTCTCCATCAACATTATCAGTTCGTCTTTCGTTCCACTATATTTTAATCACTTCATGTGTTATGTGATATGCTTGGAGCGTCTTGTTTTTAGTTTTCTTTAGCTTTTCATAACGAGTCGGAACTCAGCTTTCTTTATGTGGGAGAGAAACACGCTCCACTTCTACCTAGAACATAGCATAGAATTTTCATGCCTATCTTTGCTGTGTGTGTTCTTTGTCTTTCAATAGCTACTATCATGTTCTGCTCTTAGTATTCATGCTTATCTTTTCAAAGAGCTTTTGTTTAGTTGGATGCTTGAACTCTCTTTAGTTATCATGCTCACCTTATTAAGAGAGTTTGCTTCCGTTGCATTGGTTGATATGTCTATGATAAAGATGCCACGTGCATAATGGCGCTTAGTAGTTCATGTTTTCTTGTGGTTAGTCTCAAATAGCTGGGGGATTCCCAATGTGTTATTGGAGTACCAACTTGATTTGTTTGCCTACGATGTGGTATGGTTTAGTAATATCTTCCTTCAAGAATTTATTTTGATTGACTTGGCGTGTGCTCACGCATATTTAAGACTGTAAAGAAAGTCTGTCAAGCCTTGATGATCTTTTGTTTCTGAGTAGCGATATAACTACCATGCCTGATTCAATGTTGCTTTGTCGCTCTGCATGATTATGACCGTCATTGCTCTTTTAGTTGGTCGCTCCCAGTCTTTTGCTAACCTATACTTGTACTAAGCGGACTGACTGCTTGTGCATCCACATTCTTTTAATCCAGTTATGCCATATGAGTCCACCATACCTACCTATATGTGGTATTTCACCGCCACTCCAAGTAAATTTACATGTGCTACCTTTAAAACCTTCATTTTTGCAATACATATCTCATGGGAAAATAGTTAAAAAACTATTGTGGTAAAGAATATGTCGCTTATGTATCTTATTTCTTATAAGTTGCTTGCTGAGCGGTATCCATGTTTCTGGGGACGCCATCAACTATTACACTTTTGTTGAATATCATGTGAGTTGCTATGCATGTTCGTCTTGTCCGAAGTAAGGGTGATTTGCCATGAGTTGAATGGTTTGAGTATGCATATTTTTAGAGAAGAACATTGGGCCGCCAACCAAAGCCATGTATCATGGTGGAAGTTTTAGCTTGGACATTAATCCTCAATCTCTTATGAGAATATGCTTATGCATTAAAGAGGAGTCCATTATCTATTTTCTATGTTGTCCCGGTATGGATGTCCTCAAGTTGAGATCTATCAAAAGCGAGAAATCAAATGCGATTTATCTCCTTGGACCTTTGTACAGGTGGCATAGAGGTACCCCTTTGTGACACTTGGTTGAAACATATGTAATGCAATGATAACCCATGGAAATCCGAGCTAATTAGGACGAGGTGCGAGCACTATTGGTATTCGATGCATGAGGCTTGCAACTTATAGGATGTCTTATGCATAACACATATGAAGTATTACTACCGTTGACAAAATTGTTTCTATGTTTTCAAAATAAAAAACTCTAGCACATGAGTAATCCCTGCTTCCCTCTGCGAAGGGCCATTCTTTTACTTTTATTTTGAGTCTCCACCTTCTTTTAAAGCACCAACTACTGAGAGCATGATTGTCATTCTGAGTGTAATGTGCATTGTCCCAAAGTAGCATTGTCTTTTTCATGATTGTGATATCGTTTATTCTGAAATCATTGTATCTAGTCATCACTTAAACCTTGAAGGTGCCCCTGCATTTATGTTTTTCTTCACTAAAGGGGGCAAGCTAGATATCACTTTATCATATTTGCACATCATGTTCATTGCAAATCTATTTGATGTTTCAGTATCATATTGTAAAACTTTCAGTTCTTTGTGATTTTCTCATGAGGCAACTTAATTACTACAGATTCATTGTCTCAGTAAGCTTTTGTCATATGACTATGAATAAGTCCTATATGGTTAATAGCATGTCACCACAGAAATTATTCTTGTTATCATTTACCTACTCGAGGACGAGCAGGAATTAAGCTTGGGGATGTTGTGTCGGGGGAACTGGTCGCCCACGAACACCTATGGGACCAGAGCCCCTTCTACGGTGCGGTGAGGGAGCGGAGGGAGCACAAAGGGCGGATCGAGGGGCACGCGCGGGCAGTTTACCCAGGTTCGGGCCGCGCGGACGCGTAAAACCCTACTCCTGCCTTGGTTATATTGAGTTCTTGAGCTCGGGAGCTTGAAGATCTATAGTACTAGCTACACCGAGCATGGGAGTGATCGAGTTTCTGGAGTCGAACCCCCTCTACGTAATGCATGGGCCTCCTTTTATAGCTCAAAGGGGTCACCGATAGGTGTCAATGTAGAGGAGGGCAAAAGTGTAAAATTGGTGGTAGTTGTCACAGTGCATGAACAGTGTATGCACAGTGGTCTATACCTAACCCTGACGGTGGGGGACAAGGGCATTGAATGCCCGTCGCCGTCACCCAAAAAAGCGTCCGCCCGGGCGTCTCCGTTCGCCACGACGATGGCCTCGTCATCGCGGCTCGCCACCGTGTGCCCCAGGCTGCACAGCCATCTGCCACATGCCCCTGGAAGGGCCCTAGGGCGACGCGTGGCCAGATGAACTGGAGCGCAGGCACACAGTGCAAGCCTCCCTCGGCAAGCACCTTGCCGGGGTCGCTATCTTGCCGGGCCCGGAAGCTTGTCGTTCTTCGGGTCCTGCCGGGGCGCATGATGCGCCGCGATATATCTTCTGAGGTGCTGTTCTTTGGCCTTCCTGGCAAGCTCCTCTTGCCAGGCTCTTGTGCAAGAATGATAACCTTGAGCCTGGTGCGGCCTTCCAGGCAAGCTCCTCTTGCCGGGGTCTTGTCTCTTAACTTGAATACTTTGTTCTTGAATGGCTTCAAAGGGGTCTAGAGTGGGCTTTGGCGGGCGCGTGGTGAGCCAGACCACGGGACGCTGCTACTGCCCGTGCACAAGTCGGGATACTAAGGTACCGCTACTTTAGTACACCGACAGGAGCCCCCGGGCCTGGGCCACACACGGTGCCGAGCGCTGTTGGGCCAGGCCCAAAACAGTGCACGGGCACACGCGGCCCACGGCGCGCCGTTTCCCACTCCGCATCAGCCGCATCTCTCCCTAACGGCACGCGTCGATTGCGGCGTCGTGGGAGAGATCGTGGCCTGTTTCTTTAATGGAAAAATGCGGAACGTCCCCCACTTCCCCCTTAAAAGCAGAGGAAGCAGGGGCAGTTTCCCCCCATCACTTTCATTGTGTCTTGAATCTCCAGAAACCCCCGCCGCTCTCTGCCTCCGCAAAGGTCGACAGAGAGCTCAGAGAGCCGAGCTCCACCCTCTCCTCCGCCGTCTCCAACATCTGCAGCGCCGTCGACCTCCCCCGCCGTCCCCGCCATGGCCCCGAAGAGCGACAAGGCGAAGAGCGACAAGGCGAAGAAGGAGAAGTCTGAAAAGGCGGCGAAGCTGGCAGCCATGCGGAGAAGGATGGTGGTCTTCCCGCCGAGGCTCGGCGCGAGGGAGCTGCGGGACAAGTATTACTTGTTCTGGGCGAGGGAGACGAAGGCTCACCCGCGCACCAGAGTCCTCCCCGCCGTAGCCGTCGACATGTTCCCGGGAGGTTACCACTTCTTCGCTTTGTTCTTCCATTGCGGTCTCTGTCCTTCGTATTCAGAGTTTTTCTGCGATGTGATGAACACATATGGACTCCACCTCTTAGATTTCACCCCGAATGCCGTCCTCACCTTGGCCGTTTTCGCACATCTGTGCGAAAACTATGTCGGGGTCCATCCAAACGTAGCTCTCTTCCGCCACTTCTTCACACCTAGAGTAGAGTCCGGATCTCCACTTTCCGGCGGTATCTCTTGGATCTTCAGGCTCGGCAAGAAGGAGGCGTACTTGATCGGAGAGCTCCGCGGCAAGTGGGAAGAGTGGAGAGCTGATTGGTGCTGGGTCCTGGAAGATGCACCCGAGCAGTTTACTTCGCCGCGCCGGACTGCAATAGTGCGCGGCAAGGATTGGAGCGAATTGGCCCCGGAGGACGACAAGCTGCAGATTGCCCTCACTAGGATCCTTCGCCTCCGGGCCGCCAACCTGACTGTGGGTGAAGTTGGGGCTGATTTCCTCCGCCGCCGCATTGCCCCTCTACAGGAAAGGAAGAGACCTGCTTGGGAGTTTGGCAACGCGGCAGACCGCATGAGGCTACGCCCCGGGCTGAACTATAACTTCACCATCTTGGAACTCAAGGGGATGGTCCGGGAGCTGTTCAAACATGACCCCAAGCATCCGGAGTGGTTCAGACCGTCGGACGGAGTAGTTCCTTTGTGCAACAATACTGCCCTTAATGCCATCCGCGCGGCAATGCCCGAGTGCGACTCCCACGGGGTTGTTCCCACATGGCTGACGCCTTCAGCAGAGACCGTGCAGACCTTCTTTGATAATCTGGTTGAACGGCCACGCAACCCCGAGGAGAAAAAGGGCCTCACCCGGGCGACCACCGACCGGGATGTGGCATACATAGCCAACAGGATGGAGGAGGCCGCCGCAGCTGTAGCTGCAGGTGAGTTCGGGTACACCGTGGACGAAGCGGAAGCAGCGGACGCGGTGAGTCAGGCTGTGGAGGAGGAAATCCTCAAGCTGTTGAAGATTGCGCCCGAGGAGTTTGCCGGGGAGCCTGCCGGGACGAGCGAGGCTGCCGGGCAGGGCTCCGAGTCCAGTGAGCCTGCCGAGGAGAACGCCGAATCGGGCGATTCTGACGAAGACTCAGGCGGGTCACTGAACCTTGACGACGACACCTCCTCATCCTCAGAAAATTCTCCGCCACCACCAAGTCCTCCGCCACAGCCGAAGAAGCGCCTCCGCAAGGCCACTGAGACGACGAGGCCACCGGCGCCCCGACAGCAGCCGAAGCGTCGTGCGACGCGTGCCACCACGACGAGCAAGGTCGTCAAGGAGGCGACCCGTGCCCGAGCGACAAGCGGAGGGGGATCTTCCCGGAGTGGCTCTGGTGTTCCTTCTGCCCCTCGGTCCTCAGCGACGACCGGCGCGGGGTCTTCACAGCCCACAGCTCCGGAGCCCGCCAAGCGCCCGAGGGAGCCTTCTCCTCCAGCTCCTCGCGCTGGAGCACGCGAGGCGGAGTTCGACTTCTCCGCCCTCAGCTCCGACGAAGAGGAGGAAGAGTAAGCACTAGCAGTTTCTATTTCCTTCGATTTTCATTGCTTCTGTCTTGATTTCTCTTGCTTGGTTCTGATCTTGTTTGGCTTTCAGGACCTTGACCCAGAGGATGGCGAAGAGGGCCAAGATCCCTGTGGTTGATCTCGAGGACGACGAGCCTGCCGCAGCGACGGGGGATGCGTCGGCGACAAACTTGCCGGACCAGCCTGTTGCTCCGGAGAGCAGCCCCCAGCGCAGCCCCCAGCGTAAGCCTTGTGTTCACTTTTCTGCTTGACGGGCGCGCTTGAGGTAGTTATCCTTACTAATGTGTTGTTGTCTTGTGCAGAAATGGAGCCGCAGCCGCAGGAGCACCAAGAGGCCGCCCCCGACGAGCCGCTTGTTCCACCTTCCCCTCCAAGGAGGAGTTCCCCGGCGAGGGACAGTGCTCCGCCAAGGATGGGTACTCCGCCAAGGGCGAGTACCCCGCCAAGGGCGAGCACCCCGACAAGGGTGAGCACCCTGCCAAGGGAAGGCGCCAGCGGCCCTCTGCCGGCGGGGGCTTCTTCTACGCCGCCAAGGGAGAACTCCCCGGCGAGGGACCCCGTTGTTGAAGAGGCCCGCGAAGGTAACCCTTGTAATTTCTTCTTCTTGGATTCATCTTTTTTGGATATTTGCTTGATGATTTTTCTTTTCTTTTTCTTCTGTTAGATCCACCTGCCCCGGAGTCGATGGAGACGGAGACCATCGCCGGGGAGGAAGTGTGCGGCGATGCTGGCGACGCCACCACCACAGAAGGAATGGCCGGCGCCGACGAGCCAGCCACCGAGGAGACCGCCCCGACCGCTGACGTTGCAGCTGGGGAAGGGACCGGCGACCGCACTGCTGGACCTGAGGTCGCAGGAGCGCCGGACGCTGCACCGGCCGCCGACCCCTCCGCCCCCGCAGCTGGGTCGGGCGTCTACCTGGAGGCCGCCAACGGGGTCTTTATCCAAGTCCCGTGGGCGTCTTCATCAAGGGCACCCGCGGAGGGGGAGATCTTCGACGGAGAAGTTCTCGCCTCCGCCGGGCTGAAGGTTGTCGACGCGCCCGGCAGCAGCGACGAGCCCGAAGAGGAGCAGCTCCTACGTCGGCTCCTGGGTTTGTACCGGGCCAGGCAAGCCAAGCTGGAGTCCCGAGAGGCTCTGGCTGCCAAGGCCGGTGCTGATCTGGAGAAGCGCGCCGCGGAGCTCCGTGCCGCCAACCAGGCGGCCCTCCGGAACTTGGCGGAGGAGCGTGAAGAGCTTGCCGGAGCACACCAGGCGTTCCTCCTCGAGAAGGCCGAGGTGGAGGAGCAGCAGCGACTGGCCGCCGAGGATCTGTCTCGGCAGGAGGGAGAGCTCAACCAGCGGAAGGTCGACCTCGATAGCCACGAGGACGACCTCACCGCTCGGGAGCAGGCTATTGGCGGGGCTCTGCAGGAGGCGAGGGACGCCGCCGCTGCCGCAGAGACCGCCAAGAGGGATCTGGAGGCCAGGGTGGAGGAGTTGGAGACGGGCTTGAAGGCGAGTGAGGACAGGGTTGCCGCGCTCAACGTGGCGCGGGAGAAGGACGCCCACACCAACTCGGAGTTGCAAGTCCGTCTCTCCGAGAAAGGAAAAGAGCTCAACGACGCCAAGGACTCCATTGCCTACTTGGAACTGAAGGTTTCCACCCTCACCGACTCGCTTGACGCCGCCCGGGACCGCGAGACGAAGCTGAAGGACGATCTCCGTGCTGAGAGAGCCTTGTTGGACAGTGCTGCCTTGTCGCAGAACAACTTCCAGCAGACGGTGGAGCAGTGGACCGAGGAGCTCGTCGCCTCTGCCGCCAACATCGACAGGGAGATGGTGGCGCTGAGGGCGGAGCACCTCGTGTACTCCCCCGACGAGAGCCTCCCCCACAGCGCCAAGCTGATCCTGTTCTTCAGAGGAGTGGCGCCGGCTCTCGCGCAGCTACGGGAGAAGATCCCCGCGCAGCTGGCTGACGAGGCGCGCCGGCTTTGCATGGGTACTATGGAGCGGGTGTTGTCGAAGATTGTCTACCGCAACCCCGGGATCAACCTCAACAACGTCTTCCGGACCCTGCCGCCCGAAGCTGACCAGGAGGCGTTGAAGGCACAAGTTGCGCACATCGTAGCCAAGGCGGGCAGGATCCAGAGGGTCGACGGAGACCGAAGAGACTAGGCTCCCTTCTTTCCGCCTCCCTTGCCGCTGTTGATTAAGTCATAGGTAGTAGTTGGTTAGAATCAGCGGCAAGTTATCTTGTAATATAACTTTATTTTGGATTATCAACGCAGTGTTATCTCCCTTGTTTAGTCCCTTCACTTTGTATGCTTTCCACCCTACGCTTTTAGGGAACTTGCCGGCAAAGGGACCCTTGCCGCGAGCGCTGAGTGCGGGACTCTTAGCAGCCTGCTAGCAATGCCCTTGCCGACAAGAAACCTTGCCGCAGCTAGTCGCAACACACTTAGATTGTTGAGCGAACTCGAAAACGAAGTAAGGGCGCGACACTTGTCGCAGCTCACTTAAGCCATTGAGCCTGCTCGAAACAAAGTAAGGGTGCGGCTAGCCACGGGTAGGTTCCTTCGCACACAGGTTTTCCATACAAAGTGTGGCTGTTCAAGGAAAACAACTAAGAAATTTTTCTAAAAATTTGAATGCTCAAACTTTGTCAACTTATCTCATGTGTTGTTTGCTTCCCGGCAAGGCTTCCCTTTCTTGAACAGTACTTGGTCCATACCTATATTTCCTTCCCCCCGGCAAACTTGTGCGCGAGGGACACTCCTTCTGTTTAAGAGAGAAAGGAAAAGAGGAGGAAACACAAGTATGGAGCCTTGCGGCTTGTTACTGCTTACCGGGGATGTGTGCTGCACAAAATGTCAGATGATACATGCGAGTAAAAAGAAGAGCATGAAATGACAAACAGTGCGAAGCACAAAAGTTTTACTGATGCACGGTGTCTGCGCCCGGCTTTGTACAAAGGTTTACATGCAACAGCGGCAAGACTTGTACAAAAGGTGGTTGCCGGAGCGGATCACGGCAACCGCGCCTTATGGGTGAAACTTGCGAAGATGCTCTATGTTCCAGGAGTTGCTCACCGGTAAGCCTTCTTCGGTCTCAAGGCGGACAGCACCGGGCCTTGTGACTTGTCTCACCCGATAAGGGCCTTCCCACTTCGGCGTCAACTTGTTGGAATTCTTGGCGGACTGAACGCGCCGAAGAACAAGGTCGCCTTCCTCGAGACTCCTGGCCTTGACCTTGCGGCTATGATAGAGACGCAAGGCTTGCTGATATCGAGCAGCTCGTACAGCAGCCTGGAGACGGTCCTCCTCGAGGAGCAATGCATCATCTTGTCGCAGTTGCTCTTGCTCGAGCTCGTCGTAAGCGAGCACTCGAGGAGATCCGTATACGAGTTCCGTGGGGAGAACTGCCTCTGCTCCATAGACAAGAGCAAAGGGTGTCTGTCCGGTGGCTCGATTTGGTGTCATCCTGATTGACCAAAGAGCCGCCGGCAACTCCTCTATCCAGTTTCTTCCGCACTTGTGCAGCCTGTCGAATGTTCTTGTCTTTAGCCCGCGCAGCACTTCAGCGTTGGCCCTCTCCACTTGACTGTTACTCCTTGGATGAGCAACAGAAGCAAAGCAGACCTTGGCGCCAAGGTCTTGGACGTACTGCATGAAGGTGCGACTTGTGAACTGTGTGCCGTTGTCGGTGATGATCCTGTTAAGGATTCCGAAACGGCAAACAATTGACCTGAAGAACTTCACTGCTGACTGTGCTGTCACCTTTCTCACTGGTTCCACTTCTGGCCACTTTGTGAACTTGTCGATTGCAACGTACAAGTACTCAAAGCCCCCGACTGCGCGGGGAAAGGGGCCGAGGATATCGAGCCCCCAGACCGAGAAGGGCCAGGACAAAGGGATCGTCTGGAGAGCTTGAGCTGGCTGGTGAATCTGCTTGGCATGGAACTGGCACGCTTCACACTTGGTTACTTGTGCACTTGCATCTTGGAGGGCTTCTGGCCAAAAGAAACCTTGCCGGAACGCCTTCCCGGCAAGTGCTCTTGCGCCAATGTGGTGGCCGCATATGCCTCCGTGTATCTCTACCAACAGCTTCTGTCCATCTTCCCGGCAAATGCACTTAAATCTGACACCATTGAGCCTTCTTCTGTACAGATCATCGCCAACGAACTGGTACATACTTGACTGCCTGGTTATTCTTTCTATCTCTTATGGCTCATCGGGAAGTTCTCCAGTTTGGAGAAAGCGGACGATTTGCTGTGCCCATGCTGGAGCCTGAGGCTCAACAACAAGGACTAAAGG
This sequence comes from Secale cereale, assembly GCA_902687465.1. Classification (NCBI taxonomy): domain Eukaryota; kingdom Viridiplantae; phylum Streptophyta; class Magnoliopsida; order Poales; family Poaceae; genus Secale; species Secale cereale. The sequence continues at coordinate 53,653,639 of LR738714.1, read as the reverse complement.
CATTAGTGCTTCTGCGGGAACCTCAGCTTCTACGGCAAGAACCTGCGGTTCTGCCGGAGCTGAGTGTTCCCCGGCAAGCCTGCCGGGGCAGGACTTGTCGGGAACGCCTGCTTCAACTGGACAGACCCTTGGGTCCGCAGGAGCAGACTGTTCCTCAGCGTCTTGGTTGTTGATCTTGGGGACCTTGGCGGCGGCTTCAGGAAGATCCGCCGGCAAGTAGTCACCAGAGAACAACTTCCTCTTCTTGCTTTGCCCAACTGATGGTGTAACGGATGGCTGAGTTAGCTTGAGCACGAAGGTCCCTGGTTCCACAGGTAACTTCATTGCAGCACACTTTGACAGGCCGTCTACAATATCATTTTGAGCTCTTGGAACGTGCTCCATTTGCAAGCCTTCAAAGTGTTCTTCAAGCTTCCTCACTTCATCTACATAAGCTTCCATCAAAGGACTCTGGTAACTCTTGTTTACTTGTCGGACCACCAACTGTGAATCTCCCCGGACAATCAGCTTCTTGATCCCAAGTTCGGCCGCAATTCTGAGGCCGGCAAGCAGACCTTCGTACTCAGCAGTATTGTTTGTCGCTTGCTCCCTGGGAAAGTGCATTTGGACAACATACTTGAGGTGCTCCCCGGTGGGTGCGACAAGCAGTACGCCAGCACCGGCGCCTTGCAGTGAGAAAGCACCATCGAAGTACATTATACATTCCTTGCTTGCTTCTTCGACGGGGATGTTTGTCTCTGGAACTTCTTCATCTGGTGTTGGGGTCCATTCTGCTATAAATTCTGCCAAAGCTCTGCTCTGTATAGTCGAAGTACTCTCAAACTTGAGACCAAAGCTCGATAGCTCTAGTGCCCACTCGACGATCCTGCCTGTTGCTTCTGGGTTTTGCAATATCCTCTTCAACGGAAAGCGAGTGACCACCGTTATCTCATGTGCTCGGAAGTAGTGACGCAGCTTTCTTGAGGCCATGAGGAGGCCGAAAAGCAATTTCTGCACCCCAGAGTATCTTGATCTAGCCCCCTGCAAGAGGGAACTTACAAAATAAACTGGGCGCTGCACCATCTTCTTTCGCACTTCTCCTTGTTCCTGCGCAGACTTGTCCTTGTCGGGGCCAAAGTTTGCCGGGGAAGCCCCCTGCTTGTTGCTGGATGCGCTTGCCGGGGATGTGGGTTCCTCATCCGCCTCCCTCTCCGCTACTAACGCAGCACTAACCACTTGATTGGTTGCCGCTAGGTACAACAGCAACTTCTCTTGTGGCCTAGGTGCGACAAGTATTGGAGTGGAGGACAGGTATTCTTTCAAGTCATGCAGCGCTGCCTCCGCTTCCGGAGTCCATTTCATGGGACCTGCCTTTTTCAAGATCTTGAAGAAAGGCAGGGCGCGTTCCGCAGACTTTGAAATGAACCTGCTGAGGGCAGCCACACAACCAGCAAGTCTTCGTACATCCTTGACGCGCTTTGGTGCTTCGATCTGCTCGATGGCCTTGATCTTGTCGGGATTGGCCTCAATCCCCCTCTGGGACACAAAGAACCCGAGAAGCTTGCCGGAGGGGACTCCGAAGACGCACTTCTCAGGGTTCAGCTTGAGTTGTATCTTGCGCAGATTCTCAAAGGTTTCTTCTAAGTCTTGAACCAGGCTATCCTTGCTCTTGCTCTTGACCACTATATCATCCATGTAGGCTTCTACATTCCTGTGTATCTGTGGCTCAAAAGCAGTGTGGACCACCCTTGCAAACGTCGAGCCCGCATTCTTCAATCCAAAGGGCATGCGTATGAAGCAATATGTGCCACATGGAGTAATGAATGCAGTCTTCTCTTCATCTTCCTCAGCCATGAATATCTGGTGGTATCCTGAGTATGCATCAAGAAATGAAAGCAACTCACATCCAGCCGTGGAGTCAACAATCTGGTCAATGCGCGGCAAGGGAAATGGGTCCTTGGGACAAGCTTTATTCACATCAGTGAAGTCTATACAAAGTCTCCACTTCCCATTAGCCTTACGCACGACAACTGGATTGGCCAGCCACGTGGGATGAAGTACACCTCTAACAAGGCCTGCTGCTTCCAACTTCTTGATCTCCTCGGCTATGAACTCTTGGCGCTCCACCGCTTGCTTCCTGACCTTCTGCTTGACGGGCCGCGCGTGAGGACAAACAGCAAGCTTGTGCTCAATTACCTTCCTGGGAACGCCGGGGATGTCAGACGGTTGCCATGCAAACACGTCGACATTCGCCCGCAGGAAGGCAACGAGCGTGCTTTCCTATTTGGGATCAAGTGTAACACTGATGGTGAAAGTACCACCAGTGCCGTCCTCCTTGGCGGACACCTTCTTGGTTGCCGGTGGAGCTGCCATTCCTTTCTTGCACTTGCCGGTGGAGCTCGATGGTGCGTCCTCGATGGCAGCGCAGCACTCCGAAGAGGTGCGTTTGCCGGAGTGGGCCCCAGAGCTCTTGCCGGACTTGGTCTTGGTCTTCCCCCCGAAAGCTTCAGCGGCAAGTGTCTTGCTGTCTGCCGCGGCTGCTGCGTCCCGGTAGATCTTGTCGGCGCAGATAAGCGCATCCTTCTTGTCGCCGGGGACAGAGATGACGCTTATTGGCCCTGGCATCTTGAGCATATTGTATGCATAGTGGGAGGCTGCCATGAACTTGGCGAGCCCAGGACGGCCAAGTATCCCATTATATGGTAATGGGATATCGGCAACGTCGAACGTGATCCTCTCCGTCCTGAAGTTAAGCTCCCCGCCAAAGGTCACCGGCAGCGTGATCTTCCCCTTCGGCTTGCTCCTTCCCGGGTTGATTCCTTGAAAAGTCCCGGTCTCCTCGAGCTCGCTGTCGGAGATCTGCAGCTTCTTGATCATAGCGGAGGAGATCAAGTTGAGGCCGGCCCCGCCGTCTACCAACATCTTGGTGACCATGAGGTTGCGGATAGTTGGTGAAACCAACATCGGCAAGCACCCGACCGCAGTTGTGCGGTCAGGGTGGTCCTCAAGGTCGAAGATGATGGGCGTGCCGGACCATTTCAGCAGCCTGCGCGATTCGACGGGTGGCTCAGCTGCATTCACTTCCCGCACCCATTGCTTGAGTTGGCGGTGGGAAGTGTGCAGAGAGGCACCTCCATCGACGCACAGAACTTCTGTGGCCTTCTAGAACTCCTGCTCGCTGTTGTCTCCTTCATCCATGTCCTCGTCATTGTCTTCATCTTCGTCCTTGTCGCGGCCCCGGGGAGGCCTGTCCCCTTGCCGCTGCTTAGCCTTGCCGCGGCGTCCTCCCCGGCCATTGAACGGCCGCTTCTTGCCGGGCTCTCCTCCGCCTCCTTGGGCCTTCTCCTTGTCGCGTCGCTCGTATTCAGCCTTCTGCTGCTCTACGAGGTACTCTACTCTCTTGCAGTTCTGGAGATCGTGGCCCTTGGTGCGGTGGATCTTGCAGTACTGCTTGTCGAAGCCGTCCTGCTTGTCGGCTGCCGCTACAGGGGTGGCCTCCTTGCCAGAGCCACCAGCCTGTGTCTTCTTGGCGGCAGCCTCCTTGCCGGACTGCTCGACAACTAGTACCTCCTTGTTCTTCTTCTTCTTATTGTTCCGCCGCCGGTTTTTCCTTGCCGGGGCGGCATCCTCGCTGTCCGTTCCTCCTGCTCCAGTATCTTCTCCGGGGAGTCTACTCCCCTCTTCAGCGCGCGCACACTTATCAACCAGAGCGTAAAGCTCGCTGACGTCCCGGATCTTGGTCATCGCCATCTCCTCCCTCATCCGGCGGTTACGCACGTTTTGGTGGAACGCGCTGATAACCGTGGCAGGGTGGACATCCGGTATGTTGTGCTGAACGCGGCTGAACCTCTGGATGTACTTGCGCAGGGACTCTCCCTCCTTCTGGGCAAGAATGTGGAGATCGCTCTCCTGGCCGTGGGGTTTGTGGCCACCCGTGAAGGCGCCGACAAACTGGTGGCACAAATCTTCCCAGGAAGAGATTGAGTTCTCCGGCAAGTGCATAAGCCAAGACCGGACGTTTGGCTTAAGCACGAGCGGGAAGTAGTTCGCTAAGATCTTCTCATCGCGTCCCCCGGCAGCCTGCACCGCAATGGTGTAGATGCTGAGGAACTCCGAGGGGTGTGTCTTGCCGTCGTACTTCTCGGGCACGTCGGGCTTGAAGTTCTTCGTGCTGGGCCACTGGACTTGCCGCAGCTCTCGGGTGAACGTAGGGCAACCTGCCGTGTACGGCAAGTCGCCTAGTTCACCGGGCGCGTGCATGTCGACAGCAGTCCCAGCACGTTGGTCAGACTGTCTTCGGGTTTCTCGTCGACGCTCGATACGAGTTCCAGCGTCCTCTTGTCGCCTGTTGTCGAGGACTTGGCGCTGATCGCGGCGAGCCCGCGGATCCGACGACGCTGTGGAGTCGTCGTCGACGTTGATCCGGCGGGGCGGCGATTTCTGCTTCCGCGGCAGGGAGTGCACGGTAGTTGCACCCCCGGCGGTCTTGTCTCCATCGGCCTTCGTTTGGTCGACTTGCCGCGGCCGCGACATTGCCGGCTGCTACGGCGTGTCGTTGTTGGCGAAGGCAATGAGGCTCTGGATCGTCGCCCTCCAGGCTTCGGCCTTGTCCGCCGCTGGAGGGAAGCCGAGAAGTAGCTGAGCCCTAGCCAGGGCTTCTGCTGGAGAGGAGGGAAGCGGCGGCGAGCGGTGCGAGGAGCGAGATATGCTCGGACTTCTAACAGGGTTAGAAGGAGCAGGGTCTCGCCCCGGCGACCACGCCTTACTCGTGCCAGGACGTTGGCCTTGAGCGTCCCGCGACCCACCGGTTTGGCCACATCCCAGCAAGCGTATGGTACCTCCGGTACCACGTCGCTGCTGGTCCGGCACCTCCTGAGAGGGACGTGGTGTGTGCACGGACGCCGAGGTCTTGGAGTTCGCCCGGTCGTCTGTCTTGTCCTTGGACTTGGTGGCGCCGTGAGTCTCCCCACCGGCGTCCACCCTTCCGCCAGCGTCTCCCCCACCAACCGTCGGTTCTGGTGGTGGGATCGACGCGGACGGGCCTCCGACCTCCGAAGCCTTCTTCTTCAGAGGCATGTTGATGTAGTCGATGAGGTTAGCGAAGTTGATGAAGCTGGAAAAGTTGCTGAAGACTGCGCCCGCGCGAGCGCCGGATCAGGTTCGCACAACCTCGACGCAACCCCTACCTGGCGCGCCAAAGATGTCGGGGGAACTGGTCGCCCACGAATACCTATGGGACCGGAGCCCCTTCTACGGTACGGTGAGGGAGCGGAGGGAGCACAAAGGGCAGATCGAGGGGCACGCGCGGGCAGTTTACCCAGGTTCGGGCCACGCGGACGCGTAAAATCCTACTCCTGCCTTGGTTATATTGAGTTCTTGAGCTCGGGAGCTTGAAGATCTACAGTACTAGCTACACCGAGCGTGGGAGTGAACGAGTTTCTGGAGTCGAACCCCCTCTACGTAGTGCATGGGCCTCCTTTTATAGCTCAAAGGGGTCACCGACAGGTGTCAATGTAGAGGAGGTCAAAAGTGTAAAATTGGTGGTAGTTGTAACAGTGCATGAACAGTGTATGCATAGTGGTCTATACCTAACCCTGACGGTGGGGGACAAGGGCATTGAATGCCCGTTGCCGTCACCCAAAAAAGCGTCCGCCCGGGCGTCTCCGTTCGCCACGACGATGGCCTCATCATCGCGGCTCGCCGCCGTGTGCCCCAGGCTGCACAGCCATCTGCCACATGCCCCTGGAAGGGCCCCAGGGCGACGCGTGGCCAGATGAACTGGAGCGCAGGCGCACAGTGTAAGCCTCCCGCGGCAAGCACCTTGCCGGGGTCGCTATCTTGCCGGGCCCGGAAGCTTGTCGCCATCCGGGTCCTGCCGAGGCGCATGATGCGCCGCGATATATCTTCTGAGGTGCTGTTCTTTGGCCTTCCTGGCAAGCTCCTCTTGCCAGGGTCTTGTGCAGGAATGATAACCTTGAGCCTGGTGCGGCCTTCCCGGCAAGCTCCTCTTGCCGGGGTCTTGTCTCTTAACTTGAATACTTTGTTCTTGAATGGCTTCAAAGGGGTCTAGAGTGGGCTTTGGCGGGCGCGGGTGAGCCAGACCACGGGACGCTGCTACTGCCCGTGCACAAGTCGGGATACTAAGGTACCCCTACTTTAGTACACCGACATGTTGATACGTCCAAAACGTATCTATAATTTCTGCTTGCTCCACGCCTCTTTTGGGTGATATTGCTATGATATTTATACACTTCCATACACTTTTGATCATATTTGGACTAACCTATTAACTCAGTGCACCCCAGTGCTAGTTTTTGTTTTCGGCTGTTTTTGTATTTCAGGTTTTCACATTACGAGAACTGCCAGGAAATATCCAGAAAAAATATATAAAAAATCAGCGTTCCAGGAGCTACCGTGTGGCCGAAGGACAGCCGGGGGGGCCACCAGGGCTCCAGGCGCCCTGGTGGCGCCCCCCCTGGGCCGCGTCGGGGGGGCGCCTGGGCCCCCCGAGCCCCGTCTGGTGCCCCCCTTTGGCATATATTTAAGGTCCGTCGAGAAAACCCTGATTCTGGAACCCTTTTCTCCAGACGCGATTCCGATCTCCGCCGCCATCGCCATCAAGCTTCGGGGGACCAGAATTCCTGCGCCGGCACCCTGCCGGGACGGGGAAGTGCCACCGGATTCATCTCCATCGACGTTGCTTCCTCCCTCCATGATGCGGGAGTAGTTCCTCCTCGGGGCTGAGGTTCTTACCAGTAGCTATGTGGTCAATTATCTCTCCCATGATGTGATCTTCGTTGAGATCATAGGCTATGTTAATCTAAGATATTTCCCCTTCCTCTATGTATTGGATTGATGTACTCACTTGTCTTTATCTAGTATAATCCCCGAGACCAAGGTGACAGCCGTCTATTGGACATGGATTAGAACAATATTTTCATGAGTGATTTCCTCTCTTGTGTGTTGATTGAAGATTGAGAGTCTCTTGGTGCTTGTCTTTGACTATCCTTTAGATATGTTGTGGTGATTGTGGGACTCTCTTGGGATGGCCACGGTGACATTGGGAAATCCTTAGATTGAGAACTACGAACTTTGAGGTGTGCTTTTGTAGCCCTACATAATTCTCGTCCTCTCTTGACCACGAAGGAATGACCTCCGAGTGTGTCCCCTTTGCATGTTTTATGGGAAATATCATGTGATTCGATTATGTTAATGTTGTTGGGAGTTGCCACTAGTGAAAGTATGAACCCTAGGCCTCGTTTCCACCATTGCAATACCGTTTGTGCTCACGTTTACTACTTGTTTGCTTGCTGCACTTTTTATTACATATTTATATTACCTTGTTTTGCCATCCATATCACTTGCCATTTAACATCTCTTCGCCGAACTAGTGCACCTATACATCTAACAAGTGTATTAGGTGTGTTGGGGACACAAGAGACTTCTTGTATCTTAGTTGCAGGGTTGCTTGAGAGAGACCATCTTCAACCTCTACTTCCCTGAGTTCGATAAACCTTAGGTCATCCACTTGAGGGAAATTGCTACTGTCCTACAAACCTCTGCGCTTGGAGGCCCAACATAGTCTACAAGAGTAGAAGCGTGTGTAGACATCAGAACCCTAACAGATCTAAGAAGGGAGGAGAGAGAATAGCATACCTGGACGAGTGAACAGCGGCGGCACGCAGAAGAAGTCTAGTCGCGTCAGGTTGATGCGGCGGCCGCTGTTGAAGACGAAGCAGAGGACGATGGCGCCGGCGGAGCTCGGATGCAGGAGTGTCGCGAGGAAGGAGATGAAGAGCAAGAGGCAAGGGGAGAGAATGGAAAGGAACTGCTGGCCCTATTTATAAGCTGAGTGGATAAAGATCACGCGCGAGAATCGAGGGGGCGGAAAAACATGTAAGTAATAGTGCAGGCGCCTCGATTATCGGAATCCCAATAAATGTGGAAGATTTGTTAAGATCTAGATAGTTCAAAAGTAAGTAACAAGTGACGTCATGGCGAGTTACCACCATTTCAAGGGCTGATGTCATGGAGGGTTATAATTTCTCGTGAGAAGATGAAGGAAGATTGACATGAACAAGTTCAAATCAAACGGGGGCCTAATGTTGGGGATATAAGTATTTGATATGACCCACCCAGGAGGGGCCGGGTTACCCATTGGCAGTTCATGGGCGAAGCCCAAAAGCATGTTGAAGATGGCGGTTTAATGAGAGTAATTCATAAAGGGCCCAAGGCCCAAGCGGCTTAAGGCCTATAAGTATAAAACGCCAAATATGTTAACTTGTATTGTAATGCATGTAACAAGAGTCGCCAGGCCGGACATGATTGTATGAGCCGACCAGGACTCTGTAGGCCGCAGGGCATCAACCCGTGTATATAAGGGGACGACCCGACAGTGGCTTAGGGCAAGAAACAACATATCGAGAGCTAGGCAAGCGTGCTCGCTCCCTAGCAATCGACACCCTAGGAATTCCACCTCAAACTGGATTAGGTTTTACCCTCACTGCAAGGGGACAAACCAGTATAAACTTCCCGTGTCTTTTGTCCCGTTTTAACCCATTTAAGCTAACCACGTCGCTATGGCTCCGCAATTAAGTCCTTTCCTTCTGACATGTGCCGTGACAACTCCACGACAGGAGTCTTAAGTCAATGTTATATTCATGCCCCAATCATGAGCTCTCAAGAGAAATTATTATTCATAATTGTTATGCTCGGCTTTCTCATAATGATCAATCCATGCTCGATACTTCTTGTACTGGTTCTTATATGAATAAGACTATTGAATTCAAATTGGATATATTGGAAAGAATTAAACACAATTCTGTAGATTGGGATCTCGACAAACGTAATGAGTCAGGTATAAGCCTTAAGTTTGATTGTGTTAAATCTTTTATGGATACCTATGCCTTTCATGCATTTAGCACTAAATATGGACTTGACTCTAAGATAGTAGCTTCTTTATGTGAATCATTTGCTAGTGATGTTGATCTCCCTAAGGAGAAGTGGTTTAAATATCATCCTCCCATTGAAGTTAAAGTAGTTGAACCAATTAAAGTTGAAGAAGAAACTATTACTTATGATGTTGATCCTGTTATACCTACTGCTTATATTGAGAAACCACCTTTTCCTGTTAGAATAAAGGATCATGCGAAAGCTTCAACTGTGGTTAATAAAAGTAGTATTAGAGCACCTAGACCACCTGAACAAATCAAAGTTGAACCTAATATTGCTATGGTTAAAGATCTCTTGGCTGATAATGTTGATGGGTGCTACCTCTTGAGCTTGCGTTGTATTCCCTCGAAGAGGAAAGGGGGATGCAGCACAGTAGCGTAAGTATTTCTCTCAGTTTTTGAGAACCAAGGTATCAATCCAGTAGGAGACCATGCGCGATTCACTCACACCTGCACAAACAAATAAGAACTTTGTAGCCAGCGCGATAAGGGGTTGTCAATCCCTTTACGGTCACTTACGAAAGTGAGATCTGACAGAGATGCTAGTTTATATTTTTGGTATTTTTAGTTTATAAGAACAGCAAATAAAAGCGGTAAAAGTAAAGTAGATGTAGATTGATATGTTGAGAATAGACCCGTGGGCCATAGTTTTCTCTAGTGGCTTCTCTCATGTTAGCGATATTCTACGGCGGGTAAACAAATTACTGTCGAGCAATTGATAGAAAAAGCGAATAATTATGAGACTATCTAGGCATGATCATTGTATATAGGCATCACGTCCGAGACAATTAGACTGAAACGATTCTGCATCTACTACTATTACTCCACACATCGACCACTATCCAACATGCATCTAGTGTATTGAGTTCATAAGAACAGAGTAACGCCTTAAGCAAGATGACATGATGTAGAGGGATAAACTCAAGCAATATGATATAAACCCCATCTTTTTATCCTCGATGGCAACCATACACTACGTGCCTTGCTGCCCCTACTGTCATTAGGAAACGACACCGCAAAATTGAACCCAAAGCCAAGCACTTCTCCCATTGCAAGAACTATAGATCTAGTAGGCCAAACCAAACCAATAATTCGAAGAGACTTGCATGGATATTATGAGCACACATAAAAAGTTCAGAGAAGAACCAAATATCTTTCATAGATAACCTTGATCATAAACTCACAATTCATCGGATCTCGACAAACACACCGCAAAAAGAGATTACATCGAATAGATCTCCTCGAAGACCGAGGAGAACTTTGTATTGAGATCCAGAGAGAGAGAAGAAGCCATCTAGATACTAGCTATGGACCCGAAGGTCTGTGGTAAACTACTCACAAGTCATGGTGAGGGCGATGATGATGATGATGAAGGCCTCCATGATGGATCCCCCTCCGATGGAGCTCCGGAACAGGCTCCAACATGGGATCTCCACGGGAACAGAAGGTACGGCGGTGGAATTAGGTTTTCTCTCTGTTCACGGAGTTTCTGGGGTACGTAGACTTATATAGGAAGAAGGAGGGCATCGGGGGAGTCACGGGGGCTGCATGAGGCAGGGGGCATGCCCTAGGAAGGGGGGCGCCCCCCCTCCCACCCTCGTGGGCCCCTCGTGGCTCTTCTGACGTGGTTCTCAAGTTCTTCGTGCGTGATTTCCTCCAAAAATATCTCTTGCGAAGGTTTCATTCCGTTTGGACTCCGTTTGATATTCTTTTTCTGCAAAACCCTAAAACAAGCAAAAAGCAGCAATCTGGACTGTGCCTTTGGGTTAGTAGGTTAGTCCCAAAAATGATATAAAAGTGAATAATAAAGCTCATTAAAATCTAGGACCTCATAAATAATAGCATGGAACAATAAAAAATTATAGATACGTTGGAGACGTATCAAGCATCCCCAAGCTTAATTCATGCTCGTCCTCGAGTAGGTAAGTGATAAAGAAAGAATTTTTGATGCGGAAGTTAACCAATATAGTTTTTCAATGTAATTCTCTTAATTGTGGCATGAGTGTTAAGATGTGAAAGATTCAAGATAAAAGTCTATATTGACATAAGAAATAACAATACTTCAAGCATACTAACAAAGCAATCATGTCTTCTCAAAATACTATGGCTAAAGAAAGTTATCCCTACAAAATCATATAGTTTGGCTATGCTCCCTCTTCATCACACAAAATATTCATATCATGCACAACCCCGATTTCAGCCAAGCATTTGTTTTCATACCCTATCTTTTCAAACCTTTCAACTTTCACGCAATACATGAGCGTGAGCCATGGACATAGCACTATGGCTGGAATAGAGGTGGTTGTGGAGAAGACAAAAAGGAGGGAGATAGTCTCACATCGACTAGGCGTATCAACGGACTATGGAGATGCCCATCAATAGATATCAATGTGAGTGAGTAGGGATTGCCATGCAACGGATGCACTGGAGCTAAATATGAATGAAATCTCAACAAAAGAAACTAGTGGGTGTGCATCCAACTTGCATGCTCACGAAGACATAGGGCATTTGAGGAAGCCCATCGTTGGAATATACAAGCCAAGTTCAATAATGAAAATTCCCACTAGTATATGAAAGTGACTAAACATGAGACTCCATACAATGAAGAACATGGTGCTACTTTGAAGCACAACTATGGAAAAAAGATAGTAGCAATTGTCCCTTTTTGGGGGGGGGGGGCTTCCTTTTTTTCTTTGGCCTTTCCCCTTTTTTTCTTTTTTTTGTGGAGGGGCTTTATAGATTTAGCCTTTCCTCCCGTGGGACAATGCTCTAATAATGATGATCATCACACTTTCATTACAACTCAATATTATAACTCGATACTACAACTAGAAAGTATGACTCTATATGAATGCCTCCGGCGGTGTACTGGTATGTGCAATGAAACAAGAGTGACATGTATAAAAAATTATGCATGGTGGCTTTGCCACAAATACGATGTCAACTACATGATCATGCAATGGCAATATGACAATATGATGCGTGTCATATGAACGGAACGGTGGAAAGTTGCATGGCAATATATCTCGGAATGGTTATGGAAATGCCATGATAGGTAGGTATGGTGGCTATTTTGAGGAACAATATGGTGGTTGTTTTGAGGAAGGATATATATTGGGTTTATGGCACCGGCGAAAGTTGCGCGGTACAAGAGAGGCTAGCAATGGTGGAAGGGTGAGAGTGCGTATAATCCATGGACTCAACACTAGTCATAAGAACTCATATACTTATTGTAAAAATCTAAGAGTCATCAAAACAAAGCAATCAACTCATGCTCCTAGGGGGGAGGTTGGTAGGAGTTAACCATCGCGCGCGCCCGACCTCCACACAAAGGTTGGCATTCTACAAATACCTCATGCTCTAACTTCATCACATAGAGGTTCACCATACGTGCATGCTACGGGAATCACAAACCTTAGCACAAGTATTTTTTTAATTTCATATTAACTCCACTAGCATGACTCTAATATCACTATCCTCATATCTCAAAACAATTATCAAGCATCCAACATCTCATTCTATTCAATGCACTTGGTGTGAATTTTTTTACTACATTGACATTGGATGTCTATCATGTGAAGACTAGTTTCTTTAGCCTAAACACATTACCATGATGTTTTAATAGACTATCAAAAGGATATAAGTGAAGCATGAGAGTTCAACAATTTCTACAAAATATTACCACCACCGTGCTCTAAAAGATATAAGTGAAGCACTAGAGCAAAAACTATTCAACTCAAAAGATATAAGTGAAGCACATAGAGTGTTCTAACATTGTCTAGGCCATATTTAACTCTCTCAAATAGGTGTGTCTGGCAAGGATGATTGTGGCAAAATAACATGCAAACACTCAAATTATACAAGACGCTCCAAGCAAAACACATAACATGTTGCGAATAAAAATATAGCTCCAAGTATAGTTACCGATGGATGAAGACGAAAGAGGGGATGCCTTCCGGGGGCATCCCCAAGCTTAGGCTTTTGATTATATTGAATTTAATTGGGTTGCCATGGGCATCCCCAAGCTTAGGCCTTTGCTACTCCTTGTTCCATAGTCCATCAAAGCAATACTCAAAACTTGAAAAGTTCACAACACAAAACTTACACAAAAATTCTCGTGAGCTCCGTTAGTATAAGAAAGCAAACCACTACTCAAAGGTGCAGCAATGAATTCATTCTTTGTTTATATTGGTGTTAAACCTACTGTATTCCAACTTCTCTATGGTTCATATCCTCCAATACTACTCATAGATGCATCGGAATAAGCAAACAACACACGAAAAACAGAATCTGTCAAAGACAGAACAGTCTGTAGTAATCTGCAGGTTTCGCCTACTTCTGGAACTCCAAAAAATTCAAACTAAATTGGTAAATTTGAGGAATTTGTCTACCAATCATCTTCAAAAATAATAAACTAAAAAGCACGTTCCAGTAAAATCTGAGGACTACTTCAGCGAGTGCTAACGATTATGTTTTTCACAGCAAGATCACATAAACTTCACACAAGTCTTCCCAAAGGTTCTACTTGGCACAAACACTAAACAAAACATGAAACCACATCTAATCAGAGGCTACATGTAATATTTATTCCCTAACATCAACAAAAACAAAAAACAAAAAATTGGGTTGCCTCCCAACAAGCGCTATCGTTTTACGCCCCTAGCTAGGCACGATACAAGATAAATCTAGGTATTGCCATCTTTGGAAGGCAATCCATAAATGGCTCTCATGATAGATTCGTATGGTAATTTGATTTTATTTCTAGGAAAGTGTTCCATGCCTTTCCTTAATGGAAATTGGAATCTAATATTTCCTTCCTTCATATCTATAATTGCACCAATCATTCTAAGGAAAGGTCTACCAAGAATAATAGGACATGAAGGATTGCAATCTATATCAAGAGCAATGAAATCTACGGGCACATAATTCCTATTGGCAACAATAAGAACATCATTAATTCTTCCCATAGGTTTCTTAATAGTGGAATCCGCAAGATGCAAATTTAAAGAACAATCATCAAGCTCATGGAACCCTAGCAAATCACACAAAGTTTTTGGGATAGTGGAGATACTTGCACCCAAATCACACAAAGCATAGCATTCATGATCTTTTATTTTTATTTTTATAGTAGGTTTCCACTCATCATAAAGCTTTCAAGGGATAGAAACTTCCAACTCAAGTTTTTCTTCATAAGATTGCATCAAAGCATCAACTATGTGTTTAGTGAAAGCTTTATTTTGACTATACGCATGCGGAGAATTTAGCACGGATTGCAACAAGGAAATACAATCAATCAAAGAGCAATTATCATAATTTAATCCCTTGAAATCCAAAATAGTGGGTTCATCACTATTCAAAGTTTTAATCTCTTCGCTCCCACTTTTAGCAATTTTAGCATCAAGATCTCAAAACTCTGAATCATTGGGACACCTTAAAGCAGAATCATCTCCAATCCTATCTTCATCAAGATTAATACTAGAAAACAAGGATCTAATAGGAGACACATCAATAACTTGCAGATCTTCATCTTTATTTTCATGCTCTTCCGGTTTAGCAGCCATCTTATTAATCAAGGTGGACTGTTTATCCGATATTTGGGCAATTAAGTTCTCAAGATGAGAAAACTAAGATTTCAAGCCATAAAATTCCTTAGACATATCGTAAAGGTCTTTATTCATATACTCCATAAACTTTTTCTGTTCTTTAAGCTCACTTCTGAAAAAGTCATTATGCTCAAATTGTATAGTCATAAAATGTCTAACATTGTTTTCAATCTCCTCCTGCCTCTTGAGGTGAGGGTCAACACTTACAGGGAGAGCCATAGTGACAAGCAAGCAAGCAACACACGAGCAAACAAGAAGCAAGCGAACGATAAACACACGGCGGAAGAAGGGAAAATAAAACGGCAAGGGTGAAGTGGGGGAGAGGAAAACGAGAGGCAAATAAATGTAACGTGAAGGATAATGGTTTGTGATCGGTACTTGGTATATGACTTTTGCGTAAGCCTCCCCGGCAACGGTGCCAGAAATTCTTCTTGCTACCTCTTGAGCTTGCGTTGTATTCCCTCGAAGAGGAAAGGGAGATGCAGCACAGTAGCGTAAGTATTCCCCTCAGTTTTTGAGAACCAAGGTATCAATCCAGTAGGAGACCACGCGCGAGTCCCTCGCACCTGCACAAACAAATAAGAACTTCGCAGCCAACGCGATAAGGGGTTGTCAATCCCTTTACGGTCACTACGAAAGTTAGATCTGATAGAGATGATAGTTTATATTTTTGGTATTTTTAGTTTAATAGAACAGCAAATAAAAGCGATAAAAGTAAAGTAGATGTACATTGATATGTTGAGAATAGACCCGGGGGACATAGTTTTCTCTAGTGGCTTCTCTCATGATAGCGATATTCTACGGCGGGTAAACAAATTACTATCGAGCAATTGATAGAAAAGCGAATAATTATGAGACTATCTAGGCATGATCATCGTATATAGGCATCACGTCCGAGACAAGTAGACCGAAATGATACTGCATCTACTACTATTACTCCACACATCGACCGCTATCCAGCATGCATCTAGTGTATTGAGTTCATAAGAACAGAGTAACGCCTTAAGCAAGATGACATGATGAAGAGGGATAAACTCAAGCAATATGATATAAACTCCATCTTTTTATCCTCGATGGCAACAATACAATACGTGCCTTGCTGCCCCTACTGTCACTGGGAAAGGACAGCGCAAGATTGAACCCAAAGCCAAGCACTTCTCCCATTGCAAGAACTATAGATCTAGTAGGCCAAACCAAACCAATAATTCGAAGAGACTTGCAAGGATATTATGAGCACACATAAAAAGTTCAGAGAAGAACCAAATATCTTTCATAGATAACCTTGATCATAAACTCTCAATTCATCGGATCTCGACAAACACACTGCAAAAAGAGATTACATCGAATAGATCTCCTCGATGACCGAGGAGAACTTTGTATTGAGATCCAGAGAGAGACAAGAAGCCATCTAGATACTAGTTATGGACCCGAAGGTCTATGGTAAACTACTCACAACTCATGGTGAGGGCGATGATGATTATGATGAAGGCCTCCGTGATGGATCCCCCTCCGATGGACCTCCGGAACAGGCTCCAAGATGGGATCTCCACGGGAACAGAAGGTACGGCGGTGGAATTAGGGTTTTCTCTCTGTTCACGGAGTTTCTGGGGTACGTAGACTTATATAGGAAGAAGGAGGGCACCGGGGGAGTCAAGGGGGCTCCACGAGGCAGGGGGCCTCGTGGAGCCCCCCTGGGAAGGGGGGCACGCCCCCCACCCTCGTGGGCCCCTCGTGGCTCTTCTGACGTGGTTCTCAAGTTCTTCGTGCGTGATTTCCTCTAAAAATATCTCTTGTGAAGGTTTCATTCCGTTTGGACTCCGTTTGATATTCTTTTTCTGCAAAACCTTGAAACACGCAAAAAATAGCAATCTGGACTGGGCCTTTGGGTTAGTAGGTTAGTCCCAAAATGATATAAAAGTGAATGATAAAGCTCATTAAACATCCAAGACTTCATAAATAATAGCATGGAACAATCAAAAATTATAGATACATTGGAGACGTATCAAGCATCCCCAAGCTTAATTCCTGCTCGTTCTCGAGTTGGTAAATGATAAAGAAAGAATTTTTGATGTGGAATGCTAACCAATATAGTTTTTAATGTAATTCTCTTAATTGTGGCATGATTGTTAAGATGTGAAAGATTCAAGATAAAAGTCTATATTGACATAAGAAATAACAATACTTCAAGCATACTAACAAAGCAATCATGTCTTCTCAAAATACTATGGCTAAAAAAAGTTATCCCTACAAAATCATATAGTCTGGCTATGCTCCCTCTTCATCACACAAAATATTCAAAACATGCACAACCCCGATTTCAGCCAAGCATTTGTTTTCATAATCTATCTTTTCAAACCTTTCAACTTTCACACAATACATGAGGGTGAACCATGGACATAGCACTATGGGTGGAACAGAGGTGGTTGTGGAGAAGACAAAATGGAGGGAGATAGTCTCACATCGACTAGGCGTATCAACGAACTATGGAGATGCCCATCAATAGATATCAATGTGGGTGAGTAGGGATTGCCATGCAAGGGATGCACTAGAGCTAAATATGAATGAAAGCTCAACAAAAAAACTAGTGGGTGTGCATCCAACTTGCTTGCTCACGAAGACCTAGGGCATTTGAGGAAGCGCATCGTTGGAATATACAAGCCAAGTTCAATAATGAAATTCCCACTAGTATATGAAAGTGACTAAACATGAGACTCTCTACAATGAAGAACATGGTGCTACTTTGGAGCACAAGTGTGGAAAAAAGATAGTAGCAATTGTCCCTTTTTCG
>LR738714.1:53602213-53636274 GCA_902687465.1 Secale cereale | reverse complement strand
TCTTTTTTTTTTCTTTTTTTTGCGGAGGGGCTTTATAGATTTAGCCTTTCCTCCCGTGGGACAATGCTCGAATAATGATGATCATCACACTTTCATTACAACTCGATATTACAACTCGATACTACAATGACAAAGTATGACTCTATATGAATTCCTCCGGCGGTGTACCGGTATGTGCAACGAAACAAGAGTGACACGTATAAAAATTTATGCATGGTGGCTTTGCCACAAATACGATGTCAACTACATGATCATGCAATGGCAATATGACAATATGATGCGTGTCATATGAACGGAACGGTGGAAAGTTGCATGGCAATATATCTCGGAATGGTTATGGAAATGCCATGGTAGGTAGGTATGGGGGCTGTTTTGAGGAACAATATGGTGGCTGTTTTGAGGAAGGATATATATTGGGTTTATGGCACCGGCGAAAGTTGTGCGGTACAAGAGAGGCTAGCAATGGTGAAAGGGTGAGAGTGCGTATAATCCATGGATTCAACATTAGTCATAAGAACTCATATACTTATTGTAAAAATCTAAGAGTCATCAAAACAAAGCAATCAACACATGCTCCTAGGGGGGAGGTTGGTAGGAGTTAACCATCGCGCGCCCCCGACCTCCACACAAAGGTTGGCACTCTACAAATACCTCATGCTCTAACTTCATCACATAGTGGTTCACCATACGTGCATGCTACGAGAATCACTAACCTTAACACAAGTATTTTTTAATTTCATAATAACTCCACTAGCATGAATCTAATATCACTATCCTCATATCTCAAAACAATTATCAAGCATCCAACATCTCATTCTATTCAATGCACTTGGTGTGAATTTTTTTACCACATTGACATTGGATGTCTATCTTGTGAAGACCAGTTTCTTTAGCCTAAACACATTACCATGATGTTTTAATAGACTCTCAAAAGGATATAAGTGAAGCATGAGGGTTCAACAATTTCTACAAAATATTACCACCATCGTGCTCTATAAGATATAAGTGAAGCACTAGAGCAAAACTATTCAACTCAAAAGATATAAGTGAAGCACATAGAGTGTTCTACCAATGTCTAGGCCATATTTAACTCTCTCAAATAGGTGTGTCCAGCAAGGATGATTGTGGAAAACTAACAAGAAAACACTCAAATTATACAAGACGCTCCAATCAAAACACATAACATGTTGCGAATAAAAATATAGCTCCAAGTATAGTTACCGATGGATGAAAATGAAAGAGGGAATGCCTTCCCGGGGCATACCCAAGCTTAGGCTTTTGATTATCTTGAATTTACTTGGGGTTCCATGGGCATCCCCAAGATTAGGACTTTGCTACTCCTTGTTCCATAGTCCATCAAAGCAATACTCAAAACTTGAAAACTTCACAACACAAAACTTAGAAAAAAATTCTCGTGAGCTCCGTTAGTATAAGAAAGCAAACCACTACTCAAAGGTGCTGCAATGAATTCATTATTTGTTTATATTGGTGTTAAACCTACTGTATTCCAACTTCTCTATGGTTCATATCCTCCAATACTACTCATAGATGCATCGGAATAAGCAAACAACACACGAAAAACAGAATCTGTCAAAGATAGAACAGTCTGTAGTAATCTGCAGGTTTCGCCTACTTCTGGAACTCCAAAAAATTCAAACTAAATTGGTAAATTTGCAGAATTTGTCTAAATATCATCTTCAAAATGAATCAACTAAAAAGCACGCTCCAGTAAAATCTGAGGACTACTTTAGCGAGCACTAATGATTCTGTTTTTCACAGCAAGATCACATAAACTTCACACAAGTCTTCCCAAAGGTTCTACTTGGGACAACTACTAAAAAAAAATGAAACCACATCTTATAAGAGGCTAGATGAAATATTTATTCCCTAACAGCAACAAAAACATAAAACATAAAATTGGGTTGCCTCCCAACAAGCGCTATCGTTTTACGCCCCTAGCTAGGTACGATACAAGATAAATCTAGGTATTGCCATATTTGGAAGGTAATCCATAAGTGGCTCTCATGATAGATTCATATGGTAATTTTATTTTCTTTCTAGGAAAGTGTTCCATGCCTTTCCATAGCGGAAATTGGAATCTAACATTTCCTTCCTTCATATCAATAATTGCACCAATCGTTCTAAGGAAAGGTCTACCAAGAATAATAGGACATGAAGGATTGCAATCTATATCAAGAACAATGAAATATACGGGCACATAATTCCTATTGGCAACAATAAGAACATCGTTAATTCTTCCCATAGGTTTCTTAATAGTCGAATCAGCAAAATGGAAATTTAAAGAACAATCATCAAGCTCATGGAACCCTAGCAAATCACACAAAGTTTTTGGGATAGTGGAGACACTTGCACCCAAATCACACAAAGCATAGCATTCATGATCTTTTATTTTTATTTTTATAGTAGGTTCCCACTCATCATAAGGCTTTCTAGGGATAGAAACTTCCAACTCAAGTTTTTCTTCATAAGATTGCATCAATGCATCAACTATGTGTTTAGTGAAAGATTTATTTTGACTATAAGCATGCGGAGAATTTAGCACGGATTGCAACAAGGAAATACAATCAATCAAATAGCAATTATCATAATTTAATCCCTTGAAATCCAAAATAGTGGGTTCATCACTATGCAAAGTTTTAATCTCTTCACTCCCACTTTTAGCAATTTTAGCATCAAGATCTAAAAACTCCGAATCATTGGGACACCTTAAAGCAGAATCATCTCCAATCCTATCTTCATTAAGATTAATACTAGAAAACAAGGATCTAATAGGAGACACATCAATAACTTTTAGATCTTCATCTTTATTTTCATGATCTTCCGGTTTAGTAGCCATCTTATTAATCAAGGTGCACTGTTTATCCGATATTTGGGCAATTAGGTTCTCAAGATGAGCAAACTGAGATTTCAAGCCATAAAATTCCTTAAACATATCATCAAGGTCTTTATTCATATACTCCATAAACTTTTTCTGTTCTTTAAGCTCACTTCTGAAAAAGTCATTATGCTCAAATTGTATAGTCATAAAATGTCTAACATTGTTTTCAATCTCCTCCAACCTCTTGAGGTGAGGGTCAACACTAACAGGGAGAGCCATAGTGACAAGCAAGCAAGCAGCACATGAGCAAACAAGAAGCAAGCGAACGATAAACACACGGCAGAAAAGGGCAAATAAAATGGCAAGGGTGAAGTGGGGGAGAGGAAAATGAGAGGCAAATAAATGTAATGCGAAGGATAAGGGTTTGTGATAGGTACTTGGTATATGACTTTTGCGTAAGCCTCCCCGGCAACGGCGCCAAAAATTCTTCTTGCTACCTCTTGAGCTTGCGTTGTACTCCCTCGAAGTGGAAAGGGAGATGCAGCACAGTAGCGTAAGTATTTCCCTCAGTTTTAGAGAACCAAGGTATCAATCCAGTAGGAGACCACGCGCGAGTCCCTCGCACCTGCACAAACAAATAAGAACTTCGCAGCCAACACGGTAAGGGGTTGTCAATCCCTTTACGGTCACTTACGAAAGTGAGATCTGATAGCGATGATAGTTTATATTTTTGGTATTTTTAGTTTATAAGAACAGCAAATAAAAGCGGTAAAATTAAAGTAGATGTAGATTGATATGTTGAGAATAGACCCGAGGGCCATAGTTTTCTCTACTAGCTTCTCTCATGATAGCGATATTCTATGGCGGGTAAACAAATTACTGTCAAGCAATTGATAGAAAAGCGAATAATTATGAGACTATCTAGGCATGATCATTGTATATAGGTATCACGTCCGAGACAAGTAGACCGAAACGATTCTGCATCTACTACTATTACTCCACACATCAACCGCTATCCAGCATGCATCTAGTGTATTGAGTTCATAAGAACAGAGTAACGCCTTAAGCAAGATGACATGATGTAGAGGAACAAACTCAAGCAATATGATATAAACCCCATATTTTTATCCTCGATGGCAACAATACAATACGTGCCTTGCTGCCCCTACTGTCACTAGGAAAGGACACCGCAAGATTGAACCCAAAGCCAAGCACTTCTCCCATTGCAAGAACTATAGATCTAGTAGGCTAAACCTAACCAATAATTCAAAGAGACTTGCAAGGATATTATGACCACACATAAAAAGTTCAGAGAAGGACCAAATATATTTCATAGATAACCTTGTTCATAAACTCACAATTCATCGGATCTCGACAAACACACCACAAAAAGAGATTACATCGAATAGATCTCCTCGAAGACCGAGGAGAACTTTGTATTGAGATCCAGAGAGAGAGAAGAAGCCATCTAGATACTAGCTATGGACCCGAAGATCTGTGGTAAACTACTCACAACTCATGGTGAGGGCGATGATGATGATGATGAAGGCCTCCGTGATGGATCCCCCTCCGATGGAGCTCCGAAACAGGCTCCAAGATGGGATCTCCATGGGAACAGAAGGTACGGCGGTGGAATTAGGGTTTTCTCTCTGTTCATGGAGTTTCAGGGGTACGTAGACTTATATAGGAAGAAGGAGGGCACTGGGGGAGTCACGGGGGCTCCACGAGGCAGGGAGCGCACCCTGGGAAGGGGGGCGAGCGCCCCACCCTCGTGGGCCCCTCGTGGCTCTTCTGACGCGGTTCTCAAGTTCTTCGTGCGTGATTTCCTCCAAAAATATCTCTTGCGAAGGTTTCATTCCGTTTGGACTCCGTTTAATATTCTTTTTCTGCAAAATCCTGAAACAGGCAAAAAAACAGCAATCTGGACTGGACCTTTGGGTTAGTAGGTTAGTCCCAAAAATGATATAAAAGTGAATGATAATGCCCATTAAACATCCAAGACTTCATAAATAATAGCATGGAACAATCAAAAATCATAGATACGTTGGAGACGTATCAATGGGCTTGTTATTTATTTCTGTGATGAAGCTGCTAGAATTGCTAAACCCGATACTAAAGATATACATGGACCTGTTGTTGGCATGCCTGTTGTTTCTGTTAAAATAGGAGATCATTGTTATCATGGCTTATGTGATTTGCGTGCTAGTGTGAGTGCAATTCCTCTTACCTTATATGAAGAAATTATGAATGAAATTGCACCTACTGAGTTAGAATAAATTGATGTTACTATCAACCTTGCTAATAGAGATACTATATCACCAATTGGGATTGTTAGAGATGTTGAAGTCTTGTGTGGGAAAATAAAATACCCTACTGATTTGCTTGTTCTTCCTTCCCAACAAGATGATTTTTGTCCCATTATATTTGGTAGACCTTTCTTGAACACTGTTAATGCTAGGATAGACTGCGAGAAAGATATTATTACTGTTGGTCTAGGGGATATGTCTCATGATTTTAATTTCTCTAAATTTTGTAGACAATCCCATGACAAAGAATTGCCTAGTAAGGATGAAATTATTGGTCTTGCTTCTATTCCCGTGCATCCTACTGAACCTTTAGAACAATATTTGCTAGAGCATGAGAATGATATGTTTATGAATGAGAGAACGCAAGTAGATGAAATATTCTTTAAACAAGGGCCAATTCTGAAAAACAATCTGCCTATTGAAATCCTTGGGGATCCTCCTCCACCTAAGGGTGATCCCGTGTTTGAGCTTAAACCATTACCTGATACTTTGAAATATGCTTATCTTGATGAAAAGAAGATATATCATGTTATTGTTAGTGCTAACCTTTCAGAGGATGAAGAAAATATACTATTGAAAACTTGGAAGAAGCATCGTGCTGCTATCGGGTATACTCTAGATGATCTTAAGGGCATTAGTCCCACTTTATGCCAACACAAAATTAAGTTGGACCGTGACACTAAACCAGTTGTCGATCAACAGCGTCGATTAACTCCGAAGATGAAAGAGGTGGTAAGAAATGAAATATTAAAACTTCTAGAGGCATGTATTATTTACCTATTGCTGATAGTCAGTGAGTAAGTCATGTTCATTGTGTCCCCAAGAAGGGATGTATTACTGTTGTTCCTAATGATAAAGATGAATTGATCCCACAAAGAGTTGTAACAGGTTATAGAATGGTGATTGATTTTCGTAAATTGAATAAAGCTACTAAGAAAGATCATTACCCTCTACCTTTTATTGATGAAATGCTAGAAAGACTATCCAAACATACACATTTTTGCTTTCTAGATGGTTATTTTGGTTTCTCTCAAATACCTGTGTCAAAAGAGGATCAAGAAAAGACCACTTTTACTTGCCCTTTCGGTACTTTTGCTTATAGATGTATGCCTTTTGGTTTATGCAATGCACCTGCTACCTTTCAAAGATTTATGACTGCTATATTCTCTGACTTTTGTGAAAAGATTGTTGAGGTTTTCATGGATGATTTTTCTGTTTACGAGACTTCTTTTGATGATCTCTTAAGCAACCTTGATTGAGTTTTGCAGAGACGTGAAGAAACTAATCTTGTATTGAACTGGGAGAAGTGCCACTTTATGGTTAATGTAGGTATTGTCTTGGGACATAATATTTCTAGAAGAGGTATTGAAGTTGATAAAGCTAAAGTGGATGCTATTGGAAAGATGCCGTGTCCTAAAGACATCAAAGGTATTAGAAGTTTTCTTGGTCATGCTGGTTTCTATAGGAGGTTTATTAAAGACTTCTCTAAAATTTCTAAGCCTCACACTAATCTCTTGCTGTAGCGACCAGACCTCAAACAGTCTGATCTCTATGCATCAGTGTCATCCCTGGATCAGTAATGCTGACACGCACAGTACTTGAAGGATTTATAACAGAATAGCAATCACACACTTATTACATCGATAGTCCAATGATGAATTTATTACAAATAATATGGCTGAAGGCCATCTAATACGATAACAGCGGAAGGCTTGGAAGATAAGTGTCGGTGTACTAAGGTAGGGGTACCTCAGTACCCCAACTTGTGCACGGGCAGTTGCAGCTTCCCGCGGCAAGGTTTACTGCGTGCTCGCCGGAGACCTTCCTGCTCCCTATTAAACCATTCAAAAACAAAGTATACAAGACATGAGATCGAGACCCCGGCAAGAGGAGCTTGCCGGGAAGGCCGTACCAGGCTCAAGACTGCTCCGCTAACACAAGGCCCTGGCAAGAGGAGTTTGCCAGGAAGATTAGAAGACAACGCCTCGGCGCTATATGCGCCCCGGCAAGGGGCCCGGGGAGCGGCAAGTTCCCAGGCCCGGCAAGATCAAGGCCCCGGCAAGGTGCTTGCCGGGAAGGCTGCGTTGTGTGCCCGCGCTCCAGCTCATCGGCCCACGCGTCGCCCTGGGGCCTATCCAGGGACGCGTGGCGGATGGCTGTGCAGCCTGGGGTACACGATGGCACTCCACGGTGGTGGATCCATCGCCGTGGCGGACGGAGACGCTAAGGCGGGAGCTTTTGGGGTCGACGGCGACGGGCATTAAATGCCCTTGTCCCCCACTGTTAAAGTAGGTATAGACCACTGTTCTGTACTGTAGCTCCACTGTTCCCGCACTGTTACAACTACCACCTCTTTTACATTTTTACCCCTTTCTCCTACGTTGACACCTGTCGGTGACCCCTTGCACTATAAAAGGAGGCCCATGCACAACGTGGAGGGGGTTCGGAACCTAGATCACTCTCGCGCTTGGTGTAGCTGCTTCTTCAAGCTCCCGAGCGCTCAAACTCAATACACAACCAAGCAGGAGTAGGGTTTTACGCGTCTACCGCGGCCCGAACCTGGGTAAAACTGCCCGCGTGCTCGCTACGATCTGCTCTTTGTGCTCCCTCCGCCCTCGTACCGCACAGACAAGGGGCTCCGGTCCCATAGGTGTTCGTGGCGGACAGTTTCCCCCGACATCTTTGGCGCGCCAGGTAGGGGGCGTCGAGGTTGTGCGAACCTGATCCGGCGTTCGCGCGGGCGCATTCTTCATCAACCTCTCCAGCTTCATCAGCAACTTCATCAGCGACAACTCCATGGCCCCGAAGAAGAAGGCTTCGGAGGTCGGAGGCCCGTCTGCGTCTCACCCGCCGCCACCAGAGCCAACGGTGGGCGGGGGAGATGCCGTCGGAAGGGTGACCGCCGGTGAGGACACTCACGGCGCCACCAGATCCAAGAACAGGACAGACGACCGAACCTCGGTCTCCGTGGACGCGCCGCGTCCATAGCAGCACACGACGACCCAGCAGCGCCATACCACGGGAGGTGGTATCCGCTTGCTGGGGCAAGGCCAAACCGGAGGCTCGCGGGACGCCCCGGACCCCCGTCCGGGCACAAGCAAAGCGAAGGCGCCGGCGCGGGACCCCGCTCCTTCTAACGTTGTTAGAAGTCCGAGCGTATCCCGCTCCTCGCACCGCTCGCCCGCGTTCCCCTCCACTCCAGCGGAAGCGCTCGCAAGGGCGCAACTGCTCCTCGACTTTCCTCCAGCGGCCGACAAGGCCGAAGAATGGAGGGCTACTATCCGAAGCCTGATAGACTTCGCCAACAACGATTCTCCACAGCAGCCGTCGACCTCACGGCCGCGGCAAGCTGAGAAGACGAAGGCTATCGGCGACAAGACTGCCGGGGGCGCGACAAGCGTGCATTCCCCGCCGCAGAAGCAAAAGACGCCGCCCCGCCGAAACAACCCCGACGACGGCTCCACAGCCTCGTCGGACCCGCGGGCCCGTCGGGACCAGCGCCAGGTCCTCGACGACCGGCGAGATGAAGACGCTCGGACCACAATCGAGCGCCGCCGAGAAGCTCGGCGACAATCAGACAAGAGAGCTGGGAACACTGTCGACGCGCACGCGCCCGGTGAACCAGGCGACTTGCCGTACGCGGCAGGCTGCCCTGCGTTCACCCGCGAGCTGCGGCGCGTCCAGTGGCCCAGCATGAAGAATTTCAAGCCCGACGTACCGGAGAAGTACGACGGCAAGACGCACCCCTCGGAGTTTCTCAGCGTCTACACCATCGCAGTGCAAGCTGTCGGGGGGCGCGACGAGAAGATCTTGGCGAATTACTTCCCGCTCGTGCTAAAGCCGAACGTCCGTTCGTGGCTCATGCACTTGCCGGAAGGTTCCATCTCTTCTTGGGCCGACCTCTGCCACCAGTTTGCTGGCGCCTTCACCGGCGGCCACAAACCCCATGGCCAGGAGAGCGATCTCCATATCTTGGCCCAGAAGGAAGGCGAGACCCTGCGCAAGTATATCCAACGCTTCAGCCGGGTGCAGCACAACATCCCTGACGTTCACCCTGCCGCGGTTATCAGCGCGTTCCATCAGAACGTGCGTAACCGCCGCATGCGTGAGGAGATGGCGATGACGAAGATTCGGGATGTCAGCGAGCTCTATGCTCTTGCTGACAAGTGCGCACGCGCAGAAGAGGGGAGGAGACTCCCCGGGGAGGATACTGGCGCAGGAGGAAGCGACAGCGACGAGGCCGCCCCGGCAAAGAAGAGCCGGCGGCGGAACAACAGAAAGAAGGGCAAGAAGGAGGTGCTTGCCGTTGAGAAGTCCGGCAAGGAGGCCCCCGCCAAGCAAGCGCAGGCCGGCGGCTCCGGCAAGGAGCCTGCCCCTGCAGCGGCGGCCGACAAGCCGGGTAGCTCCGACAAGCAATACTGTAAGATCCATCGCACCAAGGGTCACGATCTCTCCAACTGCAAGCGCGTCGAGTACCTCGTCGAGCAGCAGAAAGCTGAGTACGAGAGGCGTGACAAGGAGAAGGCCCAAGGTGGCGGGGAAGAGCCCAGCAAGAAGCGGCCGTTCAACGGCCGGGGAGGACGCCGCGGCAAGGCTAAGCAGCGGCAAGGAGATCGACCCCCCCGGGGCCGCGACAACGACGATGAAGACGACGACGAAGACATGGAGGACGAGGAGAACAGCGAGCAAGAGTTCCAGAAGGCCACGGAGGTCCTGTGCGTCGACGGTGGCGCCTCCCTGCATACCTCCCACCGCCAACTCAAGCAGTGGGTGCGTGAGGTAAACGCAGCGGAGCCGCCCGTGGAGTCGCGCAGGCTCCTCAAATGGTCCAGCACGCCCATCGTTTTTGATCTTGAGGATCACCCTGACCGCACCACTGCGGTCGGGTGCTTGCCGATGCTGGTTTCTCCCACCATCCGCAACCTCAAGGTCACCAAAATGTTGGTTGACGGCGGGGCCGGGCTGAACTTGATCTCCTCTGCTGTGATCAAGAAACTCCAGATACAAGATGGCGAGCTCGAAGAGACCGGTTCATTCCAAGGAATCAACCCGGGAAGGAGCAAGCCCAAGGGAAAGATCACTCTGCCGGTGACCTTTGGCGGGGAGCTCAACTTCAGGACTGAGCGTATCACCTTTGACGTCGCCGATATTCCATTGCCCTACAATGGAATACTTGGCCGTCCTGCCCTCGCCAAGTTCATGGCGGCTTCCCACTATGCCTACAACGTGCTGAAGATGCCGGGGCCGATAAGCGTCATCGCTGTCCATAGCGACAAAAAGGATGCGCTTATTTGCGCCGACAAGATTTACCGGGATGCGGCAGCTGCGGCCGAGAAGGATACTCTTGCCGCTGAAGCTCCCGGGGGGAAGAAGACGAAGACCAAGTCCGGCAAGTGCTCTGGGACCCACTCCGGCAACCGCACCTCCTCGGAGTGCTGCGCTGCTGTCGAGGACGTTCCATCGAGCTCCACCGGCAAGAGTAAGAAAGGAATGGCTGCTCCTCCGGCAACCAAGAAAGTGTCCGCAAGGGAGGACGGCACTGGTGGTACCTTCACCATCAGCGCCACCCTTGACAGCAAATAGGAAAGCGCGCTCGTTGCCTTCCTGCGGGCGAATGTCGATGTGTTTGCCTGGCAACCGTCTGACATCCCCGGTGTTCCCAGGAAGGTGATTGAGCACAAGCTTGCTGTCTGTCCTCATGCGCGGCCCATCAAGCAGAAAGTGAGGAAGCAAGCCGTGGAGCGCCAAGAGTTCATCAACGAGGAAATCAAGAAGCTAGAGGCAGCAGGCCTAGTTAGAGGTGTGATCCATCCGACGTGGTTGGCAAACCCAGTCGTCGTGCGCAAGGCCAACGGGAAGTGGAGACTGTGTATAGACTTCACCGATGTCAATAAAGCATGTCCCAAGGATCCATTCCCCTTGCCGCGCATTGACCAGATCGTTGACTCCACTGCCGGATGTGAGCTACTCTGTTTTCTTGATGCATACTCAGGCTATCATCAGATTTTCATGGCCAAGGAAGATGAAGAGAAGACTGCATTTATCACTCCATGTGGCACTTATTGCTTTATCCGCATGCCATTTGGATTGAAGAATGCAGGCTCAACCTTTGCAAGGGTAGTGTACACTGCTTTTGAGCCACAGATCCACAGAAATGTAGAAGCTTACATGGATGACATCGTGGTGAAGAGCAAGAGCAAGGAAACCCTGATTCAAGACTTGGAAGAAACGTTTCAGAACCTGCGCAGGATACAGCTCAAGTTGAACCCCGAGAAGTGCGTCTTTGGAGTCCCCCCCGGCAAGCTTCTCGGGTTCTTTGTATCACAGAGGGGGATTGAAGCCAACCCCGACAAGATCAAAGCCATTGAGCAGATAGAGGCCCCGAAGCGCGTCAAGGATGTCAGAAGGCTTGCAGGTTGTGTTGCTGCCCTCAGTAGGTTCATTTCAAAGTCTGCAGAACGCGCCCTACCTTTCTTCAAAATCTTGAAGAAGGCAGGTCCCATGAAGTGGACTCCGGAAGCGGAGGCGGCGTTGCAGGATTTGAAACGGTACCTGTCCTCCACTCCTATACTTGTCACACCTAGACCACAGGAAAAGTTGTTGCTATACTTAGCAGCAACCAACCAGGTGGTTAGTGCTGCGTTAGTAGCGGAGAGGGAGTCCGACGAGGAGTCAGCACCACCGGCAAGCGAATCCAGCGACAAGCAGGGGGCTGCTCCGGCAAGCTCTGGCCCCGACAAGGATGACTCTGCGCAGGAGCAAGGAGAGGTGCGGAAGAAGATGGTGCAGCGCCCAGTGTATTTTGTAAGTTCCCTTCTCCAGGGGGCTAGATCAAGGTACTCTGGTGTGCAAAAGTTGCTTTTCGGCCTCCTCATGGCCTCGAGAAAGCTGCGCCATTACTTCCAAGCCCATGAGATAACAGTGGTCACTCGCTTTCCGTTGAAGAGGATATTGCACAATCCAGAAGCAACAGGCAGGATCGTCGAGTGGGCATTGGAGCTGTCGAGCTTTGGTCTCAAGTTTGAAAGTACTTCAACCATACAGAGCCGAGCTTTGGCAGAATTCATAGCTGAGTGGACCCCAACGCCAGATGAAGAAGTTCAAGAAACAAGTGCACCCGTGCAAGAAGCGACAAGTGAATGGATAATGTATTTTGACGGTGCCTTCTCGCTGCAAGGCGCCGGTGCTGGCGTGGTACTCATCGCGCCCACCGGAGAGCACCTCAAATATGTTATCCAGATGCACTTTCCCAGGGAGCAAGCGACAAACAACACTGCAGAATATGAAGGCTTGCTTGCCGGCCTCAGGATTGCGGCCGAACTTGGGATCAGAAAGCTGATTGTGCGGGGAGATTCTCAGTTGGTGGTCCGACAAGTTAACAAGAGCTATCAGAGCCCTTTGATGGAAGCTTATGTCGATGAAGTGAGAAAGCTTGAAGAGCACTTTGAAGGTTTGCAGATGGAGCACGTCCCGAGAGCTCAAAATGAAATTGCAGACGGCCTTTCGAAGTGCGCTTCGATGAAGTTACCTGTGGAACCAGGGACCTTCTTGCTCAAGCTGACTCAGCCATCCGTTACACCATCGATTGGGCAGTCCAAGAAGAGAAAGTTGGTCTCCGGCGACTACTTGTCGGCGGATCTTCCTGAAACCGCCGCCAAGATCCCCAAGATCAACAACCAGAGCACTGAGGAACAGTTTGCTCCTGCAAGTCCTCGGGCTTGTACAGTTGAAGCAAGCGTTCCCGGCAAGCCTCGCCCCGGCGAGCTTGCCGGGGGACCGTCAGCTCCGGCAGAACCAGAGGTCTTTGCCGTAGAAGCTGAGGTTCCCGCAGCGGCCCTCGAGCCTTTAGTCCTTGCCGTCGAGCCTCGGGCTCCGGCATGGGCGCAGCAGATCGTCCGCTTCCTTCAAACTGGAGAACTTCCCGACGACCCTCAAGAGATAGAGAAGATAACCAGGCAATCAAGTATGTATCAGTTCGTGGATAACGAGCTGTACAGAAGAAGACTCAATGGTGTCAGGTTGAAGTGCATCTCCAGGGAAGATGGACAGAAGCTGTTGGCGGAAATTCACGGAGGCATATGCGGCCACCACATTGGCGCAAGGGCGCTTGCCGGGAAAGCTTTCCGGCAAGGGTTCTTTTGGCAAGAAGCCCTCCAAGATGCAACTGCACTAGTAACCAAGTGTGAAGCGTGCCAGTTCCATGCAAAGCAAATCCATCAGCCAGCTCAAGCTCTCCAAACAATCCCTTTGTCATGGCCCTTCTCGGTCTGGGGGCTCGATATCCTCGGCCCTTTCCCTCGCGCTGTCGGGGGCTTTGAGTACTTGTACGTTGCAATCGACAAGTTCACAAAGTGGCCAGAAGTGGAGCCAGTGAGGAAGGTGACAGCACAGTCAGCAGTCAGGTTCTTCAGGTCAATTGTTTGCCGTTTCGGGATCCCTAACAGGATCATCACCGACAACGGTACGCAATTCACTAGTCGCACCTTCATGCAGTACGTCCAAGACCTTGGCGCCAAGGTCTGTTTCGCTTCTGTTGCTCACCCGAGGAGCAACGGTCAAGCGGAGAGGGCAAATGCTGAAGTGCTGCGCGGGCTCAAGACAAGAACCTTTGACAGGCTGCGCAAGTGCGGAAGAAATTGGATAGAGGAGCTCCCGGCGGCTCTTTGGTCAATCAGAACGACACCAAGTCGAGCCACCGGACAGACACCTTTTGCTCTAGTCTATGGAGCAGAAGCAGTTCTCCCCACGGAACTCGTATACGGATCTCCTCGAGTGCTCGCTTATGATGAGCTCGAGCAAGAGCAACTGCGGCAAGATGACGCATTGCTCCTCGAGGAGAGACGTCTCCAGGCTGCTGTACGAGCTGCTCGATACCAGCAAGCTTTGCGCCGCTATCATAGCCGCAAAGTCAAGGCCAGGAGTCTCGAGGAAGGCGACCTTGTTCTTCGGCGTGTTCAGTCCGCCAAGAATTCCAACAAGTTGACGCCGAAGTGGGAAGGCCCTTATCGGGTGAGACAAGTTACGAGGCCCGGCGCTGTCCGCCTCGAGACCGAAGAAGGCTTACCGGTGAGCAATTCCTGGAACATAGAGCATCTTCGCAAGTTTCACCCCTAAGGCGCGGTTGCCGTGATCCGCTCCGGCAACCACCTTTTGTACAAGCTTTGCCGCTGTTGCATGTAACCCTTTGTACAAAGCCGGGCGCAGACCCCGTGCATCAGTAAAGTTTTTGTGTTTTTCGCATCGATTGCCTTTTGCATGCTTCTCTTTGCTATTTGCATGTTCTGTTTGGCATTTGGTGCAACACTCAAGTATACGGTAAGCATTAGCGCGCCGAAAGGCCATATGCTTGTTTCCCTCTCCCTTTTCTTTCCTTTTAAGCAGAAGGAACGTTCCTCGCGCACAAGTTTGCCGGGGGGGAAGGAGGTGGAGGAGGGACCAAGTGATGTTCAAGAAAGAGAAGTCTTACCGGAAAGCAAGCAATATAAGCAAGCAGCATACGAAAGATAAGTTGTTAGAATTTGACCAGTTCAAATTTTAATTTTTAGTTGTCTTCCTTGAACGATCACATTTTGTATGGAAAACCTGTGCGCGGAGGAACCTACCCGTAGCTTGCCGCACCCTTATCTTGTTTTCGAGTTCACTCAACGATTTAAGTGAGCTGCGACAAGTGTCGCGCCCTTGCTTCGTTTCCGAGTACGCTCAGCAAGCTAAGTGCGCTGCGACTAGCTGCGGCAAGGTTGCTTGCCGGCGAGGACCTTGGCCAGCAGGCTGCTCAGAGTCCAGCACTCAGCGCTCGCGGCAAAGGCCCCTTGCCGGCAAGCTCCCCGGGAGCGTAGGGTGAAAAACATACAAAGTCAAGGATTAAGACAAGGAAGATGACATTGCACTGATTGATCAAAACAAAGTAAATATCTTACAAAGGATAACTTGTCGCGATGGACTAATAAGTTCATGACATAATGTGCAGCAACAAAAAGATAAAGATAATGGAGCCCTAGTCTACGCGGTCGCCTTCCTTCCTGCCAAGCTTTGCCACCTTGGCGATGATGTGGCCGACCTGCTCCTTCAGGGCCTCCGTGTCTGCATCAGCCGGCAAGCTGCGAAGAACGTTCGTGAGATTGATTCCCGGGTTGCGGTACACGATCTTCGTCAGCACCCGCTCCAGAGTTCCCGCGCAGAGCAGGCGCGACTCCTCGGCCAGCTGCGCGGGGATGCGGTTCCGGAGACCTGCAAGGGCCGGCGCGATTCCTCTGAAGAAGAGGCTGAGCTTGGCGCTGTGCGGGAGATCCGGATCCGGCGAGTAGATGAGGTGTTCGACCTTCAACGCCAGCAGCTCCTGGTCAATGTTGGACGCAGAAGAAACTAAGTCTTCGGTCCATACCTCGATGGTTTGGCGGAAGAGCTCGGATGCCTTGTTGACGCTGTCCACCAAGGTCCGCTCTTTGCGGAGCTCCTCCTTCAACTTGTTCTCCTGAACCCGGGCAGCGTCGAGCGATTCCTTCAGAGTGGTGACCTTCAGTTCCAAGTCCTCAATGGAGTCCTTGGCGGCCTTCAGCTCGTCGCCCCTCTTGGAGAGACTCACCTGAAGCTCGGAGTTTCTGTGAGCATCCTTCTCGCGCTCCGAGATGAGCGCGGCAACCTTCTCTGCGCTCACCTTCAGCGCTTTCTCCAACTGTTCAACCTTGGCGGCAAGCTCCTTCTTGGCGTCTTCCGCGGCAACCGCGGCGGCTTTCGCCTCCTTCAGCTCTCCGCCAAGGGCTGCCTCGCGAGCGGCAAGGTCCTCCTCGTGGGAGTCGAGCTCGACCTTCCGCTGCGCGAGCTCTCCCTCTCGCCGGGACATCTCCACCCCGGCGAGCCGCTGCTGTTCGTCAGCCTCAGCCTTCTCGAGCACCCACTCCTGGTACTCGCCGGCGAGACGCTCGCGCTCCTCCGCCACCTCGCGGAGGGTTGCCTGATTGGCGGCGCTGAGCTCCGCCGCACGCTTCTCCATTTCCGCCGCGGCCTTGGCGGCAAGAGCTTCGCCTGCCTGGCCCGGTAAAGGGCCAGGAGCTGGTGGAGCAACCTCTCCTCCTCGGGCCCCTCACTCCCGCCGGGCGCCTCGACGATCTTCAAGCCTGCGGAGGCGAGGACTTCTCCGTCGAACGCCTCGCCCTCCGCAGGAGCTCGCGATGAAGACCCCCAAGGCACCTGGATGAAGATGCCGTTGGGGGCCTCGAGATAATACCCCTGCTCCTTGCTGGCGGAGGGGCCGGTGGCCGGTGCAGCATCCGATGCTCCCGCCGCCTCCGGGCCGGCGGTGCGGTCGCCGTCCTCCTCCCCAGCCGCTGCGTCCGCAGCCGGGGCAGTCTCCTGCGCGGCCGGCTCGGCGGCCTCGGTTATCTCCTCGACGACAGGAGCGTCGCCGCCGCCGCCCTGCGCGCCCTCCTCCTCGAGGTTGATAACCTCCGTCGCCATGGGCGCAGGAGGAGGAAGATCTAAAAAGAGGAAGAAGAGAAAGAAGTTCAAGACTCAAGCGAATATCCAA
The DNA here is from genome assembly GCA_902687465.1 of Secale cereale. Taxonomy (NCBI): domain Eukaryota; kingdom Viridiplantae; phylum Streptophyta; class Magnoliopsida; order Poales; family Poaceae; genus Secale; species Secale cereale. The sequence goes on along the minus strand of LR738714.1, from coordinate 53,619,605 downwards.
AAAGAGGCAAGGCCAAGAAAGCAAATCACAAAACTTACCTTGGCGGACGTCCTCAGCGGCGGGTTCCCTCGCCGGGGAGCTCGGCCTTGTCGGAGTAGTCACCCTCGCCGGGCTGCTCGCCCTTGGCGGGGTACTCTGCCTCGGCGGAGTACCCGCCCTGGGCGGAGCACTCTCCCTTGCCGGAGAGTTCTGCCTTGGCGGGGACGGCGGGGCCTGCGGCTCCTCAACGACAGTCTCCGGGCGCTCTTCCCGTTGTGGCTCCACCTCTGCACAGAACAAGACAAGAAACGTCAAGGCATGAAGACAAAACCAAATCCTCAGGCGTACTCCGACAAGCGAAAAAAGAAAACCCCAGACTTACGCTGCGGGCTGCGCTGCGGGCTACGCTGGGGGCTGCTCCTCGGAGCAGCGCTCGGGTCCGGCCGGCTCGGCTCCGGCACACCCCCTGTTGCCGCAGCTGCCGAGTCTTCCGCGACCTCGGCCTCGGGCGCTTTGGCCTTCTTCGCCGCGCGATGGGCCAGGGTCCTGAAATCAGAACAACAAACAGAGTCAACATCAACAAAAAAAAGATCAAGACAGAAGTCAAGAAGGTGTAAGGTCCCGGATCCTTACTCCTGGTCCTCCTCGTCGTCCTCGCTCAGGGCGGAGAAATCATACTCCACCGTGGGCGCGTCGGCGCGAGGAGCGGAAGACGAAGACTCCCTCGCGCGCTTGGTGTTCACCGGGGCTGGGGGCTGCGAAGACCCAGCCCCTGTGGTAGCCGGCGCCCGAGGGGCGGGCGGAGCCGCTGCTCCGCTCCGAGAAGACCCCTGCCGGCTCGCTGCCGGCCTGCGAGGCGCCTCCGTCGTGGTCCACGCACGGGCCGCCTCCGCTGCGGCTGGTGCGCCGGACGGCCTTGGCGCGGCTTGGCTCCCCCGGGGAGCTGCCCGGCGAGCTGGCTGTTGCCGGGGCGCCTGCGCCCTTTCCCCCGTCGCCGCCTTGCGGAGACATTTCGCCGGGGACTGCCTCGGGCTTGCCGGGGGCGGGGAGCTCTCCGACGAGGAGAGGTCGTCGGCGTACAACTCCGTGGATCCGCCGGAGTCCGCGGCCTCCTCCTCCTCCTCCTCTCCCCCGGCCGGCTCACTGGGCCCAGCGTCCTGCGCTGCGGCCCCCTTTCCCTTGGCGCCTCCGCCCCTCGCGGCGCCTCTGCTCCCTCCGGCGGTACCCTCCATTGCCGCGGCCTCGGTCGCGATCCCGTTGATCCCGGAGTGCCTCAACGAGGGGACCCCGGCGAGCGCGTCGGGAGGAAGATTCAGCAACCTGCGGATCTCCGCCTCCTCCGCCTGGGTGGACGCGTCCGCAGCCTCCGCCTGTTCCGGCGAGTACCCGAAAATTCCTGCCGCCGCGGCGGCGGCGGCCTCTTCAGCCCGGGAAGCTATGTAGGCGATCTCCTGCTCGGTGGTGTCCCGTGTGTGCAGCTTGAGGTCTTCCTTGTTCCTCGCCACCTCTGCGAGGTTGTCGTAGAAGTTGAGGACGTCGATGGGCTTCGGAGCAATCCACGTGCGGTCCAGGCCGTGCGAGTCACACATGGGCATCATGGCGAGGATCCGATCCCTGACGCTGTTGTTGCAGAGCGGCACCACTTCCCGGGGAGTCCTGAACCACTCGGGGTGTGCCGGGTCGTACTTGAAGAGTTCCCGGACCATTCCCCTCAGCTCCAGCGTGGTGAAGTTGAAGTTGAGCCCGGGGCGCAGCCTCATGATGTCTGCCGGGCCGCCGTACTCCCAGGCCGGCCTCTTCCGATCTTGGAGAGGGGCGATGCGCCGGCGGAGGAAATCTGCGCCCACCTCAGCAACTGACAGATTGGCCAACCGAAGACGAAGAATCCGGACGAGGGCGATGTTGAGCTTGACGTCGTCCGAGTCCAGCTCACTCCAGTCCCTGCCGCGCACGATGGGCGTTGTGCGCGGCGCGGTGAAGGCTTGCGGCTGGTCTTCTACGATCCAGCACCACTCCGCTCGCCATTCCTCCCACTTGCCGCGGAGCTCCCCCGGCAAGTACGCCCCTTTTTTATTCAGACGAAAGACCCAAGAAATTCCTCCGGAGAGGGGGGCATCGGCCTCGGCTCTAGGAGTGAAGAAGTGTCTAAAGAGGGCTACATTGGGGTGGACTCCTATGAAGTTTTCGCACATGTGTGCGAAAACAGCCATGGTGAGAATGGCGTTGGGGGTGAAGTCAAGCAGATGGAGGCCATATGTGTTCATGACGTCGCAGAAGAAGTTTGAGAAAGGAGGACAGAGACCACAATGAAAGAAGGCAGCAAAGAAGTAGTACCCGTCGGGATAGCTGTCCTTGGCGGCGGCCGGATATGCTCGCGTGCGGGGATGCGCGTCGGTTTCCTTGGACCAGAACAAGTAATACTTGTTCCAGAGCTCCCGCACGCCGAGCTTCGGCGGGAAGACGACATGCCGCTTCCGGTACGCGATGAGCTTGGCCGCTTGCTCCGATTTCTCCCGCTTGGACTTCTCCGCCTTCGCCTTGTCGGTCTTTGGGGCCATGGCGGACGCGGCGGAAGGAGGGGGACGAAGAGCTCGGCGGCGGCGGAGATGTGGAGGCAGAGCGCAAGAGAGAATCTTTGGAGGAGGAAGACAATGCAATGAGAGCGCAAGGAGGGGAACCGCGCCCGCTTCCTCTGCTTTTATGGGGGAGTGGGGGGCGTTTCGCCCTTTCCATTAAGAGATCGTGGGCACGTCCCATCCCACGGCGCCGCGATCGACGCGTGCCGTTACCGTGGGGTGCGGCGGATATGGAAGTGGATTCGGCGCGCCGCGGGCCGCGGGTGCCCGTGCACTGTTTTGGGCCTGGCCCAACAGCGCTCGGCACCGTGTGTGGCCCAGGCCCGGGGGCTCCTGTCGGTGTACTAAGGTAGGGGTACCTCAGTACCCCAACTTGTGCACGGGCAGTTGCAGCTTCCCGCGGCAAGGTTTACTGCGTGCTCGCCGGAGACCTTCCTGCTCCCTATTAAACCATTCAAAAACAAAGTATACAAGACATGAGATCGAGACCCCGGCAAGAGGAGCTTGCCGGGAAGGCCGTACCAGGCTCAAGACTGCTCCGCTAACACAAGGCCCTGGCAAGAGGAGTTTGCCAGGAAGATTAGAAGACAACTCCTCGGCGCTATATGCGCCCCGGCAAGGGGCCCGGGGAGCGGCAAGTTCCCAGGCCCGGCAAGATCAAGGCCCCGGCAAGGTGCTTGCCGGGAAGGCTGCGTTGTGTGCCCGCGCTCCAGCTCATCGGCCCACGCGTCGCCCTGGGGCCTATCCAGGGACGCGTGGCGGATGGCTGTGCAGCCTGGGGTACACGATGGCACTCCACGGTGGTGGATCCATCGCCGTGGCGGACGGAGACGCTAAGGCGGGAGCTTTTGCGGTCGACGGCGACGGGCATTAAATGCCCTTGTCCCCCACTGTTAAAGTAGGTATAGACCACTGTTCTGTACTGTAGCTCCACTGTTCCCGCACTGTTACAACTACCACCTCTTTTACATTTTTACCCCTTTCTCCTACGTTGACACCTGTCGGTGACCCCTTGCACTATAAAAGGAGGCCCATGCACAACGTGGAGGGGGTTCGGAACCTAGATCACTCTCGCGCTTGGTGTAGCTGCTTCTTCAAGCTCCCGAGCGCTCAAACTCAATACACAACCAAGCAGGAGTAGGGTTTTACGCGTCTACCGCGGCCCGAACCTGGGTAAAACTGCCCGCGTGCTCGCTACGATCTGCTCTTTGTGCTCCCTCCGCCCTCGTACCGCACAGACAAGGGGCTCCGGTCCCATAGGTGTTCGTGGCGGACAGTTTCCCCCGACAATAAGTGAGTCCATCAACTCCAGCGGCATCACTGAGTATAGAACCACGGCCTAAAAGGGCATCTTACTCGTCGTCTGAAAAGTCTGCAACATGAAACGTTGCAGTCCGAAAAACGGGTCAGCACATGGAATATGCTGGCAAGGTAACACAAGAGAATGCAATGAAAGTAAAGCTATACTATATGCAATATGGCTGGTGGAAAGCTCTATGGTTAAGTTTTTGTGTAAAGCCAATTTTTCCCTACTTCAAAGGAATGCATTTTAATTAACTATCATGGTAGTTGAAACATCATTGAGAAGATAGACATCCTCTCAACCCCAATTAAAGTTCATCATTAAACCCAACAAAATTAATTAAAGTAACATGATGAGATGCACATGAAAATCCAAGTACTAGATACTCAAGACGTCCATAACCGGGGACACGGCTAATCATGATCAGTTTGTACACTCTGCAGAGGTATGTGCACTTTTCCCACAAGACTCGATCGCCTCCGTTTCGTATCTCGCACTGCATGTGTTTGAGAAACGGATGACCGAGACATAGTCTTTGAGAAGCGCTAGCACCTTACGATCGGGCGGACCGTACCAACCTACATCCCCTACATCTGCTAGTCCACCACTGTAAGAGTTCGCACGACTTACTCATACTATGCTAGACCCCACAATAGCATTGTGGCTGCACACGGAAGTTTCTAGTATGAATAATCTCATGATCCCTTTGAGCCTGGGTGGGGGTCCAAAAGAAAAACAGGCAATCACTGGAATACCCAAATGCCTCAATCCACCCAGATGTGTATTAATGTTGCCACCTTAAGTTGAACCATTAATTAAACAATCTCACATATGTCATTGATTTCACTCACCCAATCCACGTCTACGAGCATAGCATGTCCTAACAGCAAACGTAGAAGTAACTCCCAAAGGTTTGAATGTAATGCAGGTAATAGGTACTACGTCAATCTACTTCCCAGTCCCACAAGTTAATTGATCCTACTCATGCAATGTGTGAGGGTTTGACTAATGCAATGAAAACTGGGTAATTGGAAAGTATGATCAAAGTGTTACTTGACTTGCTGATGATCCGCAAAACCTAGAGACTCAAAGTAGCAAGCGGCGCACTCCGGGTACTCTATCGCAATCAAACAAGCATACAATAAGTACTTAACTAATGCACGGGTAAAACTCAAATAAGAGATCTAACCAGAAAGTACAACTTAAGAACTCCGGTTTGCAAAAAGAATCAACTCGAAAGAAGCAACGAAACTCAAACTGCAAAAGAAACGAGCTCCGGTTTACTAGTTGGCCTAAAGTCAAATTTTACAGTAGCCAAAACTTTGTTCAACTTGATTAAACGTAAAGAGGGCTTCGAGACGAAGATCTGGGATTTTGAATCACCTGATTCCGACTCTTGTGCGAAAAGAAAAACGAAAAACAAGATCAGGGCAGAAATCGCGATCGGAATAACCACGGATAAATACCCCGAAAAAGAAAAACGACGAACAGGCTAACGAACGAACGTTCGCTGTCTGCGGTTAACTAACGAAAACCGTTCGTTAAAACGAACGTACGGACGAACGTCCGCTAAATAGCTAAACCGAAAAAAACCGAATCGATCTTATCTAATAATAAAAAAACGAATCTACGGTTTTATTACTAAACCGATCGGTTTCTAAAAGAAAACCGTAACTACCTCGACGAACTCCGGCGACTCCGGCGGGAGGCGGCGGGGCGGCTCCGATGGGCGGGGGGCGGCGGCGGCAGCGGCGGGGCGGCGTGCGGCGGCGCTGGCGGCTGTGTGCGGCGGCGGCGGCGTCGGGTGGCGGCGGGGCGGCGACGCGCGGCGACGTCAGGCGGCGGCGGCGGCTAGGGCTGGCGGCTAGGGTTCGGGCGGCGCTGGCTGGGACGACTTGGGCCGGCGGGGCTGGCTTATAAAGCCCAGTCTCCTGGTCCTTCACGAGTCTAAGTCGGTTTCCTATTTATTTATTTTTCTAAAAGAGTCCCGGAGTAGAAAAACTAACGAAAGAAATACCAAACGGACTCCAAAATTCAAGAAATAAATTTTCGCCGTCCTATAATAATATTTAGGACAAAGTGAACATTTTTCCTCGACCTAAATGCAATTTTGAAAAACACGTATTTTTCCTATGCAAATAAATCCGCGAATAAATCCAGAAAAATACCAAAAGTGATTTTAATTATTTTCCTCCAATATTTCTGTTATTTTGGGGAATTCCTATTATCTCCGCTCATTTCTGGTATTTAGAAATATATTTAGGAGAGAAAAATTATTAGAATCACACTGTCCTCGTACCGGTATTCGAGCGAACTCAAATACGAAAACGGTAAAGTCCCCAACTCTCTCCGTAGGTCCTTGAGTTGCTTAGAATTTCGAGGAACTCCACGAACAAAAATGCAAAAACATGAAATGCAATTATGATCTATGTATAACATTCCAAATTGAAAATTTGGGATGTTACGAACCTACCCCCACTTAGAATGAATCTCGCCCTCGAGATTCGACTTGGCTAGAGAACAGGTGTGGGTGGTCCTTGCGTAGATCATCTTCTCGTTCCCAGGTGGCTTCTTCCTCGGTGTGGTGACTCCACTGAACTTTGCAAAACTTGATAACCTTACTGCGTGTAACTCTGCTCGAAAATTCGAGAATCTTAACGGGTTTCTCCTCGTAGGTCAAATCACTGTCCAACTAAATTGCTTCCAGGGGTACTGTGTCTCTAAGCGGTATATCGGCCATCTCCGCGTGGCACTTCTTAAGCTACGAAACGTGAAACACGTCGTGCACTCCTGACAATCCTTCGGGCAATTCCAACTTGTAGGCAACCTCTCACATGCGTTCCAAAACACGGTAAGGTCCCACAAATCTCGGGGCTAACTTCCCTTTAACTCTGAAACGTTTAACTCCTCGCAGAGGCGATACTCTCAAGTATGCTCAGTCTCCGATCTCATAGGTTATCTCCTTGCGCTTCGAGTCTGCATAACTCTTCTGCCTGGACTGAGCTACCTTCAGTCTATCTCGAATCAACTTCACATTCTCCTCAGACTCTTTGATTAAGTCTGGTCCAAACAACTGTCGGTCTCCAACTTCGTCCCATGACAACGGCGTTCGGCATCTCCTTCCATACAATGCCTCGAACGGTGCCATCTTAAAACTGGCTTGGTAACTGTTGTTGTATGAGAACTCCGCGTAGGGCAAGTTGTCATCCCAACTAGATCCATAATCTAATGCACAGGCTCTTAACATATCCTCCAGAATCTGATTGACTCTCTCCGTCTGTCCATCTGTCTGCGGGTGAAACGCGGTGCTAAACTCTAGTCTGGTACCCAAAGTTTAATGTAACTGATTCCAGAACTTTGAGGTAAACTGGGTTCCTCTATCTGATACGATGCTCCTCGAAACTCCATGCAGACATACAATTCTGGTCATGTATATCTTAGCCAACTTGGCACTGGTATAAGTGGTTTTCACAGGGATAAAGTGTGCTACCTTCGTCAATCGGTCTACTACTACCCAGATTGAATCATATCCTGCTTTGGTCCTAGGCAATCCGATGATAAAATCCATGCCTAGCTTCTCCCACTTCCATTCGGGTATCGGCATAGGTTGTAGCAATCCTGCTGGCTTCTGATGTTCTGCCTTTACTCTCTGGCATACATCACAAGCTGCTACATACTCCGCAATATCCTTCTTCATACCGGTCCACCAGAAAATATCCTTCAAATCCAAATACATCTTAGTATTTCCTGGGTGAATCGAGTATGGGGAATCATGGGCCTCCTGTAAAATCAACTTCCTGATCTCCGGGTCATTGGGCACATAGATTCAATCCTCAAACCATAGGGTGTCGTGTTCATCCTCACGAAAACCTTTAGCTTTTCCTTCGCTCATCCTCTCCTTTATAGAGGCAATCTCTTTGTCAGCTTTCTGAGCTTCTCTGATTTTATCCATCAGGGTAGACTGGATTTCTAGTGTTGCTACATAGGCTCCCGGAACTATCTCCAAATGTAGTCCTCGTAGGTCCTCGGCTAACTCCTTTGGAAATTCCTCCATCATTAGGGTATTGACATGGCTCTTACGGCTTAGCGCATCAGCTACTACGTTAGCCTTTCCGGGATGATAATGCAATCTCATGTCATAATCCTTAATGAGTTCCAGCCATCTCCTTTGCCTAAGATTCATCTCCTTCTGAGTGAATATATACTTCAAACTCTTGTGATCTGTATATACTTCACAATGGTTTCCAATAAGAAAATGTCCCCACGTCTTCAATGCATGCACTACGGCTGCTAGCTCCAAATCGTGGGTGGCATAGTTCATCTCATGAGGTTTTAGTTGTCGTGAAGCATACGAAATAACTCTTCCTTCCTGCATAAGAACAGCTCCAAGTCCTCGACGTGAAGCGTCGCAATACACCTCATAATCCTTATGTTGATCTAGCAAAATCAACACAGGGGATGAGACCAACCTTTTCTTCAACTCCTGGAAACTAGTCTCACATTCTTCGGTCCAACTGAACTTGGTGTCCTTCTTCAATAACTCCGTCATTGGCTTTGCAATCTTCGAGAAATTCTCGATGAATCTCCGGTAGTATCCTGTGAGTCCAAGAAAACTCCGGATCTCTCCAACTGTTGTCGGTGATTCCCAATTGGTCACAGTGTCCACCTTGGCGGGATCTACTACTATTCCTTCTCCGGATATAACATGTCCGAGGAATCCGACTTCCTTCAACCAAAACTCGCATTTGCTAAGCTTGGCATATAACTGATGTTCTCTGAGCTTCTCCAATACCAAACGCAAATGCTCTTCATGCTCCTCTTCGTCCTTCGAGAAGATCAATATATCATCTATGAACACTACGACGAACTTATCCAAATACTCCATAAACACTTTGTTCATCAGGTTCATAAAGTATGCCGGTGCATTTGTCAGACCAAACGACATAACGGTATACTCGTACAACCCATACCTAGTGGTAAAGGCCGTCTTAGGTTATCCTGCTCTCGGATCTTCAATTGATGGTACCTGATCGTATATCGATCTTGGAAAATACCTTATCTCCTTGCAATCTATCGAACAGATCATTGATCATCGGTAGTGGGTACTTGTTCTTGATCGTTACTTCATTCAATCCTCGATAATCAACAACCATTCTTAACGATCCATCCTTCTTCTCCACTAGAAGTACTGGCGAACCCCAAGGCGAAGAACTTGGGCGTATGAATCCTTTATCCAGTAACTCCTTAATCTGCCTCTTAATTTCCTCCAAATCCTTTGCGGTCATCCTATATGGTCTCTTAGAAATTGGCCCGATGCCTGGCAAAAGTTCAATCAAAAACTCTATATCTCTATCCGGTGGCATGCCAGGTAACTCCTCTGGAAACACATCCGGATAATCCTTCACTACTGGCACTTCCTCCTGTACAACTCCTAACGGGGAATTTAATCTACTCCTCTTTGACTCATGCCGGGATACATACTTCTTCTTCCTTCCGGCGTAGTAAGCAAAATGGTCTTGCTGGCACATTCAATATTCCCTTCATACTTAGATAACCAATCCATGCCTAATATCACATCCAGTCCTTGAGATTCCAATACTATTAGGTCCGAAGGGAAAATGTAATTACCAATCCTTAAGGGGAACTGATCACACCATGACCTAGCCATATACTCTGCTCCTGGTGAGGTTACTAACATGGGCGATTGCTAGGTGGCTTCTCACCCCTCGTTGGTTACCCCAAGTGGAAGGTTTGAGATGCAGTGTAGCAGAAGTTTTCCCTTGGTAATACCAAGGATCGATTTCCCAGAGACTCCCAGTTTCAACAAGAAGGTGTCAACTGCTAATGGCGCCGGATATTAGCAATCAACGTGGACCTGCACACAAATACAAATAACTTTGCTCCCAACGAGTACAGAGAGGTTGTCAATCCCTCCGGCCTTGTAGTTTACAAAGGATCAAACGCAAGTGATAATAGTGATAGGTATAATTACAATAGTAAGTAAATAGCGGAAAAGTAAATAGCGGATGTGATCAATGATGGTAATATGGACCGGAGTCTCATGATGTTCACTAGTGATGTCTCTCTCCCAAAATACGATAAAACAACTATGTGAGGTAAACGAATTACAGCTGGGCAATTGACAGGACCATGTGCGCAAACCAATACTGACTACATTGCAAGAAAGGTTGAGGTTCAAAGCATGGGCGGTACGCCAAAGTAAGTAGACCGAAATCCATCAATATCTACTACTAATCATCCACCTTGAGATATCTATCCAGAACATCTCGCTGGTATTAAGTTGCGAGCCCCACCCATAGTGTAAACTCAATGCAACAGACAACTGCATTAAAAGAACTTTGCGTAAAGTAAACAATCCTTGCACCCGCGGACACAAGCACTGTTGTTTTCCCCCTTGTGGCAACAGGACATCCCCTAGACTCATGTTTCTGTCACTCAAACTAGTCATCGAGGGGCATGAACCCACAATCAAGCATAACGTTCCCTCTTGGAGTCACTACCTACTGCTTGGCCAAAGCAATAAATAACAACGGAGAACATGCAAGAATTACTTACGAACATAAACATAAAAGAGGTGAATCAAATATATTACTCAAGCACAATCTGAACATAGTCTCATCATCCATCGGATCCCAGCAAACTCATCATAGCAACAGCATAAGGATTACATATGTGCCTCGATCATGTAGGTCAGCTCACGAGGACTAATTAGTGAAGCACAAGAACGGGAGGAGAACATCACATAGCTACTGGTCATGGACCCATGGTCCAAGGGAGACTACTCACAACTCATCCGGGAGGCGTCCATGGTGGTGGAGAAGCACCCGGTGGTGATCCTCCCCTCCGGCAGGGTGCCGGGAAGAGTTCTCCTGGTGCTCCCGATCTTGGAAGCGGCGGCGGCGGAACAGAGATGAGATCGCGAAAAGAGTTCCTGTTTCGAGGGTTTCGGGAGACGCTTTAAATATATGCCAAAGGGGGCATCGAGGAAGCCTCGGGGGGCCCAGGCGCCCCCCCGGCGCGGCCCAGGGGGCGCGCCACCAGGGCGCCTGGAGCCCTGGTGCCCCCCCCCCCCCCGGCTGTACTTCGGGCGCAAGGTAGGTTCTGGAACGCTGATTTTTTATATAATTTTTCTGGATTTTTCCTGGCAGTTCTCGTAACGTGAAAACCTGAAATACAAAAACAGCCGAAAACAGAAACTGGCACTGGGGTGCACTGAGTTAATAGGTTAGTCCAAATATGATCAAAAGTGTATGGAAGTGTATAAATATCATAGCAATATCACCCAAAAGAGGCATGGAGCAAGCAGAAATTATAGATACGTTTTGGACGTATCAACATCCCCAAGCTTAATTCCTGCTCGTCCTCGAGTAGGTAAATGATAACAAGAATAATTTATGTGGTGACATGCTATTAACCATATAGGACTTTTTCATAGTCATATGACAAAAGCTTACTGAGACAATGAATCTATAGTAATTAAGTTGCCTCATGAGAAAATCACAAAGAACTGAAAGTTTATAATATGATACTGAAACATCAAATAGATTTGCAATGAACATGATGTGCAAATATGATAAATTGATATCTAGCTTGCCCCCTTTAATGAAGCATAACATAAATGCAGGGGCACCTTCAAGGTTTAAGTGATGACTAGATACAATGATTTCAAAATAAACGATATCACAATCATGCAAAAGACAATGCTACTTTGGGACAATGCACATTACACTCAGAATGACAATCATGCTCTCAGTAGTTGGTGCTTTTAAAAGAAGGTGGAGACTCAACATAAAAGTAAAAGAATGGCCCTTCGTAGAGGGAAGCAGGGATTACTCATGTGCTAGAGCTTTTTATTTTGAAAACATAGAAACAATTTTGTCAACGGTAGTAGTACTTCATATGTGTTATGCATAAGACATCATATAAGTTGCAAGCCTCATGCATCGAATACCAATAGTGCTCGCACCTTGTCCTAATTAGCTCGGATTTCCATGGATTGTCATTGCATTACATATGTTTCAACCAAGTGTCACAAAGGGGTACCTCTATGTCACCTGTACAAAGGTCCAAGGAGATAGATCGCATTTGATTTCTCGTTTTTGATAGATCTCAACTTGAGGACATCCATACCGGGACAACATAGAAAATAGATAATGGACTCCTCTTAAATGCTTAAGCATATTCTCATAAGAGATTGAGGATTAATGTCCAAGCTAAAACTTCCACCATGATACATGGCTTTGGTTGGCGGCCCAATGTTCTTCTCTAACAATATGCATACTCAAACCATTCAACCCATGGCAAATCACCCTTACTTTAGACAAGACAAACATGCATAGCAACTCACATGATATTCAACAGAAGTGTAACAGTTGATGGCGTCCCCAAAAACATGGTTACCGCTCAGCAAGCAACTTATAAGAAATAAGACACATAAGCAACATATTCTTTAACACAATAGTTTTTAAGCTACTTTCCCATGAGCTATGTATTGCGAAAACTGAAGGTTTTAAAGGTAGCACATGTAAATTTACTTGGAGTGGCGGTGAAATACCACATATAGGTAGGTATGGTGGACTCATATGGCATAACTGGTTTAAAAGGATGTGGATGCACAAGCAGTCAGTCCGCTTAGTACAGGTGGAGGTTAGCAAAAGACTGGGAGCGACCAACTAAGAGAGCAATGACGGTCATAATCATGCAGAGCGACAAAGCAACATTGAATCAGGCATGGTAGTTATATCGCTACTCAGAAACAAAAGATCATCAAGGCTTGACAGACTTTCTTTACAGTCTTAAATATGCGTGAGCATACGCCAAGTCAATCAAAATAAATTCTTGAGGGAAGACATTACTAAACCATACCACATCATTGGCAAACAAATCATGTTGGTATTCCAATAACACATTGGGAACCCTCCAGCTATTTGAGACTAACCATAAGAAAACCTGAACTACTGAGCGCCATTATGCATGTAGCATCTTTATCATAGACATATTAACCAATGCAACGGAAGCAAACTCTCTTAATAAGGTGAGCATGATAATTAAAGAGAGTTCAAGCAACCAACTAAACAAAAGCTCTTTAAAAAGATAAGCATGAATACTAAGAGCAGAGCATGATAGTAGCTATTAAAAGACAAAGAACACACACAGCAAGGATAGACATGAAAATTCTATGTTATGTTCTAGGTAGAAGTGGAGCGTGTTTCTCTCCCACATAAAGAAAGCTGAGTTCCGACTCGTTATGAAAAACTAAAGAAAACTAAAAGCAAGACGCTCCAAGCATAGCACATAACACATGAAGTGATTAAAATATAGTGGAACGAAAGACAAACTGATAATGTTGATGGAGAAGGGGATGCACGAGGGCATCCCCAAGCTTAGACGCTTGAGTCTCCTTGAATATCTCTTGGGGGTGCATGGGGGCATCCCCAAGCTTGAGCGCTTGACACTCCTAAATCTTTTTATCATCTTCCCTCGCACACTTGAAAACTCCCTTCATACATAACTCATCATAATCTGATTAGCGAGGTTAGTACCCATAATAAAATAATTATACCTTGCTGGAAATAAAGATATTCTTGAAGGTCTACTGTTTCTCAAGATTGCCAAAAGGTTTTTGCAAAGAAAAAGCAAGCTCTTGGTTTGCAAAATGAAGGAAAAGCAAAACAGGACAGAATCTGTGAAAAACAGAACAGCAGGTAGTAATTGATTTGTTCGGGGCACTTCTGCAACTCTAATCAAAAAACTCAGAACAGATGCACGAAAGAAAATTATATAAATAACGCTGTCGAAAAAATTCAGACCAAAAAGATGATCTGGTGATTTTATACGAATTTTTCTATCCAAGGACAGAATCTGTTTCCTGGACAGCACCTCACAACTTTTGAACTTTCTAGCAATCAGAGGCTACACTTGGCACAAAATTGAAAAGCAAAGATACAATGATGATGCTAAAGTAGTAACAACATCAAGACACAACAAAAGCAAAATAAATTTATTCATGTGGGCTGCCTCCCAAAAGCGCTTTCTTTTATGCCTTTAAGCTAGGCATAATGCATAGAGATCAAGTTTTATCAAGAGTAAAAGAATAGCTAGCCCGTACAACGGACTCAAAAGGTAACTTGATCTTCTTTCGAGGGAAGTGTTCCATCCCTTTCTTGAGAGGAAACTGAAATTTTATATTACCCTCTTTCATGTCAATGATAGCACCAATGGTGCGCAAAAAGGGACATCCCAAAATAATTGGACAAGAAGGATCACATTCAATATCCATAATAGTAAAATCAACGGGAACATAATTATCATTGACAACGATAAGAACATCGTCGATCCTCCCCAAAGGTTTCTTTATGGAAGAATCAACGAGACGAACACCAAAAGAACAAGAATCATAAGGTTTCAATTTAAGCATATCATATATTCTTTTGGGCATAACAGAGGTACTAGCTCCAACATCACATAATGCATAGCAAGAGAAGTCATTCAATTTAATTTTTATCATAGGATCCCAACCATCTTCTAGCTTTCTAGGTATGGAGGCTTCTACTCTAAGTTTCTCCTCCCTAGCTTTGATAAGAGCATTAGTGATATGCTCAGTGAAGGCAAGGTGAAGCGTGCTAGTGCGGGGATCTCTAGACATCTTGTGAAGGAAATCAATAACTTCGGTAAGAGTGCAATTATCAAAATCAAGGTCACTAGCATCAAGTAAAGTGGTAGTGGTGTCCTTTAGGTTCACATGTTTGGTAGTTTCTATAGTCATAGCATCACCATTAATAGGTCCAATGGGACCAGGAGTACATTGGGTGCTAAGAGTTTGGATATCCTCAACAACTTGGATAGTAGCAACAGTGTGGTGGGTAGGAAGGCTCTTAATTCTATCCTCTTCCTCCCTTTCTCTAGCCCATCTCTCTTTAAGTTTAGCCATCATCCTAATATTTTCATTAATTTGCACTTGGGTAGCATTAATAGGAGTGACCTTCCTCTCTTCAAGAGGAGAAGTTTTAATTTTAAGCAATTCTATCTCATTGGCTAAATGGTCTACCTTCAAAGAGAGATCACCTAGCTTGTTTAGTTTTTCTTCTACACTATTATTAAAAGCTTTTTGGGTAGTGATGAAATCTTTAAGCATAATATCTAGTTCAGTAGTGGAGTTCCTGGTGCTAGGATAAGCATTGTTGTTAAAATTGTTTCTAGAGATAAAGTTCACATCTACTTGTTCTTGAGCAATCAAAGAATTTAAAGGAACATCACGAGGATCAACAGAGGATTGCTTCGAAAGTAGAGACATGATCAAGTCAACTTTTTCATTAAGTGAGGAAATCTCCTCGACAGAGTTTACCTTCCTACCTGTTGGAGCGCGTTCGGTGTGCCATTGGGAATAGTTGGTCATCATCTCATCGAGAAGCTTCATGGCAGCACCAAGTGTAGTTGACATAAAAGTTCCTCCCGCGGCCGAATCTAACAAGTTCCGCGAGGTAAAGTTCTAGCCTGCATAAAAAGTTTGGATAACCATCCAAGTAGTCAAACCATGAGTAGGGCAGTTCTTGATAAGAGATTTCATACGTTCCCAAGCTTGGGCAACGTGTTCATTATCCAATTGTTTAAAATTCATTATGTTACTTCTCAGTTGGATAATTTTAGCAGGTGGATAGTATTTTCTGATAAAAGCATATTTGCACTTGTCCCATGAATCTATGCTATTTCTAGGCAAAGACTGAAACCAAATTTTAGCTCCTCCTCTCAAGGAGAAAGGAAAAAGCTTAAGCTTAACAATATCACCATCTATTTCTTGGTACTTTTGCATATCACAAAGTTCAACAAAGTTGTTCAAGTGTAAAGCAGCAGCATCTCCAGCACCGGAGAATTGATCTTTCATGACTAAATTCAGTAAAGCAGGTTTAATTTCATATGAAGGTGCTGAAGTGGCAGGTGTAGTGATAGGTGTGCTGATAAAGTCATCGTTGTTGTGACTAGTGAAGTTACACAACTTGGTGTTCTCGGTGGAACCCATTGTAGCAAGCAAGCAAGATAACTATTTTTGTGATTTTCGATAAAAGATACTAAAGCAAAAACTGAAAGGTAAACTAACAAGACTAAAAGCAAAGGTAAAAGATGGCGTGCAACTCCCCTATCCTGAAGAGTGGAGTCCCCGGCAACGGCGCCAGAAATTGCTTTGCTAGGTGGCTTCTCACCCCTCGTTGGTTACACCAAGTGGAAGGTTTGAGATGCAGTGTCGCAGAAGTTTTCCCTTGGTAATACCAAGGATCGATTTCCCAGAGACTCCCAGTTTCAACAAGAAGGTGTCAACTGCTAATGGTGCCGGATATTAGCAATCAACGTGGACCTGCACACAGATACAAATAACTTTGCTCCCAACGAGTACAGAGAGGTTGTCAATCCCTCCGGCCGTGTAGTTTACAAAGGATCAAACGCAAGTGATAATAATGATAGGTATAATTGCAATAGTAAGTAAATAGCGGAAAAGTAAATAGCGGATGTGATCAATGATGGTAATATGGACCGGAGTCTCATGATGTTCACTAGTGATGTCTCTCTCCCAAAAGACGATAAAACAGCTATGTGAGGTAAACGAATTACAGCTGGGCAATTGACAGGACCATGTGCGCAAACCAATGTTGACTACATTGCAAGAAAGGTTGAGGTTCAAAGCATGGGCGGTACGCCAAAGTAAGTAGACCGAAATCCATCAATATCTACTACTAATAATCCACCTTGAGATATCTATCCAGAACATCTCGCTGGTATTAAGTTGTGAGCCCTACCCATAGTGTAAACTCAATGCAATAGACAACTGCATTAAAGAACTTTGCGTAAAGTAAACAATCCTTGCACCCGCGGACACAAGCACCGTTGTTTTCCCCCTTGTGGCAACAACACATCCCCTAGACTCATGTTTCTGTCACTCAAACTAGTCATCGAGGGGCATGAACCCACAATCAAGCATAACGTTCCCTCTTGGAGTCACTACCTACTGTTTGGCCAAAGCAATAAATAACAACGGAGAACATGCAAGAATTACTTACGAACATAAACATAAAAGAGGTGAATCAAATATATTACTCAAGCACAATCTGAACATAGTCTCATAATCCATCGGATCCCAGCAAACTCATCATAGCAACAGCATAAGGATTACGTATGTGCCTCGATCATGTAGGGCAGCTCACGAGGACTAATTAGTGAAGCACAAGAATGGGAGGAGAACATCACATAGCTACTGGTCATGGACCCATGGTCCAAGGGAGACTACTCACAACTCATCCGGGAGGCATCCATGGTGGTGGAGAAGCTCCCGGTGGTGATCCTCCCCTCTGGCAGGGTGCCGGGAAGAGTTCTCCTGGTGCTCCCGATCTTGGAAGCGGCGGCGGCGGCGGAACAGAGATGGGATCGCGAAAAGAGTTCCTGTTTCGAGGGTTTCGGGAGACGCTTTAAATATATGCCAAAGGGGGGCATCGGGGAAGCCTCGGGGGGCCCAGGCGCCCTGGTG
>LR738714.1:53467997-53595945 GCA_902687465.1 Secale cereale | reverse complement strand
CCCCCCCCCGGTGTCCTCCTTCCTCCTATATAAGTCTACATACCCCGAAACCTTCAACAACAGAGAGAAAACCCTAATTCCACCCCCGTAACCTTCCGTTCCTGTGAGATCCCATCTTGGAGCCTGTTCCGGAGCTCCACCGGAGGGGGATCCATCACGGAGTTCTTTATCATCATCATCATCGCCCTCACCATGAGTTGTGAGTAGTTTACCAATGACCTTCGGGTCCATAGCTAGTATCTAGATGGCTTCTTCTCTCTCTCTGGATCTCAATACAAAGTTCTCCTCGGTCTTCGAGGAGATCTATTCGATGTAATCTCTTTTTGCGGTGTGTTTGTCGAGATCCGATGAATTGTGAGTTTCCTGAGCGTGATTTCCTGAGCGTGATTTCCTCCAAAAATATCTCTCGCGAAGGTTTCATTCCGTTTGGACTCCGTTTGATATTCCTTTTCTTCAAAACCCTGAAATAGGCAAAAAAAACAGCAATCTAGACTGGGCCTTTGGGTTAGTAGGTTAGTCCCAAAATTGATACAAAAGTGAATGATAAAGCCCATTAAACATCCAAGACTTCATAAATAATAGCATGGAACAATCAAAAATTATAGATACGTTGGAGACGTATCAAGCATCCCCAAGCTTAATTCCTGCTCGTCCTCGAGTAGGTAAATGATAAAGAAAGAATTTTTGATGTGGAATGCTAACCAACATAGTTTTTCAATGTAATTCTCTTAATTGTGGCATGAATGTTAAGATCCGAAAGATTCAAGATAAAAGTTTATATTGACATAAGAAATAACAATACTTCAAGCAATACTAACAGAGCAATCATGTCTTCTCAAAATACTATGGCTAAAGAAAGTTATCCCTACAAAATCATATAGTGTTGGCTATGCTCCCTTGTTATCACACAAAATATTCATATTATGTACAACCCCGATTTCAGCCAAGCATTTGTTTTCATGCTCTATCTTTTCAAACCTTTCAACTTTCATGCAATACGTGAGCGTGAGCCATGGATATAGCACTATGGGTGGAATAGAGGTGGTTGTGGAAACGACAAAAAGAGGGAGATAGTCTCACATCGACTGGGCGTATCAACGGGCTATGGAGATGCCCATCAATAGATATCAATGTGAGTGAGTAGGGATTTCCATGCAACGGATGCACTGGAGCTAAATATGAATGAAAGCTCAACAAAAGAAACTAGTGGGTGTGCATCCAACTTGCTTGCTCACGAAGACCTAGGGCATTTGAGGAAGCCCATCGTTGGAATATACAAGCCAAGTTCTATAACGAAAATTCCCACTAGTATATGAAAGTGACTAAGCATGAGACTATCTACAATGAAGATCATGGTGCTATTTTGAAGCACAAGTGTGGAAAAAGATAGTAGCAATTCTCCCTTTTTCTTTTCTTTTTTTTCTTTTTCTTTTTTTCTTTTTTTTTGGGCCTTACTTTTTTCTTTGGCCTTTCCTTTTTTTTCTTTTTTTTGCGGAGGGGCTTTATAGATTCAGCCTTTCCTCCCATGGGACAATGCTCTAAAATGATGATCATCGCACTTTCATTACAACAAGATATTACAACAAGATATTACAACTAGATACTACTACAACAAAGTATGACTCTATATGAATGCCTTCGGCGGTGTACCGCTATGTGCAATGAAACAAGAGTGACATGTATTATAAATTATGCATGGTGGCCTTGCCACAAATACAATGTCAACTACATGATCATGCATGGAAATATGACAATATGATGTCTGTCATATAAACGGAACGGTGGAAAGTTGCATGGCAATATATCTCGGAATGGCTATGGAAATGCCATGATAGGTAGGTATGGTGGCTGTTTTGAGGAACAATATGGTGGCTGTTTTGAGGAAGGATATATAGTGGGCTTATGGCACCGGCGAAAGTTGCGCGGTACGAGAGAGGCTAGCAATGGTGGAAGGGTGAGAGTGCGTATAATCCATGGACTCAACATTAGTCATAAGAACTCATATACTTATTGCAAAAATTTACGAGTCATCAAAACAAAGCAATCGACGCATGCCCCTAGGATGAGGTTGGTAGGAGTTATCCATCGCGCGCCCCCGACCTCCACACAAAGGTTGACACTCTACAAATACCCCATGCTTTAACTTAGTCACACAACGGTTCACCATACGTGCATGCTACGGGAATCACTAACCATAACACAAGTATTTATCAGTTTCATAATAACTCCACTAGCATGACTTTAATATCACTATCCTCATGTCTCAAAACAATTATCAAGCATCCAACATCTCTTTCTATTCAATGCACTTGATGTGAAATTTTTTACTACATTGCCATTGGATGTTTATCATGTGAAGACTAGTTTCTTTAGCGTAAACACTTTACCATGCTGTTTTAATAGACTCTCAAATAGATATAAGTGAAGCATAGAGTTCAAAAATTTCTACAAAATATTACCACCACCATGCTCTAAAAGATATAAGTTAAGCACTAGAGCAAAAACTATTCAACTCAAAAGATATAAGTGAAGCACATAGAGTGTTCTAACAATTTCTAGGCCATATTTAACTCTCTAAAATAGGTATGTCCAGCAAGGATGATTGTGGCAAACTAACAAGCAAAGACTCAAATTATACAAGACGCTCCAAGCAAAACACATAACATGTTGCGAATAAAAATATAGCTCCAAGTATAGTTACCGATGGATGAAGACGAAAGAGGGGATGCCTTCCCGAGGCATCCCCAAGCTTAGGGTCTTGATTATCTTGAATTTACTTGGGGTTACATGGGCATCCCCAAGCTTAGGCCTTTGCTACTCCTTGTTCCATAGTCCATCAAAGCAATACTCAAAACTTGAAAACTTCACAACACAAAACTTAGACAAAAATTCTCGTGAGCTCCGTTAGTAAGAGAAAGCAAACCACTACTCAAAGGTACAGCAAGGAATTAATTCTTTGTTTTTATTGGTGTTAAACCTACTGTACTCCAACTTCTCTATGGTTCATATCCTCCAATATTACTCATAGATGTATCGGAATAAGCAAACAACACACGAAAAAGAGAATCTGTCAAAGACAGAACAGTCTGTAGTAATCTGCAGGGTTTGCCTACTTATGGAACTCCAAAAAATTCAAACTAAATTGTTAAATTTGTGCAATTCGTCTACCAATCAGCAGAAAAAAGAATCAACTAAAAATCATGCTCCAGTAAAATCCCACGACTACTTTAGCGAGCGCTCACGATTCTGTTTTCACAGCTAGATCATATAAACTTCACACAAGTCTTACCAAAGGTTCTACTTGGCACAAACACTAAACAAAACATGAAACCACATCTAATCAGAGGTTACATGAAATATTTATTCCCTAACAGCAACAAAAGCAAAAAAACATAAAATTGGGTTGCCTCCCAACAAGCGCTATCGTTTTACGCCCCTAGCTAGGCACGATACAAGATAAATCTAGGTATTGCCATCTTTGGAAGGCAATCCATAAGTGGCTCTCATGATAGATTCATATGGTAATTTAATTTTCTTTCTAGGAAATTGTTCCATGCCTTTCCTTAACGGAAATTGGAATCTAATATTTCCTTCCTTCATATCAATAATTGCACCAATCGTTCTAAGGAAAGGTCTACCAAGAATAATAGGACATGAAGGATTGCAATCTATATCAAGAACAATGAAATCTACGGGCACATAATTCCTATTGGAAAAAATAAGAACATCATTAATTCTTCCCATAAGTTTCTTAATAGTGGAATCCGCAAGATGCAAATTTAAAGAACAATCATCAAGCTCATGGAACCCTAGCAAATCACACAAAGTTTTTGGGATAGTGGAGACACTAGCACCCAAATCACATAAAGCATAGCATTCATGATCTTTTATTTTTTTGTATTTTATAGTATATTCCCATTCATCATAAAGCTTTCTAGGGATAGAAACTTCCAACTCAACTTTTTCTTCATAAGATTGCATCAAATCATCAACTATATGTTTAGTGAAAGCTTTATTTTGACTATAAGCATGCGGAGAATTTAGCACGGATTGCAACAAGGAAATACAATCAATCAAAGGGCAGTTATCATAATTGAATCCCTTGAAATCCAAAGTAGTAGGTTCATCACTATGCAAAGTTTTAATCTCTTCGTTCCCACTTTTAGCAATTTAGCATCAAGATCTAAAAACTCCAAATCATTAGGACACCTTAAAGCAGAATCATCTCCAATCCTATTCTCCTCAAGATTAATACTAGAAAACAAGGATCTAATAGGAGACACATCAATAACTTTTAGATCTTCATCTTTATTTTCACGATAGGTAGAAGAACACGATTTAATATAATCTTTTCTTTTAGCACGCATTCTAGAGGTTCTTTCTTTGCATTCATCAATGGAAATTATCATGGCTTTGAGAGACTCGTTGATATCATGCTTAGGTGGGATAGATCTAAGTTTCAAAGAATCAACATCAAGAGTAATTATATCCACACTTCTAGCCAATTCATCAACCTTAAGCAATTTCTCTTCAAGCATAGCATTGAAATTCTTTTGCGAGATCATAAACTCCTTAACACTAGTTTCAAATTCAGAAGGCATCTTTTCATAAGAGTTGTTGTAGGAATTACCATAATTATTAGAGGAATTACTAGGAAAAGGCCTAGGATTAAAATTACCTCTATAAGCATTGTTACCAAAATTATTCCTACCAACAAAATTCACATCCAAAGATTCATTATTATTCTCAATCAAAGTGGACAAAGGCATATCATTAGGATCAGAAGAAGCATTCTTAGCAGCAAACAATTTCATAAGTTCATCCATTTTGCCATTCAAAACACTAATTTCTTCGATAGCATGCACTTTTTTACTAGTAGATCTTTCGGTGTGCCATTGAGAATAATTAACCATAATATTATCTAGGAGTTTGGTAGCTTCTCCTAAGGTGGTTTCCGTGAAAGTGCCTCCGGCGGCCGAGTCTAAAAGATTTCTAGAAGCAAAATTCAAGCCAGCATAAAATTTCTGAATAATCATCCATAGATTCAAACCATGTGTAGGGCAATTACGTATCATCAATTTCATTCTCCCCCAAGCTTGTGCAACATGCTCATGATCTAGTTGCTTAAAATTCATGATATCGTTTCTAAGAGAGATGATCTTAGCAGGAGGGAAATACTTAGAGATAAAAGCATCTTTGCACTTATTCCACAAATCAATACTATTTCTAGGCAAAGAGGAGAACCAAGTTTTAGCATGATCTCTAAGTGAAAACGGAAATAACTTCAATTTAACAATATTGTTATCTGTATCCCTCTTCTTTTGCATATCACACAAATCAACAAAGTTGTTTAGATGGGTAGCGGCATCTTCACTAGGAAGGCCGGAGAATTGATCTTTCATGACAAGATTCATGTAATGCCGAGTATGCGACTATGTCTCCCACGTGTCAAGGCACGACTTAAAGACATAAGCGCATACTAGAATGATCTCAAGTATGGTATCATTGCACATCTCATCTAAAATATAGGGATGAAAGAGTAAAATAGTTGGCTTACACTCGCCACGTCACACAATGAATACAATAACATACATCCATCCAAATAATACAGGGTCCGACTACGGACGAACCAAACGAGAAAAGATACCACAACCACAAGTCCTAATCGCCCCTAGTAGGAACCACTACTGATCGTCAAAACACGTCACATACATACGGCCAAGCTCTTCATCGAACTCCTAGTGAAGTTCTGAACCATCTCCTGCACTGTTCTCAGCGGTACCTGCATCAGGTGTGTGTTGAATCTGTGAGCCACGAGGACTCAGCAATCCCGTTCCTGGGTATCAAAACTACTAAAGCCTTAGGTGAGGAATGGCTATAAAAGTGTCTGCAGCAAGCACTAAGCATCTAGCTTAAGAGTTTAGAGAGAGAAGAGAACAAGTGCCAACGGTCGCCAAGTTGATCAAGAAGTGATCCTAGCTACTCCGATCAAACATAACCCCACCGTGTTCACTTCCCAAAGCCCTTCGGAAAGAGACCATCATGGTTACTCACACAGGTAGTGTATTCTTATTAATATGGTGTCAAGTTATCTACAATCAGATATTAACAAATTCCCATCTACCACATAACTGTGGGCACGACTTTCGAAAGATCAAAACCCTGCGGGGGTGTCCCAACTTAGCCCATCACAGGCTCACGGTCTGCGAAGTCGCAACTCCATGTTGGGAAGACCCGAGTATTCTCGGAATCCCGTGCTCAAGATATTTCGACAAAGGTAAAACTAATCCAGCGAGACCTCCCGGCGTGCTGACATCCTGATAGTAACTGCGCGTATCTCGTCGCAGGCCACGACCGGATGGGCGATGCTACAGGTTATACCAGCCCTCGAGTTTCCACAAGGTGGCCCTGCAGGACCCCCGTTTGGGACCAACACCATCAGCACTGGCCCCCCTGTATGTAGAAGAATCCTAGGGGACATGACCCCCTATGCAATTAATCAATTAACTTTTTATTATGAGGCAAATTAAAACCAAAGTTGGGCCTTGCTGGAAAAGCTTTAAGCAGTGTAATTTATCAAAGGGGGCCCATTAACCCCAACCGTGTTAGGAATGCAAAATCAAGGAACATAACACCGGTTTATCTGTTCCTAAGGTGGCATGAGTGGAACAAAACACCGAGCAAAAGGCCAAGCCTTCCACCCATTGCCAAGTATATAGGTGTGTTAATATATTTAAGAGATATTGTGAAATTCTAACAACAAGTTCCAACATGGAGCAATCTTCATCTTCACCTGCAACTAACAACGCTATAATAGGGGCTCAGCAAGCGGGTAACATAGCCAAACAACGGTTTGATGGGAAGGTGGCAAAGGTTAGAGGTTTCATGGCAAAAATAGGAGGCTGACAAACAAGAACAGGCATCGAGACATATCTAAAGAGCGAGACAACTAGCATAGGCAAAGATAGAGGTGATATCTGGGAATGGTCATCTTGCCTGGGATTCCGCAAGGAAGAAGACAAGTCCAAGAAGTAGTCGAACAAATTCTCACAACCCCGGAACGAACCCGAAGCTAACGAGAGAAGCAAACCGGAAAGAAGCAAACAACACGGTAAACACACAAGCATAAACATGGCATACAATGCACATCCAAGTATGATGCATGTCCGGTTTAAATATGCATGGCATGGCAAAGTGCACAAACAATACTACAAGTTAAGTGGAGCTCAATATGCAATGAGTTGCATATTGACAAAATACCACATTTTATTTATTTAGTTGACTCTCGTTTATGTAGACAACAATTTTAAATGTTATTAACATGGCAAGTGGTGAGGCATATGTAAACTATCTATTTAGGCATTTTAAATGAGGTCGGAATAGCAAATAACAATTCCGGAAAAAAATCCCCATGTCATATTTAGCAATTTTAATGCAACCAACCATTTTAAACATTTTAAGGTTGTTATTATGATGCGGATGACATTTGCAAGTTTTTATGCAATTTTTGGTTAAAAGTTGACATGAACATGTTAGAAAGCATTTGCCACCATGGTGGAAAGAAAGGGGTGCCAGGGCGGCGAAAATGGAAACGGTGCCACGGCAACGTTCCGATGATCCGACAACTCGTCGAGATGCCGATGCAAAAGAAAAGGTGGCGGAACGTGTCAAGCAAGATGATGGGGCGCTCCCGGTAATCGGGTTCCCACGGGTCGGCGACAAAAGAGGGGCACAACGGACACGATGCAAACAAGGGATGCAGCTCATACAACCACATTCGTTCATGGGCGTCGTCTCGGGGTTATACCTTTGGAGCGTGCGTTTTCGGAGCGGTTCGAGTCGTCGAGGGAAGTAGTGGAAGGTGACGTTCTCGAGAGGGTAGTGGAAGTAGTGGTACACGGCGATTGTAGTGGTACTCGTTTTGTAGCCGTTCACGTTTCTGTAGATGTTCGCGTCACGGCGACGGTAGTCGACGGTAGTGTTACACATGTCGTAGAGGAACTTGTCGTTTCGGTCCGTAGTCGTTCGGCGTAGCGGTACTCGTTTTGTATATGTTCATGTCGTCGTGTCGTGGTACTTGACGATTCCGAAGACCGCGGTAGAGGTACTTGACGTGCCATCGTGTAGTCGTACTCGAGGGTCGTCATGGTACTCGTTCAAGTAGTAGTCGTACACGTGTCGTAGTCGAACTTGATGGATCCGAGGGCTCCGAGCGTGCGTCATGGTACTTGTCACAAACCACATCGGATGTAGTCGTGCATCTTGAAGAGGAACTTGGCGTTTCTCCCTGTTCGGTAGTCGTCCGACTCGGCATCAACAGCAACAGTCACAGAGGTACACGGGGACAACAGAGACCACTGACAAGGGATGGCGGCTACCGGGGCTGATACAGGAGACTCAGGCCCGAGGAAGAAGACAGCAGCAATGCGATCTCCGACGAGAAGCCGGAGCAGAGGAGGTTGGGGTTGAGCACGGGGAGGCTAGACGAGGAAGCAGTGGCTTGGTGAGCTCCAGCCATGGCGGGGTCGGACGCGGGCGTTGGGGCCCTACTCCGACAAGGCGGACGAGGGAGAGGCGTGGTCGTCAGCACGGCGCCGCGGAGCTGGCTCGCGGCTGACCTGCAGGGAACGCGGCGTCCACGGTGGAGGTCAGGAGGCCGGCGAGGCGGGGCCCTCGGACTCGAGCGGTGGCGAGGCTCGGCTTCGGAGGAGGTCAGGCACCGCGGTGGTCTGAGGTGGTGGTGGAAGGGCGCGACGGCGCGGAGGCGCGCAACCGAGGCCAGCGGCGGCTGCGCTAGGTGGCAGAGCGAGGCGCGCCTCCTGGCGCGATTCGTCGCCGGCGAGGCGGGAGAAGGAGGCGGGGCTGAGGCGACGGGGTAGGAGAGGTCGAGCGGGGCGTGGGCGAAGGGAGAGCGAGGGGATCGATCAGGGGGAGGCGCGGTCGAGGGAGGAGAAGAAGGGCGCTGGAGAACGAGCGAGAGGAAGAGATGGTGGTGCTGGAGGGAGAGAGCGATGGGGAGCAGTCGGGCTAGGGGTCGCTAGGGTTAGGAGGGCACGGGCTTGGAGGCCTTGGGCCAGATGGCTGCAGGAGTTGGGCCTAGGGGGGTGCTGGCGGCTGGGAGCACGCCAAGCTGCGGCTAGGCCTTGGCTGGGCTTGGTTGCTTCTCTCCCCCTCTTCTACTGTTGTTTTCCCAAAAAAAATAGAAAAACAACAAAGAAGAAAAGAAAAGAAAGGAGGTGCTGGGGATAGAATTTGGGCATACAACTAATTTTCCCAGACTCATAAAAATGAGCTAGAACCAGGGAAATTAGCTGTGGCATGGGAGTGAAGTTTGGATTCAAACTTATTTGAATTAAATTCAAATAGTTTGAACTAGGACTAGGTTTTAGAAGTGACCAAAAATGCTCGGATTTTTGGAGGAACCTCGATAAAAGGAGAAAGAACTATAGACAAGGTTTGGAGGGGAAACTTGAAGCAAAAGAGGCATGGGAATATTTGCAAGTGTGTTTCGGTGATCCCAAACTAATGGGATATTTTATTATAGCTCCCTAAATATTGGGAGGATATGTTATAAAGAGAAGTCATCCTTCCCTCGATTTAAATAGATCAAACGATCTATGCAATTTATTTAGTTGAGATGCAAAGATTAATGACAGGATGGAATGATGACATGATGCAATGCACAATAAAATAGAGCAAGCAAATAAGAAACACACGGTGAAACCCAAAATAGCTGGAAGTCTTCTGGAGCATCGGTCTTGGGGCGTCACAATTCAACAAAGCAGCATTGATCTCACAAGATTCAGCATCGGTAATAGGAGCAATCGGAGTGCTAATAAAGTCATTGTTGTTGTTATTGGAGAAGTCACACAATTTGGTATTGTTTTGAGCCATAGTGACAAGCAAGCAATCAAACACACACAAGCAAACAAGAGGCAAGCGAAAAACACACGGCGGAAGAAGGGCAAATAAAACGGCAAGGGTGAAGTGGGGGAGAGGAAAACGAGAGGCAAATAAATGTAATGTGAACGATAAGGGTTTGTGATAGGTACTTGGTATATGACTTTTGCGTAAGCCTCCCAGGCAACGGCGCCAGAAATTCTTCTTGCTACCTCTTGAGCTTGCATTGTATTCCCTCAAAGAGGAAAGGGAGATGCAGCATAGTAGCGTAAGTATTTCCCTCAGTTTTTGAGAACCAAGGTATCGATCCAGTAGGAAACCACGCGCGAGTCCCTCGCACCTGCACAAACAAATAAGACCTTCGCAACCAACGCGATAAGGGGTTGTCAATCCCTTTACGGTCACTTACGAGAGTGAGATCTGATAGAGATGATAACTATATTTTTGGTATTTTTAGTCTAATAAAACAACAAATAAAAGCAGTAAAAGTAAAGTAGATGTAGATTGATATGTTGAGAATAGACCCGGGGGCCATAGTTTTCTCTAGTGGCTTCTCTCACGATAGCGGTATTCTACGGCGGGTAAACAATTACTGTTGAGCAATTGATAGAAAAGCGAATAATTATGAGACTATCTAGGCATGATCATTGTATATATGCATCACATCGAGACAAGTAGACTGACTCCTGCCTGCATCTACTACTATTACTCCACACATCGACCGCTATCCAGCATGCATCTAGTGTATTGAGTTCATACGAACAGAGTAACGCCTTAAGCAATATGACATGATGTAGAAGGATAAACTCAAGCAATATGATGTAAACCCCATCTTTTTATCCTCGATGGCAACAATACAATACCTGCCTTGCTGCCCCTACTGTCACTGGGAAAGGACACCGCAAGATTGAGCCCAAAGCCAAGCACTTCTCCCATTGCAAGAAATATAGATCTAGTAGGCCAAACCAAACCAATAGTTCGAAGAGACTTGCAAGGATATTATGAGCACACATAAAAAGTTCAGAGAAGAACCAAATATCTTTCATAGATAACCTTGATCATAAACTCACAATTCATCGGATCTCGACAAACACACCGCAAAAAGAGATTACATCAAATAGATCTCCTCGAAGGCCGAGGAGAACTTTGTATTGAGATCCAGAGAGAGAAGAAGCCATCTAGATACTAGCTATGGACCCGAAGGTCTATGGTAAACTACTCACAACTCATGGTGAGGGCGATGATGATGATGATGAAGGCCTCCGTGATGGATCCCCCTCCCGGAACAGGCTCCAAGATGCGATCTCCACGGGAACAGAAACTACGGCGGTGGAATTAGGGTTTTCTCTCTGCGTATGGAGTTTCTGGGGTACGTAGGTATATATAGGAAGAAGGAGGGCACCGGGGGCCGTGTGGGTCAGCCTCGAGGAAGGGGCGCGCCCCCCACCCTCGAGGGCAGGCCTTCTGCTCCCTGACTTGGTCCTGATGTTTCCCGAGCGTGATTTCCTCCAAAAATATCTCTCGCGAAGGTTTCATTCCGTTTGGACTCCGTTTGATATTCCTTTTCTGCAAAACCCTGAAATAGGCAAAAAAACAGCAATCTGGACTGGGCCTTTGGGTTAGTAGGTTAGTCCCAAAAATGATACAAAAGTGAATGATAAAGGCCATTAAACATCCAAGACTTCATAAATAATAGCATGGAACAATCAAAAATTATAGATACGTTGGAGACGTATCAACAAGCCAAGTTCTATAATGAAAATTCCCACTAGTATATGAAAGTGACAAAACAAGAGACTCTCTATCACGAAGATCATGGTGCTAGTTTGAAGCACAAGTGTGGAAAAGGATAGTAGCATTGTCCCTTCTCTCTTTTCTCTCATTTTTTAGAGGGGCTTTCTCTTTTTTTATTAGCCCCTCTCTATATTTTTTTTGGGCCATCTCTTTTTTTATTTTGCCTTTCCTCACATGGGACAATGCTCTAATAATGAAGATCATCACACTTTTATTGACTTACAACTCAAAGATTACAACTCGAAGCTAGAACACAATATGACTCTATGTGAATGATAATGAAGCATGTCATATGAACGGAACGGTGGAAAGTTGCATGGCAATATATCTCAGAATGGCTATGGGAATGCCATGATAGGTAGGTATGGTGGCTGTTTTGAGGAAGGTATATGGTGGGTGTATGGTACCAGCGAAAGTTGCGCGGTACAAGAGAGGCTAGCAATGGTGGAAGGGTGAGAGTGCGTATAATCCATGGACTCAACATTAGTCATAAAAAACTCATATACTTATTGCAAAAATCTACGAGTAATCAAAAAAAGTATTCAACACATGCTCCTAGGGGAAGGGTTGCTAGGAGTTAACCATCGCGCGATCCCTTCCTCCACACAAAGGATGACACTCAATAAATAAATCATGCTCCAACTTTGTCACATAGCGGTTCACCATTCGTGCATGCTACAGGAATCACAAACTTTAACACAAGTATTTCTTGAATTCATAATTACTCCACTAGCATGACTCTAATATCACCATCCTCATATCTCAAAACAATCATCAAGTATCAAACTTCTCATCATATTCAATGCACTTTATGAAAGTTTTTACTATACCCATCTTGGATGCCTATCATATTAGGACTAGTTTTATAACCAAAGCACATTACCATGCTGTTCTAAAAGACTCTCAAAATAATATAAGTGAAGCATGAGAGTTCATCTATTTCTTCAAAATAAAACCACCGTCGTGCTCTAAAAAGATATAAGTGAAGCACTAGATCAAATGGCAAACTACTCTGAAAGATATAAGTGAAGATCAATGAGTCGTCGAATAATTATGTAACTATGTGAAGAATCTCTAACATTCAAGAATTTCAGATCTTGGAATATTATTCAAACACCAAGCAAAACAAAATAAAATAACTTGACACTCCAAGCAAAACACATATCATGTGGTGAATAAAAATATAGCATCGAGTATAGTTACCGATAGATGAAGACGAAAGAGGGGATGCCTTCCCGGGGCATCCCCAAGCTTAGGCTTTTGGTTGTCCTTGAATTTTACCTTGGGGTGCCTTGGGCATCCCCAAGCTTAGGCTCTTGCCACTCTTTGTTCCATGGTCCATCAAAGCCATACTCAAAACTTGAAAACTTCACAACAGAAAACTTAGGCAAAAATCTCGTGAGCTCCGTTAGTATAAGAAAACAAACCACCACTCAAAGGTACTGGAATGAACTCATTCTTTGTTTATATTGGTGTTAAACCTATTGTATTCCAACTTCTCCATGATTCATACCCCCCGATACTACTCATAGATTCATCAAAATAAGCAAACAACACACGAAAAATAGAATCTGTCAAAAACAGAATAGTCTGTAGTAATATGTAACTTTTGAATACTTCTGTAACTCCAAAAAAAATTAAATATATTGGTAAACGTGAGGAATTTGTCTATTAATCATCTATAAAAAGAATCAACTAAAAAGAACTCTCCAGTAAAAAATTACAGCCAATCTCGTGAGCGCTAAAGCTTCAGTTTTTTACAGCATGATCATATAAACTTCACACAAGTCTTCCCAAAGGTTCTAGTTGGCACAAACACTAATTAAAACATAAAAACACATCTAAACAGAAGATAGATGCAATATTTATTCTTAAACAGAAGCAAAAACAAAGAAAATAAAGTTGGGTTGCCTCCCAACAAGCGTTATCGTTTATAGCCATTAAGATAGGCTTGAGAATTCAATGATGCTCACATGGAAGATAAGAATTGAAGCAGAAAGAGAGCATCATATAGCATGTGAAAATAACATCTTAGTCTAACATACTTCCTATGCATAGGCATTTTATAGTAAAACAAATTAGAAAGACAAGCAAGATCTAGCATATGCAAGGAAGAAGAAAGAAACAAGATCAGTCTCAGCATGAAGAGAGGTAAATTAATAACATGAAGATTTCCACAACCATATTTTCCTCTCTCATAATAATTGCATGTAGGATCATAAGCAAATTCAACAATATAGCTATCACAAAACATATTATCAACACGATCCGCATGCATAGGAAGTTGACACTCTTCCAAAATAGTGGGAGCAACATTAACTAAAGTCATGACCTCTCCAAACCCACTTTTATAAAAAAAAATCCACAAGATTGAAAATTCTCCAAATATGTGGGATCTAAAGTTGACGCTCTTCCAAGCCCACTTTCAATATTATTGCAAACATTATTATCAATATCATATATATCATAGGGATTAAATAAATTTTCAATATCATAAGAAACATCACCCCAATCATGATCATTGCAACAAGCAGTGGACATAGCAATACTAGCATCCCCAAGCATAGGGTTTTGCATATCATTAACACAATTGTCATCAATAGAATTTATAATAACATCATTGCAATCATTCTTTTCATTTAAGGAGCTACCGTGAATTACTTCATAAATTTCTTCTTTCAACACTTCATCACAAATTTTAGACTCACAAATTTCAAGCAAAACCTCATAATGATAAGTGCACGCAACTCACCAGCAATTGGTTCATCATAATTGGATCTCTTAAAAAGATTAGCAAGTGGATGAGGATCCATAATTTAGCAAGCGAAGATGCAAGCTAATAGAGGGCACATAGCAACACAAGCAAACAGAAAGATGAACGGAAGAGGGCGAATAAAACGAAGAAGGTGAAGTGGGGGAGAGGAAAACGAGAGGCAAATAATGTAGTGCGAAGGATAAGGGTTAGTGTTATGTACTTGCTATATGACTTTTGCGTAGATCTCCCCGGCAACGGCACCAGAAATTCTTCTGGCTACTTCTCGAGCTTGCGTTGTTTTCCCTCGAAGAGGAAAGGGTGATGCAGCACATTAGCGTAAGTATTTCCCTCAGTTAATGAGAACCAAGGTATCAATCCAGTAGGAGACCATGAGCGAGTCCCTCGCACCTACACAAACAAATAAGAACTTCGCAGCCAACGCGATAAGGGGTTGTCAATCCCTTCACGGTCACTTACGAAAGTGAGATCTGATAGATAGGATAGTATAATGTTTTTGATATAAGAACAAAAAGTAAATAAAGCAAAGTAAAAGTAGATGGAAGATTAATATGTTGACAATTGTAACATCCCAAATTTTCGTATTTGGAATGTTAATAGGATCATTCTTTTACATCATGTTTTCTATTATTATCTTGAAATTTCTGAATATTGAAAATATTTTGGAGTTGTTGAAACTCAAAAATTTGATAGTTGTTATAATGCTCTTTGTATGCTTGCATTGCATAGAATATATTTTTGTGTATTTGGGTTTTAAAAATGTTCATATTGTCCATAATAATGTTCCCAGTTTTTTTAATGTGTTCTTGTAGTTTTCACAATTGTCAAAATATTTTATTCGTGTGTTATTTCGTTGTTTGAGTGGCCTATTGCATACAAATGATTTTTATAAAATTGCTTTATAGGTGGAACTAGTGTTCCTATATTTTATTTTAGTAGTGTTGACTTTACTGTGTGTATATGTATTTTTATTTAGATTTTAGACTGGTGTTTTAGTTTAGTTAGTTTTCTTTCTGTTGTCTATATATTGTAAAAAAAAATAGAAAACAGCCGGCCAGGCCAGGCTAGCCAGCCAGTACCGCAGCCCACCAAACACCCCGCACTGCCGCAGCCCAACTCCGTCCCTCGCCCCGCGCGAGCAGCCCAGCGCGGCAGGCCGGACCATTTTGGTGTAGCGAGCAGCCCACCAGCACCGCACTCCTCCTTTCATTTTTCTTTTTCTTTTTTTCCTCCCCTCTGTCACTGACGAGCGGAGCCCATCTGTCATTTCCGTCCCCTCGCCCAGTTTCCTGCACGCACACGAGTTCGTCTCCGGAACCAAATCCTCGATCGATTCGAGCTGTTCTGGACCTTTTTCCCACGCCCGACCCTATATGTATTCTTCCCAATCTCTCCTCGACCGATTTTTGGCAAAACGTTGGACTCCTGTGCCCTATATCGCCCGAACCAGTCGAAACCAATCTCGCCGGAGTTTCGCCGGTCAGGAGCTTCCGCCGGTCGTTTCCGTCGCCACCGAGGGTAACCAGAATCTCTCCTCCCCTCTGTCTTCTTTGCCTTTCTCTCCTCTCCCTACCTCACCTTCTAACGCACGCAGGGGAGTGCTAGGGCGACGCCCTCGACCACGACCTGAAGATTGCCGGAGCATAGCCGCCATCCCTGTATTCGCTGCCGCCGGCCACAGAGGCATCCTCGTCGCCGTTGCACATCACCACCGGCTCTTCCGCACGACGCCACTTCCTCCCAGCACCTCGCCTCCGCCGGAGACCCACCGGAGACACACCGCCGCCGCGACTCCAGCCGCTTTCTGCCGTCGTCCCCGCTCGCCACCGACGCCTTGTGGACCTCCTCGACACCCCCCGCAGAGCGCCGCGTCTCGTGCGCCACCGTACGAAGCTCGAAGACCACCGGAACCGTCGCCACATCGAACTCCGAGCCGCGTCGCCGTCGTCTTGCTCAACTCCGGCCGGCGTGTCCTGTTCTTTTCCGGTGAGCGTCTCATGACCGTCCGATCTTCTGTATACGGCTGAGATTAGACCGTATGTTTTTTTCTTCGAACCGTTTTCTTCTATGTTGTGGCTGTTCGTAGGTTAGCTAGAACAGCGGACACCCTGCAGCCAATAGTATCCCGCCACATGGCACATTCACAGCCGCAGCAGTTCTTCTCAGAAACCTATTTTTGACACAATATTCTTTTGACAGATTCTATACCAAAACTTCATTTAAGTATATCTTTTAGTCAGTAACTCCAAATGCACTGATTCTTTTTCCTGTGTACTCGTAGAGACCAGTAGAATATTGTAGAACCAAAATTTCATATGTTTGCACTGTTTAAATTTGAATTTGCTCAAATTTGAATTCAAACTTCCGAATGCCATATCTTTTAAACCGTAGATCCAAATCAGTTGATTCTTTTTGCATTGTGATCCTAGTTTCATGTAGATATTATTTACCTACTGATATGTTTTGTTAGTTGAGTTTTATTTGAATTCTTTGTTGTTTACTTTATTGTGAGCCATGTGGGTACGGTTTATTTATCGGTGCCTTCGTTATCGTATAGATTGTCCGGAGTGTCCAGCGTACCGGAATTAAGCGTTAGAGTACTTCAACACCGTTCCAGGCAAGTTTGCACTTTTGATTTTGCTCATCCTATATTCTGCTATGCAAGTGTGGTTTTATGCTATGATAAATGGTTGGCTTGACATGTGTATCTCGTGTTGCCATGTTTGGTTGTTGATGTGTTATGTGATGGTGTGATCAACTTGATATGATAGACGCGGGCATGTGTCGAGTGATCCATGAAAGTGGTGAGTGTTTATAGCCGTAGGCTTGGGATTATTAACCAGGTGAATGCGTCACTGGCAGAGCGCTCTATTGTCCCTAGAGAATGCGCCATTGACAGAGCGCACTTGAGGCGAGGTATAGTTTTCGGAACATAAATCAGGTGGATGCGTCCTTGGCAGAGCGCTCTATTGTTCCTAGAGAATGCGCCACTGACAGAGCGCACTTGAGACACTTCTGAAGTTCTTGTCATGTTTATTAGAATCTTTGGGTTATCTTGGCCGAATATATTGGGACGATTATGAGTTCATTTAGTGGAGGTACGTGAAGACTTTCTTCTCCAATTGAACTTGAGTGTTTTGTTTATCATACTATGCTTGTGGATGTAGGTTTGCTATATCATGTTGTGTAATTTGCCAATACATTCAATGTATTGACCCTTCGTGGCTGCAACTTATCATGTTGCAGGATTTTCAGATGATCAGTGAGATACAGTAGGGTCGCGAGTCTTCACTCAACATGTTCTCCAGTGGGCATTGATGGACTCATTTATTTGCTTATGCTACCTTTCCGCTGTTATTATTGAATAAGTTAGCTATGTGCTACTCAGTTTGTAATACTTTGTATATTCTGGATCATACGTTATAGTAAATGATGCACTTGTTACTTTGATATTCTTATGTACTGTGTGTGCTAGCGAGTCGATCCAGGGACTAGCACGGTAAGCACAGAGACATCGAATCTTATCAGATTCGGGTCGTTACAGATGGTAACAGAGCAGTGTGTTGACTGTAGGTCGTGACCCTAGAAAATGGATTAGAAAAGCCATAGGAGTGAAAAACTTACTTTACAACTTGTTGTCTACTTGTTAGTTCATACCGTGTTACTCATATCTTTACTTTTCAAATATAGATGACCCCTGTAATTATATTAGTGTTATTTAAGAAGTTTAGTTGGCAGACCACCATTAGTAAGTTGTGTTCGATAAACGATTTGCGGTAGTATGATGAGATCATATCTCTTGTTGATATGACCTTACCTGTAGGTTTCGCTAGTGTTATGTGATATGTTATATATATGTTTGGTTGGTCATTGCTTTTCGTGTTGTCATATTTCGTGGATTGTTTATATTGTGCAATTGGGTGCTTTGATTGATCGTATGTGTTCTTTCGATGTGATTAGCTTAGGATAGCTTTGGTGACTTGTGTGACTTGTGTGAATTTAGTGTTTGTTTTTGTTGTGGGAGTTTTAGTTGCTAGCATGAGCATATGGGTAGTATTTCCCTTAGACCTAATTCTGTCTATATCTCACCCCTGCTTACCCATCAGATGCCGCCGAGGCGTAACTCTAAAGGCAGTGGTTCAGGAGACAACAACAACAATGACATACCGCCGTATATGCAGCAGTTACTTCAGGGACAGACTCAGTTGATCCAGTTACTTGTTTAGAACCAGAACAACAACAACAACAATAATCCACCACCACCCCCAGTTGATGCCCTTACTCGTTTCTTGAAGTTGAATCCTCAGAGGTTTTCTAGTACCCCTGAACCAATTGTGGCTGATGATTGGCTCCGCTCAGTTAATAGGAATTTGGAGACAGTTGGTTGCACTGATGCAGAGAGAGTGCGGTTTGCCTCGCATTTGTTAGAAGGACCAGCCGCAGCATGGTGGGACAATTACTTGGTCACTTATCCTATTGCTAGTATCACTTGGGCACAATTTCAGGCAGGTTTTCGCGCCGCACATGTGTCTGTTGGTGCCATGAGTCTGAAGAAGAAGGACTTCCGCAGCTTGCGTCAGGGAGGTCGCCCTGTGAATGCATATGTGGAGGAATTCAATAATCTTGCACGCTATGCCCCTAATGATGTTAATACAGATGCAGCTAGACAGGAGAAGTTTCTTGAAGGACTGGATGATGAGTTGAGTATTCAGTTGACAGTGGCAACATTCGACAATTGTCAGGAGCTTATTGATAAGGCTATTGTACTTGAAGGAAAGTTTCAACAAGTGGAGAACCGCAAGAGGAAGGCAAGGGACACGGAGTTCCATTATGGAGAACAACAGAAGCACCATAATTCGTCTGCATCTTCTGAGTACTATGATTATGAAGTGGACACTTATAATGGTCATAACCATAATGGGCATAATCATCACAACAACAATGGACACAACCACAATGGTCACAGGAATGGCAACAATGACCACGACCATTCGACGCCCCCAAAGAAGGACCTTAGCCAATTACTTTGCTACAGATGTAGAAACCCAGGACACTATTCAACAAACTGTCCCGAGCTAAAGAGCATGAATCATGACAATGGAAGTTCCGAAGAGAAGGAAAACGATCACTTCGAGAGTGGACATGTGAATCACACGAGGGTAGGAAGACCAGATAATGCATCAGTCTGTGGTAAGATTCTTAATCAAGATCAAGTATTGTGACCGTTCTTTCGGTGTTGATGCATCATATTTAGTCATGTCAAGGGAGATTTGAAAATATGCAAAGAGCCAGCCTCGATATTTTGGAATATGGATTATGTCAAATTCCCATCTTTAATCCTGCTAGCCAATTCGAATCTCGAGGATGAGATTCATTTTAAGGGGGGTAGATTTGTAACATCCCAAATTTTCGTATTTGGAATGTTAATAGGATCATTCTTTTACATCATGTTTTCTATTATTATCTTGAAATTTCTGAATATTGAAAATATTTTGGAGTTGTTGAAACTCAAAAGTTTGATAGTTGTTATAATGCTCTTTGTATGCTTGCATTGCATAGAATATATTTTTGTGTATTTGGGTTTTAAAAATGTTCATATTGTCCATAATAATGTTCCCAATTTTTTTTAATGTGTTCTTGTAGTTTTCACAATTGTCAAAATATTTTATTTGTGTGTTATTTCGTTGTTTGAGTGGCCTATTGCATACAAATGATTTTTATAAAATTGCTTTATAGGTGGAACTAGTGTTCCTATATTTTATTTTAGTAGTGTTGACTTTACTGTGTGTATATGTATTTTTATTTAGATTTTAGACTGGTGTTTTAGTTTAGTTAGTTTTCTTTCTGTTGTCTATATATTGTAAAAAAAAATAGAAAACAGCCGGCCAGGCCAGGCTAGCCAGCCAGTACCGCAGCCCACCAAACACCCCGCACTGCCGCAGCCCAACTCCGTCCCTCGCCCCGCGCGAGCAGCCCAGCGCGGCAGGCCGGCCCATTTTGGTGTAGCGAGCAGCCCACCAGCACCGCACTCCTCCTTTCATTTTTCTTTTTCTTTTTTTCCTCCCCTCTGTCACTGACGAGCGGAGCCCATCTGTCATCTCCTTCCCCTCGCCCAGTTTCCTGCACGCACACGAGTTCGTCTCCGGAACCAAATCCTCGATCGATTCGAGCTGTTCTGGACCTTTTTCCCACGCCCGACCCTATATGTATTCTTCCCAATCTCTCCTCGACCGATTTTTGGCAAAACGTTGGACTCCCGTGCCCTATATCGCCCGAACCAGTCGAAACCAATCTCGCCGGAGTTTCGCCGGTCAGGAGCTTCCGACGGTCGTTTCCGTCGCCACCGAGGGTAACCAGAATCTCTCCTCCCCTCTGTCTTCTTTGCCTTTCTCTCCTCTCCCTACCTCACCTTCTAACGCACGCAGGGGAGTGCTAGGGCGACGCCCTTGACCACGACCTGAAGATTGCCGGAGCACAGCCGCCATCCCTGTCTTCGCTGCCGCCGGCCACAGAGGCATCCTCGTCGCCGTTGCACATCACCACCGGCTCTTCCGCACGACGCCACTTCCTCCCAGCACCTCGCCTCCGCCGGAGACCCACCGGAGACACACCGCCGCCGCGACTCCAGCCGCTTTCTGCCGTCGTCCCCGCTCGCCACCGACGCCTTGTGGACCTCCTCGACACCCCCCGCAGAGCGCCGCGTCTCGTGCGCCACCGTACGAAGCTCGGAGCCCACCGGAACCGTCGCCACATCGAACTCCGAGCCGCGTCGCCGTCGTCTTGCTCAACTCCGGCCGGCGTGTCCTGTTCTTTTCCGGTGAGCGTCTCATGACCGTCCGATCTTCTGTATACGGCTGAGATTAGACCGTATGTTTTTTTCTTCGAACCGTTTTCTTCTATGTTGTGGCTGTTCGTAGGTTAGCTAGAACAGCGGACACCCTGCAGCCAATAGTATCCCGCCACATGGCACATTCACAGCCGCAGCAGTTCTTCGCAGAAACCTATTTTTGACACAATATTCTTTTGACAGATTCTATACCAAAACTTCATTTAAGTATATCTTTTAGTCAGTAACTCCAAATGCACTGATTCTTTTTCCTGTGTACTCGTAGAGACCAGTAGAATATTGTAGAACCAAAATTTCATATGTTTGCACTGTTTAAATTTGAATTTGCTCAAATTTGAATTCAAACTTCCGAAGGCCATATCTTTTAAACCGTAGATCCAAATCAGTTGATTCTTTTTGCATTGTGATCCTAGTTTCATGTAGATATTATTTACCTACTGATATGTTTTGTTAGTTGAGTTTTATTTGAATTCTTTGTTGTTTACTTTATTGTGAGCCATGTGGGTACGGTTTATTTATCGGTGCCTTCGTTATCGTATAGATTGTCCGGAGTGTCCAGCGTACCGGAATTAAGCGTTAGAGTACTTCAACACCGTTCCAGGCAAGTTTGCACTTTTGATTTTGCTCATCCTATATTCTGCTATGCAAGTGTGGTTTTATGCTATGATAAATGGTTGGCTTGACATGTGTATCTCGTGTTGCCATGTTTGGTTGTTGATGTGTTATGTGATGGTGTGATCAACTTGATATGATAGACGCGGGCATGTGTCGAGTGATCCATGAAAGTGGTGAGTGTTTATAGCCGTAGGCTCGGGATTATTAACCAGGTGAATGCGTCACTGGCAGAGCGCTCTATTGTCCCTAGAGAATGCGCCATTGACAGAGCGCACTTGAGGCGAGGTATAGTTTTCGGAACATAAATCAGGTGGATGCGTCCTTGGCAGAGCGCTCTATTGTTCCTAGAGAATGCGCCACTGACAGAGCGCACTTGAGACACTTTTGAAGTTCTTGTCATGTTTATTAGAATCTTTGGGTTATCTTGGCCGAATATATTGGGACGATTATGAGTTCATTTAGTGGAGGTAGGTGAAGACTTTCTTCTCCAATTGAACTTGAGTGTTTTGTTTATCATACTATGCTTGTGGATGTAGGTTTGCTATATCATATTGTGTAATTTGCCAATACATTCAATGTATTGACCCTTCGTGGCTGCAACTTATCATGTTGCAGGATTTTCAGATGATCAGTGAGATACAGTAGGGTCGCGAGTCTTCACTCAACATGTTCTCCAGTGGGCATTGATGGACTCATTTATTTGCTTATGCTACCTTTCCGTTGTTATTATTGAATAAGTTAGCTATGTGCTACTCAGTTTGTAATAATTTGTATATTCTGGATCATACGTTATAGTAAATGATGCACTTGTTACTTTGATATTCTTATGTACTGTGTGTGCTAGCGAGTCGATCCAGGGACTAGCACGGTAAGCACAGAGACATCGAATCTTATCAGATTCGGGTCGTTACAACAATAGACCCGGGGACCATAGGTTTCACTAGTGGCTTCTCTCATGATAGCAGAATTCTACGGTGGGTGGACAAATTACTGTCGAGCAATTGATACAAAAGCGCATAGTTATGAGAATATCTAGGCATGATCATTATATATAGGCATCACGTCTGTGATAAGTAGACCGGAATGATTCTGCATCTACAACTATTACTCCACACATCAACCGCTATCTAGCATGCATCTAGAGTATTAAGTTCATAAGAACAGAGTAATGCTTTAAGCAAGATGACATGATGTAGATGGATAAACTCAAGCAATATGATATAAACCCCATCTTTTTATCCTCGATGGCAACAATACAATACGTGCCTTGCTGTCACTGGGAAAGGACACCGCAAGATTGAACCCAAAGCCAAACACTTCTCCCATTCCAAGAACTATAGATCTAGTAGGCTAAACCAAACCAATAATTCGAAGAGACTTGCAAGGATATTATAATCATACATAAAAGATTTTAGAAAAGAATCAAGGAGCTATCGTGAATTACTTCATAAATTTATTTTCGTTCAAGGAGCTATCATGAATTACTTCATAAATTTCTTCTTTCAACACTTCATCACAAATTTTAGACTCTCAAATTTCAAGCAAAACCTCATAAAGATAATCTAGTGCATGCAACTCACGAGCAATTGATTCATCATAATTGGATCTCTTAAAAAGAATGGCAAGTGGATGAGGATCCATAATTTAGCAAGCGAAGATGCAAGCTAATAGAGGGCACATGGCAACACAAGCAAACAGAAAGGTGAACGGAAGAGGGTGAATAAAACGGCAAAGGTGAACTGGGGGAGAGGAAAACGAGAGGAAAATAATGTAGTGCGAAGGATAAGGGTTTGTGATAGGTACTTGGTATATGAATTTTGCGTAGATCTCCCCGGCAACAGCGCTAGAAATTCTTCTTGCTACTTTTCGAGCTTGTGTTGTATTTCCTCGAAGAGGAAAGGGTGATGCAGCACAGTAGCATAAGTATTTCCCTCAGTTTTTTAGAACCAAGGTATCAATCCAGTAGGAGACCACGCGCGAGTCCCTCGCACCTGCACAAACAAATAAGGACTTCGCAGCCAACGCGATAAGGGGTTGTCAATCCCGTCACGGTCACTTACGAAAGTGAGATCTGATAGATACGATAGTATAATATTTTTGGTATCTTTTAGTATAAGAACAGAAAGTAACGCCTTAAGCAAGATGACATGATGAAGAGGGTTAAACTCAAGCAATATGATATAAACTCCATCTTTTTATCCTCGATGGCAACAATACAATACGTGCCTTGCTGCCCCTGCTGTCACTGGGAAAGGACACTGCAAGATTGAACCCAAAGCAAAACACTTCTCCCATTGCAATAACTATAGATCTAGTAGGCCAAACCAAACCAATAATTCAAAGAGACTTGCAAGGATATTATAATCATACATAAAAGATTTCAGAAAAGAATCAAATATTGTTCATAGATAATCTTGATCATAAAACCACAATTCATCGGATCTCAACAAACACACCACAGATTACATCGAATAGATCTCCTCGAAGATCGAGGAGATCTTTGTATTGATATCCAAAAAGAGAGAATAAGCCATCTAGCTAATAACTATGGACCTGAAGGTCTATGGTAAACTACTCACAACTCATCGGTGAGGCTATGGTGTTGATGTAGAAGCACTCCGTGATGGATCCCCCCTCCAGCGGAGCTCCGGAACAGGCCCCAAG
Organism: Secale cereale; assembly: GCA_902687465.1. Taxonomy (NCBI): domain Eukaryota; kingdom Viridiplantae; phylum Streptophyta; class Magnoliopsida; order Poales; family Poaceae; genus Secale; species Secale cereale. Next base: position 53,571,352 of record LR738714.1, on the reverse strand, counting down.
ATGGGATCTCACGGGAACAGAAGGTTGAGGCGGTGGAATTAGGGTTTTCTCTATTGCCTCGATGTTTTCAGGGTACATTGATATGTATAGGAGGAAGGAGGGCATCGGAGGAGCCAGAGGGGTCCCACGAGGGTGGGGGGCGCGCCTACCCCCTCTGGGCGCGCCCTGGACCCTCGTGGCCGCCTCTCTCGTTCCCTCGCGTGTACTCCAAGTCTTCTGGGTAGATACGGTTCCAAAAATAACTCTCCCGATGGTTTCATTCCGTTTGGACTCCATCTGATATCCCTTTTCTGCGAAACACTGAAAGAGGCAAAAAACAGCAATTTGCACTGGGCCTTCGGTTAGTAGGTTAGTCCCAAAAATAATATAGAAGTGTATAATAAATCCCATTAAACATCCAAAACAGAATATATAATAGCATGGATCAATCAAAAATTATAGATACGTTGGAGACATATCAGTGCCCAGAGAAATTATGCTACTACTGAAAATGAATTCTTAGTAGTTGATTTTGCTTGTGATAAGTTCAGATCTTATATTGTTGATTCCAAAGTGACTGTTCACACCGAGCATGCTACTATTAAATATCTTATGGAAAAGAAAGATGCTAAACCTAGACTTATTAAATGGGTTCTCTTGCTACAAGAATTTTATTTGCATATTATTGATAGAAAAGGAGCTGAGAACCCCGTTGCAGATAACTTGTCTAGGTCAGAAATTTTTCTTAATGACCCACTGCCTATTGATGATAGCTTTCCTGATGAACAATTAGCTATCGTAAATGCTTATCGTAATGCTCACTGGTATGCTGATTATGCTAATTATATTGTTGCTAAATTCATCCCACCTAGATTCACATACCAACAAAAGAAAAAGTTTTTCTATGATTTAAGACATTACTTTTGGGATGACCCACACCTTTATAAAGAAGGAGTAGATGGTGTTATTAGACGTTGTATACCTGAGCATGAAGAGGAACAGATCCTACGCAAGTGTCACTCCGGGACCTATGGAGGACAGCAGCTGGAGATAGAACTGCACACAAGGTACTGCAATCTGGTTTTTATTGGCCTACTCTCTTCAAAGATGCCCGTAAGTTTGTCTTGTCTTGTGATGAATATCAGAGAATTGGTAATATTAGTAGACGTCAGGAAATGCCTATGAACTATTCACTTGTTATTGAACCATTTGATATTTTAGTTGTTGTTGATTATGTTACTAAGTGGGTAGAAGCTATTCCAACTAGTAGTGCTGATCATAACACTTCTATTAAGATGCTTAAAGAAGTTATTTTTCTGAGGTTTGGAGTCCCTAGATATTTAATGACTGATGGTGGTTCACATTTTATTCATGGTGCTTTCCGTAAGATGCTTGCAAAATATGATGTTAACCATAGAATTGCATCTCCATATCATCCTCGGTCTAGTGGTCAAGTAGAATTGAGCAATGGAGAGATTAAATTGATTTTGCAAAAGACTGTTAATAGATCTAGAAAGAATTGGTCTAAGAAACTTGGTGATGCATTATGGGCTTATAGAACTGCCTATAAAAACCCTATGGGTATGTCTCTGTATAAAATGGTTTTTGGAAAAGCATGTCACTTACCTCTTGAATTAGAACATAAGGCATATTGGGCTATTAAAAAACTCAATTATGATTTCAAACTTGCCGGTGAGAAGAGGTTGTTTGACATTAGCTCACTTGATGAATGGAGGACCCAAGCCTATGAGAATGCCAAATTATTTAAAGAAAAAATTAAAAGATGGCATGACAAAAGGATACAAAAACGGGAATTTAACGTAGTGATAATGTTTTGCTATACAACTCTTGTTTAAGATTTTTCGCAGGAAAAGTTCTTTCTAAATGGGAGGGCCCTTACATTATCGAGGAGGTCAATTGTTCCGATGCCATCAAAATGAACAACGCCGAAGGAAAAAATCCAAAGGTGGTAAACGGTCAAAAAATCAAACACTATATCTCAGGTACTCCCTTAAATGTTGAGACCAATATAATTAACACCGTGACACCGGAGGAGTACATAAGGGACACTTTCCAGAACGTTTCAGACTCCAAAAAGGAATAGGTATGTGGTACGGTAAGTAAACCGACTCCAAAACGTTCCAAACAACAATTTTCTCCTTTTTGGAATATTTAAAAAATTAGGAAAATAAAAACTAGTCTGGAAGAGACATGGGGAAGCCACAAGGGTGGAGGGCGCGCCCTACCCCCTGGGCACACCCCCTACCTTGTGGCCATCCCTTCTGCCCTCCGGACTCCGTTTTCTTGCACGATACTTCTTTCTATCAGTAAATATTCATTATATAATCTCCCGAAGGTTTTGACCACCGTACCACGACAATATCTTCTGTTTTTATTCGAGCTGTTTTTCTGACAGATCTAGATCGCCATGAAGTCTCCAAGCGCCCCAAGGACAAGTTTTTCGAGAAGGTCATCAACCTCTACCTTGCGGAGGTGCTGCAACACCCTCAAACCATTGAGATGCGTGAGGGGGTGCTGCACATCCGCGGCGTAGAGGGGCCAAAGAAGACAGGAAGCGTGGAGATAAGACTCGAAGCGATGGAATAACAAGTTTTCAAGTGTCAAGGGATGGTGGAGCGTGGACTTAACGCCAACCACATGATGATCGCGGAATTCTCTAGTAATCATAAGCTGGACGCCAAGAACATTGGGGAGATCATCTTCAAGTTGCAAGAGAAAATCGAGCATCTCCAAGCCCAGATCTATGACCTGCAGAACCAAAACTGTGAGTATGAATTCATATTTAAGAGGATGAGTTTGGTTGCAGATTTGAGGATCCCGGAGACTCTTTCATCCTTCTATAATGGAGAGCCTATGCCTTGGAAGATGGATGACAAACCCGCTACATCAACAACTCCATCAACACCGCCTCCGAAGAAAGAATCATAAATGCATGGGTAAGGGCACTCCCCTTGGCAACTGCCAAGCTTGGGGGAGGTGCCCCAGTATCGTATCACCATCACACCTTTATCTTTATTGGTTTTTAGTTCGATCATGTTGGTTATATCTTGATCTAGCAGAATAAAGTTTTAGTATGATTTAGCTTTGAGTCTTGGTTTGATCTCTATCTATGTAATCGAGTCCGTGAGTTATAAAATAAAGAGTAGTTTTGACTAAGGGCTTTGCTATGTTTCTATGATCTTAAGGGAGTTATTAAATAAAGAAAAGAAGAGAGTAAAAAAGAAATAAATAAAGATCATATGTTGATCTTATATGAAGTAATGACTTCACATATAAAGAGTATGATGAATAAAAATTGTTGAGTGTTGACAAACATAGTTTTAGTCATTGTTGCAATTAATAGGAAGTAATAAAGAAAGAGAGGTTTCACATATAAATATACTATCTTGGTCATCTTTTGTAATTGTGAGCACTCATTAAAATATGACATGCTAAAAATTTGTAGTTGGACAAGGAAGACAACATAATGGGTTATGTCTTCTTACATCCTAACAGAAGTTATATTGTTATATATCCTCCAACATGTTGAGCTTGCTTTCCCTCTCATGCTAGCCAAAATTCTTTGCACCAAGTAGAGATACTAGTTGTGCTTCCAAACATCCCTTAAACCTAGTTTTGCCATGAGAGTCCACCATATCTACCTATGGATTGAGTAAGATCCTTCAAGTAAGTTGTCATCGGTGCAAGCAATAAAAATTGCTCTCTAAATATATATGATCTATTAGTGTGAAGAAAATAAGCTTTATACGAGGTTGTGATGTGGAAGAAATAAAAGCGATAGATTGCATAATAAAGGTCCATTATCACAAGTGCCAATATAAAGTGACGTTCTTTTGCATTAAGATTGTGTGCATCCAACCATAAAAGCGCATGACAACCTCTACTTCCCTCTACGAAGGTCCTATCTTTTACTTTTATCTCCTATCCTCATAAAAGAGTCATGGTGATCATCACATTTCCTTTTTAGTTTTATCCTTTGGCAAGCACAATATGTTGGAGCTAGATCTAGATATATATACCCATATGGATGTAGAGATCCATACATCATTATTGTTGACATTACCCTTGAGGTAAATCGTTGGGAGGCGAAACTATAAGCCCCTGTCTTTCTCGGTGTCCGGTTAAAACTTTGAACTCATTAGTATCGCGTGAGTGTCAGCAATTATGAAAGACTAAATGATAGCCGAGTATATGAACTTGCTGAAAAGCTCTTATATTTGACTCTTTCCAATGTATGATAAATTGCAATTGCTTCAATGGTCGACACCATAGGTTGTTGGTGTAGCGACCACGATCCGAATGGACCGCAGTCTCTGTGTTCTGTGTCATCCCTGGATCGGTAATGCTGACACACACATTACTTGAAGGATTTATAACAGAGTGGAAGTCACACACTTATTACATCGAATGTCTCCAATGAGAACTTATTACAAAATCTATGGCTTAAGGCCATCTAACAAAATAACAGCGGAAGACTTGGAAGATAAGCGAGTCCATAAACTCCAACGGCATAGCTCAGTGCATGACAAACGACCTAGCACGTCTTATTCCTCGTCTGAAAAGTCTGCAACGTAATATGTTGCAGCCCGAAAAATGGGTCAGCACATGGAATATGCTGGCAAGATAACACAAAGGATGCAAGTAACAGAATAAAGGCTATACTACATGCATATTTGGCTGGTGGAGGCTCTAAGGTTAAAGTTTTTGCGTAAAGCCAATTTTTCCCTACAACAAAGGAATAAATTTTATTTTTAACTATCATATTGGTTGAAAATTATTGAGAAGGTAACCCCAACTCAATCCCAAATTAAAAGTTCATCATTAACCCAACAAATTAAATTATAGAGTGATGAGATCAACCAATAATTCAAGTACCAGATACTCAAGTTATCCATAACCGGGGACACGGCTAATCATGATCAGTTTGTACACTCTGCAGAGGTTTGTGCACTTTTCCCACAAGACTCGATCGCCTCCGTTTGGTTTCTCGCACTGCATGATGTTTGAGAAACGGATGACCGAGACACAGTCTTTCCGAAGAGGTCCCCTTAACCAGATAGATAGGCCGGTACACCTACAATCCCTCTACATATGCTAGCCCATCATGGAAAGGTTTCCCACAACTTACTCAACTATGCCAGAGCCCATATTGGCATGTGGCTGCACATGGAAGTTTCTAGCATGAATAGTATGATCCCTTTGAGCCTGGGTGGCATTCCATAGGAAAAATCACACGGAACCCCGGGATTTCCTAGGACAACACTGGGTTCCCCAGGTGCCCTGCAACCAACCCACTGATGTCTACTACACGCTTCTATTCCTGTAGACAGTGTTGGGCCTCCAAGAGCAGAGGTTTGTAGGACAGCAGCAAATTTCCCTTAAGTGAGTAACCCAAGGTTTATCGAACTCAGGGAAGTGGAGGTTGAACGTATCCCTTTCAAGCAACCCTGCAATCAAGATACAAGAAGTCTCTTGTGTCCCCAACACACCTAATACACTTGTCAGATGTATAGGTGCACTAGTTCGGCGAAGAGATGTTAAATGGCAAGTGATATGGATGGCAAAAGATGTATTTGTAAATCTGAAATAAAAAGTGCAGCAAGCAAACAAGTGGTAAACGTGAGCACAAATGGTATTGCAATGGTGGAAACAAGGCCTAGGCTTCATAATTTCACTAGTGGCAACTCCCAACAACATTTACATAATCTAATCACATGATATTTCCCATAAAACATGCAATGGAGACGCACCCGGAGGTCATTCCTTTGTGGTCAAGAGAGGACAAGAATTATGTAGGGCTACAAAAGCACACCTCAAAGTTCGTAGTTCTCAATCTATGGATTTCCCAATGTCACCGCGGCCATCCAAAGAGAGTACCACAATCACCACAACATATCTCAAGGATAGTCAAAGACAAGCACCAAGAAACTCTCAATCTTCAATCAACACACAAAAGAGGAAATCACTCATGAAAATATTTTTCTAATCCATGTCCAATAGACCGCTGTCACCTTGGTCTCGGGGATTATACTAGATAAATACAAGTGAGTACATCAATCCAATACATAGAGGAAGGGGAAGTATCATGGGATCACCCTAGATTAACAAAGCCTATGATCACAACGAAGATCACATCATGGGAGAGAGAATTGACCACATAGCTACACGTACAAGCCCTCAGCCCCGGAGAAGACTACTCACACATGGCCATGGTGAGCAAGAGATTGATGGTGGCGTTGATGGAGAGGTGCAGTCCGGAGAGGAGGAGGCGGCCGGCGGCAGCCGTGGCGGCGGCGGCAGCTCTCCGGGGCGGCGGCGGCCCTAGGAGGCAGCGGCTCCTTGGCCCCCCTTCTTCCTTGTGGATGGTGCTGCAATGGTGCTGGTCCTCCCCTCCAAGACGGCGGCCTGGGAGGAGGAAAATTCGTGGCCTTGGTGACCTAGGTTTCCTCTCTTTATATAGACTCTCGGATTCCCATCATCAGATTTTGGGCTTCAGTAAAACTGGCTTTTATCGGCCGTCCGGACTCCGATTTGGACGAATTTTATATCCAGAAGCATCCTCTCAAAATTCCCCACAACTTTCGCAACTAGGCTTTTTCCTTTTGACGCCGCCTTCGGGCCGGAACGTGACCATCTTCTAAAAACGTTCTCAGACAGATTTCAGGAAAGTCAGAGTCCTACTCCAATACGACTCCTTTTGCGTTTTTGTCAATTTCCAAGTAATTCCTACACAATAAAGTGTAAAACAAGAACATTGTGCACTTTTGCAACCATTAGTAAGTTAGTCCAATAAATGCTTAAAAAGATAGAAAACTTTGATAGAAACATGAGACAATGATGCAAAACAAGCATGTCACAAGCAAAAATTATGGATACGTTTGGGACGTATCAACATCCCCAAGCTTAATTCCTACTCGTCCTCGAGTAGGTAGAATGATAACATAGATAATTTTTGAGGTGACATGCTACTAACACAATCTTGATCAAGTAATATAGTAAAGCACATGAACTGAAATAAAGTGAACCAAAACAATTGTCTATAGTTGAAAGCAAGTAAACAATGAATAACCAAGTGATCATCTAAGTAAATTCTTTTCATCAATAGTACAATTGAAGACATGAAACTATAAATTTAAGCACAACTGTTAGCCCCAAAGGAGTTCTCTCATCAAAAGCATTCTAGTTAACACAAAAGGAAGATAAAGTTTCAGCAATGCTTTCCACTTTTCAACATTTTATCTCATGGATAAGTTCAATGCACAAGGATTATATATAACTAAGCAGAAATTTTGAACATAATCAACTTGAACCCAGGGTTAACACCAGATGCTTGCTTATGGTGGAGGAAGAAGATTAGAACATAGGAAAACTGACTCAACATTTAAAAGTAAAAGATAGGCCCTTCGCAGAGGGAAGCAGGGATTAGTCATGTGCTAGAGCTTTTTATTTTTGAAAACATAGAGATATAAAAGCAATTTTGAGAGATGTATGCTTATGTCAACGAATGATAATAAACAATGCACTACTACTCATGCCAAACAGAACTTAAGAGCGGCTCCCATAGAGGAATGATAACACTCCCCTTTCTCCCTTGTTTATCACTAGCCAAAGTTTGTCTGATTTCTCAGGTACGATGTGTGAAGGAGGTTTTTGATATTGATATTGATGACATGTAAAGTGGGCTGGGCATACCCTTTTGCCAACTCTTTTTGCAAAATTAAGGACATGCACATTATTCATGCACGTCAGGGGTCGTTCTGTCCAACACAAGTAATAATGAACTGTCTACCACTTCCTCATGAGCTAAAACAGAGATACAAATAAGGATAAATTTTGAAGGTTTTAAAGGTAGCACATGAGCAATTTACTTGGAATGGCTATTAAATACCATGCATATAGGTAGGTATGGTGGACACATATGGCAGAATTTTGTCTATGGAATTTGGATGCACGAGCAGCATTCCCGCTCAGTACAGAGTTTTTGGTTTAGCAAGTTTTTAGCAAGCACATGTTAACCGGTACAAAAGAATTATAACATCCTTTCAGCACAATTATAAGACTCCTACACTGTCTTCCTTGTCAACCATCTTACTTGTAAAAAGAAAACAAGAACTTTAAAACTACCAATGGTGAAAAACTAAACAATTGCAAACTTCAAAGGTATTTCTTCACTAATAAGACTTTATTAAATGATCTCCATGTTTAGACATCACTACTTAATTTCTCAAAACAATTGATAGGGATCAAGTTACTCAATGATCTTCAAGACTATGCAAGCTTTTCATTCTTTGCACCACGGCCACACTTGGCATTTACTTTACCAACATATTATTTAGCAATTCAAACCAATTCAACTCTCCAAAAAGATATAAGTGAAGCAAGAGAGTACTTTCTATAAAAGAACTAATAGCTCTGAACATGATATGAAATAAAAACAAGAGCTAGAAGCATATAACAAGGTAGCTAAAACACTCAAAAAGATATAAGTGAAGAACATGAGTGTTTCATGAAAAAGCGGAGCGTGTCTCTCTCCCAAATAAGAATGATCAGATGCAACTCATTTAAGACCAGCAAGTAAAACTAAATAAACTAAAAAGAAAAGAGCAAGACGCTCCAAGCATAGCACATAACGCATGAAGTGATAAAAATATAGTGGAACGAAGGACAAACTGATAATTGTTGATGGAGAAGGGGATGCACGGGGGCATTCCCAAGCTTGAGCGTTTGACACTCCTGAATCTTCTTTTATCATCTTCCCTCGCACACTTGAAAAATCCCTTCATACATAACTCATCATAATCTGATTAGCGAGGTTAGTACCCACAATAAAATAATTTTTCCCTACTGGAAATAAGGATAATCTTGAAGAGCTACTGTTTCTCAAGATTGCCAAAAGGTTTTTTCAAAGAAAAAGCAAGCTCAAGGTTTGCAAAACGAAGAAAAGGCAAAAGTGGACAGAATCTGTGAAAAACAGACCAGCAGGTAGTAAATAATTTTTTCGGGGCACTTCTGCAACTCAAATCAAAAAACTCAGAACAGACGCTCGAAAGCCAATTGTATAAAGCACGCTGTCAAAAAAATTCAGATCAAAAAGATGATATGGTGATTTTATTCAAATTTTTCTGTCCAAGGACATAATCTGTTTTCTGGACAGCACGTCACAACTTTTGAACTTGCTTGCAATCGGAGGCTAAACTTGGCACAAAGCTGAATATAAAAGATACAATGATGATGCTACTGTAGTAACAAACATCAAGACCACTAGAAACTGAAAGAACAAACTGAAAGCAAAGATAACAAGGGTTGTCTCCCTAGAGCTCTTTCTTTATAGCCATAAAGATAGGCTTAAGACTTTAATGATGCTCTCGTAGGAATAAGAGTTGAAGAACAAAAGAGAGCATCAAGAAGCAAATATCAAACACATTTAAGCCTAACATGCTTCCTATGCATAGGAATATTGCAATAGAATAATTCATTGAAGCACAAAGCAATAAGCATAGGAAGACAAAACAAGTGCAGCTTCAAAACCTTCAACATAAAGAGAGGGAACTTGATATTATTGAAATATCTATAAGCATATGTTCCCTTCTCATAATAATTTTCAGTGGGATCACGAATAAACTCAACAATATAAGCATCACATAAAGCATTGTTACCATGATCCACATGCAAAAAGGTACTCTTACTCTCCACATAAGCACAATCTTTCTCATTGATAATAGTGGGAGTAGGACTATCATAAACAACTTGAACACTATAGATTAATTGTGTATTAGGAAGATGGTGTTGAACAAGGGAGTAATTTCCTCCATGATTATGACAAGTTTCATAAGGATAATTTCTCCTTATGTCATAGGTACCTTTATAATCACTATAGATTGGAGTTATAACATCATCATAGTAGAGAAGAGCATTATCATTGCTAGCAACTATATTTGTAAACATGTTGTCTTTATTCTTACTAGCAAAAGAATTATCAATTATCACATCACTAGTGGGTAAAGGATTTGCAATCCCATCATCCCCAAGCTTAGAGCTTTCCATATCATCACTTTCAGAGTTGGTACCAAAAAGATTTCCAAGATCATAAGTAGCATTATCATCATTTTCCCAATCACAATAAGTAACATGCATATCATAATCAAAATCATCTTCAATAGTACCTACGAACGTATCATCAAGATGATAATTAAGGCAATAAACTTCACCTTCTTCTTTAAACTTACAACCGTTAGGATAAAAGTTGATGGGAGGAATATGCTCAGGCCAGGTTGATACCCATTCTTCTTCCTTCTTGCTCCTCTTCCTCCTCCTCTTCTTTTTCTTCTTCTTCACCTTAGGAGGGAGTGGTTGGAGATGAAGCTTCTCCACATATCCTGGTTTATCATTAGAAACAATAGGGGAAACTTGGGAGAAACTCTCCTTTTTATTAGCAGAAATATAAGAGACATTTTTATACTTTGGTAAAGTTCCCTCCTTTCTAATCTTACTTATGTAATCATTTTTATGGCAATTAACAACACAATAGAGATGGCAATTTTGCAAAGTGTTTTTTATTCCTATGGCATTAACATCTAGCCAAGAAGTATTTTCTGATAACTCTTCACACATCAAAAATAACATAAGCTCATCATAAAGATCAGGGGTGATCATGTTATCACACAACTGGTTAACAGTTATGTTTTGAAAGTGCATGCATTGAAAATTAAAGTGACCCTCTATACAACAAAGTTCACAAGTAAAAGGATAAAGGTCACACAATTCTCTAGCAATTTCATTTAAATCTTTGACCCAAGTGATTGTTCTTTCATGCTTATGTTGCTTACAATACTTCTCTTCTTCAATCATAGGCCTTTCACAAGGTCTATCCACTCCACAAAAATTAACATGCTTATATAAAACTTCATTTTTAGGAATTGGATCATGCATGTTGCAATCATCATGAACAATTTCATTTTCTTTGCAAATCTCTTTAAAAGGTTCATGATGCTTGATCCAATCCTCCTTAGGCATATTAAGATGTGAAGCAAAAGATTTGAGGAAATCAACAAGGAGTTGAGAATCAAGCCCAAACTTAGCGCTAAACTTATTAAAACTTGTAGTTTCAACAAAGGACTTAATGCAATCATACTCATAAATTATACCTGACTCTTTACCTTTGTCGATCTCCCAATCTTCAGTGTTGCGTTGAATTCTTTCAAGGAGTTCCCATTTAGCATCAATATTTTTGTTTGTGAAAGAACCCATAGAGGAAGCATCGAGCAAATCTTTATCCTGTCGAGAGAGCCTCGCATAGAAATTAGTAATAATCATATCTTTGGGGAGCCCATGGTTAGGACATTTTAGCATTAACGTTTTCAGTCTCCCCCATGCTTGAGCTATGCTCTCTCCGTCATGAGGATAGAAATTATAAACATAATTCCTATTCTCATGGACTTCATGAAGAGGATAAAACTTGGAGTAAAAGAGAGACTGGATCTCTTCCCAATCCAGCAGGTGAGAGTCATCTAGTAGCCTATACCATTCCAATGCTTTTCCTTTCAGTGACAAGGCAAATAATTTCCTCATGACTCCATCTCTTGTCAAACCTGAAATCTTAAACAACTCACAAAGTTCTGTAAGTTTCAACAAATGAATACTAGGATTGACTGTCCCATCATAACAATCATTCCTAATTATTTCAATTATCCCAAGTGGTATTTGGAACGGAATACATTCAGTAGGTGGAGGAGACTTCTCTACCACGGGTGTGGTAAAGCGGCCTTCCCCAAGCAGCGAACTAAGAGTGCGGTTTTCCATAAACATAACTAGTGAAACTAAAAACAAGAAACGAAAAAATTTAATTGCAAGATCTAAAGATATACCTTCAAACACTTACTTCCCCGGCAACGGCGCCAGAAATAGCTTGATGTCAACTACACGCTTCTATTCATGTAACAGTGTTGGGCCTCCAAGAGCAGAGGTTTGTAGGACAGCAGCAAATTTCCCTTAAGTGAGTAACCCAAGGTTTATCGAACTCAGGGAAGTGGAGGTTGAACGTACCCCTTTCAAGCAACCTTGCAATCAAGATACAAGAAGTCTCTTGTGTCCCCAACACACCTAATACACTTGTCAGATGTATAGGTGCACTAGTTCGGCGAAGAGATGTTAAATGGCAAGTGATATGGATGGCAAAAGATGTATTTGTAAATCTGAAATAAAAAGTGCAGCAAGCAAACAAGTGGTAAACGTGAGCACAAATGGTATTGCAATTGTGGAAACAAGGCCTAGGCTTCATACTTTCACTAGTGGCGACTCCCAACAACATTTACATAATCTAATCACATTATATTTCCCATAAAACATGCAATGGAGACGCACCCGGAGGTCATTCCTTTGTGGTCAAGAGAGGACGAGAATTATGTAGGGCTACAAAAGCACACCTCAAAGTTCGTAGTTCTCAATCTATGGATTTCCCAATGTCACCGCAGCCATCCAAAGAGAGTACCACAATCACCACAACATATCTCAAGGATAGTCAAAGACAAGCACCAAGAAACTCTCAATCTTCAATCAACACACAAAAGAGGAAATCACTCATGAAAATATTCTTCTAATCTATGTCCAATAGACCGCTGTCACCTTGGTCTCGGGGATTATACTAGATAAAGACAAGTGAGTACATCAATCCAATACATAGAGGAAGGGGAAGTATCATGGGATCACCCTAGATTAACAAAGCCTATGATCACAACGAAGATCACATCATGGGAGAGAGAATTGACCACATAGCTACACGTACAAGACCTCAGCCCCGGAGAAGACTACTCACACATGGCCATGGTGAGCAAGAGATTGATGGTGGCGTTGATGGAGAGGTGCATCCCGGAGAGGAGGAGGCGGCCGGCGGCAGCCGTGGCGGTGGCGGCAGCCCTCCGGGGCGGCGACGGCCCTAGGGGGTAGCGGCTCCTTGGCCCCCCTTCTTCCTTGTGGATGGTGCTGCAATGGTGCTGGTCCTACCCTCCAAGACGGCGGCCTGGGAGGAGGAAAATTCGTGGCCTTTGTGACCTAGGTTTCCTCTCTTTATATAGACTCTCGGATTCCCGTCATGAGATTTTGGGCTTCAGTAAAACGGTGTAGGATCAAAAGTAGGTCTAGAGGGGGGGTGATTAGACTACTTGACAATATAAAAAATCTGCCTTTAGATCATGCAATGTTTTTGGCAGTTTCACAATTAAGATCAATTCAAGTATCACCCTACACATGCAATTCTAGAGTATAAGCAGCGGAAAGTAAATTGCACATGTAAAAGAGAGGTGGAGAAGATCAAACGCAGTTTGGTGACACGAAGATTTTTGTCGTGGTTCCGATAGGTGGTGCTATCGTACATCCACGTTGATGGAGACTTCAACCCACGGAGGGTAACGGCTGCGCGAGTCCACGGAGGGCTCCACCCACGAAGGGTCCACGAAGAAGCAACCTTGTCTATTCCATCACGGACTACGCCCACGGAGGACTAGCCTTACTCGGGGTAGATCTTCACGAAGTAGGCGATCTCCTTGCCCTTACAAACTTCTTGGTTCAACTCCACATCTCAAAGACGGAGGCTCCCAAGCGACACCTAACCAATCTAGGAGGCACCACCCCCCAAAAGGTAATAGACGGTGTTGATGGTGATGAACTCCTTGCTCTTGTGCTTCAGATGATAATCTCCCCAACACTCAACTCTCCTCACTGATATGGCTGTGGTGGAAGAAAGATTTGAGTGGAAAGCAACTTGGGAAGGCTAGAGATCAAGTTTCATATGGTAGGAATGGAATGGCTTGATCTCAACACAAGGGTAGGTGGTTCACTTCTCAGAAAGTGTATGATAGAAGTGGTGGTACTTTCTGATGGCTCTCCTCATGAATGAGGAGGGGGTGGAGGGGTATATATAGCCTCCACACAAAATCCAACCGTTACACACACATTTGACCAATCTCGGTGAGACCGAAGTGAAAACTCGGTCAGATCGAAAGTTCAAATATAGTGAACGTTGGGATTTTCGGTGGGACCGAAAATACCATCTCGGTGTGTCCGAAGTGAGTCAAAGGTTAGGGTTTGCCATCTCGGTGTGACCGAAAACAACAACTCGGATATTCCGAAATGCTGTCATTGGTTACAGAAGGTTGGCAGTACATTTTCGGTGAGACCGAAACTCAGAATCGGATGGACCGAGAAATTAGGGTTTGGGGAAATAACTGAAGTGGTTCATCTCGGTGGGACTGAGTTTGCAGAATCGGTTTGTCCGAGATTACTTATGAGTGTGTTGAAAAGTGAAGAGTGCTGATAGTTGAGGGAGCTAGATCACCAAGCACTTGAGCAACAAGAACATTAACACAACATCATCCCCTTTTAATAGTATTGGCTTTTCCTATGGACTCAATGTGATCTTTGATCACTAAACCAAAAATGGAGTCTTGAGCTTTTGCCAATGCTTGTCTTAGCATTTTGAGGGGTCCACTTCTTCAGACATTTCCATACCCATATCATCGAACTTTTCTGAAATGATTCTCAAGTGAATATTAGTCCAATGATATATATGTTGTTATTAATTACCAAAACCACCCGGGGATTAGTTGCACTTTCAATCTCCCCCTTTTTGGTAATTGATGACAACATATAGATCAAAGCTTCGACAAAGGATATAATCAATGAATAATATCGTCGCTTTGAGAAGTATGTGATAAACAAGAGCTCCCCCTAAATTTGTGCATTATTTAAAATTTGCGTTTGAATGCAAATGCACAATCGATTAGGATTATGGGTCACTCTTCCATGTCACATACATCTTGGTGGAGCGCACAAAATGATAAGAATGAGTAACATGCACTCAATCACCAAGACAAGAGTAAATAGCCATACAATAAGGAATAGCATATGATAAGCAATAAGCACACATTAAGGCATAGTATGACTAAGCACTCATTAAGATAGCATCAAACGTAGTAGCAAGCACACTTAAAGTTTCAGGAACCAAAAGAAACCAATGTATCACGAAGAAAAAACCAGCAAAAGAACGAAAGACGAAAGGAGCACTCTCTCTCTCGAAGCCCTATGATCTATAACAATTTCTCCCCCTTTGGCAACAAGTTACCAAAATGTTCGAAAAGGTATAGAGCTAAGCGTCACTGCGGGCTCTGCTGGCGGCTCCCGTCTGGGTAGATGTCGGTGTAGAGATAGCTGCATCTGCGAAGACTTCTGCTGATGTCTGCGGTGGAGGAGTGGATGCTGGAGCTGGAGGAACTGCCGGAGCTGTAGCTGGTACTGAAGTGGTAGCCCTGGAGTCTGTCACGGGGATAGCTGCAGATCTGGATCCTCTGGGAACCTGAGCAGTCTGGCGATGAGAGTCCTGGACTAGATCATCCTGCATAAGCTCTGCTCTCTCCTGCCTTGTCTCCTCCATGTCTGCCTCAAGCTTGTTGACAGACACCTGAATCTCAGTCAGCTTCACGTCCAGAGCGTGGATCTTGTCCTCGACAATCCTCTCAAGGCTCTCCTGAGATTGCTCAATGCTGGCCAGGCGTTGTTCAATCCTCTGGGTAGCTTCAAGAATTTGTTCTCCAAAGCTCTTTGGCTTAGCTGCTGCTGCTGCTGCCTCTTTGTCAGCTTTAGCCTTCTTCGCAGCTTCGATTTTGGCTTGTCCTTCAACTGAGGTAGGATCCTCTTCATCCATCACAACTACGTTGTCCTCATGCTCTGGCTGTAGTGGCAAGTGCTTCCTATCCAACATGAATTTGCCCGTGCCAAACTTGGCGTTGATGAGCATCTGAATCTGCGGTGCAAACCCACACGACCTCTTCTGGTCAGCTGCAGTCCTCTTAATGGTCTCTACCATCAAGTCCATCACCTTAAAAGGTGCCTTCTCATCGAGAATGTGCAGCATGTTGATAGAATAGCCTCGTATCATCCGGTGGTCTCCTGACTTAGGCATCAATGTATGCCTCAGAATAGTGTTAGTGGTGGTCAGACCTGCCTGGAGATAGTACACTGAGCCAAGCTTCCATCCTTCCAAATCAGCAGCCGGGATCTCCTTGTACATGTTCTTCATGGAATCATGACTCTTCTTAGGAATCCCATAGACATCAATGTCGTCCTCTCTCTGCACTGGAGCGTTCAGAAGTTCTGCCCATTCTTCAACAGTTGAAGAAAACCTTTGACCTTCAGTCATCCAGGTGATCTTGCCATCAGGATAGAAGTGGGCTGTGGCGTAGAACTGCATGATCATCTCGTCATTCCATGCTGTCAGCTCTTGACCCACAAAGTCAGCAACTCCACATGCAGTAAAGCTCTCATGCACATGGGGAAAGAAGTCCCGGTGCTCTTCACTGTCAATGTACTTCCAGTCAACATACCTGGTGTCAGCAACAATGGGCTTCTTATCCATTAGCACGGTCTCATAGAAATCATGCTGCTCTCTGGTGTGGAATCTGGGGTCCACAGCAGTCCTTCTCCTTACGGCATATGGATCAGATTGTCCCCATAGCCTGAGACCTTTGTCCTTCCTTGCCTTCATGTCCTCAGCTTGAGGATGAGCATCATTGTGGAGTGGCAACTTGGGACGGAGCTTAAGCAACACATGCTCTTCATCTGATTCAGACGGTGGCATCTCACCTTTGTTCTTCTCAGAAGCTGGAATGCTTCTGGTTGTTCTCTTGGGCTTGGCTGGAGCTGCCTTGACTGGAGCAGGCTTCTTGGGCTTAGAAGAGGCTTGAGCCCGAATAGCATCACCCATGAACTTAGCTTTCTGAGGAGGAGGCTGGGGTGCTTCTTCTTCTTCTTCTTCAGCATCATCCTGAGGTTCAGCATATACTACCCTCTTCCTTTTGGAAGTCTTCTTCACCTTGCTTGCAGCAGGCTCTTCCAAGTTGAGCTTCTTAGCAACTGCTGACTGCTTCACTTTGCTTGTGCCTTTCCTTGGCTGCTGCCCTTGGTGCTTTTTGGCAACCACATTCCTCTTTCGCTTGGAGGTAACTTCCTCAGCAACAAAGTCAGAGTCCTCATCATCAGAAGTTCTCTTCTTCCTGGTTCTGGTGGCTGCAAGAGGCAAACCACTAGGGGTGCTCCTCTCACCATCATCACTAGAGCTGCTCGCAGGACTTGTATCTGCCTCTGGAATTTCAGCAAACGGTGATTCAGACCTGTTCTGGCTATCACTGACATCTGACATGGCTGAAAAACCTGTGAAAAGATAAGGTATAGGCAGAGTAGAAGAGTTATCACAACTGCAGAAGTTTTTGCAAAAAAATGAGTTCAAAACTTAGTTTTGAGTTTTCACAGAATGTATTTCGGTCAAACCGATTTCAGGTTTCGGTGCAACCGAAGTACTCAACAGAAACCTACACACCACTTTCGGTCAGACCGAAATGGGTTTCGGTCCTACCGAAAACTTAGGGTTTCACTGAAACTATTTTTCGGTCGTTCCGATTGGCACAACTCGGTTAAACCGAATTATGCAGTGCAATGGCCAGAGGCCAAATCGGTCATTCCGATTTTCAAAATCGGCTTCACCGAGATGCATTCCGTGGAAACCTAAACCTAAGAATTTTCCTCGAAACTAGAAGATCTGAACTATTGTATAGGGAACATATCAAACGTGGATTGAATCATGGCAAGCCTATCGTGCAAGAGTCGGAAGTGGAGCACGAAAAGGGATCGGGACACACCCTAACTTGGTGGTGTCCCTCTACGGCGGCAACGGTGGAGGTGATTACCGTTGACGGCGGCGGAGACCTGCGGCGAGGGCGCACAGGCGACGAAGGCGACGATCCGTAGACCAGGGCGGCGGCAGCAGGGGTCTTGGGGGCGAACGGTTTGAAGAAAGAAATCGCGCGCAGCCCCTCAGGTATATATAACCCCATGCTGTCGGTGGGACCGAGTTGAAAAACTCGGTGTCACCGAGATGTATAACTGCTGTGCAGTTACGCATATCGGTCAGACCGAGAGTTTGAACTCGGTTTCACCGAGATGAAACCTAGATCAGTCTAAGCGTTTCGGTTGGACCGAGATTGAGAAACCGGTCAGACCGAAATGGACTTAGAGGGTTTTGGAAGTCAGCCTTAGACGAATCGGTGGTTCCGAGTGCTCCTCACTCGGACTGTCCGAAAAAGACTTGTTCAAAGTTGTGATATGAGCATGAATATAATTTTGAGACAAGAAAGCATAGATAGCTAGGGAAGGTGCTTAGGCATTCTTGTCCATCCATTTGGCCAAAAAAATCAAAACAATCAAAACAACAAATGGATGTCCTTGAATGGATAAAATCATGCATTCGACATGCTCACACAATAAGATAGCAACTGAAATATGTGTCAAACATGCACAACCAATCACTCTAGCTACTAGCACACAATTTGTCGATGACTAGGTCATCTATATATGAGTATATTGACTTAGGAGCCAAATGAGAACATTTGATCATAGGTCATACTCATCGTTTAAGCACAAGTGGGGTTGCCACTTTTACATAAAGCATTTATGTGTTCACATCACTTGGAGATGCTTTAGCTCAATTTTTAGAGCAAAGCTCCCCCTAGATGTGAGAACCCCTTTTAAAGGGTCAAACTAACCTTGGGTTGTCGTAGAAGACTTCATGTAGATGTTGAAGATGTGGATGCTCAATGTTGATGTAGATCATCAAGAGTTGGGAGCAATCCTTTGGATTAGGGCACTTTCAATACCTACATGGGTTAGTCCCACAAGGAACAAACAAGAATATCCATAGACATAGAGTGAAGTACACAAAGGATGATGTCCATGAAAGCAATGATTACCTTGTCCCTTGACTTACCAACAAGAGGGTTTGTGACTCCATGAACTGGTGCATGATGTGGAAGTTGATTGCACAAGTTCTTGCCAAAAAGAATATGAGTGAAGTTTGTTGGCGGAGTCACCCTCAAGAACCTACTAGTTCTTCTTCTTTGGGATCCACATCATCTTGATGGGAATCCTTGGTGTTGTAGTTGAGCTTGACGAAGTAGAACTTGATGTGTCCTTGGGAACCCACTTGACCATGGCTTGAGGTGCTTCAATGAATGCATCAATCTCCTCTTGAAGCTTGTCCTTGGCCTTTAGCTTGTGGTCTTGTGGTGGAAGGTCATCTTGAGCTTGTTCCACATTGGAAGAAGTAGGATCATACTTCTCCTTTTGTGAGACAAACTGTGGAGTAGGGTATTGACCTTCTTCCCACTCAACACCTTCGGCGTTGAACTTTCGCTCAAAACCAATCCCTTGATTCTTCCGGTGTCTTCCTTGTTTGCGAACAATCTCCTCAAAGTTCTTGCTTCCGGCAAGACTCTTGTAGACACCTTTCTCTATGATTTCCTTCAATAAGCTATTTTCTTGCTCAAGTGTAACTTGGCTTGAAACATTGTTAGTGGAATCAAGAGAACTACTAGAAGCAACAATATTGGATTTAACATTGTTATTGTTACTACTAGAGGAAGAATTTTTCTTATGCTTGTCATGCTTAGTCTTGATAGTTGGCAAGAAATTAGACAAGAGAAGTCGTTTGGCAAGATATGAAGAACTCTTCTTTCGAAGATCGTCATTGATCGCTTTTAGAAACTCATGTTCTTGCTCTAGAGTGAGCTTCTCGAAGCGTAGCTTCTCATGAGATCTTAGGAGCTCTCTATGATCTTCTTGAGTTGTATCATGAGCTAACTTAAGAGTGTTAAGTTCTTTAGTTAGACGCTCAATCTCCTTCATAGCATTGTCATTCGACTCTTCTCGACTATAGAGACTACTAGCATATTCATCATTACTAAGCTCACTAGATTTATCATGCAAGAGCTCATCTTCACCAAGTAAGTCATCCTCATCACTATCAAAGTCAATGAATTCAGGGTGTGTTACCTTGGGGCCTTTAGCCATGAAGCATCTTCCAATTCCCTCATTTGGTGAATCAAATAAGTCGTAGGAGTTGGAGTTGGAGGATACTAGTGCAAGTCCGGCAACACCTTCATCTTGACTATAGTCGGAGTCGGAGTGATAGCTTCCATCGGATTGATTGTCAGAGTCGGAGCCGGAGACCCATTCACCAATATGAGCTTGATGTCTTCTTCTTGTGTAGCTCCTTGATGACTTGTCTTTCCTCTCCGAATCCTTGCTTCTCCGAGAAGGTCTTCGTTCATAACGATCATCTCTGCTCCTTCTCTCTCTCCGAGGTGACTCATCTCTTGCTCTTCTTCTTGGAGATTCTTCTCTTCTCTTGTGGGGAGCCGTACACTCATTTGAGAAGTGTCCGGGTCTTCCACAATTGTAGCAGTTTCGATCACGGCTAGAAGATCTCTTTTCATCATATGATCTAGATTTTGAGCTTCTTTCTTTGCCTCTATTCTTGTAGAACTTGTTGAAGTTCTTGACCATTAGGCTTATCTCTTCATTGGAAACTAGCTTGTCACTTGAGGTAGTAGGAGCATCACTTGTAGCTTTGTAAGCACCACTTGACTTGTTGTGAAGCTCTTCCTTATCCTTAAGTGTCATCTCATGAGCAACAATTCTTCCAATGACTTCAGTTGGCTTGAGGGTCTTGTAGTTTGGCATCATTTGGATCAAAGTGCACACGGTGTCATACTTTCCATCCAAAGCTCTGAGAATCTTCTTAATGATGAATCGGTCGGTCATTTCTTCGCTTCCTAAGCCGGCAATCTCATTTGTGATGAGAGCGAGCCTAGAGTACATTTCAGCGACTCCTTCACCATCCTTCATCTTGAACTTGTCAAGTTGACCTTGAAGAATATCTAGCTTTGATTCCTTCACAGATTCAGTACCTTCGTGCATTTCAACCAAAGTATCCCAAATCTCTTTAGCATTCTCAAGACGGCTGATTTTGTTGAACTCTTCGGGACACAAAGCATTGAAGAGAATGTCACAAGCTTGAGCATTGTTTTGCAACATCCGCAACTCTTCGGGTGTAGCTTCGCGATCCGGAACTTTTCCTTCTTCAAAGAAATCACCTTGCATGCCAACACAAATAATGCCCCATGCGGCTGGGTTATGACCAAGAATATGCATTTTCATTGTATGCTTCCAACTAGCAAAATTTGTACCATCAAAGTAAGGACCTCTACGATAATTTCCCTCACTAGACGCCATACTCTCCTAGGTTGTGAAACCAAGCTTATGGAGTCCAATGCAATGGAAACCAAGGCAATGGAGACCAAAGCTCTGATACCACTTGTAGGATCGAAAGTAGGTCTAGAGGGGGGGTGATTAGACTACTTGACAATATAAAAAATCTGCCTTTAGATCATGCAATGTTTTTGGCAGTTTCACAATTAAGATCAATTCAAGTATCACCCTACACATGCAATTCTAGAGTATAAGCAGCGGAAAGTAAATTACA
The DNA here is from genome assembly GCA_902687465.1 of Secale cereale. Taxonomy (NCBI): domain Eukaryota; kingdom Viridiplantae; phylum Streptophyta; class Magnoliopsida; order Poales; family Poaceae; genus Secale; species Secale cereale. Next base: position 53,549,988 of record LR738714.1, on the reverse strand, counting down.
CATGTAAAAGAGAGGTGGAGAAGATCAAACGCAGTTTGGTGACACGAAGATTTTTGTCGTGGTTCCGATAGGTGGTGCTATCGTACATCCACGTTGATGGAGACTTCAACCCACGGAGGGTAACGGCTGCGCGAGTCCACGGAGGGCTCCACCCACGAAGGGTCCACGAAGAAGCAACCTTGTCTATTCCATCACGGCCTACGCCCACGGAGGACTAGCCTTACTCGGGGTAGATCTTCACGAAGTAGGCGATCTCCTTGCCCTTACAAACTTCTTGGTTCAACTCCACATCTCAAAGACGGAGGCTCCCAAGCGACACCTAACCAATCTAGGAGGCACCACCCCCCAAAAGGTAATAGACGGTGTTGATGATGATGAACTCCTTGCTCTTGTGCTTCAGATGATAATCTCCCCAACACTCAACTCTCCTCACTGATATGAATGTGGTGGAAGAAAGATTTGAGTGGAAAGCAACTTGGGAAGACTAGAAATCAAGTTTCATATGATAGGAATGGAATGGCTTGATCTCAACACAAGGGTAGGTGGTTCACTTCTCAGAAAGTGTATGGTAGAAGTGGTGGTACTTTCTGATGGCTCTCCTCACGAATGAGGAGGGGGTGGAGGGGTATATATAGCCTCCACACAAAATCCAACCGTTACACACACATTTGACCAATCTCGGTCAGACCGAAGTGAAAACTCGGTCAGACCGAAAGTTCAAATATAGTGAACGTTGGGATTTTCGGTGGGACCGAAAATACCATCTCGGTGTGTCCGAAGTGAGTCAAAGGTTAGGGTTTGCCATCTCGGTGTGACCGAAAACAACAACTCGGATATTCCGAAATGCTGTCAATTGGTTACAGAAGGTTGGCAGAACATTTTCGGTGAGACCGAAACTCAGAATCGGATGGACCGAGAAATTAGGGTTTGGGGAAATAACTGAAGTGGTTCATCTCGGTGGGACTGAGTTTGCAGAATCGGTTTGTCCGAGATTACTTATGAGTGTGTTGAAAAGTGAAGAGTGCTGATAGTTGAGGGAGCTAGATCACCAAGCACTTGAGCAACAAGAACATTAACACAACCTCATCCCCTTTTAATAGTATTGGCTTTTCCTATGGACTCAATGTGATCTTTGATCACTAAACCAAAAATGGAGTCTTGAGCTTTTGCCAATGCTTGTCTTAGCATTTTGAGGGGTCCACTTCTTCAGACATTTCCATACCCATATCATCGAACTTTTCTGAAATGATTCTCAAGTGAATATTAGTCCAATGATATATATGTTGTTATTAATTACCAAAACCACCCGGGGATTAGTTGCACTTTCAAACGGGCGTTTCATGGCCGTCCGGACTCCGATTTGGACGAATTTTATATCCAGAAGCATCCTCTCGAAATTCCCCACAACTTTCGCAACTAGGATTTTTCCTTTTGACGTCGTCTTCGGGAAGGAACGTGACCATCTTCTAAAAACGTTCTCAGACAGATTTCAGGAAAGTCAGAGTCCTACTCCAATACGACTCCTTTTGCGTTTTTGTAAATTTCAAGTAATTCCTACACAATAAAGTGTAAAACAAGAACATTGTGCACTTTTGCAACCATTAGTAATTTAGTCCAATAAATGCTTAAAAAGATAGAAAACTTTGATAGAAACATGAGACAATGATGCAAAACAAGCATGTCACAAGCAAAAATTATGGATACGTTTGGGACGTATCACCCACCCAGATGTGTATTCAAGTACCCACCTTAAGTTGAATCCTTAATTAACAACTCACATCTGTCATGAATTTCTCTCAAACCCAAACCACGTCTACGAGCATAGCATAGCAACCTAAGCAAACGTAGAAGTAACTCCAAAGGGTTTGAAAATAATGTAGGTAATAGGTTCTACCTCAAACTACTTCCCAGTCCCACAAGTTGAGAGATCCTACTCATGCAATGTGTGAATGTTTGATCTAATGCACAAAAACTGGGTAATTAAAGTATGATCAAAGTGTTACTTGCCTTGCTGATGATTCGCAAAACCTAGAGACTCGTAGTAGCATGCTTCACAGTCCGGGTATTCTATCGCAAGCAAACAATAGCATACATAAGCAAACAAGCAACGATGCACAAACAAAACTCCAAAAGATCAAATTTTACCAGAAAGTTTAACTTAAGAACTCCGGTTTGCAAAAAGAAACAACTCGAAAGAAGCAACGAAACTCAAACTGCGAAAGAAACGAGCTTCGGTTTACTAATTGGCCTAAAGTCAAATTTTACAGTAGCCAAAACTTTGTTCAAGTTGGTTAAACATAAAGAGGGCATCGATACGAAGATCTGGGATTTTGAATCACCTGATTCCGACTCTCGAGCGAAAAGAAAAACGAAAAACAAGATCAGGGCAGAAATCGCGATCGGAATAATCGCTGATAAATACCCCGAAAAAGAAAACTGACGAGCAGGCTAACGAACGAACGTTCGCTGTCTGCGGCTAACGGACAAAAACCGTTCGTTTAAAACGAACGTACGGACGAACATCCGCTAAATAGCTAAACCGACGAAAACCGAACCGATCTAACTAAAAAAACGAATCTACGGTTTACGAAAAATAAACCAATCGGTTCTTTAAAAAACGGATTAACTACCTCAACGGCAACTCCGGCGGCGGCGGCGGTCCGGCACGCGGCGGCGCACTGCGGGCGTCGGGGCGGCTGTGCTGCGGGCGGCGGCGGCGCGGCGGGGCGGCGGCGCAACGGGCGGCGGCGGCGGCGCTAGGGCTAGGGCAGGGGCGCGGGCAGCTGGGCTTGCTTGGGCCCCGGGCGATGGCTTATAAAGCCCAGAGTCCCGGTCCTAAACGACTCCAAGTCGGTTTGCGTTTTTTTTTTTTAAATAGATTCCTGGCGCAGAAAAACTAACGAAAGAAATACTAAACGGACTCTAAAAATCGCGAAATAAATTTTCACCGTCCTCTAATAATATTTAGGACAAAGTGAACATTTTTCCCGGACCTAAATGCAATTTTGAGAAACGCGCATTTTTCCTATGCAAATAAAATCGCAAATAAATCCAGAAAATTTACCAAAAGTGATTTTAACATTTTTCCTCCTATATTTCTGTTATTTTGGAGAAGTCATATTCTCTCCGCTCATATTTTGCATTTCAAAATAATTTTAGGAGAGAAAAATAATTAAAATCACATTGTCCTCGTACCGGTATTTCGAGCGAACTCAAATACTAAACGGTAAAATGTCCAACTCTCTCCGTAGGTCCTTGAGTTGCTTAGAATTTCGAGGAACGCCACAAACAAAAATGCAAAGAGCATGCAATGCAGTATGATCTATGTATAAAATTCCAAATTGAAAATTTGGGATGTTACAAACCTACCCCCCTTGGAATGAATCTCGCCCTCGAGATTCGACTTGGCTAGAGAACAGGTGTGGGTGGTCCTTTGGTAGATCATCTTCTCATTCCCAGGTGGCTTCTTCCTCGGTGTGGTGACTCCACTGAACTTTGCAAAACTTGATAACCTTACTGCGGGTGACTCTGCTCGAAAATTCGAGAATCTTAACAGGCTTCTCCTCGTAGGTCAGATCACTGTCTAACTGAATTGCTTCCAGGGGTACTGTGTCTCTAAGCGGGATTTCGGCCATCTCCGCATGGCACTTCTTGAGCTGCGAAACGTGAAACACGTCGTGCACTCCTGACAATCCTTCGGGCAATTCCAACTTATAGGCAACCTCTCCCATGCGTTCCAAAACACGGTAAGGTCCCACAAATCTTGGGGCTAGCTTTCCTTTAACTCTGAAATGTTTAACTCCTCGTAGAGGCGATACTCTCAAGTATGCTCTATCTCCGATCTCATAGGCTATATCATTGCGCTTCGAGTCTGCATAACTCTTCTGCCTGGACTGAGCTACCTTCAATCTATCTCGAATCAACTTCACCTTCTCCTCAGACTCTTTGACGAAGTCTGGTCCAAACAACTGTCGGTCTCCAACTTCATCCCACATTAACGGTGTTCGGCATCTCCTTCCATACAATGCCTCGAACGGTGCCATCTTCAAACTGGCTTGGTAACTGTTGTTGTATGAGAACTCCGCGTATGGCAAATTGTCATCCCAACTAGATCCGTAGTCTAACGCACAAGCTCTCAACATATCCTCCAGGATCTGGTTGACTCTCTCGGTCTGTCCATCGGTCTGCGGGTGAAAAGTTCTGTTGAATTCCAGCCTCGTTCCCAAAGTTTGGTGTAGCTGATGCCAAAACTTTGAGGTGAACTGTGTTCCTCTGTCTGATACAATGGTCATCGGAACTCCGTAGAGACATACTATCCTGGTCATGTATATCTTGGCCAACTTTGCACTGGTATATGTGGTTTTCACGGGGATAAAATGGGCTACCTTTGTCAATCGGTCCACTACTACCCAGATTGAGTCATATCCTGCTTTGGTCCTGGGCAATCCGGTGATAAAATCCATGCCAAGCTTCTCCCACTTCCATTCGGGTATCGGCATAGACTGTAGCAATCCTGCCGGCTTCTGATGTTCTGCCTTTACTCTCTGGCATACATCACATACGGCTACATACTCAGCAATATCCTTCTTCATTCCCGTCCACCAGAAACGTTCCTTCAAATCCAAATACATCTTGGTGTTTCCGGGGTGTATCGAGTATGGCGAATCATGTGCTTCCTGCAGTATCAGCTTCTTTATCTCCGGGTCGTTGGGCACATAGATTCGATCCTCAAACCACAAGGTGTCGTGTTCGTCCTCACGAAATCCCTTGGCTTTTCCTTCACTCATCTGTTTCCTTATCTCTGCAATTTCCTTATCATCCTTCTGGGCTTCGCGTATCCTTCCCAGCAGTGTTGACTGAATTTCCAACGTTGCAACGAAACCTCTAGGAACTATCTCCAAACAAAGCTCCCTGAGATGTTCCGCTAACTTCTGTGGCAATCCCCCTTTTACTAGGGTATTTGCATAACTCTTCCGGCTCAAAGCGTCTTCCACGACGTTGGCCTTTCCTAGGTGATAGTGCAGCTTCATATCATAATCCTTTATAAGCTCTAACCATCTCCTCTGTCTAAGGTTCAGCTCCTTTTGTGTGAAAATGTACTTCAAGCTCTTGTGATCCGTGTACACATCACAACGATTTCCAATAAGGTAATGTCTCCAGGTTTTCAGTGCATGCACTACTGCTGCTAACTCCAGATTGTGCGTCGCGTAATTCAACTCGTGAGGTCGCAGTTGACGGGATGCATAGGAAACAACTCTTCCATCCTGCATAAGTACTCCTCCAAGTCCTAAGCGTGAAGCGTCGCAGTACACTTGGAAATCCTTGTGTATATCTGGCAATATCAGCACTGGGGCTGTCGTCAACCGTTTCTTCAACTCTTGGAAACTTTCTTCACACTCTTCAGTCCAATCAAACTTTGTCTCCTTCTTCAACAATGTCGTCATTGGCTTTGCAATATTGGATAAATTTTCTATGAATCTCCGGTAGTATCCCGCGAGTCCAAGAAAACTGCGGATCTCTCAAACTGAAGTGGGTGCCAACCACTCAGTGACTGATTGACGGGGTCCACTATTATACCTTCTCCTGATATAACATGCCCTAGGAATCCAACTTCCTTCAACCAAAACTCGCATTTGCTAAACTTGGCATACAACTGATGTTCTCTGAGCTTCTCCAATACCAAACGCAAATGCTCTGCATGTTCTTCTTCATCCTTTTAGTATATCAGAATATCATCTATGAATACCACGACGAACTTATCCAAGAACTCCATGAACACTGTATTCATCATACTCATGAAATAGGCAGGCGCGTTAGTCAATCCAAAAGACATAACAGTATACTCATATAGCCCGTACCGTGTGGTGAAGGTTGTCTTAGGTATATCCTTCTCTCGGATCTTCAATTGGTGGTATCCAGATCGTAGATCTATTTTGGAGAATACTTTCGCTCCCTGGAGTTGGTCGAACAAATCATTGATCATCGGCAGCGGGTACTTATTCTTAATAGTCACTTCATTCAATGCCCGATAATCAACGACCATTCTTAAAGATCCATCCTTCTTCTCGACCAACAACACTGGGGCTCCCCAAGGTGATGAACTTCGGCGAATAAAACCTTTCTCCAATAACTCCTTAATCTTCTTCTTGATCTCCTCCAGATCATTCGCTGGCATCCGATACGGTCTCTTAGATATTGGTCCGGTGCCAAGCAATAACTCTATCAAAAACTCAATATCCCTATCCGGTGGCATGCCAGGTAACTCCTCTGGAAACACATCCGGATAATCCTTTACTACTGGCACTTCCTCCTGAACAACTCCCGTGAGAGAATGTACTTGGGTCCTTATAGGCGAATGCCTAGATACATACTTAATCCTTTTTCCCTCCGGGGTGGTGAGCAAAATAGACTTACTGGCACAATCAATGTTACCTCCATACTTCGATAGCCAATCCATACCTAATATCACATCCAATCCTTGTGACTCCAGGACTATTAGGTCAGAGGGGAAAGTGTGGCGTCCTATGGTCAATGGCGTCTGAAAACATCCTTGGTGTGCCATATACTCTGCTCCTGGTGAACTTACTAACATGGGGGTCTTAAGAACTCGGGTGGACATCCTATGTCGATTTACGAATCCCCTTGAAATGTATGAATGCGATGCACCAGGATCGAAAAGAACTATTGCGGTAAATGTTTTAACCAAATACTTACCGACAACAGCATCTGGTTGCTCTTCTACCTCCTCCACAGTCACGTGGTTCACTTGTCCTTTGTTGAATGGGTTGGGCTTCTTTGCGGCGCTTCCATTGCCGTTCCCATTCTTAGCTTCTGGGCAGTCATTGGCATAATGTCCATTCTTCCCGCACTTGTAACAAGTGACATGGCTGAAATCCTTCTTGGTGGGTGTGGACGGGGTAGGGCGGCTCTGGTTATTACTAGCTCCATTCCCATTTCCATTCTTAGGGCCATTGTGGTTGTGGGGAATTCCATGGTTATGGGTGTGCCCTCCCGAATTCGGAGTGAATCGGGGCTTCTGCTGGGCTCCAGAATTATTCCTTCCTTGTCCATACTTCCTTTTGCGACTTTCAATCTGCTTGTGCTTCCCTTCAATCATAAGCACTTTATCTACCAACTCCTGGTAGTTGTTGAAAGTTGCCACCATCAACTGTACGCTCATCTCATCATTCAGCCCTTCCATAAATCTCTCTTGCTTAGCGGCATCTGTTGCCACATCATCTGGGGCATAACGAGACAGGGTACTAAACTCATCCACGTACTGAGCTACAGTACGGTTTCCTTGGCGCAAGTTGCGAAACTCCCGCTTCTTCATGATCATAGCTCCAGTTGAGACATGGGCAGTACGGAAAGCTTGCTGAAACTGCTCCCAAGTAACATTGGCTATGGGGAAAGTGGCTGTGTAATTCTCCCACCATGCTGCGGCTGGTCCAGACAACTGGTGTGCAGCAAATCGCACCTTCTCAGCGTCAGAGCAATTGGCAGTGGTCAAATCCCTTCCAATCTTGCGTAGCCAGTCATCAGCCACTATTGGTTCGATGCTACTAGCAAACACGGGTGGTTTCAACCTTAAGAAACATGTCAGGTTGTCCACGGGTGGTGGTGGAGGGTTGTTGTTGTTGTTCTGGTTGTTCTGAGTGTTCTGGACAAGAAGTTGCATCAAGGTGTTCTGCTGTTGGATCAACTGGGTGAGCTCAGGGGGAAACTCAAATCCGGGCTCACGTCTTGGAGGCATCTGATGGGTGTAGAGGGAAGAGATTAGAATAGAATTGAGGTCTAAGGGAAATCACTACCCATATGCACATGAGACAAACACAATCATATCACACCAATCAATTTCAAGCAAGATCTTACAATTCTAACTACCGTTACAAAAGTTCTCTAAAACTAATATATGGGGGTAAACTACTAGTCACAGGGTGGTCATCTAAAAATATTGATCGGCGGACGATTCCATGATATCTGCTCCAGCTTCATCTTCATAGTCTTCGTCTTTACTATCATCGGGTTCTGAATCCGTGTCGTCGATGATAATGTAATCTTCGGGAGGAATTTCCTTAGGTTCTTCTTCCTCTTCTTCACCTCCTGGTGCTGGATCTCCCATGAATACTCCTAGCTTCCTTGTCAAATCATCATTCTTCTCCACTAGTATCAACATCTCCTCCTCGTATCCGTCACGAGTAGACTTAAGTTCTTCTTCTAGCTCCAAATTCCTGTTTAGTGCCTTCTTTAATTCTATCATCCCAGTGCACATCTGGTGCTCCTGTCGTCGAATGTGCTGGTTCAACTCCTGGATGAATGCTGCAATGGACCTATCCTTCCGGGTGCTGATCATATCCCAACTCTCATCTCGGCGTCCACAAATCTGGTAGCTGGTGTCCTTCAGCTCCTGCTTGTAGACTTCTCCGATCCTTCCCATTGTGATGTGGGCGGCCATGCTCTTGCCCAGACTCCAAGTTGGCGCATCAAAAGTAAACTCTATTGGCTCAGTGGACGGTGTGAACGTTCTTCCGGGATTTGAACTTGAATGCTCCATCGCTCCTCCTCCGGTAAGGTGGCGGTGTAGGTCCCGGTAAAGCTTGGTATTCCTATGTTCAGGTACCTAGTGACTTCCTTCAAGTGTCGTCCAAATGGTGTGTCTTCATCCGGTTGAGTGAACTTGTTCCTTGGGTCCACCATCCTAAAGAAGTAGAAAATGGAGAGAAGTCAGAAATGAGTAGAGAAGAGTGATCTAGGGTCTGTCTTAGTGGTCGTGTCCTACATTCAGCGTGTGCTCTGATACCATCTTTGTAGCGGCCACGATCCGAATGGACCGCAGTCTCTATGTTCTGTGTCATCCCTAGATCGGTAATGCTGACACACACAGTACTTGAAGGATTTATACCAGAGTGGCAATCACACACTTATTACATCGAATGTCTCCAATGAGAACTTATTACAAAATCTATGGCTTAAGACCATCTAACAAAATAACAGCGGAAGGCTTGGAAGATAAGCGAGTCCATCAACTCCAACGGCATAGCTGAGTGCATGACAAACGACCTAGCACGTCTTATTCCTCGTCTGAAAAGTCTGCAACGTAATATGTTGCAGCCCGAAAAATGGGTCAGCACATGGAATATGCTGGCAAGATAACACAAAGGATGCAAGTAACAGAATAAAGACTATACTACATGCATATTTGGCTGGTGGAGGCTCTAAGGTTAAAGTTTTTGCGTGAAGCCAATTTTTCCCTACAACAAAGGAATAAATTTTATTTTAACTATCATGTCGGTTGAAAATTATTGAGAAGGTAACCCCAACTCAATCCCAAATTAAAAGTTCATCATTAACCCAACAAATTAAATTATAGAGTGATGAGATCAACCAATAATTCAAGTACCAGATACTCAAGTTGTCCATAACCAGGGACACGGCTAATCATGATCAGTTTGTACACTCTGCAGAGGTTTGTGCACTTTTCCCACAAGACTCGATCGCCTCCGTTTTGTTTCTCGCACTGCATGGTGTTTGAGAAACGGATAACCGAGACACAGTCTTTCTGAAGAGGTCCCCTTAACTAGATAGATAGGCCGGTACACCTACAATCCCTCTACATCTGCTAGCCCATCATGGAAAGGTTTCCCACAACTTACTCAACTATGCCAGAGCCCATATTGGCATCTGGCTGCACACGGAAGTTTCTAGCATGAATAGTTTTATGATCCCTTTGAGCCGGGGTGGCATTCCATAGGAAAAATCACACGGAACCCCGGGATTTCCTAGGACAACACTGGGTTCCCCAGGTGCCCTGCAACCAACCCACCTAGATGTGTATTCAAGTAACCACCTTAAGTTGAATCCTTAATTAACAACTCACATCTGTCATGGATTTCTCTCAAACCCAAACCACGTCTACGAGCATAGCATAGCAACCTAAGCAAACGTAGAAGTAACTCCCAAGGGTTTGAAAATAATGCAGGTAATAGGTTCTACCTCAAACTACTTCCCAGTCCCACAAGTTGAGAGATCCTACTCATGCAATGTGTGAAGGTTTGATCTAATGCATAAAAACTGGGTAATAAAAGTATGATCAAGGTGTTACTTGCCTTGCTGACGATTCGCAAAACCTAGAGACTCGTAGTAGCACGCTTCACAGTCCGGGTATTCTATCGCAAGCAAACAATAGCATACATAAGCAAACAAGCAATGATGCACAAACAAAACTCCGAAAGATCGGATCTAACCGGAAAGTTCAACTTAAGAACTCCGGTTTTCAAAAAGAAACAACTCGAAAGAAGCAACGAAACTCAAACTGCGAAAGAAACGAGCTCCGGTTTACTAATTGTCCTAAAGTCAAATTTTACAGTAGCCACAACTTTGTTCAAGTTGGTTAAACGTAAAGAGGGCATCGAGATGAAGATCTGGGATTTTGAATCACCTGATTCCGACTCTCGAGCGAAAAGAAAAACGAAAAACAAGATCAGGGCAGAAATCGCGATCGGAATAATCGCTGATGAATACCCCGAAAAAGAAAACTGATGAGCAGTCAAACGAACGAACGTTCGCTGTCTGCGGCTAACGGACGAAAACCGTTCGTTTAAAACGAACGTACGGACGAACGTCCGCTAAATAGCTAAACCGACGAAAACCGAACCGATCTAACTAAAAATGAATCTATGGTTTACGAAAAATAAACCGATCGGTTCTTTAAAAAACCGATTAACTACCTCAACGGCAACTCCGGCGAGACGGCGTCCGGCGGTGGCGGCGGTCCGGCGCACGGCGGCACACTGCGGGCGGCGAGGCGGCAGTGCTGGGGGCGGCGGCGCAACGGGCGGCGGCGGCGCAGGCGAGCGGAGGCGGCGCGGCTTGGGGCGGCGGCGGCGCTAGGGCTAGGGCAGGGGCGCGGGCGGCTGGGCTGGCTTGGGCCCCGGGCGGTGGCTTATAAAGCCCAGAGTCCCGGTCCTAAACGACTCCAAGTCGGTTTGCGTTTTTTTCTGGCGCAGAAAAACTAACGAAAGAAATACTAAACGGACTCCAAAAATCCCGAAATAAATTTTCACTGTCCTCTAATAATATTTAGGACAAAGTGAACTTTTTTCCCGGACCTAAATGCAATTTTGAGAAACGCGCATTTTTCCTATGCAAATAAAATCGTAAATAAATCCAGAAAAAATACCAAAAGTGATTTTAACATCTTTCCTCCTATATTTTTGTTATTTTGGAGAAGTCATATTATCTCCGCTCATATTTTGCATTTCGAAATATTTTTAGGAGAGAAAAAATAATTAAAATCACACTGTCCTCGTACCGGTATTTCGAGCGAACTCAAATACTAAACGGTAAAATTCCCAACTCTCTCCGTAGGTCCTTGAGTTGCTTGGAATTTCGAGGAACGCCACAAACAAAAATGCAAAGAGCATGCAATGCAGTATGATCTATGTATAACATTCCAAATTGAAAATTTGGGATGTTACAGTTAGCTATCAATGAAGTTTCGGATTCATACTTCACCGTGTGAAGGGATTGTTACTTTAATATAAGAACCTATATGACAAGTTATGTTGATGTCCTAAAGATGATCATGATGCCCTCATGCCCGTATTTTATTTTTATCGACACCTCTATCTCTAAACATGTGGACATATTTTTCGATGTCGGCTTTTCGCTTGAGGACAAGTGAGGTGTGAGCTTGGGGGAGTTGATACGTCCATTTTGCATCATGCTTTTATATTGATATTTATTACATTATGGGTTGTTATTACACTTTATATCACAATACTTATGCCTTTTCTCTCTTATTTTATAAGGTTTACATAAAGAGGGAGAATGCCGGCAGCTGGAATTCTAGACTAGAAAAGGAGCAAATTCGAGATAACTATTCTGCACAACTCCAAAAGTCCTGAAACTTCACAGAGAATATTTTTCGAATATATAAAAAAATATTGGGTGAAAGAAGCACCAGAGGGGGGCCACCAGCCATATACAAGGGTGGGGCGCGCCCTATCCCCCTGGGCGCGCGCCCTACCTTGTGGGCCTCTGGAAGGCCCCAGGAGTCCATCTTCTGCTATATGATGTGTTTTAACCTGGAAAAAATCAGAAGGAGGTTTTCGGGACAAAGCGCCGCCGTCTCGAGGCAAAACCTAGGTGAAACCAATCTAGAGCTCCAGCAGGGCTGTTCTGCCGGGGATACTTCCCTCCGGGAGGGGGAAATCGAAACCATCGTCAGTACCAACGATCCTCCCATCAAGAGGGGGTCAATCTCCATCAACATCTTCACCAGCACCATCTCCTCTCAAACCCTAGTTCATCTCTTGTATCCGATCTTTGTCTCAAAACCTCATATTGGTACATGTTGGTTGCTAGTAGTGTTGATTACTCCTTGTAGTTGATGCTAGTTGGTTTATTCGGTGGAAGATCATATCTTCAGATCCTTAATGCTATTCAATACCCCTATGATCATGAACATGAACATGCTTTGTGAGCAGTTACTTTTGTCCCTGAGGACATGGGAGAAGTCTTGTTATAAGTAATCATGTGAATTTGGTATTCGTTCGATATTTTGATGAGATGTATGTTGTCTTTCCTCTAGTGGTGTTATGTGAACGTCGACTACATGACACTTCACCATTATTTGGTCCTATGGGAAGGCATTGGGAAGTAATAAGTAGATGATGGGTTGCTAGAGTGACAGAAGCTTAAACCCTAGTTTATGCGTTGCTTCGTAAGGGGCTGATTTGGATCCATATGTTTCATGCTATGGTTAGATTTATCCTAATACTTCTTTCGTAGTTGTGGATGCTTACGAGAGTGTTTAATCATAACTAGGAGGCTTGTCCAAGGAAGGACAACACCCAAGCACCGGTCCACCCACATATCAAATTATCAAAGTAACGAATGTGAATCATATGAGCATGATGAAAACTAGCTTGACAGTAATTCCCATGTGTCCTCGGGAGCTTTTTGCTTTACATAAGAATACGTACAAGCTTGTCCTTTGCTATAAAAAGGATTGGGCCACCTTGCTGCACCTTGTTTACTTTTGTTACTTGTTACCCGTTACGAATTATACTATCACACAACTATCTGTTACCGATAATTTCAGTGCTTGCAGAGAAAACCTTGCTGAAAACCGCTTGTCATTTCCTTCTGCTCCTCGTTGGGTTCGACACTCTTACTTATTGAAAGGACTATGATAGATCCCCTACACTTGTGGGTCATCAAACGACTGTGCACAAATCCATTCCAAGATGAAATGCTATACAGGGAGGAAATGCTTTGGCTCCAGCGCTCACGCATTATGTGGTTGAAAGACGGCGAGCGCAACATGCAATACTTGCACCAGAGGGCCATTTTGAGGGCTCAAAGGAACTACATTCAGCATCTTATGAAGGCGGATGGATCCTGGTGCAATGTTCCTACCAAGATGGGGAGTTTAGCGACCTCCTATTTTAAGGAAGTTTATACTAAGGATCCTACTCTCACTACAGGAGGGGTCCATGAGTGTATTACTCCAAAAGTTACAATGGAGATGAATGACTCCTTGTGCAAGCCATTCTCAGAGAAGGCGATCTCTGATGCATTATTCCAGGTTAGCCCCTTGAAGGCCCCTAGCTGTGATGGCTTTTTGGCTCAGTTTTATCAACGAAACTGGGCAGTGCTCAAAACAGAAATTGTTGAAGGAGTCCAAGAGTTTTTTTAACATAGGGATCATGCCACACAGTGTTAATGATACAACAATTGCGTTGATCCCTAAAGTTCCGCATCCCAAGGAACTAAAGGATTTTCGTCCAATTAGTCTATGTAACGGGGTGTATAAAATTGTCTCCAAATGCATGGTGAACAGGTTACGACCTTTTCTTACAGAGCTTATTTCCGAAAATCAGAGTGCCTTCATTCCAGGGAGGCTCGTCTCTGATAATTCTATCAAAGCCTTTGAATGTATTCGTCATATCCAGTCTATAAAGGAGAACTCACCGGCCTTTTGTGCTTATAAGCTATACCTGTCAAAGGCCTATGATCGTGTTGATTGGATCTTTCTGGAGAAGGCCCTTCTTAAGTGGGGTTTTCCCCAGCATTGGGTTTCTCGTGTTATGGCACGTGTATCATCGGTGAAATACTCAGTGAAGTTCAATGGCAAACTGCTGGAGTCCTTTACCACATCAAGGGGGCTCTGACAAGGTGACCCGCTTTCCCCCTTTCTCTTCCTATTTGTCGTTGATGCCCTTTCTACTCTCATATGCAAATCAATGAGGGAAGTGGGTCTATAAGGGGTTAAAATATGCCGATGTGCTCCTGGAATTTCTCATCTATTATTTGCGGATGATTCACTCTTATTTTTCCAAGCGCGAGAACAATAGGCGGTACTGGCGAAAGGTTTGTTGAACACTTAAGTGGCGGCCATTGGCCAGTTGATAAATCCTTTGAAGTGCTCCATCATTTTCTCAGAACACTGCCTACCACCTGTTGCAATTGACGTCAAGAGTGTGTTGGGAGTTACACTGGAAGTTTTTGAGCCAAAATACCTGGGTCTATCGGTCCCGGAAGGCAGGATGCATAAAAGAAAATTTGAAACTATTCAGGAACGTTTAAGGAAGAGACTCATCGACTGGAGTGAGCAATATATGTTGTCAGGTAACAAAGAGATCTTAATTAAATCAGTTGCTCAAGCTATCCCAGCTTATGTCATGAGTGTGTTTAAGCTCCCTGCTTTGGTATGTGATGAGCTTACGCGTATGATGCGTCAGTATTGGTGGGGAGTTGAGAATGGGAAGAAGAAGATGGTGTGGATGAGTTGGGACAAGTTGAGATTGCCTAAATCTATGGGGGCATGGGCTTCAGGGACATGCGAGCTTTCAACCGGGCCTTGCTGGCTAAGCAAGCTTGGAGACTGCTTGATACTCCTACAAGTTTGTGTGCAAGGTTATTGAAAGCAAAATATTTTCCCTCGGGTCATCTTCTGGATAACGTATTTCTGAATAGTGGATCTGCAGTGTGGAAAGGGGCATTGCACGGACTTGAGCTGCTGAAAAAACGAATTATATGGCGTGTAGGCGACGAGGCGCAGATCAGAACTTGGCGTGACCCCTGGATTTCGCGGCCATCTTCCTTTCGTTTAGTTACTCCAAAGGGCACTTGTTGTTTTAACCGTTTCTCTGATTTTTTGGACGCAAATGGTGCATGGAGAGCTGACCGACTTCGTGAATTCTTCTGGAAATGGATGTTGAGTATATCTTAAAGATCTGTACTTCTCCTAGGCAGCGCAGAGATTTCTTTCCATGGTCTCCTGAGAAAAGTGGAGTGTTTTTGGTCAAAAGTGCTTACAAGCTAGCTACGTACATGTGATCATGACACAACTTTTGCAGGAGGCTCCTCAAGTTCCGCTTCAAATGGCACTAGATCACTATGGAATTGTGTGTGGAAATCATAAGTCCCTCAAAAGATGAACATAACAGCGTGGAAGATTGTTAGTGGGGTGTTACCAACGAATCAGTGCAAAGTGTTAAGACACATCTCCAAACGATCAACTTGTCCTCTATGTGGAGTGGAGGAAGAAGGAACATACCACGCATTGGTAGCATGTACGCATGCAAGAATCTTATGGATAAATATGCGGGTTAGATGGCCCCTTCCTTCTGATGATTTTCTGATTGATAATGGTAAAGAATGGCTCATGCACCTACTTAGCATGTGCTCGGATGATGTGCGAGATATGATTATAATGTTGACACTAGCAAAAAGGCCCGTGCATTGCAACTGGAGAAAAAAGATTCCACATACTCTTAATTTACAAAAAAATGATCAATAATATGAGAATTTGTGGTTACGGTCCAAGCAAAGATGGTCCTAACCTATAAAAGCTCAGTTTAAGATTCTAAAGGTGTTCTATTTCAACACGGCTTGCATGTGGATTTAATCCGTACAAAGAAACGGGCCAGTGATCATATATTTATTCATGTCATGTTCGAAATGGGGTGTTGTTACGGGTGAGTAAAGTAAAAAAGCGACAAAAACAAACAATGACACATTAGCACACTACGGAGATAGTGTGCATCAATGGCAGTTTTCGGTTTTTTTTGTCTGGAAAAGAACATTTTTGTATGGTCTCCTGTGGACGCGGGTACTTGCACCCCTATTTCATCACTATTTATTGCCATACATGTCATAAGTATTTGTCCGTGTTTCATTACTATTTATATCTTATCAAACTCCTTTTTTTTCCTTATATATAGGAGAATATCGCAACATCTCATCTTTATCGGATCTCCTCTACATTTTATTTTTTATTTTTATTGCGGACGTCACATCTTTATTGGGTCCTTCTTTTATTTCATGTCATACATGTCCTTATTTACTGGGTCTCTAGCAACTTTATCTTCAATTTCATCTCCAATCTGAATTAGTACCGGTATGAAAAAAAACGAACAATGCATTGTTGCTTAACATTGCAGCCTAGATAGTATTTTTAAATTGTTAACAGGTAAACTAACATCATGTTCAGATTCTACATATTTTTTTTAATCAAATTCCATATATAACATGTTAAATTTGGAGTTACGGTTTAAAAGATATAAGTATTTTTTTAAAACATTTAATATGTACCGCGGGTTTAATGTCAGAAACATTAGGGGGTTCTGGTCTTTTCGGATGATCAGCCACACTGGGACTGAGACACGGCCCGGACTCCCACGGGGGGCAGCAGTGGGGAATCTTGGACAATGGGCGAAAGCCCGATCCAGCAATATCGCGTGAGTGAAGAAGGGCAATGCCGCTGGTAAAGCTCTTTCTTTCTATAAAATAGCAAACCGGACTAAGAATACCTATTTCTTTTATTAGTAGGTATAGATGGCATATTTGGCAGCTCCGAAATGACCAGACCCATGGCAAAGAAGTTCTGCCAATTCCCGCTACGGTGGATTTCCTCGACAGTTATTATAAATCCATTGGGGAGCTACTCTACAGTGGAGATTCTGAAAGGTAAAATGCCATCTTCGACGGTTCAGATACATGTACAAAGGCTGGAGACCTCCGCTCTGCTTTGGCCGGCCCCAAAATCGGGCACTGTCGCTCTTACTGTTGACAGTTCATTCCAGGAGGTTGACGGCTCGGATGCCGCTGGAATGGTTCTCCGAGACAACGATGGCAAAGTCATTTTTGCTGCTTACCGTGTCTTATTCTACTGTAATGACTCCTTGGAAGCAGAACTTCATGCGATCATGCAAGGAATGGCCTTGGCCATCCATCATACGACCCTTCCCGTTGTCGTTCAGTCGGATTCTTCAGAAGCACTAATCAGCCTATCAAACAATGCTTTGGTCCGATTGGCTTATGGTCATTTAGTTCTTGAGATTAAGGATTTGATGAATAGTAGTTAATTTTTACCTCGGAAAATTCACCGTAGCCAGAATAGTGTTGTCGATCGATTGGTCAACTATAGCCGCTGTGAGAGAACAACTGATGTGTGGTTAAACTCGGTTCCACCTTGTATTGAGGATTTGTGGCCTCTCAACTGTAACACTATAATTTTGCAATAAAACTCCCTTTAACCCGAAAAAAAATGGGTGATCTTTTTTCACCCCGCAAATCCTCACGAAAATTAGGTTTGAACTCCGACTGAGCTCCACCATCAACTTTCGAACCAACTTGAAATTTTACCGCAAAGTCACCCATAAACCTAGTACAAATTATAGTTCTGCAGAGGAAAAAGAGTAGTAGTTGGTATATACTGGTAATAGAATGCAGAAGCGAAGAGGACTCAACACAAACCACTCGATCTCGATCAACGCCAGTAACCGCCAGCCTCTCGCGCCCCGCCACCAGAAACCACTAACCGCCGGCCGCGCGCCATGGACAGCACCGTCGACGCAATGGCGGCCGCCTACGAAGCGCTGGTCGACGCCGCGGCCGCCGCCGTCCGCGAGCCCGGGCGCTCGGTGGCGCTCACGGACCTCCACCGCTGCCTCGACGCCTTCAGCGAGTCCTGCGACCGAGCCGAGGGCCTCGTCCAGGCGGCCGCCGCCGGCCTCGGCACCGCCGCCTCTCGCCACGACGCGCTGTGCCGCGCCGTGCGCGCGGTCGACGAGGATCTCCAGCGCGGCCAGGAGGAGCAAGAGAAGAATCGCACTCCGACCACGCCGCTGGCGGCCGGGGACAAATAGCCCAATCGATCTATCTCGTCTCCCATTGATGTGATGTGATGTTAGTCGTCCTTGTTTTTTCTATGTGATGTTCATCGTTCTTCTTGGTTGATTTGCTAATCGGGTTACTCATCTGGAACATGAATTCGTTCATCGTTCTTCTTGGTTGATTTGTTAATCGTTCTTCTTCTATGCGATGCTGGTCGTTTTTTCTATTTGTTGTTCGTCGTTTAAATCCAACAGATGTTCCTTGTCAAGCCACCTCTGAAATCATGCACGATGCATGCCCTCCACAGGAATAATGTGAAGCATAGTCTAAAAAAAAAGTGAAGCGACAAGCGAGATCTGATTTGACAATGGAAAGCAACGCATGCAGGGAAATCCAAAGCTGGAGGACATGGCAGGCAGCAGCTGTGGCATAGGACCAGCCTCAACCTCTCGTGCCAGCGTAGCGGCGATTGGTCTTGGTTTGGCGTCCACGGCTAGCTGACGGCTGACCAGACGTACTCAATCTCTCTCGGCACTGCAGACATCGGCTGGGTGTTTCTTTCCCAGGCGGCCACGCGACCGCTATGTATAGATAAGGTGAGAACAGCGACAGTAACACCAACACCAACATCAAGTTCAAGCCACAGATACCTCTCGTTGGCCTGTCGCTGTTAGTACAATTTACACTGCTAGCGCGCTCACCCCGTACAATTTTTCTCCTTTTCAGGTAAGTAAAACTACAAGGATATTGTCGTATAAAGGCTCGAACTTGCGGTGCTTTTCTGTTTTCGAGAACAGAGTTTCCAGTGTGCCATTGTAGCATCAGAACAAAGTATTTGAAAGAGTTTCAGCGGTAGGGGTGAGATATATAAACGCACAGGTTTTCAGGGTTCTTTTTGTTTCTTTGAGAATAGTTCTCAGTGTGTTATTACATCATCTACCGTCAGCCCCCCAAACCCGCCTCATACGAGTCCGGGAGGGACGCCCGGTCACTGATCGGTCACAGTATTTCGATCCAGACGGGCACCTCAAACGAGTCTCAAGCGGTCGGGCTGATCGGCATCTCTCATATCCAGCCGAAATATGGGGGGGCCAGGCACGCCCGTCACGTCGGACCCGGACCATGCTAGCCTACCCGACCCCACATATATTTCAGCCCATCCGCTCGCTAGACCAAACCCTAGTCGCTTCACACTCCACTCTCCTCCACTCCCTCCGCCACCCAAGCTCACTTCCGGCGATCTCCGGCCGTCTTCGGCATGGCAGGCAGCGGATCTGACTCCAACCAGTCCGGATCCGTCGACTGGGGTGTCATCCCGTCCGGGTTGGAGGAGGCAATGGCGGTCCGCATTGCACTCCGCGGCTCCCGGGAGGACAGCGCTCGGTCGGCGACAAGATCTGTCTGCGCGACTCCATAGCATAGGCTCAACGGGTGCGCGGATCCTCTGGGCTGGATCATCGCGATCCCGGCACCCGGAAAATCTCTCCTTCCCCATCACCGGTCGGGCGGACTATGAGTCACACTGGAGCTGGTGTGCCTGCCGTGGGAAGAAGAGAATAAGGGTCGTCGAGGCCCGTATGGCGGCGGAAATGGCGGCTGGAGAGGAGGAAGCCATCCGCGCCCGCATTGTGAATAAACGGCAACGGAGGAACACGCATGCCCTCGCCCGAGAGCATAATCGGGCGCTCCGTGCCATGACCAGATTACAACCAAAGGAGGACAGCTACGACGAGGACAACTCCGACAACAAGCAGATCCGGCTCAATCCCTGCTGTGTCTTCAACCGGTACTTCCGCGAGAAGGATGGCAAGAGCATCGGGAAGGGGTAAGAGCAGTCGTGGATGATCTCCACCGTAGCCAGACGTGCCAAATTTTGGTAGCCCAATGGCATGTTAGTAGTGATGTATTAGCCGAACGATGTGTGGAATGCATCGACGTAGTTCCATGAGTTTGTATGGATTTGAGATATGATAATTGAGGTGTCCGGTTGTGAGAAGGCAAATTTGAGGCTTGACCAGTCAGTGTTCCCAGACGCATCCGCGGGTGTTTGAGAGGCCGGATTTGCAAAGTCCAACCATAGATGCTCTTAACTGCATAGCTTCGAGAATGCGCATATCGCATTCCCTCAGCGACCTCACCGAGAATGCATAATCTGAAGTCCCTGATAATCCTATAACTGTCAGGAAACAATTCTACAGATATTCTGATCCTCAAGTGGTGTAGGAAACTCACCACCTTTGCTTATCAGGAGCATTCAGAAATGAGGAAATTACAGTGGATGAAAATCATATTGGATGAATCAGCCGTGGTGAACGGCGACAGGGGATGAAGCAGCAGTCACAAGGCTACAGTGTCCTGACTTCACCACATGTTACTCACATACCGATATACTCCCTCTGTTCCCAAATATTTATCGGATTTCAACAATTGACTATGTACGAAACAAAATGAGTGAATCTATACTATAAAATATGTCGACATACATTCGTATATTGTAGTCCATTTGAAATGTCTAGAAAGACAAATATTTGGGAACAAAGGGAGTATATACTCCCTCCGTTCCCAAATACTCCCTCCATCCGAAAATACTCGTCATCAAAATGGATGGAAAGAGATGTATCTCGAATTAAAATGCATCTAGATACATCATCTTTTATCCATTTTGATGACAAGTATTTCCGGACGAAGGGAGTATAAGTCTTTCTAGAGATCCAACAAGTGACTACATACGGAGCAAAATGAGAGAATCTACACCCTAAAATATGTCTACATACATTTGTATGTTGTAGTCTATTTGAAATGTCTAGAACGACTTATACTTCCTCCGTCCGAAAATACTTGTCATCAAAATGAATAAAAGAGGATGTATCTAGATGTATTTTAGTTCTAGATACATCTCTTTTCGTCCATTTTGATGACAAGTATTTTCGGACAGAGGGAGTATTTAGGAACAGAGGGAGTATTTGTTAGGATCACAGCAACGAATTGCCGGATAAGCTACAGTACCATGATTTTTCTCCACAAAGTAATCTTCTGTTAGCTTGATTCACAAAATACATGGTTTTGACAATCTAAAGGTACTTGCAAAGATTGCCAGTTGTTCCGGAAAATGCCCTTTTGGATATCAATGCTCAGGGATCCAGAGATTTTATTATTGTTTAAGAATGAGCTAAGAGGATCAGTTCCAATTTGGATCAGCACCTTGACTTGCTATTCTTTTTTTAGAACACTTGAACTTGTTATTCTACGTAGGCTTATCAAACAACAACCTCATAGGGGAACTCCCAGAGGCTTGTTGGACATGACAATGCAGACTGGAATCAGATGAAAGCACATCCTTCTAGACCCAAAGAAGGGCTTTGAGCTGCCTTTTCAAAAAAAAAAAAACTTCTGCTGGAACAATTAGCATAGTTTAATTACATAGCTGCACTCAAAGGCCTGTGCTACCAGAAAGACAAACTCAATTTCAAGGATGAAGTACTGGAATGGAAAACATAAAGTTAATCCTGACTCTGCCTATTGCTTTGCTTTTTTCCATCAAAGGTTCCACACTTACTTGGAAACGTGATAATTCAGGAAAAAATAAGAAAAACACAAAGTTAATCCTGAGTCTGCCTACAGCCAGCCTTTACCATAAAAGTCTTCTCATGACATGCAAACGCAATAATACGAAAAAACTCCTGAATTATAAACTGCTCAACGGCCTCGGGAGGTATTCTGGACAGGGTCTTAGCTGAAGATTGATTGGCACGGTCCAACCTAAAGAACATAATAATTCTATAGGCTGTCAGAGTAACATGTTCTTCACAAATCAGGTTATTCACAATACCATGTACATAACATGGATATCAGAGTTCCAAAATGGTGCACAAATCAGGTTATAATAAAGCTAGATCAACCATAAAACGGAAACCAAGGGCTGTGTGCATCACTAGATGCAGAGGCCAAGGGTCTCCCCTCTTTTCGAGAAAATAAATAAAATGGAAACCAAGGCATGCATGAAGAATTGGAGATAATTATATAAGATATCAAGGTTCTGATTAGATACATGGCACTGAACAAGGCCAAAAGGTAGTTTCTATCTGAAATTGCTAATTTTGTTTCACTTTCTTCTAAAAATTCTAGAGAATTATGAGCATGTATGTAGAAACCAACATTCTGAACCAGCTAAAATCACAACGTTTGTTTATCACCCAGCTCTGTATCTCATATCTGTGAGCCCAACCATTAATCCCATCTGAGTAATGATGATGATATTTTTTCAATTATTATCTCTTCATCTAGACCATCTCAGTATGTTTACTGTACATCTCACGGTCTGTGGTTGGTGTCGGTCACACATCTCACTAAATTTTCCTGCTGAATTCAACAGTACAAACCTAAAAACCTTGTAAGACCAACTTAATTGACATTGCAAATTTAATAAGACCTAATTACCATGTTGGAGCTTTGTATCTACCGTCAATTCTCTATACTAGACTTCATGATAACAGAGCAGAATCAGGTCAGACACAGACGTCCACTATCAAACTAGGATCACAGATAATACCAAGCATGCATAGTGTTGCCTGAACTTTTTTCATGCATATATGGTGAAGCCACTATCAAAGTCACTATGTAGGAGCACCTGTTAAGCCACCATATCGGTGAAGCCCATGTCCTTGATGAGCTCATCCACCTGCTGCAACTCCACCAGGGGCAAGCCAGTCAAGAGATCGTCGAGCTGTGCATCTGGGGTGATGCTGTCAGGTAAGAAGTCGAGCGCCGGCAGCTCCAGGAAGTCGTTGAGGTCCACGGCCAACACCTCACCGTCATCCGCAGCAGCGGCAGGGGCCAAACGTGGTGGTTGCTTGAAGTCGGTATCGGCCGCCGCGCCGTGCATCCTGACAGCCGCTGCATCGGATGCTCCGGCGGTCTCCTCGGCAGCGCCGAAGGTGTCCAGCCACTGGTCAGCTCGCCGCACCAGGTCCCAGATCTGCGCCGAGTACTTCCCGCGATACGCCATCTCCTTCCTCCAGACCTGAATGTTCGAGCGCAGCTCCGGGAAGAGGTCCATGGGCGACTCCTCGCCGTCGATGGCGGCCGTGCGTGGTTGCTCGTAATTGGTCACGGCCTTGTCGCCGTACAGCGTCACAGCCGCCGCGTCATAGGCTCTCGCGGCCTCCTCGCCCGTGGCGAAGCTGCCGAGCCAGAACAGCTTACCTCGCTGCTCCGGTTCCCGGATCTGCGCAGAGTACTTGCCGCTCCGGGGATGCCGGTACACGCCGCGGAACCCCGACCTGGGCGCAGCCCTCCTTCTCTTATTTCTCTCGGCGTTCCCCGGCGCCTCGCCCTCGCAGGAGACGCGCAGGAGCGGCGCGTCCCCGTCGTCGCCGTGCTGGCTGGAGTTGGTGAAGGCCTCCGCCGCGCCGTGCAGCCCGATGGCCGCCTCCTCGTCCGCTCGGGCGGCCTCCTCGACGGCGGCGCAGGGCCAGATCTGCGCCCCGTGCTCTCCGCTCGGGGTCCCGTGCCCGCCGAAGAACTCTGACCGGGACTTCGTCACAGCAGCCGCAGGATGCTTGAAGTTGGTCTCCGCGGCCGCGGCGTGCAGCCTGATGGCCGCCGCTCCGTACGCTCTGGCAGCCTCCCCGGCGGATTGCTGCTGCTCCGGGACCCTGATCTGCACCGTGTGCTTCCCGGGGCGCATCTGGTGCACGCCGCGGCATCGCGACGAGGAGCCCGGACAAGCCGTCGCCCCCCCTCCGTTGGAGACCGGCCTGGACGCCGCCCGCTTCCTCCTGCTGGCCGTGACCGAAGCCACGGCCTCATCGTGCTCCACCGCCATCAGGGCACCGGTCCGAGAGGGAGGGGGCACGACGTCGGGTTCCTGGGGTTTTAGGGAGGCAGGTTCTGCACAAATGGAGTCTGTTTCTAGAAGAGTGGTCGTAGGAGCAGCCTCCATTTTGAAGTTCCAAGTCAAAACGCAAATTCAGATTCATAGAAAGAAGTAGTCTCTCGTTTGTCATTGACCAGAGCGGTTATTCCCAATGATCCAATGTTCATACCATGTTTTGTTCAATTCGACTTCATTACTAATAATTTGGATGAAAAATTGGTCATGGTGTGAATTACATTAATAGAACAACTAATACAACTAATACTTAGTTAAATTATAAAGTAATTAGCTAATAATTGTGGCAGCGCCGGATTTGCATGCTGAGGCTAGTTGCGGACACGGCCACAAATGAGGATGTCGCAATGCGGGCGTCCATGGCCTGGAAAACCGCCTCGGCAGTCGCGTCGCAGGTCAGCAGTACTTCCGTGGGGTGCCTCAGAAGATGGCCTCGGTGCGTTCGTCCATGGCCAGCCATATATTCGCGGTGGCGGGCCAGCACGTGGTCCCAAATCCGTCACTCTCTTTCCGCCCCATCCTTCGCAAGCTTGGTAAAACCACTTCCAATTATACTCCCAAAAAGGGTCCAAGGGATTCACTCACTTCTTCTAGAACATGTTTTTGGAGAGGCGAAAGTGGAATGAAGGTGAGTGACAAAGATTTGCAGAGACATCAGAGAGAACAATGGGTAAGAAGTGAGGGAAGGACGCCAACCTTGTATAGGCAGTCGCGGATGTCATTAAAGAGGGTAGTTGAGGAGGCGGTTGGCGACCACCACGGGTGCACTTCGAGGTGAGAAACGCAACCTGTAAGTGCATCTAGTGCCACCCCTAGTTGGTTTTGGAGTATTGACGACAAACCTGGTTGAGGGACAAATGTGTTTGTGAGAATTGCAGGATAACACAGATAGTAGTCCCTCATTGATTCGATTTACCTACCGGAGATGACCCCTAAAAATGTATGAAGACATTGACGACAATGGTGGTATATGAAGATATTCATATTGAAGACTATGACAAGAGAAGACATTATCTGAAGACTATGGAACGCGAAGACTTAGACGTTTCGTTGTCTCCTTTTCTTCTTTGTTGAGTCATAGGAACCACCATACTGTTAAGTGGGGTCCAAGTGAACAAAGTCAGAGTGACTGAAGTGATGCTCAACCAAATCATATGTCTTCGAACGAAGACAATGAGAGCAAATCTTATCCAGAGCTGGATGAGTCAGCTTTACTTGTAGCCCAAGTAAAGTTGCCGCGTGTGTTTGAAATCTGACCGTTGGAACGCGTGTCAGTTCCTTAGTGACCCAGGGTCATTTCGTACAAATCAGGTCGGGTTGCCTAGTGGCTATAAATAGCCCACCCCCTACACCATAAATTGGTGGCTGCTCAGAGTTAGTACACGGCTTTTGTCGTTTGAGAGCAACCCACCTCCGAAGTGAAGGAAATATGCCCTAGAGGCAATAATAAAGTTATTATTTATTTCCTTATATCATGATAAATGTTTATTATTCATGCTAGAATTGTATTAATCGGAAACTTAGTACATGTGTGAATACATAGACAAAACAGAGTGTCCCTAGTATGCCTCTACTAGACTAGCTCATTAATCAAAGATGGTTATGTTTCCTAACCATAGACATGAGTTGTCATTTGATCAATGAGATCACATCATTAGGAGAATGATGTGATGGACAAGACCCATCCGTTAGCTTAGCACTATGATCGTTTAGTTTTACTACTATTGCTTTCTTCATGACTTATACATGTTCCTATTCTATGAGATTATGCAACTCCCGTATACTGGAGGAACACCTTGTGTGCTATCAAACGTCACAACGTAACTGGGTGATTATAAAGATGCTCTACAGGTGTCTCCGAAGGTGTTCGTGGTGTTGGCATAGATCAAGAATAGGATTTGTCACTCCGAGTGTCGGAGAGGTATCTCTGGGCCCTCTCGGTAATACACATCATAATAAGCCTTGCAAGCAAATGACTAATGATTTAGTCACGAGATGATTTATTACGGAACGAGTAAAGAGACTTGCCGGTAACGAGATTAACTAGGTATGGTGATATCGACGATCGAATCTCGGACAAGTAACATACCGATGACAAAAGGAACAACGTATGTTGTTATGCGGTTTGATCGATAAAGATCTTCGTAGAATATGTAGGAGCCAATATGAGCATCCAGGTTCCGCTATTGGTTATTGACCGGAGATGAGTCTCGGTCATGTCTACATAGTTCTCGAACCCGTAGGGTCCGCACGCTTAACGTTTGATGACGGTCGGTATTATGAGTTTATGTGTTTTAATGTACCGAAGGTAGTTCGGAGTCCCATATGAGATCGGGGACATGACGAGGAGTCTCGAAATGGTCGATACGTAAAGATCGATATATTGGACGACTATATTCGAACATCGGAAAGGTTCCGAGTGATTCGGGTATTTTTCGGAGTACCAGAGAGTTACGCGAATTTGCCGGGGAGTATATGGGCCTTATTGGGCTTTAGGGGAAAGGGAGAGAGGAGGCTGCGCCCCTCCCATGGCTTGGTCCGAATTGGACTAGGGAGAGGGGTTGCGCCCCCTCCTTCCTTCTCTTCTCTTTCCCTTTCCTTCTCTCCTACTCCTACTACTTGGAAGGGCTCCTAGTTCTACTAGGAAAGGGGGAATCCTACTCCCGGTGGGAGTACGACTCCCCTAGGGTGCGCCATAGAGAGGGCCGGCCCTCCCTCTCCTCCACTCCTTTATATACGGGGGTAGAGGCACCCCATAGACACACAAGTTGATCAGTTGATCTCTCCCAACCGTGTGCGGTGCCCCCCTTCACAGTAACACACCTCGGTCATATCGTTGCAGCGCTTAGGCGAAGCCCTGTGACGATAACTTCATCATATCCGTCACCACACCATCGTGCTGACGAAACTCTCCCGTGAAGCTCAACTGGATCAAGAGCTCGTGGGACGTCATCAAGCTGAACATGTGCTGAACGCGGAGGTGTCGTACGTTCGGTACTTGATCGGTTGGATCGCGAAGAAGTTCGACTACATCAACCGCGTCACTAGACGCTTCCGCTCCCGGTCTACAAGGGTACGTAGACACACTCTCCCCCTCGTTGCTATGCATCTAGTAGATAGATCTTGCGTGATCGTAGGAAAATTTTGAAAATACTACGTTCCCCAACACGAAGCATTTGAGAGAGAGAGAGATCCTTGCGAAGACAAAGCCCAAACACCCAGAGCGAAAGAGTGTTAGGCATCACTGAAGTCTTTCTGGCCGCGTGATCTGAAGACTTGTTACACTAGAGGACTGTGAATCCTCCAGCCGGTTAGGCGTCGCGTTCTGAGCATCCAAGAGTCATTGTGGATCGCCGGTGAACGAAGTCTGTGAAGGTTTGGAAGTCTACCTTGAAGACTTACCAGAGTGATTGGGCGAGGACTGGGTGTCCTTAGCTCAAGGGGAATAAGGTGAAGACGCGGTCTTCTGAGTTAAATCTCAGCCTCCCTAACCAGACGTACAGTTTTCATAGCAACTGGAACTGGTCGAACAAATCAGTGTCTTCCCCAAGCTACTGGTTCTATCCCTTCCTTCTCTTTACTTACTGTCTGTCTTTGTGAAGTCATTGCCTGCTTGCCTTATCTGTTTGACTTCACTGTGTGACTACTTGTTCTGACTGGCTTCATACAATCTTCCATCCCGATCCATACTGCCTAGCTGCTATTAGTCTTCGTGCTTTCACTTCATTGAATACTTGACTATGGTTGTCTAGTGTAGTCTACCTTCCGCTGCATGTAAATAGGATCGGTTCTATCGTTTGTCTTCGAAACTTCCATGTTTTGAAGACTTTCCTAAAAATCGCCTATTCACCCCCCCTCTAGTCGATTCTATTCGGTTCTATTCGCTCTTTCAATTGGTATCAGAGCCTGGTACTCCCTTATTCTGTGTGATTCGGTTTAACCACCTGGAGTTTTAGCTATGTTGACTGCAGGGATAATCAAAGTCTACGTTGCGTGCCCCGTCTTCGATGGCACTGAATACCCCTATTGGAAGAACAAGATGCCCATGCACCTTGAAGCCATTGATGTGGACCTCTGGTATGTCGTCAAGAACAGCGTTCCCAAGACTGATGAAGGTGTCACCCCTGCTGATGTCAAGAAGTTCGTTCAACTGGATTCCACTGCCAAGAACATCATCTGTGGGCATCTAACCAAAGGACAGTATGGTCGTGTGAGTGCTCTGGAAACGTCAAAGCTAGTCAGGGACTGGCTTTCCAAGGTCAACGAAGCCGTCTCAACCCAGAGAGATCAAAGGATCAGTGTCCTTCGCAGCCTCTTCAATCGCTTCAAGAGACACGACAATGAGAATGTCCAGCTCACATTCGATCGCCTCACTAACATCACAAATGAGCTTCAGGCACTTGGCGCCACTGAGATCACCAAGCATGAAATCGTAAAGACACTCCTGAGATCACTTGACGGCTCATTTGACACCCTTTCCCTGATGATTCAAGAGTGCCCTGACTGCATGACTCTCGATCCGTCTGACATACTTGAGAGGCTCAACACACATGAGTTCTAGCTATCTGAGAAACGTGACATCTATGGTCCCAACTATGGCCGAACTCGCGCTTTGAAGGCAAAGGTTGTTTCCTCGTCTGAAGAAGAATCTGACTACAGTTCTGGTGATCCCAAAGACATTGGACAGGAGCTTGCCATGCTTGTGAAGAAGTTCCAGAAATTCACTAAGAAGAAAGGCTTCAAAAAGTCTTCACGATCCAGCTCAAGAAATGATGAAGCTTCTATCCATGGCCACAAGAAGAGAACATGTCACAAGTGCAAGAAACCTGGTCACTACTGATACGTCCAAAACGTATCTATAATTTCTGCTTGCTCCATGCCACTTTTGGGTGATATTGCTATGATATTCATACACTTCCATACACTTTTGATCATATTTGGACTAACTTACTAATCCAGTGCACCCCAGTGCCAGTTTCTGTTTTCGGCTGTTTTTGTATTTCAGGTTTTCACGTTTCGAGAACTGCAAAGAAAAATCCAGAAAAATTATATAAAAAATCAGCGTTCCGGAAACAACACTGCGTCCGAAGGGCAGCCTGGGGGGGGCCACCAGGGCTCCAGGCGCCCTGGCTTGCGGCCCCCCCCCTGGGCCGCGTCGGGGGGGCGCCTGGGCCCCCCGAAGCTCCCCCGGTGCCCTACTTTGGCATATATTTAAAGGACCCTCCGAAACCCTCAGAACAGAAACTCTTTTCGCGATCCCATCTCTGTTTCGCCGCCGCCGCCGCTTCCAAGATCGGGAGCACCAGGAGAACTCTTCCCGGCACCCTGCCGGAGGGGAGGATCACCACCGGGAGCTTCTCCACCACCATGGACGCCTCCCGGATGACTCGTGAGTAGTCTCCCTTGGACCATGAGTCCATGACCAGTAGCTATGTGATGTTCTCCTCCCGTTCTTGTGCTTCACTAATTAGTCCTCGTGAGCTACCCTACATGATCGAGGCACCTATGTAATCCTTATGTTGTTGCTATGTTGAGTTTGCTGGGATCCGATGGATTATGAGATTATGTTCAGATTGATCTTGAGTAATATATTTGATTCACCTCTTTTATATTTTTGTTCATAAGTAATTCTTGCATGTTCTCCGTTGTTATTTATTGCTTTGGCCGAGTAATAGGTAGTGACTCCAAGAGGGAACGTTATGCTCGATTGTGGGTTCATGCCCCTCGATGACTAGCTTGAGTGACAGAAACATGAGTCTAGGGGATGTGCTGTTGCCATAAGGGGGAAAACAACGGTGCTTGTGCCCGCGGGTGCAAGGATTGTTTACTTTACGCAAAGTTCTTTAATGCAGTTGTCTGTTGCATTGAGTTTACACTATGGGTGGGACTCGCAACTTAATACCAGCGAGATGTTCTGGATAGATATCTCAAGGTGGATGATTAGTAGTAGATATTGATGTATTTCGGTCTACTTACTTTGGTGTACCGCCCATGCTTTGAACCTCAACCTTTCTTGCAATGTAGTCAGCATTGGTTTGCGTTCATGGTCCTGTCAATTGCCCAGCTGTAATTTGTTTACCTCACATAGCTGTTTTATCGTCTTTTGGGAGAGAGACATCACTAGTGAACATCATGAGACTCCGGTCCATATTACCATCATTGATCACATCCACTATTTACTTTTCGCTATTTACTTACTATTGCAAAACACTATCTATCACTACTATCATTGCTTTTAATCCTTTGTGAACTACAAGGCCGGAGGGATTGACAACCTCTCTGTACTCGTTGGGAGCAAAGTTATTTGTATCTGTGTGCAGGTCCACGTTGATTGCTACTAATCTGGCGCCGTAGCAATTGACACCTACTTGTTGAACCTAGGAGTCTCTGGGGATTCGATCCTTGGTATCTTTGCTAAGGGAAAACACTTCTACTTACTGCATCTTACACCTTCCACTTGGGGTAACCAACGAGGGGTTCGAGGCCCATCAAGGAGTATTTTCTGGCGCCGTTGCCGGGGACTCCACTCTTCAGGATAGGGGAGTTGCATGCTATCTTTTACCTTTGCTTTTTAGTCTTGTTAGTTTACCTTTCATTTTTGCTTTAGTTCCTTTTATCGAAATCACAAAAATAGTTATCTTGTTCTTTAGTTATCATTATGTCGGGTCATTTTGTCTTTGACGAGGCAGAAGTTCTCACCTTTAAACAAAGAGGTGGGGAAAGTTTGAAAGATGATTGGTATAGAATTAATGATTCACAAAAAAGAGCCACCAAGAAGCAACCTACTACTATCTTGCTTAGAAATTTTTATGTTGGAATTACTTCTTAGAATAGGTTTATTCTAGATACTGCTATCAATGGGAATTTCCTAGAGGCCCAAGTTTGGGAGTCTCTTAGTATTATTGAAAATCTTGTTGGGAATCTCCCTGTTGTTAGCATTCGAGAGGACATCACCCTAGCTCACATTATGAAAAAACTTGAAAAGATTGAGCTAGAGATGCCAAGCATTAATAAGATGAATGAGTTGGATCGTATGATCCAAAGGAATTTGAATAGACTTGATAGCTCCATGCATAAAATTTTCAAAATTTTGGAGACCGTCAAATTCCATTACTTGGACTCTTCTGGGGTAGATAAGATTGAGGAAATATTTAACACTCTAGGAACTACTTTCTCCTCGATCAAAACCAAAAAGGTAGAAACTCCGGCAAAGCGGGAGCCTAAGTTCGTTCACGTTCCAAAGGCTCCCCGTTCTAAAAGTAATCCATCTATTGCCAAAGGGGATGAAACTGTAAAGACTTTGGAAGAAACACCTCTATGTGATGAATTTATAAATGAATCTTCCCTTGACTTTTATCCTTTTGGTCTTCTACCTAGAAGTATCTCTATGAGGCCTTTGTTTGAGAGTCCCCTTAAGACTAGTTGTATTATTGAAGAGCTTTTTGATGATCTTGATGATGGTTCAATTGATACAACTTGACCTATGCATTACGCCTAGCTTAAAGGCATAAAAGAAAGCGCTTTTGGGAGGCAGCCCACATGAATAAATTTTTTGCTTTTGTTGTGTCTTGATGTTGTTTACTGCTGTAGCATCATCATTGTATCTTTGCTTTTCATATTTGTGCCAAGTATAGCCTCTGATTGCTAGAAAGTTCAAAAGTTGTGAGGTGCTGTCCAGGAAACAGATTCTGTCCTTGGATAGAAAAATTCGTATAAAATCACCAGATCATAATTTTGGTCTGAATTTTTTCGACAGCGTTCTCTATATAATTGTCTTTCGTGCGTATGTTCTGAGTTTTTTTATTTGAGTCGCAGAAGTATCCCGAACAGATCAATTACTGCCTGCTGTTCTGTTTTTCACAGATTCTGTCCTGTTTTGCCTTACCTTCACTTTGCAAATCAAGAGCTTGCTTTTTATTTGCAAAAACCTTTTGGCAATCTTGAGAAACAGTAGAACTTCAAGAATATCCTTATTTCCAGCAAGTTATAATTATTTTATTAAGGGTACTAACCTCGCTAGTCAGATTATGATGAGTTGTGTATGAAGGGAGTTTTCAAGTGTGCGAGGGAAGAACATAAAAAGATTCAGGAGTGTCAAGCGCTCAAGCTTGGGGATGCCCCCGTGCACCCCCAAGAAATATTCAAGGAGACTCAAGCATCTAAGCTTGGGGATGCCCCCGTGCATCCTCTCCTCCATCAACATTATCAGTTCGTCTTTCGTTTCGCTATATTTTTATCACTTCATGTGTTATGTGCTATGCTTGGAGCGTCTTGCTTTTAGTTTTCTTTTTAGTTTTTCATAACGAGTCGGAACCCAGCATTCCTTTATGTGGGAGAGAAACACGCTCCACCTCTACCTAGAACATAACATAGAATTTTCATGTCTATCTATGATGTGTGTGTTCTTTGTCTTTTAATAGCTACTATCGTGCTCTGCTCTTAGTATTCATGCTTATCTTTTCAAGAGCTTTTATTTAGTTGGTTGCTTGAACTCTCTTTAATTACCATGCTCACCTTATTAAGAGAGTTTGCTTCCGTTGCATTGGTTAATGTGTCAATGATAAATATGCTACTTGCATGATGGTGCTTAGTAGTTCAGGTTTCTTATGGTTAATCTCGAATAGCTGGGGGGTTCCCAATGTGTTATTGGAGTACCAACATGGTTTGTTTGCCTATGATGTGGTATGGTTTAGTAATATCTTCCTTCGAGAATTTATTTTGATTGACTTGGCGTATGCTCACGCATATTTAAGACTGTAAAGAAAGTCTGTCAAGCCTTGATGATCTTTTATTTCTAAGTAGCGATATAACTTCCATGCCTGATTCAATATTGCTTTGTCGCTCTGCATGATTATGACCGTCATTGCTCTCTTAGTTGGTCGCTCCCAGTCTTTTTGCTAACCTCCACCTGTACTAAGCAAACTAATTATGCAATATATAGCTCATGGGAAAGTAGCCTAAAAACTATTGTGGTAAAGAATATGTTGCTTATGTATCTTATAAGTTGCTTGCTGAGCGGTAACCATGTTTCTGGGGACGCCATCAACTATCACATTTTTGTTGAATATCATGTGAGTTGCTATGCATGTTCGTCTTGTCTGAAGTAAGGGTGATTTACCGTGGGTTGAATGAATATGCATATTGTTAGAGAAACATTGGGCCGCCAACCAAAGCCATGCATCATGGTGGAAGTTTTAGCTTGGACCTTAATCCTCAATCTCTCATGAGAATATGCTTATGCATTAAAGAGGAGTCCATCATCTATTTTCTATGTTGTCCCGGTATGGATGTCCTCAAGTTGAGATCTATCAAAAACGAGAAATCAAATGCGATTTATCTCCTTGGACCTTTGTACAGGTGGCATAGAGGTACCCCTTTGTGACACTTGGTTGAAACATATGTAATGCAATGATAACCCATGGAGATCCGAGCTAATTAGGACAAGGAGCGAGCATTATTGGTATACGATGCATGAGGCTTGCAACTTATAGGATGTCTTATGCATGACACATATGAAGTACTACTACCGTTGACACAATTGCTTCCATGTTTTCAAAATAAAAAGCTCTAGCACTTAACCATTCTTTTACTTTTATGTTGAAGCACCAACTACTGAGAGCATGATTGTCATTCTGAGTGTAATGTGCATTGTCTCAAAGTAGCATTGTCTTTTGCATGATTGTGATATCGTTTATTCTGAAATAATTGTATCTAGTCATCACTTAAACCTTGAAGGTGCCCCTGCATTTATGTTTTGCATCACTAAAGGGGGCAAGCTAGATATCACTTTATCATATTTGCACATCATGTTCGTTGCAAATCTTGTTGATGTTTCAGTTTCATATTGTAAAACTTTCAGTCCTTTGTGATTTTCTCATGAGGCAACTTAACTACTATAGAATCATTGTCTCAGTAAGCTTTTGTCATATGACTATGAAAAAGTCCTATTTGGTTAATAGCATGTCACCACAGAAATTATTCTTGTTATCATTTACCTACTCGAGGACGAGCAGGAATTAAGCTTGGGGATGTTGATACGTCCAAAACGTATCTATAATTTCTGCTTGCTCCATGCCACTTTTGGGTGATATTGCTATGATATTCATACACTTCCATACACTTTTGATCATATTTGGACTAACTTACTAATCCAGTGCACCCCAGTGCCAGTTTCTGTTTTCGGTTGTTTTTGTATTTCAGGTTTTCACGTTTCGAGAACTGCCCAGTAAAATCCAGAAAAATTATATAAAAAATCAGCGTTCTGGAAACAACACTGCGTCCGAAGGGCATCCTGGGGGGGCCACCAGCCTCCAGGCGCCCTGGCGGCGCCCCCCCCTGGGCCGCGCCGGGGGGGCGCCTGGGCCCCCCAAAGCTCCCCCGGTGCCCTACTTTGGCATATATTTAAAGGACCCTCCGAAACCCTCAGAACAGAAACTCTTTTCGCAATCCCATCTCTGTTCCACCGCCGCCGCCGCTTCCAAGATCGGGAGCACCAGGAGAACTCTTCCCGGCACCCTGCCGGAGGGGAGGATCACCACCGGGAGCTTCTCCACCACCATGGACGCCTCCCGGATGACTCGTGAGTAGTCTCCCTTGGACCATGAGTCCATGACCAGTAGCTATGTGATGTTCTCCTCCCGTTCTTGTGCTTCACTAATTAGTCCTCGTGAGCTGCCCTACATGATCGAGGCACCTATGTAATCCTTATGCTGTTGCTATGTTGAGTTTGCTGGGATCCGATGGATTATGAGATTATGTTCAGATTGATCTTGAGTAATATATTTGATTCACCTCTTTTATATTTTTGTTCATAAGTAATTCTTGCATGTTCTCCGTTGTTATTTATTGCTTTGGCCGAGTAATAGGTAGTGACTCCAAGAGGGAACGTTATGCTCGATTGTGGGTTCATGCCCCTCGATGACTAGCTTGAGTGACAGAAACATGAGTCTAGGGGATGTGTTGTTGCCACAAGGGGGAAAACAACGGTGCTTGTGCCCGCGGGTGCAAGGATTGTTTACTTTACGCAAAGTTCTTTTAATGCAGTTGTCTGTTGCATTGAGTTTACACTATGGGTGGGACTCGCAACTTAATACCAGCGAGATGTTCTGGATAGATATCTCAAGGTGGATGATTAGTAGTAGATATTGATGGATTTCAGTCTACTTACTTTGGCGTACCGCCCATGCTTTGAACCTCAACCTTTCTTGCAATGTAGTCAGCATTGGTTTGCGTTCGTGGTCCTGTCAATTGCCCAGCTATAATTTGTTTACCTCACATAGCTGTTTTATCGTCTTTTGGGAGAGAGACATCACTAGTGAACATCATGAGACTCCGGTCCATATTACCATCATTGATCACATCCACTATTTACTTTTCGCTATTTACTTACTATTGCAAAACACTATCTATCACTACTATCATTGCTTTTAATCCTTTGTGAACTACAAGGCCGGAGGGATTGACAACCTCTCTGTACTCGTTGGGAGAAAAGTTATTTGTATCTGTGTGCAGGTCCACGTTGATTGCTACTAATCTGGCACCGTAGCAATTGACACCTACTTGTTGAACCTAGGAGTCTCTGGGGATTCGATCCTTGGTATCTTTGCTAAGGGAAAACACTTCTACTTACTGCACCTTACACCTTCCACTTGGGGTAACCAACGAGGGGTTCGAGGCCCATCAACTACATCTCTGAGTGTCCTCAATGGGACAATGAGAAGAAGAAGAAGAAGAAGAAGAGCAAGGAATATGATTCTGATGACAAGAAAAAGAAGAAATCCTCAAAGTCTTCTTCCAAGTCTTCATCGAAGTCTTCATCACACAAGAATAATTCATCTGGCAAGGCTCGTGCATTTGTTGGCAAGGAGATGGATTCAGAGGAGGAGTCTGCTCCAGAAGAAGCGGAGGTGGAGTCTGAGGAGGAGTCTGATTCTGGTGTTGCAAGTCTGGCTCTAGCCACAGCCTACGTTGCCAAGTCCATCTTCAACACTGAAGACAATGGCTCCGACACCAACACTGATAATGATGATAACGACGACTACGCTCCCACCTACTGCTTCATGGCATGCGGTGTCAAGGTAAAATCACGCGATGCTTACTTTCAAACATCCAGTGAAGATGACTCCGATTGTGAATCCAAACCTAGCTACAAAACACTTGCTAAAATTGCCACTGAACAACAGAAAGCTATAGAACATATTCAAAAACTGTTAGACAAAAGCGATGACCTGTTGGACGTGGAAATGACCCATTCTCAGTCCTTAATTGAAGACATAAAAAATCTTCATGTTAAGTACGAGGAACTTCAAAATCGTTGAATTGCTCTAAAAAACTCATGAAAAGTTTTCCTACGATTATCTTCAAAGGAAGCAAGAACTTGAGAAATTGAAAGCGGCTCATGAAGATTTTCAAAAAGAAAATGAGTCACTCCGCGCTCAACAGATCAGCTCCGCTCAGGAAGGATTTGAACCACCATGTCTAAAATGCATTGAGCGTGATAACGCTACATCTGTTGCTGAATGTTCTACTGCTGCTACTGTCGCAATATCTTCAACTGCTGATGTGGTAACTAACCCCTCTGCTGAGGATACCACCACTATTGTTGATGAAAATGCTAGGTTGAAGACTATGCTTGAAACAGGGATGTACAAAAGCCCCAAAGGGCATCAGACGTTATGTGATGTCCTCAAAAAGCAGATTCTGAACCGAAACCCTAGGAAAGAGGGTGTAGGGTTCGAGAGGAAAATGAATGTTGATGGTTCATACTGGAAGCCTGAGCAGTACCCCAAAACCACATGGGTTGCTGCAAAGGAACCTTCAGTGGATTCGTCTACCTTATCTGGCTTCACTTTTGCTAATCCTATTATCATTGATGAATCCTTTGATGCAAACTATAAGCTGTTTAAGAATCAGAATGGTGAAGTGTTTGCCAGGTATATTGGTACTAACTGCAGGAACGGGCCACCTATGAAGAAGATCTGGGTTCCCAAAAGTTGTCTTCAGAAGCTTCCAGTAAATGTCATCATGAAACCACCTGGGAAGAAGACAAACCCCAGACCTAAGGCTTCATACAGACAGAGGACTCACCTGAGTCACCCTAACGCCAATGTTTTGCAGGGAAATTGTACTCAGACCCATGAATATGAGCGTGTTTCCTCAAACCGCTATATTCACAAAACAAAGAACTTTTTTGCTTATTCTTATGAGTATTATTCTCCTCCTGCAAGGCTATTTGCTAGGGCTCCAAAGCCAAAATTCTCAGATGTTGCACTTAGACTAATTGTTTCTAAGCCACCCCTGAAGATGTGGGTGGTTAAGAAGAATTAACTTTCTCTTGCAGGGAAAGGTCTCCAGCCGAAAATCCAAGGCGTCTGATGCTATTGCTGGGGACCTAAAACATCTTGTAGAGCGCAATATCAAATGCCCAAATGGTCTTACTAAGTATTTTGTTCCTGAATAGCTTGCCAATCTTCCTATCAGTCCCAACTTGGATCTAAGCTTTCATAATCCGCTTGCTCGTCAAATGTTTATGCTTCACAATACTCTTCGTGAAGCATATCCCCCTAACTGCACTGTAGGGTATGACACCAAAGACTTCAGAATGGATTATGGACAGCGGATGCACTAATCATATGACTGGTGATCGAAGTCTTCTTATGGACTCAACCATACGTCCATCTGACAAGAGTCACATCACATGTGCTGATACTGGTAAAAGCAAGGTATTGGGTCTAGGTAGAGTTGCAATCTCAAAGGATCAGCACATGGATAAAGTCATGCTTGTTGAATCCCTTGGTTTCAACTTAATGTCTGTCTCAATGCTTTGTGACTTAAACATGATTGTGATATTTGGAAAATATCGTTGCCTTGTGCTAATGGAATCTGACAAGTCTCTAGTCTTTGAAGGATATCGGAAAGATGATCTATATATGGTAGATTTCTCAGCAGGACCACATATGGACGTATGTATTCTAGCAAAAGCTTCAGAGTGTTGGCTCTGGCATCGGAGGCTAGGACATGCCGGCATGGGGAACTTGCACACTCTCACGAAGAAGAAGCACGTCGTAGGCATCGAGGGCGTCAAGTTCAAGAAAGATCATCTGTGCGGTGCCTGCGAAGCAGGGAAGATGACTAGGGCCAAGCATCCCTCGAAGACAATCATGATGACATCCCAACCCTTCGAGCTGCTTCACATGGACTTATTTGGCCCTACTCACTACTCTATGCTCACTACTACAGCTTGTCTCTATGGCTTCGTCATTGTTGATGATTATTCAAGATACACATGGGTGCACATAATTCTCTACAAGACTGAAGTGCAGGATGTCTTCAGACGCTTCGCCAACCGTGCCATGAACAACTATGGCGTCAAGATCAAGCATATCAGAAGTGACAATGGCACTGATCAAGAATACCGGCCTTGATCTTTATATGGATACAATGGGAATCACTCATGAGCTCTCAGCTCTGTACACACCTCAGCAGAATGGCATCGTGGAGCGCAAGAACAGAACCCTCATTGAGATGGCTCGAACGATGCTCGATGAATACAAGACACCAAGAAAGTTCTGGCCCGAAGCTATTGATACAGCATGCCAAGTCATCAACCGTGTTTATCTTCACAAGCTTCTGAAGAAAACTTCCTATGAACTCCTTGATAAGTCCAAAACGTATCTATAATTTCTGCTTGCTCCATGCCCTTTTTGTGTGATATTGCTATGATATTTATACACTTCCATACACTTTTGATCATATTTGGACTAACCTATTAACTCAGTGCACCCCAGTGCCAGTTTCTGTTTTCGGCTGTTTTTGTATTTCAGGTTTTCACATTACGAGAACTGCCAGAAAAAATCCAGAAAAAATATATAAAAAATCAGCGTTCCGGAAGCTTCCATGCGGCCAAAGTAGGGCCGGAGGGGACCCACAGGGGCTCCAGGCGGCCTGCCCACGCCCCCCCTGGCCGCGCCGGGGGGGGCGCCTGGGCACCCCTGACCCCCTCTGATGCCCCCCTTTGGCATATATTTAAAGCGTGTCGCGGAAACCCTGATTCCGGACCCCTTTTCTCCAGACGCGATTCCGATCTCCGCCGCCATCGCCATCAAGCTTCGGGAGACCAAAATTCCTGCGCCGGCACCCTGCCGGGACGGGGAAGTGCCCCCGGATTCATCTCCATCGACGTTGCTTCCTCCCTCCATGATGCGGGAGTAGTTCCTCCTCAGGGCTGAGGTTCTTACCAGTAGCTATGTGGTCAATTCTCTCTCCCATGATGTGATATTCGTTGTGATAATAGGCTATGTTAATCTAGGGTGATCCCATGGTATTTCCCCTTCCTCTATGTATTGGATTGATGTACTCACTTGTCTTTATCTAGTATAATCCCCGAGACCAAGGTGACAGCGGTCTATTGGACATGGATTAGAAAAGTATTTTCATGAGTGATTTCCTCTCTTGTGTGTTGATTGAAGATTGAGAGTCTCTTGGTGCTTGTCTTTGACTATCCTTTAGATATGTTGTGGTGATTGTGGGACTCTCTTTGGATGGCCGCGGTGACATTGGGAAATCCTTAGATTGAGAACTACGAACTTTGAGGTGTGCTTTTGTAGCCCTACATAATTCTCGTCCTCTCTTGATCACGAAGGAATGACCTCCGAGTGTGTCCCCTTTGCATGTTTTATGGGAAATATCATGTGATTCAATTATGTTAATGTTGTTGGGAGTTGCCACTAGTGAAAGTATGAACCCTAGGCCTTGTTTCCACCATTGCAATACCATTTGTGCTCACGTTTACCACTTGTTTGCTTGCTGCACTTTTTATTACAGATTTATATTACTTTGTTTTGCCATCCATATCACTTGCCATTTAACATCTCTTCGCCGAACTAGTGCACCTATACATCTAACAAGTGTATTAGGTGTGTTGGGGACACAAGAGACTTCTTGTATCTTAGTTGCAGGGTTGCTTGAGAGAGACCATCTTCAACCTCTACTTCCCTGAGTTCGATAAACCTTAGGTCATCCACTTGAGGGAAATTGCTGCTGTCCTACAAACCTCTGCGCTTGGAGGCCCAACATAGTCTACAAGAGTAGAAGCGTGTGTAGACATCAAGCTATTTCTGGCGCCGTTGCCGGAGAGGTGAGCGCTTGAAGGTATATCTTTAGATCTTGCAATTAAATCTTTTTGTTTCTTGTTTTTATTTCACTAGTTATGTTTATGGAAAACCGTGCTATTGGATCGTTGCTTGCGGGAAGACGCCCCACACCTGTGGTGGCTGCTCCTCCCCCTACTGAAATTGTGCCCTATAAAATACCAGCTGGTATTATCGATTATGTTTTGGCTAATCGTTATGCAGGAGACAGACATCCCGGTGAACACTTGCTATATCTGTCACAACTATGTTCATTATTTAAGCTTGCAGGTGTATCGAGGGAGTTTGTCATGAGGAAATTATTTGTCTTGTCACTGAAAGGAAAAGCATTGTAATGGTATAGGCTACTAAATGACTCTCACCTGCTGGAGTGGGAAGAGATCCAGTCTCTCTTTTACTCCAAGTTTTATCCTCTTCATGAAGTCCATGAGAATAGGAATTATGTTTATAATTTTCATCCTCATGACGGAGAGAGCATAGCTCAAGCTTGGGGGAGACTGAAAACATTAATGCTAAAATGTCCTAACCATGGGCTCCCCAAAGATATGATTATTACTAATTTCTATGCGAGGCTTTCTCGACAGGATAAAGATTTGCTCGACGCTTCCTCTATGGGTTCTTTCACAAACAAAAAGATTGATCCTAAATGGGAACTCCTTGAAAGAATTCAACGCAACACTGAAGATTGGGAGATCGACAAAGGTAAAGAGTCAGGTATAATTTATGAGTATGATTGCATTAAGTCCTTTGTTGAAACTACAAGTTTTAATAAGTTTAGTGCTAAGTTTGGGCTTGATTCTCAACTCCTTGTTGATTTCCTCAAATCTTTTGCTTCACATCTTAATATGCCTAAGGAGGATTGGGTCAAGTATCATAAACCTTTTAAAGAGACTTGCAAAGAAAATGAAATTGTTCATGATGATTGCAACATGCATGATCCAATTCCTAAAAATGAAGTTTTATATAAGCATGTTAATTTTTGTGGAGTGGATAGACCTTGTGAAAGACCTATGATTGAAGAAGAGAAGTATTGTAAGCAACATAAGCATGAAAGAACAATCACTTGGGTCAGAGAATTAAATGAAATTGCTAGAGAATTGTGTGACCTTTATCCTTTTACTTGTGAACTTTGCCGTATAGAGGGTCACTTTAATTTTCAATGCATGAACTTTCAAAACATAACTGTTAACCGGTTGTGTGATAACATGATCACCTCTGATCTTTATGATGAGCTTATGTTATTTTTGATATGTGAAGAGTTATCAGAAAAGACTTCTTGGCTGGATGATAATGCCATAGGAATAAAAAACACTTTGCAAAATTGCCATCTCTATTGTGTTGTTAATTGCCATGAAAATGATTACATAAGTAAGATTATAAAGGAGGGAACTTTACCAAAGTATAAAAATGTCTCTTATATTTCTGCTAATAAAAAGGAGAGTATCTCCCAAGTTTCCCCTATTGTTCCTAATGATAAACCAGGATATGTGGAGAAGCTTCATCTCAAACCACTCCCTCCTAAGGTGAAGAAGAAGAAAAAGAAGAGGAGGAGGAAGAGGAGCAAGAAGGAAGAAGAATGGGTATCAACCTAGCCTGAGCATATTCCTCCCATCAACTTTTATCCTAACGGTTGTAAGTTTAAAGAAGAAGGTGAAGTTTATTGCCTTAATTATCATCTTGATGATACGCCCGTAGGTACTATTGAAGATGATTTTGATTATGATATGCATGTTACTTATTGTGATTGGGAAAATGATGATAATGCTACTTATGATCTTGAAAATCTTTTTGGTACCAACTCTGAAAGTGATGATATGGGAAGCTCTAAGCTTGGGGATGATAGGATTGCAAATCCTTTACCCACTAGTGATGTGATAATTGATAATTCTTTTGCTAGTAAGAATAAAGACAACATGATTACAAATATAGTTGCTAGCAATGATAATGCTCTTCTCTACTATGATGATGTTATAACTCCAATCTATAGTGATTATAAAGGTACCTATGACATAAGGAGAAATTATCCTTATGAAACTTGTCATAATCATGGAGGGAATTACTCCCTTGTTGAACACCACCCTCCTAATACACAATTAATCTATAGTGTTCAAGTTGTTTATGATAGTCCTACTCCCACTATTACCAATGAGAAAGATTATGCTTATGTGGAGAGTAAGAGTACCTTTTTGCATGTGGATCATGGTAACAATGCTTTATGTGATGCTTATATTGTTGAGTTCATCCATGATACCACTGAAATTTATGATGAGAGAGGGAGACTTGGTTCTAAATGTCTTAATAATAAGAAGTTTCCTCTCTTTATGGTGAATATTTTGAAGTTATGCTTGTTTTGCCTTCCTATGCTAGTTGCTTTGTGCTTCAATGAATTATTCTATTGCAATATTCCTATGCATAGGAAGCATGTTAGGCTTAAATGTGTTTGGTATTTACTTCTTGATGCTCTCTTTTGTTCTTCAGCTCTTATTCCTACGAGAGCATCATTAAAGTCTTAAGCCTATCTTTATGGCTATAAAGAAAGAGCTCTAGGGAGACAACCCTTGTTATCTTTGCTTTCAGTTTTAGTGGTCTTGATGTTTGTTACTACTGTAGCAACATCATTGTATCTTTATTTTTCAATTTTGTGCCAAGTGTAGCCTCTGACTGCAAGAAAGTTCAAAAGTTGTGACGTGCTGTCCAGGAAACAGATTCTGTCCTTGGACAGAAAAATTCGTATAAAATCACCAGATCATCTTTTTGGTCTGAATTTTTTCGACAGCATGCTCTATATAATTGTATTTCGTGCGTCTGTTCTGAGTTTTTTTATTAGAGTTGCAGAAGTGCCCCGAACAAATCATTTACTACCTGCTGTTCTGTTTTTCACAGATTCTGTCATGTTTTGCCTTTCCTTCATTTTGCAAATCTTGAGCTTGCTTTTTTTTGGAAAAACCTTTTGGCAATCTTGAGAAACAGTAGACCTTCAAGAATATCTTTATTTCCAGCAAGGAACAATTATTT
This sequence comes from Secale cereale, assembly GCA_902687465.1. Classification (NCBI taxonomy): domain Eukaryota; kingdom Viridiplantae; phylum Streptophyta; class Magnoliopsida; order Poales; family Poaceae; genus Secale; species Secale cereale. Next base: position 53,506,809 of record LR738714.1, on the reverse strand, counting down.
TATTAAGGGTACTAACCTCGCTAATCAGATTATGATGAGTTATGTATGAAGGGAGTTTTCAAGTGTGCGAGGGAAGATGATAAAAAGATTCAGGAGTGTCATACGCTCAAGCTTGGGGATGCCCCCATGCACCCCCAAGAAATATTCAAGAAGACTCAAGCGTCTAAGCTTGGGGATGCCCCCGTGCATCCCCTTCTCCATCAACATTATCAGTTCGTCTTTCGTTCCACTATATTTTTATCACTTCATGTGTTATGTGCTATGCTTGGAGCGTCTTGCTTTTAGTTCCTTTTTAGTTTTCTTTAGCTTTTCATAACGAGTCGGAACTCAGCTTTCTTTATGTGGGAGAGAAACACACTCCACTTCTACCTAGAACATAACATAGATTTTTCATGTCTATCTCTGCTGTGTGTGTTCTTTGTCTTTCAATAGCTACTATCATGCTTAGCTCTTAGTTTTCATGCTTATATTTTTAAAGAGCTTTTATTTAGTTGGTTGCTTGAACTCTCTTTAGTCATCATGCTTATCTTACTAAGAGAGTTTGCTTCCGTTGCATTGGTTGATATGTCTATGATAAAGATGCTACGTGCATAATGGCGCTTAGTAGTTCAGGTTTTCTTATGGTTAGTCCCAAATAGCTGGGGGGTTCCCAACGTGTTATTGGAGTACCAACATGATTTGTTTGCCTATGATGTGGTATGGTTTAGTAATATCTTCCTTCAAGAATTTATTTTGATTGACTTGGCGTATGCTCACGCATATTTAAGACTGTGAAGAAAGTCTGTCAAGCCTTGATGATCTTTTGTTTCTGAGTAGCGATATAACTTCCATGCGTGATTCAATGTTGCTTTATCGCTCTGCATGATTATGACCGTCATTGCTCTCTTAGTTGGTCGCTCCCAGTCTTTTGCTAACCTCCACCTGTACTAAGTGGACTGACTGCTTGTGCATCCACATTCCTTTATACCAGTTATGCCATATGAGTCCACCATACCTTCCTACATGGTATTTACCTGCCATTCCTAACGGAGACTTGCATGTATCATCTCGAAATTATTCAAAGAAAAAGCATTCCTATTTTGTGCCTCTGTTGTAAGTCCATGAGGAAGTAGTAGTTAATTCATAATCTTTTTAAGTTGGACAAGCTTCACCCCGGGATTGCATGTATAATGTGCAAACCCATAATACGAGAAGGAACTGGCATTGAGTGCGCCTGGCTCAAAAAGATAATATAACAAACAAACCCTCCTTCACGCTTTGTTCATGAGAAATCAGAAAACTTTGGCAGTGATAAACAAAGGAGATTAAGAGGATGTGATCGTCCTCATTCGGGAGCCGTTCCTCGAAACTTGTCCATCTCAAGAAGTGATTGAGTTGTCTGCTAGCATTCGTTGACGAAACATGCATGATCTAAAAAAATTATTACCTCTGTTTTAAAACCAAGAGCTCTGGTACATGTTTTGTCTTTGTTTCCGATTGCGGGTTTTCAACCTTGCCAACAAAAGCCACGGTTCGAGAGTCTCCACCTTCTTATAAAAGCACCAACTGCTGAGAGCATGATTGTCATTCTGAGTGTAATGTGCATTGTCCCAAAGTAGCATTGTCTTTTGCATGATTGTGATATCGTTTATTTTGAAATCATTGTATCTAGTCATCACTTAAACCTTGGAGGTGCCCCTGCATTTATGTTTTGCTTCACTAAAGGGGGCAAGCGAGATATCACTCTATCATATTTGCACATCATGTTCATTACAAATCTTTTGAGTATTTCAGTATCATATTGTAAAACTTTCAGTTCTTTGTGATTTTCTTATTAGGCAACTTAATTACTATAGATTCATTGTCTCAGTAAGCACTTGTCATGTGACTATGAAAGATTCTTATATGGTTAATAGCATGTCACCACAGAAATTATGCTTGTTATCATTTACCTACTCGAGGACGAGCAGCAATTAAGCTTGGGGATGTTGATACGCCCAAAACGTATCTATAATTTCTGCTTGCTCCATGCCCTTTTTGTGTGATATTGCTATGATATTTATACACTTCCATACACTTTTGATCATATTTGGACTAACCTATTAACTCAGTGCACCCCAGTGCCAGTTTCTGTTTTCGGCTGTTTTTGTATTTCAGGTTTCCACATTACGAGAACTGCCAGAAAAAATCAAGAAAAATATATATGAAAAATCAGCGTTCCGGAAGCTTCCATGCGGCCAAAGTAGGGCCGGAGGGGACCCACAGGGGCTCCAGGTGGCCTGCCCATGCGCCCCCCCTGGCCGCGCCGGGGGGGGGCCTGGGCACCCCTGACCCCCTCTGATGCCCCCCTTTGGCATATATTTAAAGCGTGTCGCGGAAACCCTGATTCCGGACCCCTTTTCTCCAGACGCGATTCCGATCTCCGCCGCCATCGCCATCAAGCTTCGGGGGACCAGAATTCCTGCGCCGGCACCCTGCCGGGACGGGGAAGTGCCCCCGGATTCATCTCCATCGACGTTGCTTCCTCCCTCCATGATGCGGGAGTAGTTCCTCCTCGGGGCTGAGGTTCTTACCAGTAGCTATGTGGTCAATTCTCTCTCCCATGATGTGATATTCGTTGTGATCATAGGCTATGTTAATCTAGGGTGATCCCATGATATTTCCCCTTCCTCTATGTATTGGATTGATGTACTCACTTGTCTTTATCTAGTATAATCCCCGAGACCAAGGTGACAGTGGTCTATTGGACATGGATTAGAAAAGTATTTTCATGAGTGATTTCCTCTCTTGTGTGTTGATTGAAGATTGAGAGTCTCTTGGTGCTTGTCTTTGATTATCCTTTAGATATGTTGTGGTGATTGTGGGACTCTCTTTGGATGGCCGCGGTTACATTGGGAAATCCTTAGATTGAGAACTACGAACTTTGAGGTGTGCTTTTGTAGCCCTACATAATTCTCGTCCTCTCTTGACCACGAAGGAATGACCTCCGAGTGTGTCCCCTTTGCATGTTTTATGGGAAATATCATGTGATTCGATTATGTTAATGTTGTTGGGAGTTGCCACTAGTGAAAGTATGAACCCTAGGCCTTGTTTCCACCATTGCAATACCATTTGTGCTCACGTTTACCACTTGTTTGCTTGCTGCACTTTTTATTACAGATTTATATTACTTTGTTTTGCCATCCATATCACTTGCCATTTAACATCTCTTCGCCGAACTAGTGCACCTATACATCTAACAAGTGTATTAGGTGTGTTGGGGACACAAGAGACTTCTTGTATCTTAGTTGCAGGGTTGCTTGAGAGAGACCATCTTCAACCTCTACTTCCCTGAGTTCGATAAACCTTAGGTCATCCACTTGAGGGAAATTGCTGCTGTCCTACAAACCTCTGCGCTTGGAGGCCCAACATAGTCTACAAGAGTAGAAGCGTGTGTAGACATCACTCCTTACTAGCAAGAAGCCAAATGTCAGTTACTTCAGGGTATTTGGAGCTAGGTGATGGATCAAGGATCCACATCTCAAATCAAAATTTGCACCAAAAGCACATGAAGGTTTCATGCTCGGCTACGGAAAGGACTCGCACTCCTACAGAGTCTTCAACCTTTCTCTATAAAGTGGTTGAAACTGTGGATGTGTGGTTTGATGAAACGAATGGCTCACAAAGAGAGTTCCTGCCAAATGTGTTGGATGAAGCTCCACCCGGTGAATCTATCAAGCTAATGGGAACAGGTGAAATCATGCCTTCTGAAGCACAACCTGACGAGGAACTCATCATTTCTGCTCCCAATCAACCTGAAGACAATGCTCAGCCTGAAGACAATCCTCCTAGTGATGACAATGACCAGTAAGAGCAAAATCTTCATCCAGTTCATCCTCGTGTTGCAAATGAAGTACACGTTGAGAAGATAATTGACATCATCAATGCACCTGGTCCACTCACTCGTTCAAGAGCAACACAGCTAGCAAATTTATGTGGGCACTTTGCATTTGTCTCGAGATCTGAACCCAAGAAAGTTGCTGAAGCCTTCATGGAACCTGAATGGATTCAAGCTATGCAAGAAGAGCTTCAACAGTTTGAGCTGAACAACGTATGGGAACTTGTCAAGCGTCCTAACCCCCGCAAGCACAACATAATAGGCACAAAATGGATATATCGCAACAAGCAAGATGAGCATGGTCAAGTTGTCAGAAACAAAGCTCGTCTCGTTGCTCAAGGATACACTCAAATTGAAGGGATTGACTTCGATGAAACATTTTCTCCTGTGGCTAGGCTTGAAGCTATTCGCATACTGCTAGCCTATGCAAACCATCACAACATCCTTCTGTATCAAATGGATGTGAAGAGTGCCTTTCTCAATGGCAAGATTGAAGAAGAAGTGTATGTTGCACAACCACCTGGCTTTGAAGATCCAAAACATCCTGATATGGTATACAAGCTCAACAAGGCACTGTATGGCCTCAAACAAGCCCCTCGTGCTTGGTATGACACACTCAAAGACTTCCTGAAGAGCAACGGCTTCAAACCTGGTTCCCTGGATCCCACACTCTTCACGAAGACATATGATGGTGAACTGTTTGTTTGCCAAATCTATGTGGATGACATTATCTTCGGATGCACTGACAAAAGATACAGTGATGAGTTCGCTCACATGATGCAAGAGCAATATCAGATGTCCATGATGGGTGAGCTGAAGTTCTTCCTTGGTCTTCAAATTCGTCAGCAAAGCAACGACATCTTCATATCTCAAGAGAAATACCTCAAATATTGCCTGAAGAAGTTTGGAATGCAAGACTGCAAAGGATACACGACGCCTATGCCAACTAAAAGTCATGTGAGTCCCGACGCCAATGGTAAAGATTTTGATCAAAAGGTATACCGCTCCATGATTGGTTCTTTACTTTATTTATGTGCATCTAGGCCAGATATTATGCTTAGTGTTTGCATGTGTGCTCGATTCCAAGCGGCACCAAAGGAATCGCATCACTTTGCTGTGAAGCGAATTCTTCGATATTTGGCTTACACCCCAACACTAGGATTATGGTATCCAAAGGGCTCAGAGTTTGATCTAGTTGGATTCTCAGATGCTGATTACGCTAGTGACAAAGTTGATCGCAAGTCTACATCAGGCACATGTCACTTTCTGGGACGATCACTTGTCTGTTGGTCTTCAAAGAACCAGAACTGTGTATCACTCTCCACTGCTGAATCTGAATACATTGCTGCTGGATCTTGCTGCGCTCAGCTTCTCTGGACGAAGAAAACTCTCAAGGACTATGGTGTCCATATGAAGCATGTGCCACTCTATTGCGACAATGAAAGCGCCATCAAGATTGCCAACAACCCAGTTCAGCACTGGAAGACAAAGCACATTGAAATTCGTCATCACTTTCTCAGAGATCATGTCATGAAGGAAGATACTGATATCATACACATCAACATTGAAGAGCAGCTGACAGATATCTTCACAAAGCCCTTGGATGAGAAAAGGTTTTGCAAGTTGCGGTGTGAGCTAAATATCTTGGAATCCTTGAATGTCCTGTAATCAGGCACACATCATAACACTTATGCATGTTGATGACTTAGATGTACAACACACGAAGTAAAGTATATCTTCAATCAATGAAGACTTAAATTCTGAGTGTGAATGCGGAATTTGACTTCGGAGCGCCACGATAATTGTGTGTCGTGTCTCGGTCTAATACTTCCTATACGGTGGGTAACGCCACCACCAAATCTTTGCTTGAAGTGTTTCTCTTGGCGTTACATTTGCAAAATCTTCGCATTTGATTTATCTTCATATGTGTCTTCTCTTTGTCAATTTGATCTTACTCAGATATATACATATATATATTTGTGTTATGTCCTCTACAGCATTCACTTATAGCTATGTCTTCTTATTTTAATCTTTTGAACTAAGTGAATGTGATCGGACCCTAACCTCTCTATGCTTTCTACCTCAAACTCTATCTATCCAAATCATATGCATTCTGTTGGAACCGACAAATGTCTTCTCTGCGTCCTTGTCAACAGAAGATACAGAGACAAACATTAAATCCGCTTTTAATGCTCAATCCTTATTGCCTGAAACCCGGAGAAGCCGGAACGACCACCCCGACAGTCCAGGCGTGCGTGGGAACATGGAACAACTCCCTATGTGTTGCACGTCTGCCACGTGTCCCTCAGATGTGAACCGCCAGGGGCACCTACATAATTGCACTATGTCGTCTCCCTTCCTTATAAATGCCCGTCCCATCACGGTCAAAACACTTCTACCACCTCTCCACCTCGACAAACCCTAGCGCCACCGCTAGCTCTCGACGACGCCGGCGACGAAGCGCTTAGCTGCCGCGTCCTCGTCGACGTCGTCTTCATGCCGGCCGCGGACATCGTCTTCTCTGCCGCCGCCGTAGGCGTCCTCCGTTGCTAAGTTAGGGCACGGAAGATCAAACTGCTCGGCCTCCACTTCGTCTCCGTCTAGCAGTTCATCGTGTGGTAAATTAAAACCCTCTTTTTACCATCTTTTTGATCCAATAGATTCATCCTGTCTACCAAAAGAAGTTTCTGCCTCCACACAATGGCGGAGCTAGAATTTGACATCAGGGTGGTCCGCCCTAACCCCCATCCCCATCCCAATTTTTTGACAAGAAATATGACATGTGAACGTTCTAGTTACGAATATCACATAGAAATAGATCAATATGGTCTTACAAACACACTAAATTTCTCAATTAAATCTAAGTTTTGCATAAAGAAGCATACATAGTACATACTATATTAACCATAATACATAACTTGAGAAGGTCAAAAATACTATGTTTATGGCCTACGCATTCGCATTGCCAGGACAATATCAATTATATCATCTTCATTCACGTCGGCAAAGATAAAAAATGGCTCCTGTCCTCTTCATTCTTTAACAATTCTGCAAAAAAAAAGTTCTATCAATGAAGGTAATTGAGGCAGAGATGATGTGCAAAATTATGTATGTGTTTCATGTACTGGATAGCATATAATGTAAAAAAGGAAACCCTAAATCAAAAATTGGGGGTTTCTGTACCTTAAATCGGGTTGCACACTTACTTCCACCAGACTGGTTACTGAGCTGCAGCGGCGGCCGGCAGTTGTGCAGGGAGGCCGGAGGGCGGAGGTAAGGGCGGCGGCCTGGGTGAGGGGCACAGCCGGACAAGGTAGGGCGCGGGGGATCAGTTGGAGCCGTGGAGCTGATGGCCAGGCGAGCGCCGGGCGGGAAGAAGAGGCGGGATGTGCTCCGGCCGGCGACCGGCGAGCAGTACCTGCCGGCGGCGAGGTCGCGAGGACGGCGAGCAGGTGTGATGAGGAACGGTGGCTGGGATGTGTTCATGTCTCCTGCGCGCGATGTGGACAAGACCTGACGAGACGAGGGCTGGCTGCGTTCGCTGGATCAATCGGTCATTGTTATTGGGCTAATATATTTTTCTGGCCCAGTTAGAAATCAATAGGTATATGACCTAACCCAAAATCTCAGGGTGGGCCGCGGCCCACCCTGGACACGTTGTAGCTCCGCCCCTGCCTCCACATATTTGGATCTACCCTGTCTGCATCTCATACTTTGCCTAGTACATTCACTTATGCTTCACACATAGTTAGATTCCTCACTTGTACCTATTCTTGGATTCGTACAAATCTGGAACCAACTCTCAACATATAAGTGAATGTCTTCGTGCTATGAGGTCAATGTCTTATAAACTGATTTATCTTCAAAATCTTCTGAGAATGCATATGACCTCTTCCCCTTCCCTCGCATCTCTAATGCTGTCACAGGTACATGTCCGTGGGAGAATCCCTTGGTTCTCATAGTTTGCATTCATGTGCAGAATTCTTGCAGCGTCACATTAACTTTCCCGAAGCCAGTTCCTGTCTGACCAGCAGACGGAAGCCTTTGACAGTGTTGAAGCCCTTCAGTTTGAACCTCATGGCAACTGAGAAATCTGCTAGGAAGGGTGGCAGACAGCGCCGTGGAAACACCTCCAGAGATTTGCCTCCTGACCTCTATGAGTTGTACAAGACTGATCTAGAGGAGGACTATAATCAGAGAAAAACTCGAATCCAATGGATTCGAAGATATTGGGCAGAACAGTGGTACAAGTACAGGTTTGTGACCCAGGAGTATGCTGAGAAGAATGCCATCAAGCGACCATGGGGAGACATTTTGTACAAAAATCTTCCACCCAGGTCTAGAGCTGAAGCCATTGCCCAAGGCTTCTATCCATGCATGGTCCGAGGGTCGAAACCAGCTGATGCCGACCCATCGTCATTGCTATGGTGTCGAGATGACAATCTGTTCAAGCACAACCTCCAGTTTGCCAAGAACTCAACCAAGGAGAACAAGAAATCTTGGGGATTAGACTTCAATCCTGGCCCCTCTGCGCCTCGTGTCGATGGCACACGCGAAGCTGAACCAAATCTTGTTGGCCCCTTCTACAACTTAGAAGGTCTCATCACTCATATAAGGGTTCAAGGGGCGGATGTGGATCAACCTGCAGACGACGCTGACTTCGATGAAGCGCCTGCACCTCCGAAGCCGAAGAAGCAGAAGAAACCCAAGGCTTCAAAGCCTTCCACTCCACCAAAAGCTTCAAGAGTGAAGCCCTTGGCCACTGCTCCACCTGCACCAAGTGTGCAGTCTGAAGATCACTCTCGCATCTCCAAGACCAAGAAGCTAAAGAAGAAGCCCATGCACACCCCCAGTTTTGCTCTGACTCCTGCTGCTGTTTTGAGGAATGAGAATGACACCATTGATCTGTCAAGTGATGAAGATCTTGCTGACGACGCTCTTGAGCAACTGATAAAGAGCAAGCAAGAAGCAGAAATCTTCAATGGCTTGCCTCTCTTTGATGTGGCGGTCATCAACAACTTCATTGATGAGTGGTTTGACACCCCCAATCTCAGCTTTGATGATCTGCAACTTCTAATTGGCCTGAGCATCTCATTCAACGGCGCCATTGCTTCTGAGCTAGCTCTTGCTCAGAAAATTGTTGAGCTGAAGCACAAGATTGATTTTGAAAAAGGCTCACTTCAAGAAGCATGGCCAAGCTCAGCGTCAAAGATATCCAGAATTTTCAAGTCATGATGCCTGAGCTCAAGGAAGCCTTTCACAAGAAGCGTGAAGAAGCTAAAGGTTCTCGTGAGCGCATAAATGTTTTGGATGCCAAGTGTGTTCAATCATACAATGAAGCTGAGAAGTGCAAGGCCCTTGGGCGTCCTGGCATCGATCCCAGGATGGCTGCCAAGAAGAAGAAGCTAATCGTGGCCCTAGCTGAAGCATCAAGGCGGGAAGAACCTCACATTGTCTTCCCTGCCAGCATGACAGGCTCGAAGCCGAAGGTGCCCACAGTTGCTTCAGAACTCAAGAAGACAAAGGTCGCTGAAGCTGAAGCCCGCAAGCGCAAAACCAAGAACACCACTGATGATGCTCCACCCACCAAGAAACGCAAGACCAAGAAAGTCCGGGCTGCTCCCAGAGAGCCCCTTATCATCGAGCCAATTTCTGTTGCTCGTCCTGCATCTGCACAACAAGAACGTCGCCTGATTGTTCATGAGCCTGCTACCACAGAGGCTCCTGAAGACATTCCAGCTGTTGACCCCACCGCAGCTGAAGACATTGGTCATCGTGACAATGTTGAAGATGATGAAGTCCTTCCTCAGATTGAACACAATGTGGTATCATTGCCTGTTCTCACGAACAGCGAACTCATCAGCATTGGTCGTCCTTTGACGCCAATTGCTCAGGATGATTCGTGGGCTGATCACCCACAAGACTCCCGCCGTCAAGCATAAACACCAGTAACTCCCCCAACTCAAGTCACCAGTCCGGTGATTGAAGCTGAAGACTATGAGGCACAACCAACACCATCTCCACAGGCGTTGCCAGCATTCCGCAGGCTTCACAAAGGACCAAGGCCTCAAGTCGATCTATCAAGTGTTCCAGAAGGAGATGAGCGCCAATCTGTTTCACGACAAGTGTTTCCTGAAGCCTCTCCAACTGCGAACATCCCTGAGTCTGAAGCCAAAGCGGCTGAAGATATTTCGGCTGCATCAGCCAATGACCAAGAAGAAACAGAGAAGAAGAAGCACGTGTTGCCACACCCCCTACCAACCAAGTTGTTCTCATGGAGAACATGTCTGACCCTCTAGCTCCTGAAGTGGAGGTTACACATACTGAGGCGGCCACCACAACCAACACTGACGCTAATGACGTTGTCATGGCTGATGCTAATGTGGCGCCTGAAGTTAATGTGGTACCCGAAGTGATAGCACCTGAAGTCAATGTTGCACCTGATGCAAATCTGCAGCCTGAAGTCACTGTCACTGCCACTGCCATTGTTACTGCTCCTGTACCGCCTCCTAGGCCACACACTATTGAGCAAGCATACAACTATGGTCAGCTGGTCATTGTCAGATGGCCTATTCTGGTCCCTCCTCCTGCTGTTGGTCCTCAATTTGACTATCATGTTCAGCACAGGCCACAGGTCCAGAAGCCAAAGCCAAGACTGTCTAGGTTTCCAGGTACTGCCACTTCACCAGGGTCCTTCAATGCCAATGACTTCATTGCGCACAACACCTTCTTTGATAGCGCCAAGAACCCCTATTCCAGACCAAGGATTTCATCAGATAGGTTATGGAGCTATCAACAGGGCAACTATTATTCACGTGTTCTCTATGATCAAGGGCGCATCTTCCCACATATGCGTCTTGACACTGAAGTCATTGCTGGGTTGCCTTGCCTTGAAGAAGCCCTTGATTGCTTCCATGATACTGGATTACTGAACTTCGTGACTGATAAAGAGCATTGGAATGAAGAGCAGCTTCTGCAATTCTATGCAACCCTCCACATTCGCGGCTACAACAGGGATCCGAAAACATGGGTCCTTGAGTGGATGACAGGAAATGTCCATCATGAAGCCAAAGCCTTTGACATCATTGAGCTAACTGGCCTGCCCACTCCAGGAGAACTATATGAACCTGGTTGTCAACGTCACCGCGATGCTTTGGAGAGTATCTTTCAGAAGCCAGAGCCCAACATGAGCCAAATGCTGAGCATGATGAAGCCCTTGCCACGCGATGCTGAGTACCCAAAGGAGTTCTTTGTCGAAGACCTTGAGTATCCGCCCCGCACTATATATCATATCATCAGGCGAACTCTATGGCCTGTCAAAGGACACTCTTCATCAGGCAAACTCTATGGCCTGTCAAAGGACACTCTTCATCATCCAAACTTGAAGGAACAATGAAGACATTGGTCTTCTATATCTTCAATGGCATCAGCTTCAACGCTCAAGACTTCTTTATCAGGCAGTTGGCTGCATCAGGCTCTGATCTCTTTGGACTTAAGTTCTATGCTCCATGGGTCATGTGCCTCATCAAGCTTCATTCTGCTCTCAACTATCAGCCTTTTGCTCACAACCATCTCATATTCTTGCCAAAGGTTGATATGTCAGTTGAAGCCATATACCCAGAGCCTGCCAAAGAGCATGTTTATCTTCACAATGTTGATCACCAAAGCTTCACTCAGCCCATTGAAGGAGTTCAAGCAGTCACTCGTGTTTATCCTCTGGCTGGACATACTCGCTTACCTCACCGTGCACAGACTAAAGCTACTGAGAGCACCATTGCCCAAAGGCCCCGGAAGCGATCTTGTGTTCTCAATGACCGAGAACTTCTCATTGCCTTACATCAGAAACAGGATAAGCATCACTACTGGCTGAAGCGCCAGATGCAAAGCCTCTTGGTGGACGTCAATCATATTCGCAACCTTGCCACCAAGAATGCCTTTGTTGCACATGAAACCTGTCGGAGGTCATGGAAGATTTTGACATTGCTGAGTGCTGAAGCAGATCTTCAAGACGATGGCTTCACTGAAAGATTCAAGTTTGACACCACTCCCCCAAGGAATGATGTCTTGCGTCGAACTCCGTCTCTTGAAGACTCTGATTATTCCTCCTCCGCTACAACGGTGAATGCCAGAGTGATCGATGATCAAGATAATGCTACCTCATCACCTCCTCCTTCAGCGCGTGTCGACACTGCTCTAAGTACTTCTGCACCGCCAAACACCAACGCCGACCCTGCATCTTCTCCTACTCCTTCTGGGAACAAGTAGAGGCTCTGTGTCTTCAAACCTTTTTGGTCCTTACTGACAAAAGGGGGAGAAGCATATGAGTTGATAGTCTTCAAGCGGGTCCATATGGGCGGGTGCTTTATATTTTGCCTAGTGTTTACAACTCTCGCTTTTGTTACATTTGGTTCTTTGAGTTGTAACACTTGAACTTGATGGTCGTCTGCTACGTTTTCTGGTACTCTGTGATGCGATGATAAATTCCGCATGTGCGACGATAAATTCCGCACTTAGTCATTTTGCAGACGTCCATTTCTCATTATGCATATCATTATATTCAACATATCAATTGTGCATGATGAATTGTCTTCATAAGTTGAAGAGGATCTCCACAATTAGAACTTGCTATGTGCATTTGCATTCAAAAGCAAATTACTTATATGCACATCTTCAGGGGGAGCCTTTTGCTACTTATGACGACAATACCTTTATCCTTTACAATTTCACATACTTTTATCCCCGTTGAAAACTTCAACCAGTTTGTCATCAATCACCAAAAAGGGGGAGATTGTAAGTGCATCTAGTGCCACCCCTAGTTGGTTTTAGAGTATTGACGACAAACCTGGTTGAGGGACTAATGTGTTTGTGAGAATTGTAGGATAACACAGGTAGTAGTCCCTCATTGATTCGGTTTACCTACCGGAGATGACCCCTAAAAATGTATGAAGACATTGACGACAATGGTGGTATATGAAGATATTCATATTGAAGACTATGACAAGAGAAGACATTATGTGAAGACTATGGAGCCCGAAGACTTGGACGTTTCGTTGTCTCCTTTTCTTCTTTGTTGAGTCATAGAAACCACCTTACTGTTAAGTGGGGTCCAAGTGAACAAAGTCAGAGTGACTGAAGTGATGCTCAACCAAATCCTATGTCTTCGAGCAAAGACAATGAGAGCAAATCTTATCCAAAGCTGGATGAGTCAGCTTTACCTGTAGCCCAAGTAAAGTTGTCGCGTGTGTTTGAAATCTGACCGTTAGAACACGTGTCAGTTCCTTAGTGACCCAGGGTCATTTCGAACAAATCAGGTCGGGTTGCCTAGTGGCTATAAATAGCCCACCCCCTACACCATAAATTGGTGGCTGCTCAGAGTTAGTACACGGCTTTTGTCGTTTGAGAGCAACCCACCTCCGAAGCATTTGAGAGAGAGATCCTTGCGAAGACAAAGCCCAAACACCGAGAGCCAAAGAGTGTTAAGCATCACTGAAGTCTTTCTGGCCGCGTGATCTGAAGACTTGTTACACTTGAGGACTGTGAATCCTCCAGCCGGTTAGGCGTCGCGTTCTAAGCATCCAAGAGTCATTGTGGATCGCCGGTGAACAAAGTCTGTGAAGGTTTGGAAGTCTACCTTGAAGACTTACCAGAGTGATTGGGCGAGGACTGGGTGTCCTTAGCTCAAGGGGAATAAGGTGAAGACGCGGTCTTCTGAGTTAAATCTCAGCCTCCCTAACCAGACGTATAGTTGTCACAGCAACTGGAACTGGTCGAACAAATCACTGTCTTCCTCAAGCTACTGGTTCTATCCCTTCCTTCTCTTTACTTACTGTCTGTCTTTGTGAAGTCATTGCCTGCTTGCCTTATCTGTTTGACTTCACTGTGTGACTACTTGTTCTGACTGGCTTCATACAATCTTCCATCCTGATCCATACTGCCTAGCTGCTATTAGTCTTCGTGCTTTCACTTCATTGAATATTTGACTATGGCTTGTCTAGTGTAGCCTACCTTCCGCTGCATATAAATAGGATCGGTTCTATTGTTTGTCTTCGAAACTTCCATGTTTTGAAGACTTTCCTAAAAATCGCCTATTCACCCACCCCCTCTCTAGTCGATATACAACCCTTTCACAACCATGCTCACACACGCTCTCGGCTGCTTAAACTCCTCCCGTCCTGCTCACACACATGTGAGGAAATGATCTGTGGGCGGCCATCCGACGGGCGGTTGTGGCTTTAATAGTCCGGTAGTTGTTCGCCGATGGTGCTTGGGAGGTTGCACAACATCAAGACCTAGTCGTGGTGCTAGAGGGGGAGACATAAACTACCCTCCTGCTATGGCGGTTGAAGTGAGTTTTAAATGGGACCTATATAATCGTCAAATGTGAAGGCCATGAGCTCGCTACAAAATTATGGTGATCTAGAGGCATGTGACGAGTGTGCTAATGTGTTATTATGCTGACTTGAAATAAGATGACATTGATTGAAGTTGCTCTAAGGATAGTTTTTTGTTGTGGGCTCTATGCTCGTGCATGAGCTATGTAGGCTAGCTGCCACATACGGTGTCCACCAGTGGCGTGATTGGTGATGCCCCCCCCCCCCACACACACATTTTTTCAGTAAAATGCATCCATGGTACTCGAACTTATACCCTCTCGATTGAGGTTCTTGAGGAAGTTCTTCTTTTGGAAAGTTTCTAAAGAAGTATAGTGACCAAAGTGAGTATAGGCCCCAAGTTCTAGTATCTAAAAACATCTCCAAGGGACCTCTTCATATCTCTTCCATTCGTCTGGTCACGCAGTCCAAACAAAATGTTGACAAAAAACATCATCCCAATGGAACTCCCTAGATCATCCCACTTGTTTCGATAGTCCGGATTGCGAGAAATCTAGTTGAAATGTGGGATGCATATGGGATGTTTGGACATCTTCTCCACGTCGAATCTGACAAGAAGGCCCCACCACAAACCCTCTCAAACCGACCATCCATCGTCGTGAACGATATCTCTTCTATCGTCTTCCACTTTTTGCACCTGGGTTGTCGCCCACCTCCCTCCTAGCCGCCATGCTCGCACCATTGTCCGCCTTCATTGCAGCTTTTGCACCCGTGCCGCATGGATATTAAGTTCGTGGAGTTTGCGCGGTTGCCCAAGACTCTATTGTCGAACTTGGAGATCCACGCCCACAAAGACTGTTGTGTCGATGAGGGCGCCTGCAAGAGAGTCGAGAAGGTGGCAGCGGCATAGGCGGTCATTGACAAAGAGGTGGGAACTCCATGCATTCCCTAAACCCCTCCATCTGCTACTCGGGGCGATCATTAGCATTGAATACTCAGAGTTATCTAAAATTTCATCGAAACCTCCATCTCATATGCGATCCCGGTCTCAATTACTTGCACTGCTTGCCACAAACACATTCTCCCTGATGGATAAAAAATTCAAGTCGTTTCGAGTTACCCCATCCTAAGCATAGGGCATTCGATATTCTGTTCACATGAAGAATCTTTGTGTTTCCCTTCTATGTGAGATTAAGTTTCTCCATCATATGTTCCATTGTCTCCATTTCTTACCTGATATCACGATTTGATGTGCTCAAACTTGTCATAGCTGCCCAGCTCGCAACCTTCCCTATCACTCACTTGACAGCGGACACCAAGGGTGGGTTGAGATACAAGGTCTCCCCTTGATCACCTCAAACGGGTAACCAACATACTGAAGCACTAGGAAGGATCAATGGAGGTAGCACACGTATACACTGTCATTTGCACCTCAAGAGAACCAGAATTGCTTGCACGCCGTCTCTCCACTCGGAAACTTGGAGTGGTGCCGTTGCCCACCCAAATTATATCATTGGACCAAGCATGATGTACACAGTGTCACACTGTGTGTCTCATTATCTACATGAAGTGGCACAAACTCTGGATTTTATCCAAGCGACCTCCGCGATAGATCCGTTGTGCATCTCAGTAAACGCACACACATGTGAATTAGCGTGTTAGCGTGAGTGAGATGTGTGTCTGAAAAAATATAAGATTTCTAAGAAGTTAATACAAATATGTAAACATATGTGTGTAGTCCATATTTTCTTTGAAAAAATTATGAGAAAATGCAAAGTTTTAATTCTGTTATTACAAAGTTAAAACCAGATGTGTGAAAGTTTGAGGGGACATGCAAGGGGTTGGTTAAGCCAACATGTATTGCTATCCCAAGTACGACCAAAGTTCACAAGACAACATGCAACTCTTCTGTGCTCTCGAGCGAGTTTAATCGGAACAAACACTCTACCTTCAATTAATCGTTAACCTCAGCAACCAAGTAGCCATATGCATACATGTTCACTGCTCCGTCATTGAGCAACACCAAGGTAGCTGATTAGTTAGATTGGAGCCACACTAGCCAACTTGTCAAGTGAAGAGCAAGATCGTCCCTTCCATGATAGCATGTATCTATCATTCAAGCATGTCATTAAAATGGTCTACTCGCTAGTAAGCGGAAAAGATCACACCTCCAATGTCGCCATGAAAGATCATGTCGGTTCCAATAGTGCCATGTTTCTGAGGAAGGATCCATCCACTTATAATGCAACCCATACTGGTGGGCACGACCATGGATGGCTTGGTGGACTAAATTAGCATGCTTCAGTGGTTGCTTGAAAAACACCAAGGTTTTGCCTTTAATCACCTCTTCAACACCCCATAAATTTATAGAGCTCATTAAAAAATCGTAGAGGTAAAATCGATAAGAGTTTGAACTTGCAAACAATTTTGAATCAAACGAGAAAAGAGGAGGGTACCACTTTCCCAATATGTTGCAGTCTTATTTTAGAGATATTTAGTCTATTATGGTATATATGTGTGCATTGCATTGGTAGAGTTGTTTTGGCTCTCGGGCTCAGACGAGCCTCGGAGTAAACAGTAATTTTTTTTACAAATATAAAAAACAGAAGATCCCAATTTTTTGTGGTGAAAGATGCTTGAGTATGTGATGCATGTGTCAAATTTTGCGAAATTATGACTTTTGAGGAGCTCTCGGCAAAATAAATCCGGGCCTGTGAGAAACTTTAAAAAAAATCACTGTTCGGAAGTCATTTTGTCTTTTTGCCACGGACTCCTTGAATGTTCAACCTTCACAAAAGTTGGCACGGGCATCATGCACTCAAGCATCTTGCACCAAAAAAATACAGGGTTTTTTATATTTTATTTTGCTATTTTTCAACGATTTTACTGTTCATTGGGAGTATCTGAGCTTGGGCTGAGAGATGAATTTGCATGTTGTTTCTATAACGTGCCCAGGTGACAAGTGTGGTTACAACAATGATCCATTGACATAACCCCACAACACGACTTCAAACACTATTTTCAATGAGACCACAAAAGTAGTACATAATGTGAAACTTCATTTAGGCAATTTGTGTGCACTGTTTTCATAATCTAGAAAGCTGTGGCACTCAAAATAGTCTTTTCTGATGATCCACATTCAGCACAACAATTTTTAAGCATGTTTGGAAAAGGCAGGTCAATGGATGATAGTGCATTATGTAAACTTTACCCATATGCCTAAGAAACGTTAGGTTTTTACATTGCTTTTTCATTATAGGGTGTGTTTGGGTTGTGGCCAAACTATACTTAGCAATTGGATGGCAATGGCTAATAATTTGGTTTTTTTTCGATTGTTATCATTTTTTTGCAAGCCAATGATTTATTGCCAACTCTAGTTTATTTTTCTAGTCAATGTTGGCCAACTTATGGGCACAAAAAAAAACTTAACCAGCACTTTGGCTAGCCAAAAATTTAATAGGGTAACTTGACACATAAACCGAACACAACCACAAACTTTGCTTTACCGTGCAGTTATTATGTTAGTTTTCTTTGAACATCTTCCATTTTGAACCATCATCATCATGTTACGGTCAGTTGCTTCATTGTCTTGGGCGATGTGAAATTACGAATATGAAAGGGCTAAGTGACATTATTTGTTTTTTTACATCACATTATTTGTTTAGTTAGTAAAGCCCCTATGCGTTCTTTATTGCATTATAGGGAAAATATATTTTCACATGGGTAATAAATATGAAAAAATACCATGTGTAAATACATCTGAAATATGCACAGCAACAAATTCATGCAAATATGTACAACCTCTGGTCCATAAAAAGTGTCATTGTTTTAAACTAACCCCAACTCAAAACTAGCTCAAAACCGTGGTACTTACTTTTGATCGGAGGGAGTATTTTTTATGAGAACTAAAACAACAACATTTTCAAATAGACTAGAAATTTCAATTTTTTTTGTGGATCAGATTATTTTGACAAACATTTCATATCCGCGGCTCTTCCTTCGACACGCCCCACTGACTAAATTAGGTGTCTATGCAACATGTAATTTAGTCATGATGTTGTCCTACCGGGCTGAGGTGTTGGTTACATGTCACCATTTTTTCCAAACATCTCATCATCTTTTCCTGCTCAATTCAACGGTCTAAAACCTTGTAAGAGCATCTATAGTCGGACATAGCAAATATGACCCCTTAAACATCCGCGAACGCGCCCGGTCAGTGATCGGGCATGTCCGTTTTGAGCCCATATTTATCCGTTCGCGCAACCACACTTCTCATTTTTTTTTCCATATGTCTGGTTAATTGCACACGATTGGTGAAGATGAAGAGAGGGAAATAAAAGAATGAATAAAGAAAAAGAAAAGATGATCCGGGTGGGGCCGCATCCTGCGTGGCAGAATGCCCGGACGTGTCCGCGAGACCTCATATCCTCCTCTTATTTGAGATGTATATAAGAGCATCTCCAGCCATTGGCCCCCCAGGGGGCGTCTAAAAGCGTCGCCTGGGGTGAGCCGGCGCAAAGAATAGACCAGGGGGCGAGTCGGTCCCCAGCCGTCGGCCCCCCAGGGCCGCCCCCAGGCGCGCATTAAAATTAAAAAAAACTTTGGCGAAGATATGATAAAAACTAGTTAAATTTCGCCCAAACATGGCACATTTCGGCGAATTTCGCGCATTTTCATTACATAAACCTAATCTAAAAAAGGAAGGGGCTGAATCATCGGCCTTCTCCTCCTTGACGCGGACGCCCCTGCTGGACCCCTGCCCGGCGTCGCCATGGCGGACCGGCGGCGGCACGTCGTCGTCGTCGTCGTTGTCGCATAAGACGACGACGCCGTCTTCCTCGCGGCCGCGTCGGCGTTCCTCGAAGCGGCGCAGGGCGGCGCGCTGGCGCTCCTTCTCCTTCTCCCGGCGCGCCTTCTCCATTGCAATGGACTCCTGGCGCGCCCACTCCAGGGCCGCGTCGTCGTCGTCGAGCTCGGCCTTCACCGGCGCCAGCCCCGGCTCCGTCTTCACCGGCGCCAGCCCCGGCTCCGTCTTTGGCTTGACGAAGCGCGGAGGAGCCGTCAAGGAGGAGGCGCGCCGACCGCCCTCGTTGATGACGATGCCGACGCTACGAGTGCACCGGCCGATTGGTGTCTCCGCCGCGGGCTCGGCCTTGACGCCGAGAAGCGCCGGTGAACCGGAGGAGTGGGAAGACGAGCGGGATGAGGAAGACGAGGAGGAGGCAAACCTCCTTGGTGCCCATGCGCGCCGGTGTTGCTGCGACGGGGCGGCCCGCGTCGCAGGATAGGTCAACGGCGGGTTGTTCCCGCCGTCGAGGTGCGCCAGCACGCCATCCAGCGTGCGGTCGGGGACGCCCCACCATAGGTGGCGCCCCTCGCTGTTCTTGACGCCGCCGACCACCGGTGCGCCGTTGGTGGAGACCAGACGCTGCTGCTGGCGGCTCTAGAAGTACGCCGCCCAGGCCGCGTGGTTGCCGGCGGCGTACTGGGGGAGGGAACGCTCGTCGTCGGTTAAGGAGGCGCGCGCCACCTCGACCTCCTCGGCGAAGTACCGGGGCTTCGCCACGGCGTCGGGTAACGGGGGAACGGGCACTCCCCCGTCGCTGAGCCGCCACCCCGTCGGCCCGGCGCGCATGTCCGGCGGCGCCGGGATGTTCGCCTGGAACAGGAGCCAGGACTCTTGTTCGCGGAGCGAACGGCGGCCGAAGCCGTTCGCCGCCGCCTCGCCTCCGGGGAAGCGTTCTGCCATGGCGACGCGGTGGTGGAGAGAGAAAGAGAGAGGGGCTGTCGGGGGCGCTCGGGAGAGGTGGACGGGGATGGAGAGAGAGGGGCTGGGCGGCGGCGAGGGGCGAGTGTGGGCACAGCGACTGAGAGACCGCCGGCTTTTATAGCCGCTCCGCGCCCGTGTGTACGCGTGCGAGGGAGGGGAGGCGTCGGTGCGCCGTCCCGAGATGCGTCGCCCGTGAGGAATCAATGGCAAGGCTGACCGGCGGCAGCCTTGCCATTGATTCCCCGCGGGAACCGAGGCAGTTGGGGGAAGACGAGACGCCGTGTCGCTGACGCGGCTGGCCCGCAGCTTTTTCGCGCCAAAACGGTTCGCCCCGGCGCCCCCGGGCGCCCCCCCAGCGCGCCGGGTTCGGCATGGGTCCGCCGGCGCTGTTTTCGGTCCAGGCTGGCGAAAATCGGGCTCCTGGGGGCGCGACTGGGCCGTTTTTTCTGCGCCGGCGCACAAAAAACGCCTTGAGAGGACTTCCTGGGGGCGTGGCTGGAGATGCCCTAAGGGTTCGCGGACAGCCCGAGCGTAAAGAGATGATATGAGGGATCTTGTTGGGTCACGTCTTTTCCTTCTATCTCATGTCTGGTCACTGACAGGGCGCATCCGAAAGGTACAAGAGATGGTTTGAGGCGTCCGGCTGTAGATACTCGAATATGTACTAAATTAACCGACGATACAAATCTGTAAGATCCAGTTACCAAGTGGAGATCCAATTGGTTGCATAAACACAGAATCAAAGTTGTGAATGTTCGGCTCCTCATCTCCAATGGGTAAGAGATGACATTACCTAGAACCAACATTATAGCTGAATGAATTACTCATGTTTCCTCATATTCAAACAAAAAGAGAATTTGATAAGCTGTGAAATTCAAATCCCCTGACAAATTGGCCGCATTTCGTCTCTGTTCTGTTTTACGCCGGACGAACACACAGGAGTCAAGCCATCATATTGGCGAAGTTCATGTCCTTGAGGAGCTCGTCCACCTGCTGCAAATCCAACGGTGGCAAGTCGGCGAACACATCGTCGAGCTGTGCATCTGCGGTGATGGTGCCCTTGAAGGGGTCGACCGCCGGCTGCTCGGGGAAGTCGTTGTCGGCGAGGTCCATGCGCGACTCCTCGCCGTCATCAGCAGAGGCGGCGACCATGGGTGGCTGGTTGAAGTTGGTTTTGGCCGTCACCCCACGCAACTCCGGGACGTCGGTGACGTCCATGGGCGACTCCTCGCCGTCATCAACGGCAGCGGCGGCGGCGTCCATGGGTGGTTGCTTGAAATTGGTTATGGCCTTCACGCCATTCAGCTTGACAGCCGCGGCGTCGTACGCTCTGGCGGCGTCCTCGGCGGTGCCGAAGAGTCCGAGCCACCGAGAATTCTCCCCGGCGTGTCTGATCTGGGCCGCGTACTTGCCGCTGGGCTTCCGGTGCACGCCGCGGAACTTGGTACCGGTTTCCTTCCTTGCCGCCGCCTTCTTCCTCGCCATGGGCTGCTGCTTCAGGTTGGTTTTAGCTTTGGCGCCGCGCAGCCTGATGGCCTCCGCGTCGTACGCTCCGGCGGCCTCCTCGGCCGTGTCGAAGGCGCCGAGAAACAGCTTCGCTCGCTGCGCCGGGTCCCAGATGCGCGCAGAGTACTTCTTGCCGGCCCCTGTCTGGCGCACGCCGCGGAACACCGGCAGAGAGCTCGACCTCGACTTCGACTTAGCCGCCGCCGCCGCCTCCGCCTTCCTTCCGGCATGACCATTGAAGTCGGCCTCCCCCGCCGCGCGCGCCTTCTTCAGGCCGATCGCGCCGCGCAGCTTTACCGCCGACGCCACGTAGGCTCTGGCGGCCTCCTCGGCGGTGTTGAAGCCGCCGAGGTACCTCCGAGCTCTCCCCTTTGGGCACCTGATCTTCGCCACACACTTGCCGCTCGGCCTCCGGCGCACGCGGCGGAACACGGTCCGGGCGACCGGCCTGAGCGGCGCCTCCCTCTCCTTGGCGCTCTCTGCCACCTCACGCCCTGGGCGCGACTCCACGGGCCCGACGTCCTCGCCCACGCACGAGACGCGCAGGAGCGACGCGTCGCCGCCACCGGCCTTGGCGTCCTCGTCCACGCAGGGGACGTGCTGCCGGAGCGGCGCGTCACCGTCGCCGTCGGCAGCGGCGGCGGCCGTGTGCTGCCGGAAGTAGGTGAGCGCCGTTTCCGCGCCGTGCAGCCCGACGGCCGCGGCGTCGTACGCCCTGGCGGCCTCCTCGGCGGTGGCGAAGGCGCCGAGGTGCTTCATGGCGCGCCGCGACGGGTCCCAGATCCGCGCCCGGTACTTGCCGTGCTGCAGCCGGTACACGCCGAGGACCTCCGACCGGACCGTCTTCTTCCTCCTGCCGCCGGCCGTGGGCGCGGCCCCGTCGCGCTCCGCCGCCATCGCAGCGCCGAGGGGAGAGCACGTGAGGTTCTTGGGGGTTTTCGGGGAGGCAGAGGAGCCTGTACAGAAGGATGGGAGAGGGTTTGTGCCGCCTGACACCTGCGTTCTCAAACTTGTTTGTCACGTAGTACTCTTGCCGCCACCCGTGGTCAGGCTCTTTCTCTCTCTCTCTCAAAAGAAAGGCCATTTCTGTTTTTACTCGAGAGAGATGCTTGCGTTACCAAATTTCTGGAGTATTTGAAAAAATTTATCACAATTGGGTCGCCGTCCCACTGAACCACAACTTTTAGATTTTTGATCAAAAACTACCATTTTTTCTAATTTTATGCCTAAAAATACCAAAAACGATGATTGTAATAGACAATTTAAACACGTTTATTACAAGCGGGGCTCACCTATTGTTATTACAGGTGGGACACCTACTTGTCTGGGTTGCTCTTTTCTGCACGCCATCCATCGTGTCATCCTCTCCGTATCTCGCCGCCAATGGCATAGCTCCGCCTCCACCACCTCCGACCGCCCCCTGCTCCGCTCGCTACCTTATCCTCCTTCTGGCGCCGCCCCCTCCCAACCACCAGACCCACTGCGCCCACATCCCTCCTCATCTGCTCCAACCACACTGTCGCCCCCCTCCGTCGGCGACGGCCTGCTCAACTATCTCAGCTAGTCATGGACGCAGCTCCACACCATCGATGGGTGAGTCAACGCGCGAAAGCCGCCTAACACGGGGTTCTGCTTTGCCTGCCTCCTTAAGAGGCTCTTCGCGGCGGCACACTCCCGACCACACCCCAACCTATGAAGCACCAATACGTCAAAAACTGATGTATCCGTGTACGGGGCGGTGCCTATACGCTTGATACAACACTAATACAAGTATCCTAGGGGTATCGTAATTTCCGATTTAAAAATAAAATAAAATGAATATGATATGCTGCCGATACGCCGTTGGCACGTCGGAGATACAACCCGAGCCTAGTAGAAGCCCACTCCTAAACCAGGTAGCCATCAGTCCTCATCTTCTTGAACGAAAGACCAACGACTCGATTAGTCCCGCGACACGGGCTTGTGCACACGCCGCCGCCGCCTGGATTCGTTGTAGCTGCCGCGTGGAGTCGCCGCCGCCCCTACCTCCCAGAGTCGTAGTCGCCGTTGCTGAATCTCCATCAGCAGAAGCTCCCAGCTGCCGGTTGGGTTCTTCCTCATGCGTGCTGGTTGGTGTTGCCTTCCATCCCTAAGTGCCCGAGTTAGCTGCTAAGCTGCTGTTGATGCTGCCTAGCTGGCTGTACAGTGACAAAAAACCTCTTTCATTATAGGACGAAGGGAGTAGCAATTACTAGTCGGGGAGTCACGACTCACAACTGAAGACATTTTTTATACATGGCTGCTGCTGACGCGGAGTTGCTGTTAACACTAGCCATGTTTTTTCATACAGCTCTTGAGTTGCTGCTGGCCTGTTGTTGTTGATAGCTTGCTGCTACTCCTAGAGGTTGAAGGGAATGCTTGCTGAATGTTATGTGATTATGTCTATACCAAATTGAAAAAAAACATACACCACGAAGATTGAGGATATTTATGATCATTTACGACTTGAAAGAGGCATGGAGGCAACCAATGAGGCAGTATTAAGACATGTACAATGGTGGTATATGGATACAGATGCCCCATGACAAAAAGTAGTTTGAGGCATCTATATTTAGTTTTTCTCCCCAATGCAAGCTATCCCTAGTGGACCTCATTAAGAAATAGAAAATAAAGACTCTAACCTTTTCAGCTTTTGACATCGGACCATACTTTTTCACTCTAAGCACCTGCCTCCTGCAGAGGATCCCGCTTCCCTATCTGAACCTACTTTATCTGTTATCCGATCCTACATGGCATGTGAGGCATCACCCTGGGGCTATGCATTGTACATGCCCTTATGATCCCATCCGATGCAGGCAATTATAATTTTTTGTCTTCGTTGCATGTTATTTTATTTATTATTTATATATACTCGCCGTATAGGCGTATTGTTGTTTTTAGAAATTGCCGTATCCCGTATCGATGCTTCATAGGCCCCAACCCCCCCTCTAAAACGGTCATATATCATTTTTGGCACATAATTAGAAAAAAATGATATCGAAGTTTTGAAATCTGTAGTTCGATGGACGACGAGCCCAATTGTGGTAGTTGTTTGTGAAATTCTGAAACATCTGGCATTTACCTATTTCTAGAGAAAAAACATGTACGAAATAATATGAGAAAAAAAATGAACTATGGAGGAAGAAGATTGCTATCGATGGGTGTAACTCAAATTTTGAATTGTTGAATGAAGCAGAGAAAAGGCGAAGCACAAAAATGAGGGTGCAACTGTTTTTTCTTATCGAAATGGATAGGCATTGCAAAAGGCAAGCAAAAAAAAAAAAAAAAGCCTTGCGTGAAAAGCACAAACGGAGCCGATCTCCTGAAAAAGTTTGCCTGCGAGCCGATCGCCGATGATCTGCTGCTGCAAGGCTGCAACATGATACTGCTATCTCTTGCACAGCAGGATGCTTGTCTCTGTGTTCCACTTCCGCACCGGCTTTTCTACGGTCTTCGTTTTCTTTTCCGAGAGAGGAGGAGAGAGAGAGGCTCTCCTTTACGGGCCCATCTGCATGCATGCAGGTTTCGACATGGTCGTCTTGCTACGGTGATCGTGTCGCTAGCGTTCTATGGAAGCCGAGGTCTAAAACATCGACATGATTGGTTCACTAATTCATATGATAAGATTTATATAAAAAAGTTTACAACAAGCGCATGTGATTACAAAACTGATTTCCAATACAATACAAACACGTGCATGTGATTTCCATAATTTGGAAGCACACTTGTCGAATTCCACTCGTGTGTAGACACAATACAACCCAGCCAGCCAAAGTAGTAAATAATACAGTAGTGCTATGCACGTGAAAGAAAAAAAGGCAGGACTCTTGTTCTGCACGGAGGAAAGATGATCCTCTCGTGGAGAACAAAAATCGGGTGCAGCCTTTGCAGGGCCCAGACGGTCCCGGGGGGAGCAAGCAAGGCTGGTGTGGTACGTGTCGACTGCTTTGGCTGGCTGGGTTGGTGAAAGTGGCAGGGGCAGGCACGGAGGGAGCTCCTGCTCCTGCTCCTGCTGCCCCCATGGCCCATGCCTGCCTGTGCGTGTGCCAGTGCCAAGCCTCGGGCGGTTCATGCACATTGCCCGTCTCGTGCAAGACCGGTGCTGCCCGCGAACTCGTGCCTTGGCTGCATGCGTTGCGCACGCAAAAGGTGACCAAGCATCCGGTGTTACCGCAGTTGCCCGTCTTGATCTCCACTGCTCCTGCATGGTGTCGTAAATCGATTTTGTAGTTTTTCCCCCAACCAAAATCAATACTAGTTTTTTAGGTGTTAAATCATGAGCAAATTTGACAGTAGTAGGGCAGCATCATGTGTGCGATTGGAATTCCAGCGATGCGTGCTGTGAATAATGGAGGCCACAGGCCAGCGTAGTGTGACCAGACCTGAGCGATCTCCTTACTTGACTCCATTGTCGATTATCATTGTCTCTCTTGTATCACTGGCGACTTTGCCTTATGGCTCTAATCACTTGGACGAGGTCTTCCGCTTGGACAGGGTATTTGTTGTACCGCAAGAAGGAAAAATGGTTGGGCTTATCGGGTTACATGAACTTGTAGTAACGGGGTCTTTTGTGCCCGCCCTTCCAATATACTCACTCCGTCTCATAATATAAAATCGTTTTTCAAGCTTGAAAAACGATCTTATATTGTGCGACCGAGAGAGTAGTTGACAGCGATGCAAATTATTTTTCACGCACAAAATCGCTTAAAGTTTGTTCTAACTAGGGCGTGTGGCACTGGCATAGCCAAATTTCCAATGTCGAAGAGGTTTGCGCAATGGCTAGATTTAGTCAAAATTTTAGATTTTTTGTTTACTACACATTTAAATACAGCCAATTTATCAAAAAACAATCACTCAACGGCAACCCAATTTTCTTTTTGGGCCACACTGCCCACATTTTCATCTAAAAAGGAAATGGATTTTATTGCAACTGAATTGTTGCCACAGTGAACTGAATCAGAAAAGTAACCTGAAAAAAAGCTGTACTGGGCAGTTACTGCATCTGCAATACGACCTCTCCCACGTTGCCTGGCATACGCACACGATCATGATGCCGGTGGACGGCGAGACAGAAGCTCCGCACCAGGACAAGTGAGGACCGCTCTCTCGGCCGGCAGAACCCGAGCCTGCCACATGCTCTACGCACCCCAGAAGTGAGGACCAAAGCTTGGCGCATCTCTGCTTCTCCTTGTGGCGGCGCCGCCCGGTCCAGCGCGAGCATGATGGCGGCGGCGGCGGAGAGTGGTCTGCGCGCGGCCGCGGCGGCGATGGCCGTGGAGCACGAGGTGTGCGTGGGAGTTGATCCGCGTCTGCGTGCGGCCGTGGTTCGGAGGAGGAGGCGGCCGGAGGCCCGAACCGAGTTCCGCGGCGTGACCCGGAGAAGCAAGGGCACGTACCGGGCGCAAATCACGGACCCGAAGGCGAGACGGCAGATGTGGCTCGGCACCTTCTGCACCGCCGAGGAGGCCGCCAGAGCCTACGACGCCGCGGCCGTCAAGCTGTACGGCTCGGAGGCCAAGCCCAACTTCAACCAGCCACCCATGGCCACCGCCGCTGATGACGGCGTCGCACCGCACCTCTCCTGCGCCACAGCCGAGCCGTCCTCACCGGTGAAGAAGAAGAAGAGGAAGGGTGATAGGCAGTTCCGCGGCGTGGTCCAGACACGAGGGGGCAGGTACGGGGCGGAGATCAGACACCGCAAGATTCTGCGGCAGCTCGGCACCTTTGACACCGCCGAGGACGCCGCCAGAGCGTACGACGCCGCGGCCGTCGAGCTGCACGGCGCGAAGGCGGTCACCAACTTCAAGGCGGGCGGCGGTGTCTCCGAGCCGTCCGGCGAAGCGGCGGGGAGCGTGAAGATGACGGTGGAGGAGCCGGCGGCGGCTAGGCCGGACGCGAGGACCGAGCTCCAGGGCGTGCACGGGCAACCGGGCGGCGAGTGCAGTGCGCAGACATGGGACTCCGAGGACTTTGACCTGCTCGACGACTTCACCGAACTGCCGGCGCTCGACTTCTCGGACAGCCTGGTCCCAGGCCCGCTGCTCGCCGATCTCCGGACCGTCCTTCCGCCGGCGGAGCGGCAGCTGGCGGACGAGTTAATCGACGACATGGACTTCACCGACATCGTGAATTAACAGGCGTCGGAATTTTTGCTTGCTTTTTGTGTTTGTCTGGAGTAAAACGGCATAGTGAAGCGACGACGAACTAGGGCCAAATTTGTCAGGTTTGAGTGGCTGTCTATCAAAAAATCATCTTACAGGACAACAAAGTTCGGTCAAAGGTACTGTATAACGAGATCATGTGCTCTAGGGGAGGAGAATTGGTTATGACGTTTATCCTCAATTTGCTAGTTCCTCTGTTACCTGGAATTTTCGTAAATTTGAGACACCTAAATTTGCACCTTCGCCAGCCTAAATTTGCATTTCGAAAACAATGTAACTTATGCGTAAGTCTATGTGTGAAGTTCGATGAGTTGTGACTTGTAGGCTGTGTTTGTTTCAGCTTTTGGAGCAGTTTTAGGATTGAAAAAAGCTGAAGCTGAAACAAACAGGTTATTTAGAACAGCTGTGGAACCACAACCCAAAACTGTTTCGGGAGATTTTCAGTGTAACAGCCTAAAGCTGGTCTCGGTGTACTTTTGGGCCAAAACTGTTTCCCTAGCCCCTCTATCTTTGGCGTTTGGTCATAATTATGTCGTAAATGCCACCGTAGGCATGACATATCTCTACGTTCGCCCCCCTCCTCCTGAAACATAGCGTTTTCACCAGCTCACAGTCGTTTCCACAGCCGCGTTGCCAAACAGCTAACCTTCACTACAGCTGTTTCCTCAGCACAGCAGTTTTGCCAGCACAGCAAGTCCACAGCTGAAACTGCTGAAACCGAAGCTCAAACAAACACAGCCGTAGTATGTTGATCCAATGGTATAGAGATGGCTATAAGGTACAGACACAAATATTTCAAACAATGTAAAAGCAGACGCTACTAGGGCTGTGTTTGTTTGGGCTTTTGCTTCTTCTTTTGCAGCTTTTCTACTTTAGCCAAAAAACCGTAAAAGCTCATAAATATGTGCTTTTGGAGCTTTTATGGCTTTTGAGGAATCAATATTACATAAAAGCTCCAAAAACACTTATTTAGAAGCCTTTATGGTTTTTTGGTCAAAGTGAAAAAGCTGCAAAAGCAAAAGCAAAATCCCAAACAAACATGGCCTAAGCCTAGTTGGAGTTATATTGTGGATAAAGGGCATCTTCAACGCCAACCTTCAAATCGTTTGGACCACACTGTTTAAACTTATTTTGCCATCCAACGCGATCATGCATCGGTCCGTAGGACAGTCCGGACGGCCCACCCAAAATCTTCATTTATCGTCCACGTGCTTTTCCGCCCGGCGTCAGCTGCCCGCATTCATGCCGCTGGTAGAACAGCCGCTCCACATTGAGGCTGACCCAAAGCGGACGCGATCTCTCACTGCCGGCATTGTAGCTGACGCGTCGCCCGAGAGAGCGCCGCCCGTTGCATGCCCGGCTGTACATGCCTCCTCGCCACGTTCAAACAGCTAAAGTTTGTCCGCCGAGAAACCTACTCCAATCACACGTTCATTCGCGAGCCGGTCGACATTAAACACAATGTCGGTTGGCTCCTCGTCGTCCGTTCGCTATTTAAACGAGGCTGACGTCGGGCAAGAACCGTACTACACCTCCACTCCCCATCTCTTCCTTGCGCCATATTCTCCACACTCTTCATGGCATCCAACAAGCAGGAAGAGGAGTTCTCCGGCATAAAAGTTGAATGGGTGGCCCACCGAGTGCGCCGGATACAAGTCATGCAACTCACTGCTCCACCTCCCTAGTCGCTCCAGGCCGTCAGTACCATGGACGAGGTAGCAAGCTGGCGCGCGGAGGAGCAAGTGGCCGCTCCAAGCCGGCACGTGGTTCAACAACTCGCCGCTCCAAGCCAACTCGCGGAGGAGTGGCGAGTTGCTCCATACCGGCATGCATGGGAGCATGGCGGCACAGACATCATTGTTGCCGTGGAAGAGGCCGTGTCGCACCGCTCTTCCTGCGTCTGCGGCCACGTCATACATCGTCAAAGTTTGTGGAAGCGCGCCTTGCGGCGAAGAAAGAAGCTAGCTCCAGGAAAACGAACCCCGATTCGTGCTTCACGGAAGCAGAGGGCACCCTTCCCCTTCGGCTGAAGCATATCCCTTGGGTGCCACCCTGATGAGCGACCCAGCCGAACATAGGGATGATACGGGGGAAGCGGAGGCTACTCTTGCCCTATCCGCCGAAGCATATCCGTCCGGGGCACACGAGAGTCCAATGAGTGGGCTGCCGGACATAGGGAAGACATACCGTGGGAGTGGAGATCCGCACCGGCTCGCCATACACTAGTTTTACCCTAGTCCGGTATAGTTTTAAACTTTTAATTAAAATATGTCTGAAATGTAAATGTTTTCGTCCGGTTTGAATGAATATCATCTGGTTTGTTAAAACAATGTTTGAAATGTACGCGGATAGCGTTGGATGACCGGCTCCCACATCCATGTCCGCGGACTGGCCCCCCAGTCGCGGACGGATGCGGTGTCCGTTTTGCGGTTCAGCGTTGGAGATGCCCTAAGTGCAACAAGGCTCTAGTCAGACTTCTGCGGCGACCCGTTGTGACGACAATTTTCACTTGCACACACAAAAAGGTTTTAGATTTGTACGAGAGAATTAAACATAAGAATTAAGCCATGATTAAAGATGAGAATTAAGCCCGAGTAAAGCCATTTTCCGCCTAGATGAAAATAAAACAATAAAACATTACGATGTTCACACGATTTGTTAACATGTGTTCCTATTTACCTAAATATATTTTAATTGTAATGAAAGTCAAGTAAGAGAAGCTTTGCTACCTACTCATATAACTTTAACACACACACACACACACACACACACACACACACACACCACTAACGTCAAAGACAATTCAACTTATTTAATTTCGTATTTTGGCTGATTATGAACAATATATTGTGTTTATTTGTTCGTGGGCATTGTGCTGTAAGTTTTGTTGAAATATTAATTTGCCTCCCCCAACGAAAACCACCACATATGCTCGCGATCATTTTGTTCTTTTGAATTTATTTTTTGAAACTTTGGTTTAGTCAGGGGAGCATGTGCTGCCGAGAGCACACTCCATCACAAATTGACTATGACAATGGCCATGGCGTCGTCGTAACATTAGACACATGAAGCATTAATAGAGGTGGCATTTCAAAAAGTAGAGAAGTCTTGGTCATCCATTGCGGACTTATTTACTGTTTTGACCCATTAATGAAAGTTTAGCACGATTTAACCTTATTTTGAAACTTTTTTCGGATCTGACCCATTTCAAGACGCCAGCAACTGCGGTGTCTTGGTTACACAGGAGACGCCACGGTCTCCGGCGTCTGTGCCCTGGCCCACCTTGCGACGAAACAAAGGGTAAACGCCACAAACTTTGGCGTTTATGTCCGAAAGTTCAAATAGAATGCATGCTTGTACGCACACATACGAACGAGAAGATCAAAGCAATGAAGTCGCCATGTAGTGTCGTGCAATCGATGCGTTTGATGCCCGTGTGCTTTCCTGTCCGAGCCCGCCAACGTCTAGCACCATGTTGTGCATATACTCATATGCATACATATACGTGCGTATGTACATGTTGGTCCCACAAAAATCTTATGGAAAGACTTCAAACCTATTTGAGGATTTTTGGCGATACGTGTTCAGTGGGAGGAGATGTTCTCATCGACTACGAGGCGCTTACGGTGACTTCGTAAAATCTCAACATAATATGCCGGGTGAGTCTCTTAGAGGTGCTCGTAGAGGTGAGTGTATGCGCTTGTGTCTGTTTTGATGTTTAAAAAAGACTTCAAACCTATGTGTAAAAGCATCAACAGTCAGACCTATCCAATTCGGTCCCTAAATGCTCATGTACGTGTTCGAGCGCGTCCGCGGACAGTGGTCGGTCATACCTCAAATGTCTACTACCACAACTGGGTACCGCATTAACAAATTCTTAAATCCATATAATGTCTTGCAACATAAACTTAAACTCCGTACTACATCTCGATGTTGAACATAGTATACGGCTAGTTCATCATACATGCCATCGGACTATCAAAAACTAACATGTTCTACTACATACCAGTGTTTTCTTACCCGGGATCTTGTTTTTATCATGGTTTGCTTTGGGGCATTTCATGTAACGGGTTTGTATGGTCCTGGGACATGGGTACCCGATCCTTATGGACTAACTGGTAAAGTACAAGCTGTAAATTCAGCGTGATCCTTTTATTCCCCTGCCGGGGGTGGGGGTAGTTTCTACGGGTACATTGGGTATATTAGCTGGCTTATTCCATCTTAATGTTCGTCCGCCTCAACGTTCATATAAAGGATTACGTATGGGCAATATTCAAATTGTACTTTCCAGTGGTATTGCTGCCGTTTTTTTTCAACTTTCGCAGTTGCTGGAACTATGTTGTATGGGTCAGCAACGACCAGATTGTAAACGTGAACAAGTAGGAGCTTAGCGGGTCCTTACCCCCTTATCTGATCAGAGCGGAAATGACCCGCGGAATTTTTACTCTTATAACGCGAATTCAATCTATTCGATTCACTCTTATGAAGCAACACTAGAGTTATGAAGGAAGTTCCCCCATGCCCGCCCTTCCCCTTACCCTTGTTGTCTTTGTTGCGAAAGTAGCGGTCGAAGACACAATACAAATCAAGCCGGATATGCTCACTGCCTGAGCTGATCCATCGTCGTCCTCCTCCTCTTCTTTGGGGGGCAGTTCTCCTCTGCCACTTCTCGAGGATGCGGGTATGGAGGGCTTCCATTGATGTCCAAACCGGCGTGCACCTCGCCTCCACGGCCTCAGCCTCGATGGGTGCCTCCTAGGCCTAAGGGAATCTTGCCACACTTTTTGTGTGTATGCCATGTGGGCCCTAACTGTGACTTGCCTAAGGTGTGGTTTGAACCAAACACTCACCTAAGTTGGTCAAACTTGCCTAGCCTTAGATGTGACAATCTTTGGCAAAGTTAGTCACAAACCCAACAACCCCTTATTTTGAAAAACTAACCTTAGTCAAGTTTGGCAACATTGTATGGCAAAGTGTGACACTCCTAGGCCTAGAACCAAACATCCCCGTACATATGCATACAAGTACATGCACAACATGGTGCTAGCAAATCACGGCCGTCATACGCATCGATTGCGCTAGCGCTAGCACTAGACACTGCTGCAGGCTACAGAAAGGCTCAAGTGACACTGCATGGCTACTTCGTTGCTTTGATATTCTCATATGTACTATATATTCATGCATGCATGTAAGCTACTTAAACTTTCTACCTAAACGCCAAGATTTGTGGCGTCTACACATTTGGTACGTTGCAAGGTAGCATGAGGTGGGCCAGGGCTAGACGCCGGAGACCGCGGCGTCTCTTGTGTAACCAGGACGCCACGATTGCTGGCGTCTTGAAATGAGTCAGATTCGAAAAAAGTTTTGAAATAGGGTCAAATCATGCTAAACTTTCGGTAGTGGGTCAAAACAGTAAAAAAGTCCTCCATTGCACGGAGAAAAGATGATCCTTTGCAGGAGAAGAAACAGACAGGTGCAGATGCCGGAGCACGGCAAGCTGTGCAGCAGCCTTTTCAGGGTCCAGCACTTTGGCCTTGGCCGGGTTGGCGAAAATGGCTTGCAGAGCTCCTTCTGCTGTCCCTGCGCCTGCCTGTGCGTGTGCCTGCACCGTGCACGCAGACGGCCTCCCCCAAACCACCGGTGGTTCATGCGGTTGCCGTCTAGTGCAACACCGGTGCGCTTCAAGTTTTGGCCTCTGGTAGGCTGCTACTCCCTCCGTTCCTAAATATAAGTCTTTATAGAGATTCCACTATGAACCATATACGGATGTATATAGATGCATTTTAGAGTGTAGATTCACTCATTTTGCTTCATATGTGGTCCATAGCGAAATCTCATCAAAGACTTATATTTAGGAACGGAGGGAGTACAAGATATATTTTTCCTTTTTTGTTTTTGCAAAAAAAAAGGAGTTTGAACGTACTCTATGTGCTAGATTCATCATTTCAGTAGCCCGAAGCCCCAAACAATATAATCTTTCAAAAATAACAATTATATATGCCCCGCTAATCTTTAGTCTGGATTCACACGTGGGCGATGTGATCGAATAAATTGGTCATTCGGTCGAAATTCAACGTTTTTTTTTCCGGTTATGCTTGCTCTTCTTCATCCTCCTATTGCCGTCGCCGCGATATCCTTGATTCAAGCTAATCCCTCATGGTAGAATTGTCGAGCGAGCATCAAGATACCGTCCTACTGGTGGCTCTAGCGGACACCATTAACCATACTCTTTGACTCTAGCGAGCCCCCTCACCCAACTCCACCATCATCGGCTCTCCCGCATCAGCATGATGTTGCCTTGTAACTCTACCACGTGTGGGTCTTCTGCTCGGAAGGGCTTATTAAGTCGCAAGAATGTAAAATCACTTTGCGTGTCAAGTTATATAAACTTGTCGAAGTAGGGTCTCTTTTGCATGTCATTTTAATATGACATTGATGCTTTCATTAAAATAACAACCTAAACGTCTTTGTTGGATGCCACATACTTGCATGTTTGGAAAAAAAAATTGTCATGAGAAGCAAGCTCGTGACGCGGGAGTTACATTTTCGAAATAACGCTCCAAATATGTGTGCAAAATTTTAATTGCTCGTTTTTAATAATGTGCACACAACAATGATATTAGAAATTGCTTCATATCCAAACAATTCATAACATATGGTTTGTACGAAGAATTTTCTTTCGTGACACATATTTGCATTTCCAAAATACTAGTCCATGCTCCAACATTTGCAAAAATGCAATCAATTTCTGATATTAATTATGTGCAAGCAATAATGCTATTAGGGTATTGCTTCTATTCCAAACAAACCATAATAGATCATCATTTTTTTTTGTAATGGATCGTCATCTTATCGGTTTATGATTTTCACTATGAACTTGTATTTTTTTGTGACACATAGTTACTTTTTAAAAAATAGCGGTGCACGACCTCAAAATTGTAGAAAGGCAATTTTGATGCCCACTTTAATACTAGTATGCAAGCAACTATATAGTATAGATGTTTTTACCAAAGAATCTCACAAAAAGATGTTCAAACTACATGTTCATGCCAGAGAAGTATATTCATACATTATAAATTTGTTTTTACATGAGAGTATATTTCTACACTTGTTGGTTCAAGCTAGAAAAGCATCTCTACACCACAAAATGGCTTTTTCAATAATTTTGCCTGAATATGCCCGTGCATGATCTAACTCCAAAGATCTCGCCATGAGGAACGCAACCGTGAAAGTGAACTTCAATTTGAAAGCTCGTTTGAAAGTACTAAATGTGTTTTGGAATTTTGATTCGAAATAGGTTTGAATGTAAAGCTTCACAACACTTGCATGTAGTAGTAGAAAAGAGAAGTGTGGGACGGGAGCTGCTCCTCACGGTGAAAAGCGCACGACGCCCATATGGCTCCAGAAAAAGAAAAGTAACCTGACAGCTACACCGGCCAGTTACTGCAGCACGATCTCTTCCACGTTGCAAGGCTTATGCACGATCGTGATGCCGGCGGGCGGCGAGCGAGAAGCTCTCCTTGTGGCAGCGCCCCCGGCCCGGTCCAGTGCGAGCGTGATGGTGGTGGTGACGGCGGAGAGTGGTCTTCCCGCGGCTGTCGTGCAGCACGACGAGTCCGTGGGAGCCCAAGATCCAGCTCTGCGCGCGGCGCCGCCGCCGGTGGAAGCTGTGGGTAGGAGGAGGAAGACAGCTCGGCCGGAGGCCCGTACCGAGCTCCGCGGCGTATCCCGGAGACCGAATGGCAGGTACGGGGCGCAGGTGAAAGACCACAAGGACAACGTTCAGGTGTGGCTCGGCACTTTCGACACCGCCGAGGAGGCCGCCAGAGCGTACGACGCCGCCGCCGTCAAGCTGCTCGGCGCGGCGGCCAGACCCAACTTCAAGCAACCACCTGCGACCGCCGCTGATGATGGCGGCGTCGCGCAGCACCTCCCATGCGAGTGCGAGGGCAAGGGCGCCACAGCTGAGCCGTCCTCACCGGTGCGGTGAAGAAGAAGAGGATGCAGAAGGAGGTGGTTAGGCATCTCCACGGCGTGCTGCAGATGGCAAGCGGCAGGTACGGGGCGCAGATCAAGCAGTCCAAGACCACGCGGTGGCTCGGCACCTTTGACGCCGCCGAGGACGCCGCCAGAGCGTACGACGCCGCGGCCGTCGAGCTGAACGGCGCGAGGGCTGTCACCAACTTCAAGGCAGGAGGCGGCGGCGTCTCCGAGTCGTCCGGCCAAGCGGCGGGGAGCGTGAAGATGAAGAAGGTGACGAAGCCGGCGGCGGGGAGCGTGAAGATGAAGAAGGTGAAGAAGCCGGCGGCGGGGAGCGTGAAGTCGAAGAAGGTGAAGAAGCCGGCGGCGGGGAGCGTGAAGTCGAAGAAGGTGAAGAAGCCGCCGGCGGGGAGCGTGAAGATGAAGAAGGTAAAGAAGCCGGCGGCGGCTAGGGTGGACGCGCCGACCGAGCTCCAAGGCGTGCACAGCCAACTGGGCGGCGGGTACAGTGCGCAGACATGGGACTCCAAGGACTTTGACCTCCTCGACGACTTCCCGGTGCTGCCGGCGCTCGATTTCCCGAACAGCCTGATCCCAGGCCCGCTGCTCGACGATCTTCGGACCAACTTGCCGCCGGCGGAGCGGCAGCTGGTGGACGAGTTCATCAAGGACATAGACTTCACGGACCTGATGAATTAACAGGTGGAGGCAGTAATTTTTGTTTGCTTTTTATGCTTGTCACTGGCGTAAAAGGGACCAAGGTGAAAAAACAGGGCCAATTTTGCCGGATTTGAGTGGCCGAGTATCGCAGGGTGATCAAATTCATCTTTATGCTTGTTTTCCTGTCATACTTCCACATAACGAGTGATTGCACATTCGTAGATGCAACAGAAGGTCATGGTAATTTTAAAATACCGGATTATCTTTTGCTATTATCAGCTCTAGAAAGGATAATTGATCATGTTAAAATTTGTCTTGTTTTTTGTGCGAGAAGAGGTGCGAATAACTAGATATTAATCCAAAGGCTTAAAAAATTCCAGAGGTATATGAATATTTCAAGGAACCTAAAAAATTGACACTCCTTTATTTTTGTATATGTGAGTAGAACAATTTAATTTGAAAACACAACTAGTCAGGAATTTGGTCTACAAAATAGAAAATATTTATGAAAACATTACGATTCTCGGACCATTTTTTTGCATATGATTCTCTTTATCTCTACATTATGCGAATATTTCTTTTGTGAAATAGGCATTGGATCTATTGATCAAACTAGCGGTGCATACACCCCTGAAAAAAAAATACATTGAGGTTCTCTAGGGTTGGTCATCTTCTTCCTCTCAAATGGGTTGATGGTGCGTCGTTGCCTCTCCAATGCCGAGCCAGCTAGTCGTTGTTAATCGTGGATGGAAAGTCAACAAGGCCAGTTACTGTCGGACCAATGCTCTGGAGAATGAACACTCGAAGCCGTCGCCTCTAGAAGGTCCATATATCCTAGAACCCAACCTCGAAAAATGGTCACATGTCTCATGTTGGCACGGGAGGCTGCGCCAACTTGATAGAGAGAAGGTTGAGGATCAAAATGCGGGAAGATGCCGTCGCGGGCACACAGACAAACACTAACCTCATCGGACAAACAGGTCAGAAGAATCTACAACAATGCGCCATCGATGTTGCCAAAGCCGACACCGTCGAGATAAAGAGACTCGAGGAAAATTTGTGGACACTGTGTAACCCTACTAAAAGCCACAAAAGAAAAGACTAGAACTTTGTACGATAGGTCGAGGCATCCCCGCACCTCCAAGCCAGAGGAGACGACGGAGGTGGGCGGCAGGCCAGAGGCGGTATCAAGCTATGGTCATGGCGCGCCGCCGATGGATCAGGAGGAAGAAGTGGTACCCCAAGGATTTCAGTGTAATTTAATTTTTCTATATAAGTGTGCTTGTAAGGACATGTTATAGTTTAAAAAAAATCCTCAGTTTTCATAAAATTTTCTTATGCGCATGTGTTCTCAGTTTCTCACGTATGATCGAATTGTTGGGCTTCTCTTAATTATCTTATCCGCGTGCGTTCTCAGTTTCTCACATAGTATAATATAAGATGTTTTTAGACACTACTTAGTGTGTAAAAACGTCTTGCATTATTGGAACGGACAAAATAGTATATGCGTGAAATTCCCTGGGAAAGGTTTGCTGTGATAGATAGAGAGATGCCAACTCTTGTTCATTCGTTGCACGGAGAAAAAGGTTGGGCTCGTCTTTGAAGACAAAACAGGTGCAGCTGAGGTGCCGGAGCATCGCTGGCTCTGCAGCCTTTTCAGGCGCCATAGTTCGCTGATACGGTGGGTCTCCTCCGTCTTTCCGAGGCAGCGGAATTGGTGGCGCGTGCTTTTGGCCGGATTGGTGAAAGTGGCAGGGGCCGGATTGGTGAAAGTGGCAGGGGCCAGGGAGGGAGGGAGCTCCTCCTGCTGCGCCGCGGTACAGTCCGGTGGATCGTCGTGACGCCGCCTCCTGCGGCCCCCCATGCCTCGCTGTGGCCCGCGGCACGGCGACGGAGCCTCGAGCCCGTCTTTCACTTGTGTGAGATGCGGTTTGGCAGGAACTTCTTATGATTTTTTTGGGCCAATTTTAACTTTTTTTTAGGACAAAGCAAAGCTTTATAAATTAACAGTGTACGGGCAAATCACCCGAAACACAAACAGCCACGGCGGGCGGTACATGAGAGTCCCGCTCGATACAATTGTTGAAACTACATGAGCGACCGAGTTTTGCTAGTTCATGCGCTACTGTATTCGCACTGCGGCGACAAGCACTTATGGACTGGTCCGAGAACCACATCTTAAGCTGGAGCTTGATATCCTCGATGATGGCCGCATGCGCTGAAGCGTCCGCCCTTGTGAAGTCGAGCGCTTCTTGGAGCAGTTTCGAGTCCGTTTCAAAGATCGCTCTAAGTACACCCACATCGATAGCCAAGGAGATCGCTAGGGACATGGCTATTACTTCTGCAGCAAACGGATCGGCGGTGTGATCTGTGCGTCCAGCTCGCGCCAATAGCACCTCTCCCGCATGATCTCTGATCACCACTCCCCATGACACATATGACTCACCCGGCGTGAAAGCTCCATCCAGGTTGATTTTTACTCTATCCTGTGGCGGTGGCTGCCATTTGCATTCTTGGGGGGGGGGGGGGG
>LR738714.1:53453752-53467918 GCA_902687465.1 Secale cereale | reverse complement strand
GGTGTTTTCGTGGTGAACAACTGCAAATACTCCAAAGTATTGCTCAGGGTGCGCCTAGTTAGCTCTGACACATGGACAGTCTCCCTATCTGACCTTGTTCCTGTTGTTCCACCAGTGCCACCAGAGCGTGAGAACTTGCACTCGCGTTTTTTCATCCAGGTCCCAAAGGTCATCCTGCATTGCATGCACGGACTTGATCTGCTCTAGTTCGGATCTGATTCATTCCAGTTGCATGGCCCTCCAAGCTTCCTTCACGGATTTACACTTGACAAACAGATGAGCTCCATCCTCGTCCGCTTGGCCACAAAAGAGGCATTTTGTTGACTCCAGTTTGACTCCCCTTCGAACCAAATTTGTGCGAAGTGGCAAGGACTCGTGTTTGATTCTCCAAGTGAACATCTGAATTTTTCGCGGGCAGGGTAGCTTCCAAATCCTCTTCCAGGACTGGTCATGGCTCCTCTCAAGGTTGCCGGCAGCCATGGTACTGCTCCCCGGTACCCCGCCCCGTCCCTCCTTCTCGATCTGAACCTGCAGCTTGTACGCACTCCGAACTGAGTGGTTGCCTTTCTTGTCGAAGTGCCATGCCATGAAGTCATCTACCCCCTCACAGAGTGGGATTTTCAGAATATGACTTGCATCGTCCGGCCAGAAAGTTTCCTTTACCAGGTCCTCGTCCCATGCCCTTGTGAGAGGGTTTTTTTAGTTCACTGACCATGGTTAACAAGCTGTGTCCCCGTGGCGTGATAACTTGACGTGACCAGGCCCGGGGTATCCATGGATCGGACCAGATGTTCACGTTCATGCCGTCACCGATCATCCATATATATCCCTTCTTAACCAGGTCCAGGCCTTTTAAGATACTTCGCCATGTATACGATATTCCGTCTCTTGGCACAGCCTCTAGGAGATCACAATTAGGGAAGTACCGGGCTTTGAGGATTCTGCCGCACAAACTATCCGGGTTCTGGAGTAGACACCATCCTTGGCGTGAGAGCATATCAATATTAAAGCTGTGCATGTCCCGAAAGCCTAAACCACCCTCTGCTTTTGGTTT
Source organism: Secale cereale (assembly GCA_902687465.1). Lineage (NCBI taxonomy): Eukaryota > Viridiplantae > Streptophyta > Magnoliopsida > Poales > Poaceae > Secale > Secale cereale. Next base: position 53,466,864 of record LR738714.1, on the reverse strand, counting down.
TGTCAAGGTGTCCCAGCTGAGCTAGTGCATCGTATTCTCCTTGTCCTGATGACTCCACCAAAATTTCCCTATGAGTGTATTGAGCTCTTGGCAGAAAGTTTTTGTGAGGCCAAAGCAGGACATATGAAAGGTCGGAATCGCCTGTGCCACGGCTTTCACCATGGTTTCCTTTCCACTCTTTGCCAGTAACCTTTCCTGCCATCCATGGACTCGGCCGCACAAACTCCTTTTTATATAAGCGAAGGTGCGTCTGCGAGAGCGGCCAACGTGGACTGGCAGCCCAAGATAACGGCCCTTCGAATCTTCACTGATAATCCGAATCTCAGCCTTAACCTGATTCTTCATAGCCACATCTGTATTTGGTGAGAACATTATTGCATACTTTTCAGAATTGATGCATTGGCCTGAACAATTTTTGTACAGCTGTAGGATGTCATGGAGAGCAGCGGCTTCTTCCTGCTTTGCCTTCAGAAAAATCACCGAGTCATCAGCGAATAAAAGATGTGAGACACTGGGTGCATTTTTACAGATCTTGACGCCACTGATCCTCCCTTGTTCCTCAGCTTCATGCAATAAAGCGGACAGTCCTTCGGCACAAATCACAAAGAGGTAGGGGGAGAGGGGATCCCCCTGCCTCAACCCTCGTGTAGGCACAAATTGTTCTGTTAGAAATTCATTCACTTTTATTTGGTAGCGGACCGTTGTGACACATTTCATGATGAGGTCTACCCACCTTCTCTGAAAACCAAGCTTTCCTAGCATTGCCTCAAGGAAACTCCACTCAACACGATCGTACGCCTTGCTCATATCCGCTTTGATCGCAGCCACCCCCTCCTTTCCACTTTTCTTATGCCCGAGGTAGTGAGAAGCTTCATAAGCTATTAGTATGTTATCTGTAATCAGCCTCCCAGGAATAAACGCACTCTGGTTCTCTGAAATGATATCTGGGAGCACCACCTTTAGCCTATTTGCCAATACTTTTGAGACCAACTTGTATAAAACGTTGCACAAACTTATTGGGCGTAGATCTTTAATTCTGCTCGGGTCTTTAACCTTGGGTATAAGAACCACCACAATATCATTCCATCCCTCCGGGATTGCCCCACCACTGAGCACTGCTAGGACTTCTTCCACAATGTAATCGCCCATGAAATGCGAGTGCCGTTTGAAAACTATCGATGGCATGCCATCTGGGCCCGGGGCTTTCAGGTCACCAATATGATCCAATGCCGCTTTCACTTCCTCTCGCGTGAATGCTGCATCCAACACATTGAGCATAGCAGTGGTGACTCTCGGCTACACTTTGGCAATAAACTCATCGACCCTGGTTTCGGCTGAAGAGGTGAAAAGCTCCTGCAAATAAGCACAAACACAGTTAGTTAAATCCCTCTCCTCTACTACCGACCCATCCTCCCTTCTCAGCTCCTTTATCTTATTAGCCTTCTTTCTCACAGATGCCATAAGATGGAAAAACCGGGTGTTTCTATCTCCCTCCAGAAGCCACCACACATGAGCTCTTTGTTTCCACATAGTGCTTTTCTTCTCCTCTAATTCATCCACCAAGCACCTTAGTTTTGCTTCCTCCTCTGTCTTCTCTTGCGTCACAGAGTCATTCATACATCTCTCTAAGTCTGCTTTAGCTTTCTTCAATCTACCCTCTACTGCACCTACTACTTCTTTATCCCACACCCTCATCTTCCTCGCTATCTCCTTCAACGCATGAGCTACTCCTCCTTCTTTGCCCTCCCAGCTTTGCTCCCAAGCCTCCCTAATAACCTCTTCACACCCTTCCTCTTGTAGCCACCTCGCCTCAAAACGGAAACCTCTATCTCCCCCCTTCCAACTCCTATCGAGCCCCGCCGTGTTGACGATCACAGGTCGATGATCCGAATGACGAGGCATCCCATTCACCACTACATGCTCCGGAAATTTTGCACTCCACACATCATTTGCTGTGGCTCTATCAAGTCTCTCGCAGATGTACGTGCTTAGCTCCTTGCTGTGGTTCCGCCAAGTGTAGATATCACTCTCAAACCCCAGGTCAGCCAGCTCGCATACTTCCAGCGCTTCCCTGAAGCCTTCCATCATTCCTTGCGTTCGCTCAGCGCCCCCTACCTTCTCAATACCTGAAAGAATTCCATTAAAATCTCCCAGACACAGCCATGGCCGGTCTTGTTGATGTTGTTGTTTTAGGAGCTTTAGAGTTCTCCAGGTCTCCTTCTTTCTCTCCGTTGCTGACTCCCCATACACCCCTGTTAGGCGCCATATCGAGCCATCTTCCTCCGTGATATCAACATCTATATGCCTCCGCCCGTATGAACGCAGTGACACATCCATCCCTCTCTTCCAGAACATTGCCACACCACGACTTCTACCCACCGGATTCCAAGCTGTCATATTCGTCAGGCCTAGCATCCAACGGAATCTGTCTAGCTCCTTCTCAGTAAGTCTCGTCTCTGCCAAAAAGAGCACATCGGGATCCTCCACTCTCCCCAATTCGAGGAGCAAACGAACTGCCGGGCCGTTCCCGAGTCCCCGGCAGTTCCAGCCGATGATCGTCATTGTGTCCGACGGGGCTGCTCTGGCAGCCCGGCTGATATCTGGTTTGTTCTGTTGTCTTCTTCCTTCCTCTCCTCAGTAGCAACTACCGCATGCACCTCCATGAGTCTCCCCCTTTTTGCTTCCTCCTCTGACCCCGCATCCACTCCATCCACCCCATCATGGCCCCTCTTGCTCCCCGCTAACTTCTCCAAGCTGTGTTCTAGCACTCGTTTCCTGTCCTCACTCCTAGGCATCCGGTGGAATTTTGCTGGTCTATGGGTAGTTGTCATGTTGCAAGTTCCTGTGTCTATCATGCGTGTATGGGTGCGATGTGCGTCATCCGATCAAAATTGGATCCGACGGTCACAGACGCGAGCTAGGGATCTATCAGTTGTTTTGAAGTGTTTTTCTAATTATTGCTGGTACAAAGTGAAAAAACCAAGCTGAGTCTGAGTATCAAACCAAACTGGCTAAATTTCGTGTTTGACCCTTTTTCGATAGAAATTCAGTATCTGACCCCGGTTTGAAAAAAGTTCGGGATTTGATCCTTTTGCTATCGCCAAGGGCTCTGGCGGTAGGGTTAGACAGCCTACCGCCAGGGCCTCTGGCGGTAGGGTGCCACGGAGGGGTACGGCGGCCGTTTGCCTGTGCTGACGTGGATAAGTACCCTACCGCCGCCCCCTGGCGGTAGGCTGTCTAACCCTACAGCCAGAGCCCCTGGCGGTAGGCTGTAGCTGGGTTTTGCCGTAGAAACCTTCTGTAACGAAATATGCGGGGGCCCTGGCGGTAGGTTCACCCTACCGTCATAGGGTCCTGTGTTTTATCGTTTTAAGTTCATTTGCTTGCTTCTTTTCAAATACAATATGACAGCAATATCACAGCAAGTTTCACAGATATGAGAGCAATATAACAGATCTTAAACAATTAAACTTGGGCATCACATACACATTAACAAAACTTGAAGTGCATAGAACATTTCAAACGAACTTCAACTAATTAGTAAATGGAGTTCCACATAGTTTCAGAAATAGTAAACACATAGATCCACAAATAGCAAACACATAGTTCCACGTAGTTTCACAACCACTAGACAAGTTCAACCAAACTAAGTTCAACCAAATAGCAAACACATAGACAACCCAACTACAAGAGCCAACTATCGAAGATCATAATCAGTTGCTCCTTCCCCTCTTGGAGGTACGATCCTCGTTACTCTTTGAACGAGTCTCTTCAGTCTTCTTCTTGGGCCGTCGAGTAACCGGTCTCTGGAAAGGGTCCGGACTCAGCAAATCCTTCTTCTTCGGATTCCTCTTCGGCAGCTGAGGTGGTTGGGATGATTGAGTTGGTGCAGGCCCATAATCTTCATCGTACTCCTCCTCCCCATTGCGCTCATCCTCCTCCTCCCCTTCTTCATATGTGGCCTCCTCCTCCTCCTCCTCCTCCTCCTCTTCCTCCTCCTCAGCCAAGCTAGACGACGAAGGAACATGGCTCGATGAGCTGATGTGACCCTGTGTGGCTACAGGCCGATAAGCTTCAACCGACCCAGCTCCAGCACACCCAAGCGGCCCTACTAGTTTGCAACAACGCTTCACGAACTTCTGCACTCACAATGAAATAAGGGCATAATAAGTATCAGGTTTATGATTGCAACTGAACAAGATGCATCTGTTCTGAGGAGGCTGAAATTGTACCTTCATCGTCCCCCTCATTTTGTTCTCAGATTGTACGCTCCCGGGGATATCACCTAGTGCATCTGAGGCTTCAAAGATGCATCTGTTCAGCTCACCAGACTGCAACGGCGTAAGTCAGTCACGATGACGAATACAATAATTTAAATACAACCGTCCATTCAAACTTACCACTTTGTGGATGAGGGGTGCAAACTCCCTAAATCCACTGTGCCTGTCTCCGATGTCGGTCTGGTAGGCCTCTTCCTCGGGGTCATCCCTCTCCAGCTCCGCGATGTCTTTCGCTATCCACCGAGGCCTAAGACGAAGATGGTGCTTCTGGCCATCATCGTACCACCTCATGTGTAGGCCCTTGTAATCATTCAGTCGGTCACTCTCCTCTCCCTCTCTTTACGATACTTCCGTTCGTTCCACTCCATCACATGAGTTTTATGCTCCTCTCCTCAGTCTGTGATCGACTGATTCTTCTGCCAGCTCATCCTGCAAGGCATGGGCCACAAGAAACATCATAATAAAGTGGCCACACAATGAAATCATGTGCATAGAGAACAAAGCACTCATAGGTGGAGCGCGTGGCAGACGGTATCGGTGGGCTGGCCCGGTGGGGTATGCTGATATACCCCAAATTGCGTGGCCACGCGGTGTGGCAAGTGCCACTCGACGGCGTACACACAGATCATGGGCACGATGCACCGCCAGTGTCAGGACCGGTCCTTCAGTAAAATAATTACCGGAAGACCGACCTTTTTATTAAACCAGTGAGGAAGAATATTTCTTGCTGGTAGACAATTCCTTGATACAGAATTCCAGTACACTGAATATTATACAAGGCTGAGCTGGGGTTGCTCAACAAATTTTATTATAAGCGCGCCAATATAGTACATAAAGGCGGATATGACACAAAGGCGGGGTGGCATACTACTAACTCGTAATAAAAGGTGGTGGTTATGTCACAATAAAGTGGGTGACGTGACTCCATTATATTACAGTTCATCGAGTGTCGAAGTGAGACCCGATGAATTTATTTGGTGGTAGGCGGAAGCGGTTATATCACAGTGATCAATTCGAGGATCGCAAGAGACTGACTGGGACTCCACTAGACGTCGGACTCGCTATCAAACTCTTCATCCATGAGATCGCCTTCGTCCACATCTGGCCAAATCAACAAGCCAGGTGAGTACTTTGAATGTACTCGCAAGACAGTTCGGACTTAAGATATAATAAATGCCAACATGATGCATATGAGTATTCCAACAAAAATGCGACCGGATAAAATTATTAATGTGATGTATGCAACAATAGAAATGGGGCGGTAATCCTCCCAAAATCCATAAGATAAATAGAAGGAGACCAAACGAGTGTCTGAGTGACGCCTCGTGAGAAAATAATAAAAGAAAGCAGGCCTCAGTCGGGCGTCTGAGCGACACCACATAAAAGGCTTATAGTAAAAATAAATAACAAAAATGCCTCAGTCGGACGTCTGAGCGACATCGCATAAAGGGCTTATAAATAAAAAGAATGCAACAGTCGGACGTCTGAGCGACATCACATAAAGGGCTTATAATTAAAAGGAATGCCACAATCGGACGTCTGAGCGACATCACATAAAGGGCTTATAAATAAAAAGAATGCCACAGTCGGACGTCTGAGCGACATCACATAAAGGGCTTATAAATAAAAAGAATGCCACAGTCGGACGTCTGAGCGACATCACATAAAGGGCTTATAAATAAAAAGAATGCCACAGTCGGACGTCTGAGCGACATCACATAAAGGGCTTATAAATAACAAGAGTATAATGATGAAATACTTCTGGAAGTAAATCAATACAGAGATAGTTGGTGAGTTCATCTACCAAATGAACTTGACGAAAAACTCTACTCATGTTACCATCAAGAATTCAGTAGGAACGGTCACCCGGTTGACACGAAGATTGACCCCAGGCCATAAACATGGCTACTGGAAGAATTTAACTCTGCAGAGCTAGTACTATTAACTCATAGCCAACGGATTCTACTAGCCACGGGGACTAGTTCCGTCTATGGTGTTTTAGTAGAAACCCAACTAACCAGTACACACCCATTTCACATCCCGCTGTCCGGAATCACCCGCGACAACATTCACGAAAAACTTTAAGACGGGGAGGCTACAACCTCGAATAGCATGGGATCAAATTTATATATGCGTGCTCTAAGGGGTGCCCCCCTCTCGGTCCCAACCGGAAACACCCATGCCCCCTGACCGGATGACGGGCTTTAATCCAGGGCCATGGAACCCTCATCCCGGCCCCTCTACTTGGTGTGTACTCGGGAAGTGGTTTACTACTGACTAGACCGCAATCTTAACAGACGGCCTATGATAGTACCAAAAAGGAGGTGAACGGAATCACGACATGATCTCCGTTGATACTGAGTTAACCAACTACTGGCATGCTCCAACAACACCAGCATACCACCCATCATGTCACCACATGATCGAGGTGGTTCAACCATTATCATTCGGGACTCACCCGAAGCTTGCTTGCATGAAATATAACCATACACGAATGCTTATATGATCATGCTTATGAGAAGAACTACTCGAGCAAATATGCAACACACTCATCATATCAAAGGTTCAAACATGCTTGCCTGGTTCTGAGAAGTCGGAGTCTAACTCGGTGAGGTTCGCGGCTCCGTCACGTCCTTCGGTATCTACGTATTCAAACAAACGGATACTAACATAAATACCGTGTGTGCAAATAAAGTTGCTCCAAATTTTTTCACATAAATGTGACAAAAAACTAGACAGAAAACTAAAGAGGATAGAAAAAGAATCAACTCAAAATCATCTTTAGTTAAAAAGATATTAGAGTTTCTGTCCAGGGACTCATCTGTAATGAAACAGAAAAGTTCCAGGGGCTAGAACAGAAAACAGCAAAGGGAACCGGTACGCAGTACGTCAACTAAAGGAGAAAACGTACTTTGCCCGAAGGCGCTTACAGAAAAATGTTTCGAGGGAGAGGTGAGAGGCTGACGAGGGGTCCCACTCGTCGTGTTTGAACTCTGGGACAGAGTAGCGCCGGCGCCAGGTGCTGCGGTGGTCGCCGGCGCCGATCCACGGCGAGCTAGGGGGAGAGAAGGGTACTTACGGCTTCTCGGTGATCTTCCGCGTCGATTGGTGATGGAGTTGAGCGTCGGCGAGCCCGACATCGACGGCTCGGGTGGTCGTGAGCCTCGTCGGAGAGGATCTCTGGGGTCAAATTGGAGTGGGGGTTAGGTTTAGGTAGGTGCCAGGGTGCCACGCTCGAGTCCACGGCGGCGGAGGAGCTCTCACCGGAGAGAATGCTGCTGGAGCCCGAGGCGGACGGAGTTGGCCGGAGTTGGAGAAGAAGGGCCCCTCGAGGCTCTTCCAGAGGCTGGGCGTGGTCTAGGGAGGTGGTGAAGGTGTGCGGGCTCGAGAACGAGCTTGGGGGGGTGCTTTATATAGCCGACCCGAGGCGGTTGCCGTGAACGGGATAAGTCCGGCGAGTGATTACGGCGAGGCAGTGGCTGGACGGCGTGTTTAGGGGCTTGAGCATCGACTAGGAGGTGTAGTGGTTCCATTCCCGTGCCTAACTCGGCAGGGGAGAGATGATCACGGGCTGTCCTCGACGGAACGGCCGGGCAGCACGTCGGCGGCAGAAAACGCGCTCTGCGCGCGCCAGGCCATGGCGATGGTGCTGCAGGCGTGCGCTCGCAGCGGAGATGGCCACGCGGAGCGCTGGAGTGATTTGGGCGGCGCCAAACGGCGTTGAGTCGCGGGGTGACTTCTGCCAGCCGCCACAGGCGGTGCTGTTGCCGTGGCAGTCGCCGACGTGGTCGGGCCAGGGCGCCACCGATGCCCAGAAGCAGCCAAGCAAACGGGCGGCGCTCTGGATAAGAAGAAGGTGCAGTGCAGCATCGAGCCAAGGTGGGTACTGGCGAGATTGTCGCTGCGCCTGACGAACTGACGAACTATCGAACTGTACTGTCGACAGTTGCAGTTAACAGTTTCTGAACCTGACAGCACAGTGCATGCTATGTGTTCGATGAAATGATTCTGGCATGTGTGAAATGTTTCTGGGGCTGATGTTTGGTGGAGTGGCCTCTTGATGCATCTAGAGGCTGCCGGATTTTTCACAGAATTTTTGGAAAAAGATAAATATGAATTTCACCAAAATTTGCAAATCTGGTCCAAACTTGCAGTAGATGAAATTTGAAAATTTTGAACTGTGGACCAGTGAAACATGATGGATCTATGTTGTGGGTACTAAGGACTATCTAGGAAAGTTAGTTTGGAATCAAATAACAAGATGGATATGATGGTTCCTTTGTAAATCACCAAGGTCCACTATAAAAGACAAAAATAGTTTTTGGAGTAAAATAAATAGAGGAAAAATCCCAATAAGGTCAAAACTTACTGGAATTGATGAGAGACTTGACTTAAGGTGTGGAGAGGGTCTTGGAGAGAAATATATCAGTTGGGGTCATGGCAAGATGAAGGATGGAGAGGAAGTTAGGTCCAAGGTTAAACCTGTTAGGTTTAAATTAAGAAGGAGAGAAATCAAACAAACTCTTTTGAAACTCCACTTGTGCTTGAGCCAACACAAGAGAAGATCTTCAAGATCAAAAGCAAAGCTTGAGAAAACACAAAAACTTTGGCCAGAAGAGATTTTAGAAGGGTCTTAAGAAAAGATCAAACAACCCCCTTCCAAAAGGCCAAAAGTTTGGAAGAAAAACCAAACTAAAAAATTTGGGGTGTTACAACACCTACCCCCTTAGGAAAAATCTCGTCCCCGAGATTTCAGCTGATCCTCAAATAGGTGTGGGTGTTCCGTCCGAAGGAAATCTTCCCTTTCCCAGGTTGCCTCATCCTCTGTGTGATTACTCCACTAAACCTTGAGAAATTTAATAGTCTTCTGACGGGTTCTCCTTTCAGACTCCTCCAAAACTTTTACCGGGCGTTCCCGGTAGGTGAGATCTGGTTGCACGTCAAGGTTTTCATGTGACACATGCTTCTCTGGGTTGCTTACACACTTCCGTAGTTGCGAGACGTGGAACACGTCGTGGACGTCTGACAGTTCCTTGGGAAGGTCCAGCTGATAGGCTACTGTGCCTCTCCGTGCAATTATACGGAAGGGTCCGATGAATCGGGGTGCTAGTTTCCCTTTGACTTTGAATCGCTGCAGTCCTCTCATAGGTGATACACGCAAGTACACGTGTTCACCGGGCTCAAAACTTATTTCCCGATGCTTTTGATCGTAGTAGCTCTTCTGTCGGCTTTGGGCTGTTTTGAGTCGATCCCGTATTATTTTTACTTTTTCCTCGGCCTCCTTCAACATATCTGGGCCGAATATACGACTGTCCCCTGTTTCTGACCAGTTTAATGGGGTACGGCATCTTCGTCCGTACAAGGCTTCGAAAGGTGCCATCTGCAGGCTGGCTTGGTAACTATTGTTGTATGCAAACTCGGCATATGGTAAGCTTGCCTCCCAACTGGTCCCATATGTGAGGACACATGCCCTTAGCATGTCTTCAAGTATTTGATTTACTCGTTCCGTTTGTCCTCCGGTCTGGGGATCATAAGCTGTACTGGACGTTAGTTGCGTTCCGAGGGCTTGTTGCAACTGGTCCCAAAATTTGGAGACGAACTGAGTGCCTCTGTCGCATATTATAGTTTTTGGAACCCCATGTAGGCATACTATACGGGCGAGGTAAAGTTTGGCAAGCTTTTGGGTGGTGTGGGTTGTCTTGACCGGTATGAAGTGTGCTACCTTGGTCAGTCTATCTGTGATGACCCATATGGCATCATTGCCGTGTTGTGACCGTGGTAGTCCAACAATAAAATCCATTCCAATATCGTCTCATTTCCATTCTGGTATCTTGTTTGGCTGCAATAGCCCTGCGGGTTTTTGGTGCTCGACTTTAATGCGTTGACATGAATCGTAGCATGCAATATATGTGGCTATATCCCTCTTCATGCCGTGCCACCAAAATCTTTCATGAATGTCTTTGTACATTTTCGTCCCTCCAGGGTGGATTGAGTATGGAGCGGTGTGGCTTTCTGCTAGAATTTGCTGTTTAAGGTCGTTGCTATTTGGTACGCAAATCCTGTCTCTGAACCATAATATTCCTTCACTGTCTATGGTGAACTCTGAGGCCTTGCCTTGACTTACTTTTCTTTTAATACCTTCGATGCTTGGGTGCCCGTGCTGAGCCTTCTTTATTTGTTCTATTAGCGTAGGCTGTATTTCCAGCTTTGACACTTCGCCTTCAGTGACCATCATTAGGTTGAGTCTGGCGAATTCTTGCTGAAATTCGGGTCTCAGGTTCTGTAGGCTGCCGCTGTTCGGGCTGGGGTTACGGCTGAGAGCATCTGCTACCACGTTTGCTTTTCCTGGGTGGTAGTGAATACCGACGTCATAATCTTTTACCAGTTCCAGCCAGCGTCGTTGTCGTAAATTGAGTTCTGGCTGCGTGAAAATATATCTGAGGCTCTTATGGTCCATATATATTTCACAGCAATTCCCAAGCAAAAAGTGCCTCCACTCCTTGAGTGCATGAATGACTGCTGCCAACTCTAAATCGTGAGTAGGATAATTTTCTTCATGTTTTCGCAGTTGCCGGGAAGCATAGGCGACTACTTTGCCTTCTTGCATTAGTACGCATCCGAGGCCTTTTCGGGATGCGTCGCAATATACTTCAAAACTCTTGTGTATGTCTGGTACAATCAATACTAGGGCTGTTGTTAACTTCTTTTTGAGTTCTTGAAAGCTTTTCTCACATGCTTCGGTCCATACGAACTTCTTATCCTTCTTGAGTAACTGTGTAATTGGTTTGGCTATGGTGGAAAATCCTTCAATAAACCTTCTGTAATATCCGGCCATACCGAGGAAAATTTGTATATCCGTTACACTGGCTGGTGACTTCCAGCCAAGTACAGCCTTGACTTTATCTGGGTCCACAGCAACTCCTTCTTGTGTTAATACGTGTCCTAGGAAACCCACTTGCCTTAACCAAAATTCAGATTTGCTGAATTTGGCGTAAAGTTGGTGTTTCCTTAATTCTCCCAGTACAATGCGGAGGTGTTCAGCATGTTCTTCCGGTGTCCTTGAATATACCAGGATATCATCAATAAATACCACCACAAATTTGTCCATGAATTTCATAAATACCTTGCTCATGAGGTGGACGAAATATGCGGGGGCGTTGGTCAGTCCAAACGGCATTACTGTAAATTCATAGAGTCTGTATCTGGAGGTGAATGCTGTTTTCGGAATATATTCTGTTCGTACTTTCAATTGATGATAACCTGACCTTAAGTCAACTTTCGAGAAAACCTTGGCTTGCGCGAGCTAGTCAAATAAGTCATTTATCCTTGGCATCGGATATTTGTTCTTGATTGTGACCATGTTGAGTGCTCGGTAGTCTATACACAATCTCATGGTCCCATCCTTCTTTTTGGCAAATAATACCGGCGAACCCCAAGGTGAGGAGCTGGCCCGTATAAATCCTTCGTCTAGCAGTTCCTTTATTTGCTTCTTTAGTTCAACCAACTCGGATGGTGCCATTCTGTATGGTTTTTTGTATATGGGGGTGGTTCTAGGTACTAGCTCAATAATGAATTCTATTTCTCTGTCTGGTGGCATGCCTGGTAGTTCTTCGGGAAATACGTCCAGAAATTCACATACAACTGGCACTTTGCTTAACTCCGAAGTGTCTACCTTGTTTAATTTTGGTTGCCGCGACACTCGTCTTTCCTGAGCTGCGACTCTTATTGTCTTTCCGTGATGATGAGTAAGAATCACTGTCCTGTTGAAGCAATCGATAAATCCTTTATTGGTGGTTAGCCAATCCATACCCAGGATAACATCCAGTCCCTTGTTTTCCAACACGATGAGGTTCGCGTGAAATTTTAATCCTTCAATTTCAATGGTCAACCCTTGGCAGTAATTTTGAGTGATCTGCTTACTTCCAGCGGACTTGATGGTCATTGATTTTCCCAAGGGAAGTATTGAAAAACCATGTTGCAAAGCTGTGACTTCCGGATAATTATGCTACAGTAATTCCGCACTAATAATGCCACGTCATCACGATCACTGTTGCTAATCTCGTGTTAGTTCGAAACCGATCCAAATTAAAAATTGAATTAAAAGAAAACAACAAAAGTTTTCAAACATTAAAACTAAAATGTTCGGGATGTGTCAAATAAATCATAAGGAATTATGGTGGAGAATCCTTATTTTTATAAGATAGTTAAATGCACCAAAATGATTGAAAACAGCAGACAAAACAATTAAGTAAATGCCTTTGGTATTTTATAAAATATTAAACTATTTTATTTAGTTGCCCAAATTCATGTGATAGTGGTATATTTATTAATACTAATTTAGAAACTAGTTTTGTAGATTATCTAAGCTAAAATAATGCGAAGATAAAGTTAAATAGAAAACAATAAAATAAAAGCAAAACAATAAAATAATAATAATAATAATAATAAGCAAACCCCCCGCCTCGCTGGGCCTCGGCCCAGCTGGCCTCTAGACCGCCAGGCCGGCCCAGCCGCCCCACTCCCACACCCCCTGGCCTACTGGGCCTCCTCACTACGCCGTGACCTAGCACTCCCCCCCACTCGTCCCACTCCGCCCCCTTCGGCGCTCCCTCCCACGATCCCGATGTGGATCGGGATCCCGCCTCCCTGACGCCGCGACGCCGCCGCCCCTCTCCGTCACCGCGTCGCCTCTTCCCCGTCGGCGCCACCCCGCCTCCTCACCTCCACGCCTCTTCCTCGGCGTGCCCCGACGCTCGCCATCCCGTCTCGACGCCGCCCCGGACCACCGTCGCTCTGGGCCTCGCCTCCCCATCAGCGACCGCGTCGTCGCCG
>LR738714.1:53434101-53453475 GCA_902687465.1 Secale cereale | reverse complement strand
CGCCCCCCCGTGAGCGCCCTCCCCTCTCACTCGTCCCCCCGCATCGCCGCGCCCCCCTACTGCGCCCGTCCCCACTTGCCGCGGCCGCGCCGGCCGGTTGCGTCGGCCGTGCGTGCTCGCCGCGCCCCCACTGTCTGGCCAGCCCTGCCGTCTCTCCGGCCGCCTTGGCCCGCAGCCGCACGGTGCCGCTGTCGCTGCGCCCGCCCTCCGGCCTCGTGCCGCCCGGCCACGGCCTCCGGCACTGATGCTGCCGTCGCTCGGGTCCGCCCCGGCGGCGCCCAGCGCCCCTCGGGCCCTCGCCCGTTCGGGCGACAACCGTCACCCCACCGCCCGAAACCCGTTAAGGCCGTGGGCCAATGACCACTGGGCCCTGGCCCCAGAACGTTTTAACAAAAAAAAAGAAAGAGAATAAAAAAAAATAAAAAAAATATAATTAGAAATAATAATAATTGAAATATAATTAATTAATTAATTAATCCATTAGTGGATAAATTAAGTTAATTAATCCTGTTTCATTAATCTAATTAACTGGTTAGTTTAACTAAACAGTAATTGGATTAGCTAGAACCTAATTAAACTAAATAGTGTATGACAGGTGGGACCCACTGGTCAGTTTGACCAGTCAACCATGATGACGTCAGCATGATGTCATGCTGATGTCATAAATCCTTTTTTTGAATCAATTTAATTAATATTAAATTCCAGAAATTAATAAAAACTTTGGAAAATCATATCTTTTAAACCGTAACTCGGATGAAAATACTTTGTACATGAAAGTTGCTCAGAACGACGAGACGCATCCGACTACGCAACCCGTGCGTCCACTACACCTCTCTATCATATCGAACGTGCAACATTCCCCCTCCGTTTCATCTGTCCAAAAACGCGAAACACCGGGAATACTTTCCCGGATGTTTCCCTCCTTCGTCGGTAACACCTCCTATCGCGTTAGGTCACACGTAGCACCGCGTTTTGCCATGTTACACTTTGTGATGCTTTGATTGCTTTGTTATTTATTATGTTCCCCCCTCCGTTACTTCTTTTCGGTAGACCCCGAGACCATTGATGCTTCGGTGTTCGACTACGGCTACGCTTCCGAAGATTCCTTTCATCTGTAGGGCTTCCAGACAAGCCCCCCCCCTTTGATCACCAGATATCGCCTACTCTTCTCTCTACTGCTTGGATTAGAGTAGTGTAGCATGTTACTGCTTTCGATAATCCTATTCTGCTGCATAGCCTGTCATTGTTGCTACCACTGTTGATACTTTGCGTGCAATCCTAAATGCTTAGTATAGGATGCTAGTACTCCATCAGTGGCCCTACACTCTTGTCCGTCTGCCCTGCTATTCTATCGGGCCGTGAACACTTGGGTGTGATCACGGGTATATACTACATACACTTTACATGATACATGATGTGACTAAAGTCGGGTCGGCTCTTTGAGTACCCGCAGGTGATTCCGATATGGGGGCTGAAAGGACAGGTGGCTCCATCCAGGTAGTGGTGGGCCTGAGTTCCCGACGGCCCCCGAGTGGATCGTTGTGGCGGAGCGACAGGGGCAGGTTGAGACACCCAGTCGAGAGGTGGCCTGGCCCTGGTCGTTGTCCGCGGTTATTTCATAATAACACGCTTAACGAGTTTGGATATTTGATCTGAGTCTGGCCATTTGGTCTATACGCACTAAAGAGCTACGTGGGAATAGTTATGGGTACTCGACGTCGTGGTATCAGCCGAAGCCTTCTTGACGTCAGCGACTTAGCGGCGCGCGCCGGGTTGGACCGCGTAACGCAACTTCCTTAGTAATGGAGGTTGCTAGGTCTGCTCACCGACCGCGTACGCAACGTGCAGGTGTGCGTTGGGCGATGGGCCCGGACCCGTGCGCGCTTAGGACTTAGACCGACGTGCTGACCTCTCTGCTGTGCTTAGGTAGGGATGCGACGTGTTGATCTTCCGAGGCCGGGCATGACCCTGGAAAGTGTGTCCGGCCAAATGGGATCAAGCGTGCTGGGTTATGTGGTGCACCCCTGCAGGGAAGTTAATATATTCGAATAGCCGTGTCCCTCGGTAAAAGGACGACCCGGAGTTGTATTCCGACCTCATGACAACTAGAACCGGATACTTAATAAAACACACCCTTACCAGTGACAGATACAACTCGGTGGTTGCTCTCTCACAGGGTGATGTGCGGGAGGATCGCCGAGTAGGATTATGCTATACGTTGTTACTTGGTGAACTTACCATCTATTCCCTTCTACTGCTGCAAGACGGAGGCCGCGAGAAGCGAGGATACTTGATACTTTCCAGCTACCCTCATCTTCTGCTGCAAGATGGAGGTTACGAGAAGCGTAGTCTTCGCTTGGATTAGCTATCCCCCTTCTTATTCTGCTTTCTGCAGTTCAGTCCACATATATTACCCCCTTGCACAGATATCATTGCATATGTAGTGTAGATCCTTGCTTGCGAGTACTTTGGATGAGTACTCACGGATGCTTTGCTCCCCCTTTTCCCCCTTCTGTTCTTTCTTCTCGGATGATGCAACCAGATGGTGGAGTCCAGGAGCCAGATGATCCCAAGGATGTTTCTACGTGGAGTTCGGCTTCGTCGAGTTGTTAGGAGGTCCCAGGCAGGAGGCCTTGCCTTTTCGATCGTTGTTACTTTTGTGCTAGCCTTCTTAAGGCAAACTTGTTTAACTTATGTCTGTACTCAGATATTATTGCCTCCGCTGACTCTTGTGTATTCGAGCTTTTGTATTCGAGCCCTCGAGGCCCCTGGCTTGTAATATAAAGCTTGTATTATTTTAATTTGTGTCTAGAGTTGTGTTGTGATATCCTCCAGTGAGTCCCTGATCTTGGTCGTACACATTTGCGTGCATGATTAGTGTACGGACAAATCGGGGGCGTCACAAGTTGGTATCAGAGCCGACTGCCTGTAGGAATCCCCCTTTCCAACTCCTTGGCCGAAGTTGAGTCTAGTCTTTGAAAAACAAATTTACTAACTTGTTGTGTGGCTTACGGGCCCTCAACACCAATGGGTGGTATTAGGATCTTTTACTCCTCGTCTATACTCTGGGACTCTTATCTATCTTCTATTTGGGATAAATGAGTTTTGCTAAATCTAACTTTAGGATCTCGTTATCACTTTCACACGGAGAGTGCCTTATGATCGATGATCGTCGGCCGCACCAGAAGACCCTGAAGATACTCCCCGTTGTTAACCCGAGAACTTGTGCTCATTACCTTTGCAATTCACTGCCACCGATATATCCCTATGGATATCTGCATGCACTTGCCGTTCTCATGATCATTCCTCGTCGCTCTTGTTATTACAAGATTCCTCAAAATATTCTTCGTTGTCCCGAGAATCCTTTGAGTTTACTGTCTTGCAGTTTTATTTCGCATGAAAACCCTTACGGTTATTCCTCACATTTCTCGAGGATCCGTTCTTCTCAATTGTTCGCGTGTCTCACGATATTCTTCGAAATACTTTTCGATCTTTCGAAAATCCTATGCAGCAGGTTACTCTTGAAATTCTTGCATGCTTGCATTATGGTTAATTCCGTATGGCTAGTAGTCTTCGTTAAACATCCCTTGCCTTATCCATTTTGAGCCTATTGATTCAATGTGTGTGTATGCACGTAACCATCAGGCTATCCCTTTTAAAATTATCTTTCTGGCTCAGACGTCATTCCGGACATGAGTTGGTTCTCGGCAATTCAAACTTTCAATTGATTGTCCAACTAAGTGTTTTCAACTTATCCATCCTTGATCAGAGCGTCTGCTTCTGATCCTTCATTTTGGAAACTATAATTTCTTTCTATTTAAGCATCAGACTAATCAGGGATTCTTGAATCTGATGCCTCTGCATTCTTTCTTCCTCTGAGTGAGTACCGATACTCACATCAGCTCTATTGTGGGTCGCCCGATCCGTTGTTGGATTGTTATCTGACAGTGCCCTTCATATTCAATCACCTTTGTGAGTTCTTCCCTTGATACATAATGCCTTTGGTAAATTGTATCCCCTGCTTGGCCAACCATACTCTGCTTTCGAGCTTGAGTATTTAATTTTGAAACTTGTGGTATATGTACTAAGATGCCTAATGGGTTGAACCCATGCCTTCCCCTAATCCGTGAGAACCCAAAAGTTTTCACAAGTCATACTCTTCCGGTGTTCTACCAGATAAAATTCCAACACTACAGTTTTATCAAAGCGAGAGGTGAATGAAATGATATGCATTAAAGAAGTGGGAGTCGACCTTGAACTTGTGTTCATGCCCATGAAAATGATGTAGACCGTCTCGGTAGCTTCTTGCAAAATGATTATCCAGCTGTATGATTCTTTCGGTATTCTTCAATTGATTCCTTACAGTTATGGTTCCGACCATGCTGTCATTATCTGATATATCTAATGGGAATTCATTCCAGGCCTCGTCAATTTTTGACAAGGTTAAAGCATCTACTGTCATAGGTCAATGACCTAGTTCAACTTCTATCGTGTTCTACCTTCGAGTTTTACCCCCTGATATCTCGAGGATATCATGCCTTTGCACTACACCTTTTGGACTTTTGATGAAGTAATACCTTTGCTTGTCGTAATCACTCTACGGGTTCTAGGTTGCCGTCAACCGAGGACACCGTTTAGTAAATCAAATCTGCTCTAAAAAATTCAACACCCCTAGTAGATGTTACTGGGAAATTTTTAAACTCAATCTGGTTTATTCCTAGTCTATCGGGTACATCCCTTGTCTAGCTATCTTTGACTATGCTACCACGTCCTTCTTTGGTGCACGAATTCTGCAGAGATTGAGCACAACTTACGTCGAGCTTCCAGCATCTGGTTGCTTGTTCAGTAAGGCAACTTTGATTCCGAGCTTGCAACTTATATATTGATCCTATAACTTTCCACCTCGTCATTCCCTTACTGGTTGTCGTTGATTGTTTGATTGCATCCCCTTGAAACCCTCCCGACAAATGTGTCGTGATCACCTTCAACACGTTGACTTCTTCTGAGACGTCAACGGAGTTTATGATGAGAAATACCCTCCTTGCCCTCGATGATTTTTATTATCATCAACAACGCCCTTGACTTCCTTTCATCGCGAACTTGTCCACATTATAATTGCAACTTGCTCTCCAGGTAGTGTTGTGTTCTGCCTTGAAGCATTAATGTCTTTATGTCGAGAATGTTGTGGGGATTGCTCCACCTCTCAGAAATTCTCGGCATGATGATACTTCTCACCATCACCATTCTTCCTTGGTCCCCATGTTGTTTTTTTAACCGGGATACCAATATGCCAACGATGCTGCTTGAGTTTTGTACTTCTAGCAACCCTATTGCTTTGAAGTTAATGATCGACAGTTCGTTCTTAGACTGTTGGTTATCGAATCATCACTCTAACATTGATCTAGCTGCCTAAGGTCATATTTCGGGCACACTTTCAACTAATGATTAATGGTGTATGTTTTTCTCGAGCATACAACATTATATCATTTGAATTGACAATGTCATTTTCTTGTTCACATTTTTATGAAAATCCATTCGTTTGGAATTCTCGATGAATTGTCGCTGAGCCCATCAGCCACCTCCTCATCCTACCCTTGGCTTAACGATGAACTATTGTTTTGGGAACCCGCTCCCATAGTTCATTTCTCGAGAATCTTGCAATTTCATTTCGTCGATTTGTGATGCACCTCTTCTTCTCGAACATCCCAAGTCTGAGGTAAAACGACACCAATCAGATCTGAATCCCGGTCAGACATGATGGTTGGGACAACTTTCCAGTAGTTATAATATTGGTCCTTTGATGATTCGGTAATATGATGTCATGCCTAGCACCCCTGCTGGAGGGCCTATCATTATAATCTCTTTTGCAAGGATAACCATTCTTCCAGGAGAAAATTGTAAGACTTATTATATAAGTTGTTCCTGATGAATCCTTTGTATATCCAAGTCCGACCTTTGCTTCAAGACCATGCCAATGCTATCTCGAAGCATGTCTGTGGTACTTCAATTTTCAACAAGAGCATTTGGAGCCCAATGCTAAATGTTTCTTGGTCAGTTATCCAAACACCGTTGTATGGGTAACGTCTTGATTAATCGTTGCCTCTTTATCTGAATGGTTGGGTGCTTGCTCTCCTACCCTGTCTGCCATGATTCTTCTTGTCCATGGGATGGGTATACTCCTAATAATTGTGTGTAATCACAATTTTCCTTTCCGTTTGTTTGTTTAACCTTTCCTTGATCTACATATAATCTAAGCAGTAATATTACTCTGCTAATGTAAACACCTTGTTGTACAACTCTGTCGGTAAGACCCTGTTACTATGGTTGGTAACATTCTGGTAACCACCGTTGGAAGGAAACTTTGCCTACCGGTCTGCCTCATTTCAACGAGCAAGACAATGGTTCTCTTTGTTCCCCGTCCTTGGTACCGACATTTTTGCCAACTTAGCTGACAGACTATTCTCTGACATGCCTTGCTTCCCGTCCAAGATGTCATCACCCTTCCTACTATCAACCCACATGGTGGGCCCATAACCCACAGGTCCACTGGATCGAAACCTGACTCTTCTTTACAACCTGAATTCTATGGTATCCTTTGCACTTGGCTTCGTATATGATTCACGAGCTGAATTCTACTATGTTTCATCCTGGTATCAAACACCATGTTCTTCACATTGTTCAAGCCCCATTCCAGCTTCTGTCTAGGCATCGAATGATTGCCTACCCATTTGAAACTTTGGTACCATCACTTATTGTTCTCAATGCATTCACTGAAATACTATTCGTATGGTACTTCGTGTACCACTTTCTGAATTCGCCGTCGGATACACATACTTCGTAGAGATACGTTCCTCCAAAGTTTCCCCCTATTCGCGTTCGTAGGACGATGGAGATCCCGAAGAAAGGATGACGACTTGATCACGATGACTTGAAGAAGAGAAATGAAGGCATCAACGCATGGAGTCAACCTCTTTGAGAAGGGCAACCAAGACCAAGAATATCCGTTAAAATTTCGTAACCAGAACTTCCCCCTTACTCCCCTCCTAAATCTCGGGACGAGATTTCTTGTAGTGGAGGAGAATTGTGACGTCCGGATAATTATGCTACAGTAATTCCGCACTAATAATGCCACGTCATCACGATCACTGTTGCTAATCTCGTGTTAGTTCGAAACCGATCCAAATTAAAAATTGAATTAAAAGAAAACAACAAAAGTTTTCAAACATTAAAACTAAAATGTTCGGGATGTGTCAAATAAATCATAAGGAATTATGGTGGAGAATCCTTATTTTTATAAGATAGTTAAATGCACCAAAATGATTGAAAACAGCAGACAAAACAATTAAGTAAATGCCTTTGGTATTTTATAAAATATTAAACTATTTTATTTAGTTGCCCAAATTCATGTGACAGTGGTATATTTATTAATACCAATTTAGAAACTAGTTTTGTAGATTATCTAAGCTAAAATAATGCGAAGATAAAATTAAATAGAAAACAATAAAATAAAAGCAAAACAATAAAACAAAAAATAATAATAAACAAACCCCCCCCTCGCTGGGCCTCGGCCCAGCTGGCCTCTAGACCGCCAGGCCGGCCCAGCCGCCCCACTCCCACACCCCCTGGCCTACTAGGCCTCCTCACTACGCCGTGACCTAGCACTCCCCCCCACTCGTCCCACTCCGCCCCCTTCGGCGCTCCCTCCCACGATCCCGATGTGGATCGGGATCCCGCCTCCCTGACGCCGCGACGCCGCCGCCCCTCTCCGTCACCGCGTCGCCTCTTCCCCGTCGGCGCCACCCCGCCTCCTCACCTCCACGCCTCTTCCTCGGCGTGCCCCGACGCTCGCCATCCCGTCTCGACGCCGCCCCGGACCACCGTCGCTCTGGGCCTCGCCTCCCCATCAGCGACCGCGTCGTCGCCGAACGGCCATGTCCCCTACGCCATCGGCCACCCCTACCCGCCCCCCATGAGCGCCCTCCCCTCTCGCTCGTCCCCCCCGCATCGCCGCGCCCCCTACTGCGCCCGTCGCCACTTGCCGCGGCCGCGCCGGCCGGCTGCGTCGGTCGTGCGTGCTCGCCGCGCCCCCACTGTCCGGCCAGCCCTGTCGTCTCTCCGGCCGCCTTGGCCCGCAGCCGCACGGTGCCGCTGTCGCTGCGCCCGCCTTCCGGCCTCGTGCCGCCCGGCCACGGCCTCCGGCACCGATGCTGCCGTCGCTCGGGTCCGCCCCGGCGGCGCCCAGCGCCCCTCGGGCCCTCGCCCGTTCGGGCGACAACCGTCACCCCACCGCCCGAAACCCGTTAAGGCCGTGGGCCAATGACCACTGGGCCCTGGCCCCAGAACGTTTTAACAAAAAAAAGAAAGAGAATAAAAAAAATAAAAAATAAAATAAAATTAGAAATAATAATAATTGAAATATAGTTAATTAATTAATTAATCCATTAGTGGATAAATTAAGTTAATTAATCCTGTTTCATTAATCTAATTAACTGGTTAGTTTAACTAAATAGTAATTGGATTAGCTAGATCCTAATTAAACTAAATAGTGTATGACAGGTGGGACCCACTGGTCAGTTTGACCAGTCAACCATGATGACGTCAGCATGATTTCATGCTGATGTCATAAATCCTTTTTTTGAATTAATTTAATTAATATTAAATTCCAGAAATTAATAAAAACTTTAGAAAATCATATCTTTTAAACCGTATCTCGGATGAAAATACTTTGTACATGAAAGTTGCTCAGAACGACGAGACGCATCCGACTACGCAACCCGTTCATCCACTACACCTCTCTATCATACCGAACGTGCAACATTCCCCCTCCGTTTCATTTGTCCAAAAACGCGAAACACCGGGAATACTTTCCCGGATGTTTCCCTCCTTCGTCGGTAACACCTCCTACCGCGTTAGGTCACACGTAGCACCGCGTTTTGCCATGTTACACTTTGTGTTGCTTTGGTTGCTTTGTTATTTATTATGTTCCCCCCCTCCGTTACTTCTTTCGGGTAGACCCCGAGACCATTGATGCTTCGGTGTTCGACTACGGCTACGCTTCCGAAGATTCCTTTCATCTGCAGGGCTTCCAGGCAAGCCCCCCCCCTTTGATCACCAGATATCGCCTACTCTTCTCTCTACTGCTTGCATTAGAGTAGTGTAGCATGTTACTGCTTTCGATAATCCTATTCTGCTGCATAGCCTGTCATTGTTGCTACCACTGTTGATACTTTACCTGCAATCCTAAATGCTTAGTATAGGATGCTAGTACTCCATCAGTGGCCCTACACTCTTGTCCGTCTGCCCTGCTATTCTATCGGGCCGTGATCACTTGGGTGTGATCACGGGTATATACTACATACACTTTACATGATACATGATGTGACTAAAGTCGGGTCGGCTCTTTGAGTACCCGCAGGTGATTCCGATATGGGGGCTGAAAGGACAGGTGGCTCCATCCAGGTAGTGGTGGGCCTGAGTTCCCGACGGCCCCCGAGTGGATCGTTGTGGCGGAGCGACAGGGGCAGGTTGAGACACCCAGTCGAGAGGTGGCCTGGCGCTGGTCGTTGTCCGCGGTTATTTCATAATAACACGCTTAACGAGTTTGGATATTTGATCTGAGTCTCGCCATTTGGTCTATACGCACTAACCAGCTACGTGGGAATAGTTATGGGTACTCGACGCCGTGGTATCAGCCGAAGCCTTCTTGACGTCAGCGACTTAGCGGCGCGCGCCGGGTTGGACCGCGTAACGCAACTTCCTTAGTAATGGAGGTTGCTAGGTCTGCTCACCGGCCGCGTACGCAACATGCAGGTGTGCATTGGGCGATGGGCCCGGACCCCTGCGCGCTTAGGACTTAGACCGGCGTGCTGACCTCTCTGCTGTGCTTAGGTAGGGCTGCGACGTGTTGATCTTCCGAGGCCGGGCATGACCCTGGAAAGTGTGTCCGGCCAAATGGGATCAAGCGTGCTGGGTTATGTGGTGCACCCCTGCAGGGAAGTTAATCTATTCGAATAGCCGTGTCCCTCGGTAAAAGGACGACCCGGAGTTGTATTCCGACCTCATGACAACTAGAACCGGATACTTAATAAAACACACCCTTACCAGTGCCAGATACAACTCGGTGGTTGCTCTCTCACAGGGTGATGTGCGGGAGGATCGCCGAGTAGGATTATGCTATACGTTGTTACTTGGTGAACTTACCATCTATTCACTTCTACTGCTGCAAGACGGAGGCCGCGAGAAGCGAGGATACTTGATACTTTCCAGCTACCCTCATCTTCTGCTGCAAGATGGAGGTTACGAGAAGCGTAGTCTTCGCTTGGATTAGCTATCCCCCTTCTTATTTTGCTTTCTGCAGTTCAGTCCACATATATTACCCCCTTGCACAGATATCATTGCATATGTAGTGTAGATCCTTGCTTGCGAGTACTTTGGATGAGTACTCACGGTTGCTTTGCTCCCCCTTTTCCCCCTTCTGTTCTTTCTTCTCGGATGATGCAACCAGATGGTGGAGTCCAGGAGCCAGATGATCCCGAGGATGTTTCTACGTGGAGTTCGGCTTCGTGGAGTTGTTAGGAGGTCCCAGGCAGGAGGCCTTGCCTTTTCGATCGTTGTTACTTTTGTGCTAGCCTTCTTAAGGCAAACTTGTTTAACTTATGTCTGTACTCAGATATTATTGCCTCCGTTGACTCTTGTGTATTCGAGCTTTTGTATTCGAGCCCTCGAGGCCCCTGGCTTGTAATATAAAGCTTGTATTATTTTAATTTGTGTCTAGAGTTGTGTTGTGATATCTTCCAGTGAGTCCCTGATCTTGGTCGTACACATTTGCGTGCATGATTAGTGTACGGACAAATCGTGGGCGTCACAAAAGCAAAACTCTTCGAAATGAACGAATGAGAAGCTCCATAATCAAACAAAACCGTGCCAGGTATTGTGTTGACATGGAACGTACCGAGTACGATATCCGGGGCATCCTGTGCTTGCTCCTTGGTCACATGGTTCAGGTGGCCTTTCCTGTGGTTGTTATTGGGGTTGAAGTTGTTACGCTTGGGCGCGGAATTGTTTCCGTCGCTGCTTGGCTTCGGTGCTGAGTTTCTTGGCTTTGGGCACTGTTTAGCATAGTGTCCCTCTTCTCCACATGCGTAGCAGGTAACACCCGGGCGATAGGTGAAATCCTTGTCTCTAGCATGAAAATTCTTGTTTGGACGTGTGTCATTTGTCGTGGGTTTGTTCGCCCCATTTCTCTGGAAATTTACCTTATTCTTGTTGTGGCGAGGGTGGTTGGTCTGATCCCTTTTTCTCTTGCGAATGTCTTCCAGATTGCAATGTTCATTTTCCAACGTAATGGCTTTGTCCACCAGTGTCTTGAAATCCGGAAAAGTGTGTACGACTAACTGGCATTTTAGTGCTGGTGCCAGTCCGTCCAAGAACTTTTCCATCTTCTTGTTTTCAGTCATACGCTCTTCGTTGGCATAACAGGATAATTGCGTAAACTGACTGTTATACTCAGGTACTGTCATGCCTCTTTGCTTGAGGTCATGAAATTCTCTTTTCTTGATCTTCATAATGCTCTTAGGGATGTGTGCCCCACGAAAGCCTTCCTTGAAATCTTCCCAGGTGATATTATTTATGTCGGGATGCATAAGCAGAAAATTTTCCCACCATGATGCGGCTGCTCCAGTAAGGTAATGTCGTGCGTACATCACCTTTTCACGGTCTGAGCATTGTGCCACAATTAATTTCCTTTCAATATCTCGAAGCCAATCATCAGCCTCAAGAGGTTTGTCTGTGTGCGAAAACGTCGTTGGACGTGTCTGTTGAAATTCAGATAATTTTGAGTGCTGCTGGTATGGCTCACGGTGATTTCCCATGTTAATGACATGGTTCATCATTTCTTGGTGCTGTTGCTGACTTTGCTCGTAAAGACGGCACACTGGAGAAAATGCTGTTTCACTGCCCTGCTGACTCGACTGCCCCTGTGTGAAATTGTTGTCTGTCTGCGTGCCATAATTTTCCTCCGGCGGACTTGGCATGGAACGCGTCCAGGGACGAGTCATTTCTTATTCTGGGGTATTGCTGCAGAAATCATGAGAAGAACCGAGCAGCAAAATAAACCAAGATTTTGCAAAAGCGACAAAACACGAGCTTCAAAGAGATTTTTTAAAATAAACTGCTGGATTGCGCACGGAGAAGGACCGCTGGTACATATCTTACACACGGGTTCTAATTATACATACGTCACTCAGGGTGTGTGTACACATCCTGACATGTTATTTATGCTCGCGCACTCCTCCAAGATTCTACATGATGCGCAATCAGACTACTCCCATCCACCTATTTTACATATCACACACATATTACAAGCGAGCACAGTGCGTCGCGGAATAACGCACTTAGTCGGAGATGTTGAAGATTTCCCTCGGCCTGCCGAGGGTAAGGCCCAGTGGTGCTAGATACTCAACTTCCTCCTCACTAATCGGCTCCAGGCGCGGAGTATGGGTACGAGGTGTTGATGCAGGTGCACCAGGCGCTGCAGCTCTGACTGGGGTAGGA
Organism: Secale cereale; assembly: GCA_902687465.1. Classification (NCBI taxonomy): domain Eukaryota; kingdom Viridiplantae; phylum Streptophyta; class Magnoliopsida; order Poales; family Poaceae; genus Secale; species Secale cereale. The sequence continues at coordinate 53,440,923 of LR738714.1, read as the reverse complement.
GCAATGACCTGGTCAAACTCCTTAGTGGTAGGCAGACGGCGAGCGGTGGCTAAGATGGAAGGTGCGTAGTATGCGGCGGACGAGACAAATGTCATTAGTGGCGCAGTATGGAGTAGCTCCCTCCTGTTGGCGGAGCCACTCTGGACCAATTCCATACTGGTAGCCACCAAGTCGTCCACAAGATTATCAAAGGCTGCCTCAAGTGCCTTGAGGTACTCAACCATTGATTCAATGGCTTCATCACGTTCCCCATTTGCGCAAGCAAATGCATAGTGGCAAGTGTAGGGCACGTGGCATGGGAGGTAACGGTAGCGACGAGTCTTCATTGAAGGAAGGATGTCCCGGAGACGAGCTATCGCCTCACGGGCAGCCATTTGCATGGCATGCCTCTCCGTAGGCATGGCCCTGCCCACAAATCGGAGGCGGCGCGCTTCAGAATGCCCTCCCTTGAAGTGCACCACGGCCTGGTGCATTGACACGCTGTCGTTGAGCTTGTGACGGTAGAGTGTAAACTTTGGATGGGTGGATGGCCCAATCGCGATTTTGGTGATGGCGAAGAGGAGCTTGACAAATGCCTCAGGAATGTTGGCGAACACCTGTGCATCACAGTCGTTGCTGGCCATCTACAAAAGTAGAGAAAAATTCCGAATAGTCAAGTCATAAATTTATGACGACCAACAGAAAATTGCTACAGATGTAAAAATGCCGAATATCAATTTTTCGCTAATAACCGATTAGCGAGCGCACCTAGTGGCTTCCTACAGTCAGCCTGGCTCTGATACCAAGGTTGTCAGGACCGGTCCTTCAGTAAAATAATTATCGGAAGACCGACCTTTTTATTAAACCAGCGAGGAAGAATATTTCTTGCCGGTAAACAATTCCTTGATACAGAATTCCAGTACACTGAATATTATACAAGGCTGAGCTGGGGTTGCTCAACAAATTTTATTACAAGCGCGCCAATATAGTACATAAAGGCGGATATGACACAAAGGCGGGGTGGCATACTACTAACTCGTAATATAAGGTGGTGGTTATGTCACAATGAAGTGGGTGACGTGACTCCATTATATTACAGTTCATCGAGTGTCGAAGTGAGACCCGATGAATTTATTTGGTGGTAGGCGGAAGCGGTTATATCACAGTGATCAATTCCAGGATCGCAAGAGACTGACTTGGACTCCACTAGACGTCGGACTCGCTATCGAACTCTTCATCCATGAGATCGCCTTCGTCCACATCCGGCCAAATCAACAAGCCAGGTGAGTACTTTGAATGTACTCGCAAGACAGTTCGGACTTAAGATATAATAAATGCCAACATGATGCATATCAGTATTCCAACAAAAATGCGATCGGATAAAATTATTAGTGTGCTGTATGCAACAATAGAAATCGGGCGGTAATCCTCCCGAAATCCATAAGATAAATAGAAGGAGACCAAACGAGTGTCTGAGTGACGCCTCGTGAGAAAATAATAAAAGAAAGCAGATCTCAGTCAGGCGTCTGAGCGACACCACATAAAGGGCTTATAGTAAAAATAAATAACAAGAATGCCTCAGTCGGACGTCTGAGCGACATCGCATAAAGGTCTTATAAATAAAAAGAATGCCACAGTCGGACGTATGAGCGACATCACATAAAGGGCTTATAATTAAAAGGAATGCCACAGTCGGACGTCTGAGCGACATCACATAAAGGGCTTATATAAAAAGAATGCCACAGTCGGACGTCTGAGCGACATCACATAAAGGGCTTACAAATAAAAAGAATGCCACAGTCGGACGTCTGAGCGACATCACATAAAGGGCTTATAAATAAAAAGAATGCCACAGTCGGACGTCTGAGCGACATCACATAAAGGGCTTATAAATAACAAGAGTATAATGATGAAATACTTCTGGAAGTAAATCAATACAGAGATAGTTGGTGAGTTCATCTACCAAATGAACTTGACGAAAAACTCTACTCATGTTACCATCAAGAATTTACTAGGAACGATCACCGGGTTGACACGAAGATTGACCCTAGGCCATAAACATGGCTACTGGAAGAATTTAACTCTGCAGAGCTAGTACTATTAACTCATAGTCAACGGATTCTACTAGCCACGGGGACTAGTTCCGTCTACGGTGTTTTAGTAGAAACCCAACTAACCAGTACACACCCATTTCACATCCTGCTGTCCGGAATCACCCGCGACAACATTCACGAAAAACTTTAAGACGGGGAGGCTACAACCTCGAATAGCATGGGATCAAATTTATATATGCGCGCTCTAAGGGGTGCCCCTCTCGGTCCAAACCGGAAACACCCATGCCCCCTGATCGGATGACGGGCTTTAATCCAGGGCCATGGAACCCTCATCCCGGCCCCTCTACTTGGTGTGTACTCGGGAAGTGGTTTGCAACTGACTAGACCGCAATCTTAATAGACGGCCTATGATAGTACCAAAAAGGAGGTGAACGGAATCACGACATGATCTCCGTTGATACTGAGTTAACCAACTACTGGCATGCTCCAACAACACCAGCATACCACCCATCATGTCACCACATGATCGAGGTGGTTCAAACATTATCATTCGGGACTCACCCGAAGCTTGCTTGCATGAAATATAACCATACACGAATGCTTATATGATCTTGCTTATGAGAAGAACTACTCGAGCAAATATGCAACACACTCATCATATCAAAGGTTCAAACATGCTTGCCTGGTTCTGAGAAGTCGGAGTCTAACTCGGTGAGGTTCGCGGCTCCGTCACGTCCTTCGGTATCTACGTATTCAAACAAACGGATACTAACATAAATACCGCGTGTGGAAATAAAGTTGCTCCAAATTTTTTGACATAAATGTGACAAAAAACTAGACAGAAAACTAAAGAGGACAGAAAAAGAATCAACTCAAAATCATCTTTAGTTAAAAAGATATTAGAGTTTCTGTCCAGGGACTCATCTGTAATGAAACAGAAAAGTTCCAGGGGCTAGAACAGAAAATAGCAAAGCGAACCGGTACGCAGTACGTCAACTGAAGAAGAAAACGTACTTTGCCCGAAGGCGCTTACAGAAAAATGGTTCGAGGGAGAGGTGAGAGGCTGACGAGGGGTCCCACTCGTCGGGTTTGAACTCTGGGACAGAGTCGCGCCGACGCCAGGTGCTGCGGTGGTCGCCGGCGCCGATCCACGGCGAGCTAGGGGGAGAGAAGGGTACTTACGGCTTCTCGGTGATCTTCCGCGTCGATTGGTGATGGAGTTGAGCGTCGGCGAGCCCCACGTTGACGGCGACCCTGTCTCCGGCGGACGGCGGCTCGGGTGGTCGTGGGCCTCGTCGGAGAGGATCTCTGGGGTCAAATTGGAGTGGGGGTTAGGTTTAGGTAGGTGCCAGGGCGCCACGCTCGAGTCCACGGCGGCAGAGGAGCTCTCACCGGAGAGAATGCTGCTGGAGCCCGAGGCGGACGGAGTTGGATAAGAAGGGCCCCTCGAGGCTCTTCCAGAGGCTGGGCGTGGTCTAGGGAGGTGGTGAAGGTGTGCGGGCTCGAGAACGAGCTCGGGGGTGCTTTATATAGCCGGCCCGAGGCGGTTGCCGCGAACTGGATAAGTCCGGCGAGTGATTACGGCGAGGCAGTGGCTGGACGGCGTGTCTAGGGGCTTCAGCATCGACTAGGAGGTGTAGTGGTTCCATTCCTGTGCCTAACTCGGCAGGGGAGAGATGATCACGGGCTGTCCTCGACGGAACGGCCGTGCGGCACGTCGGCGGCAGAAAACGCGCTCTGCGCGCGCGAGGCCACGGCGACGGTGCTGCAGGCGTGTGCTGGCAGCGGAGATGGCCACGCGGAGCGCTAGGGTGATTTGGGCGGTGCCAAACGGCGTTGAGTCGCGGGGTGACTTCTGCCAGCCGCCACGGGCGGTGCTGTTGCCGTGGCAGTCGCCGGCGTGGTCGGGCCAGGGCGCCACCGACGCCCAGAAGCAGCCAAACAAACGTGTGGCGCTCTGGATAAGAAGAAGGTGCAGTGCAGCATCGAGCCAAGGTGGGTAATGGCGAGATTGTCGCTGCGCCTGACGAACTGACGAACTGTCGAACTGTATTGTCGACAGTTTCAGTTAACAGTTTCTGAACCTGACAGGACAGTGCATGCTATGTGTTCGATGAAATGATTCTCGCATGTGTGAAATGTTTCTGGGGCTGATATTTGGTGGAGTGGCCTCTTGATGCATCTAGAGGCTGCCTGATTTTTCATAGAAATTTTGGAAAAAGATAAATATGAATTCCACCAAAATTTTCAAATCTGGTCCAAACTTGCAGTAGGTGAAATTTGAAAATTTTGAACTGTGGACCAGTGAAACATGATGGATCTAGGTTGTGGGTACTAAGGACTATCTAGGAAAGTTAGTTTGGAATCAAATAACAAGATGGATATGATGGTTCCTTTGTAAATCACCAAGGTCCACTATAAAAGACATAAATAGTTTTTGGAGTAAAATAAATAGAGCAAAAATCCCAATAAGGTCAAAACTTACTGGAATTGATGAGAGACTTGACTTAAGGTGTGGAGAGGGTCTTGGAGAGAAATATATCAGTTGGGGTCATGACAAGATGAAGGATGGAGAGGAAGTTAGGTCCAAGGTTAAACCTGAGAGGTTTAAATTAAGAAGGAGAGAAATCAAACAAACTCTTTTGAAACTCCTCTTGTGCTTGAGCTAACACAAGAGATGATCTTCAAGATCAAAAGAAAAGCTTGAGAAAACACAAAAACTTTGGCCAGAAGAGATTTTAGAACGGTCTTAAGAAAAGATCAAACAACCCCCTTCCAAAAGGCCAAAAGTTTGGAAGAAAAACCAAACTCAAAAATTTGGGGTGTTACAGCCAGAGACCACGGTCCGCATCGCACATCACGTTCAGATCAAAGTCCCACTCTCGGTCATATGGACACCAGTTTACCTATTACATATACGTTGGTTAGTTCCCACTCTCGGTCAAAAGTGGAATCAAAGAGAAAGGTGCTGAGCGAGTTCATATACCTACGTATGCGTCAAAGCGTCCAACTCGTTGGTGTAGGTCTTGTACGAAGTCTTGTTTAGGCCCGTGTAGAGTTTGACAACGTCCCACTCGTAAGCTACGGTGGGGTGTCGAGTTTCGTCGCCGTCTTCTCTATAGGCATCCCATGGGCGTCTTTGCATCTTCTCCGGACGCCCCACCGGCACCCACTCCCACATCCAAATGGAGAAGGCCCAGACAAAGCCACCCATATTGGACTTGTCTCCCGTCCTCTATGTTGCGTCGTCAAGCTGCAAAACATCAAATAAGGATCAGATATAACAAAATGTCATGGACACAGTTTCGTAGGTAGTTAGGCAATTAGATACTCTCGTACCGAACGGTATAGGTAGGCGAGAGATGCGGTCCCCCAACTATACCCTACATCCCAGTCCGCTAGGAAGACGAGATACGACCAGTTGGCAGATTTCCCGGAGCTATCTGGAAACACGACCTCCGTGAGAATGTACCACAGGTAGGCCCTCGCGTACCACTCCACAGTCGTCTCATTGGCGCCTTCGGGGCATTTTTGCCGGTGCTCCGAGAGCCAGATCAACGGCACACCGGATGTACAGTTACCCTTAGCAGCGGGGTAGTCGCCGATGAGGGTGGCAACCCTCTCGTGCCAGTTGGTCCTCTCCACTCGCCCGGTGAGTGCATGACCCTCGACCGGCATGGTAGTAATCATCGCCCAATCCTCGAAGGTCACCGTCATCTCCACACATGGCAGATGGAAAGAACGGGTCTCCGGTCGCCACCAGTCAATCAACGCTGTCAGAGCTGCGTGGACAAGCATCGGCGGCTGACGCTTGAACTGCAATACAAAACCCAATAGACGGGCTTTCTTGAAGAACGTCGCATAGCGCTCGTCGTAGTCCATATGCCCATATACCCAGTGACCCCTCATGCGCGGTGGCTGGAGCATCTGACAAAAAGTGAACGCCAAAAGTTAGGAAATTATTTTCATCAATCCGAAAACTTTGATCAATATTTCATTCATATCACTTACCTCTCCGTTCTCTATGAAACGGGCACGATGACCCTTATCGAATGCCCAGTCCAGCATGGAGTACCGTGGGCTGATGTTGTACGCAAGAGGTGGCCGCCTTAATAGAATTTCATAAACAAAAGCATCATAAGCATAAGCATACATAAACAAAAATGAAATCAAATCATATTAAAATCATACCAACATGCATCGTATCAAAATAAAATCTTAAGCATATTCGTCCGACAACATCTACTACACATGATGGATCAAATCATATCAACATGCATCATATAAAAAGAAATCCTCCAACATACATCATATCATCATATTTTTAAATAATTTTTTCTAACAACATCTACTACACATGATGGATCAAATCATATCAACATGCATCATCAAACTAGGGTTCATCCTCATATCAACATTATGAACTAGGGTTCATCTTCACACTAACATATGAACAATTGATTAGAGTTCATATTCAATACCACTAGTTACTAAAGAACTAAGAACTAGAACTACAATCAAACTAAAACAATCTTAGGTGAAAAAAAAAATCCAATCTAAGTTAAAAATATGAGGGATTTCAAGCAAATAATGCGTGGAATCGGAAGCAAGTTTGCAAAAACTAATTGGAGGGATTGGAGGAGATTACGTTTTTCTCTTTGGGGCCATCTCGATCCACAAAAACGATGAAGAATCGGTGAAGATCCGAGGGGGAGAGTGGAGGAGATGAGAGAGGGAGAGAAGGGCGACATGGCTGAGAAAGAAAGGAGAAACTGCCGACGAGGGGGGG
>LR738714.1:53338594-53434033 GCA_902687465.1 Secale cereale | reverse complement strand
AGGGGCGCGGGGTCTCGAGCGAAATAACTGCCCGGACCCTACTGCCAGGGGTCCTGGCGGTAGGGTTAGATAGGCTACCGCCAGGTGCCATGGCGGTAGGATGCGACGGAGGGGAACGGCGACCATCTCTGCGTGCTGACGTGGATAAGTACCCTACCGCCCAGGGGCTTTGGCGGTAGGCTGTCTACCCTACCGCCAGAGCCCGTGGCGGTAAGAGAAAGGGTCAAATCCCGATTTTTTTTTCAAACCGGGGTCAGATCCTGAATTGCTGTCGGAAAAGGGTCAAAACACGAAATTTTGCCAACCAAACTAACTTAAGTTTGGAAACCTGAGCTGCGAGGTCATTTCCAGGGCATTTTTTTTACCTTTCCTGTGCATATTTGAAACGGGAAGAACCGACAATAGCCGGTTTCAAGGAGGACCCCGAAACCTCATACTCGTCCATACTATACATATGTCCCCATTTCTTCCATTGATATAAATTGATAGTGTGTTTCTAGTATTGTAACCTGACACAGTGACTTAGTTGTGAGGGCATATTTCAACGATGCCCCTATTTCCCCCTAGCTGTCGAAAACAGATAAAGCGGATAAAGACCGGTTCCAAGGAGAACCCCTAAACCTATCATATTGTACACCCTATTAGTTTTCCCATTTTATCCCCTACTTCTTGGGAGAGGTAGGGGGCTTCTGGTGGTTAACCACATTAACAAGTGGACACAAGGTCTTCACACACACAAAAAAACAAGTGGACACAAGGACGCACATACGAACCACACATGCAGGCCCACATAAGCAAGCAAGATGTTGACATGATTTCACTTGATAGTTGAATTCGCCAGTTGAAGCAAATATTCCCTAGAGGCAATAATAAAGTTGTTATTTGTATTTCCTTATATCATGACAAATGTTTATTATTCATGCTAGAATTGTATTAACCGGAAACTTAGTACATATGTGAATACATATACAAAACAGAGTGTCCCTAGTATGCCTCTACTAGACTAGCTCATTGATCAAAGATGGTTATGTTTCCTAGTCATAGACATGAGTTGTCATTTGATCTATAGGATCACATCATTAGGTGAATGATGTGATGGACAAGACCCATCCGTTAGCTTAGCAACTTGATCGTTTAGTTTTACTGCTATTGCTTTCTTCATGACTTATACATGTTCGAATGACTATGAGATCATGCAACTCCCGAATACCAGAGGAACACCTTCTGTGCTATCAAACGTCACAACGTAACTGGGTGATTATAAAGATGCTCTACATGTGTCTCCAAAAGTGTTTGTGGTGTTGGCAATAGATCGAGAATATGATTTGTCACTCCGAGTATCGGAGAGGTATGTCTGGGCCCTCTCGGTAATACACATCATAAAGCCTTGCAAGCAAATGAATAATGAGTTAGTCATGAGATGATGTATTACAGAACGAGTAAAGAGACTTGCCGGTAACGAGATTGAACTAGGTATGATGATACCGACGATCAAATCTCGTGCAAGTAACATATCGATGACAAAGGGAACAACGTATATTGTTATGTAGTTTGGCCGATAAAGATCTTCGTAGAATATGTAGGAACCAATATCAGCATCTAGGTTCCGCTATTGGTTATTGACCGGAGATGAGTCTCGGTCATGTCTACATAGTTCTCGAACCCGCAGGGTCCGCACGCTTAACGTTTGATGACGATCGGTATTATGAGTTTATGTGTTTTGATGCACCGAAGGTAGTTCGGAGTCCCGGATGTGATCACAGACATGACGAGGGGTCTCGGAATATCCGAGACATAAAGATCGATATATTGGAAGCCTATGTTTGGACATCGTAATGGTTCCGGATGAGTTCAGACATTTACCAGAGTACCGGGGGGCTACGGGAACCCCCCGGGGAGTGTATGGGCCTTATTGGGCCTTAGTGGAATAGAGGAGGAAGCGGCCAAGGTGAGGGGCGCGCCCCCCAAGCTCAATCTGAATTGGGTGGGGGGCCGGCCCCCTTTCCTTCTTTCCCCTCTCCTCCTTCCTTCCTCTCCTACTCCAACTAGGGAGGGGGGGGGGGGAATCCTACTCCCGGTGGGAGTAGGACTCCCCTAGGGCCCGCCATAGAGAGGGCCGGCCCCTCCCCTCCTCCACTCCTTTATATACGTGGGGAGGGGGACCCCATAGACACATAAGTTGATTTTAGCCGTGTGCGGTGCCCCTCCCCACAGATACACACCTCGGTCATATTGTTGCAGTGCTTAGGTGAAGTCCTGCGCCCGTAGCTTCATCATCACCGTCACCACGCCGTCATGCTGATGAAACTCTCCCGTGACGGTCAACTGGATCAAGAGCTCGTGGGACGTCATCGAGCTGAATGTGTGCTGAACGCGGAGGTGCCGTACGTTCGGTACTTGGATCGGTTGGATCGTGAAGACGTTCGACTACATCAAGCGCGTCATTAGATGCTTCCTCTTTCGGTGTATGAGGGTACGTAGATACACTCTCTCCTCTCGTTGCTATGCTTCTCCTAGATAGATCTTGCGTGATTGTAGGAAAATTTTGAAATGCTACGTTCCCCAACAGTGGCATCAGAGCCAGATCTATGCGTAGATGATATGCACGAGATGAACACAATGATTTGTGGTCTATAATAGTCCTACAGCTTACCAGCATGTCATACTTTGATTCGGCGGTATTGTGAGATGAAGCGGCCCGGACTGACATTATGCATATGCTTACGTGAGACTGGTTTTGACCGTTACGAGCACTCGTTGCTTAAAGATGACTGGCGGGTGTCTGTCTCTCCACTTTAGTTGAATCAAGTGTGGCTACGCTCGGCCCTTGTGAAGGTTAAAACAACACACTTGATGAAAAAACCATTGTGGTTTTGTATGCGTATGTAAGAACAGTTCTTGCTAAGGCCGTAGCAGCCACGTAAAACTTGCAACAACAAAGTAGAAGACGTCTTACTTGTTTTTGCAGGGCATGTTGTGATGTGATATGGTCAAGACGTGATGAGTTATACGTTATTGTATGAGATGATCATGTTTTGTAAAGTTATCGGCAACCGGCAGGAGCCTTATGGTTGTCTCTTTATTGTATGAATTGCGAAAGCCATGTAGTTGCTTTACTTTATCACTATGAGTTAGCGATAGTAGTAGTAGCAATAGTTGGCGAGACGACCATGACGCTACGATGAAGATCATGGTGTCAAGCTGGTGACAATGGAGATCATGACGATTCTTTGGAGATGGAGATCAAAAGCACAAGATGATGATGGCCATATCATGTCACATATTTTTTGATTGCATGTGATGTTTATCTTATTATGCTTCTTATTTTGCTTAGTACAACGGTAGCATTATAAGATGACCCCTTACAAAATTTCAAGGTACAAGTGTTCTCCCTGAGTATGCACCATTGCGAAAGTTTGTCGTGCCGAGACACCACGTGATTATCGGGTGTGATAAGCTCTACGTTCAAATACAACGAGTGTAAGACAGTTTTGCACATGCACAATACTCGGGTTAAACTTGACGAGCCTAGCATGTACAGACATGGCCTCAGAACACTGGAGACCGAAAGGTCGAGCGTGAATCATATAGTAGATATGATCAACATCAGATGGTCACCATTGAAAACTACTCCATCTCACGTGATGATCGGACATGGTTTAGTTGATTTGGATCACATGGTCATTTAGATGACTAGAGGGATGTCTATCTAAGTGGGAGTTCTTTAGTACTTCCTTCGTCCCTAAATAAGTGACTCAGCTTTCTACTAAATTTAGTACAAACCTAGTATAAGCTTGAGTCACTTATTTCAGGGTGGAGGGAGTAATATGATTAATTAAACTTTAATTTATCATGAACTTAGTCCCTATAGTTTTTGCATATCTATGTTGTTGTAGATCAATGGCCCGTGCTACCTTTCCCTTGAATTTGAATGCATTCCTAGAAAAAGCTAAGTTGAAAGATGATGGTAGCAACTACACACATTGGGTTCGTAACTTGAGGACTATCCTCATTGCTGCATAGAAGAATTATGTCCTAGAAGCACCACTAGGTGACAGGCCCGACGTTATGAATGGCTGGCAAGCTCGTTCTGATGACTACTCGATAGTTCAGTGTGCCATGCTTTACGACTTAGAATCGGGACTTCAAAGACATTTTGAACGTCATGGAGCATATGAGATGTTCCAAGAGTTGAAGTTAATATTTCAAGGCTTCAAGCAAATGCCCGAATTGAGAGATATGAAGTCTCCAATAAGTTCTATAGCTGCAAGATGGAGGAGAACAATTCTATCAGTGAACACTTGCTCAGAATGTCTGGGTACTACAATCATATGACTCAACTTGGTTGCAAAGTTGACGAAGATAGTGTTATTGATAGAGTTCTTCAATCACTGCCACCAAGCTATAAAGGCTTCGTGATGAACTATAATATGCAAGGGATGCAAAAGACAATTCCCGAGCTCTTCGCAATGCTCAAAGCTGCGGAGCTAGAAATCTAAAAGGAGCATCAAGTGTTGATGGTTAACAAGACCACTAGTTTCAAGAAAAAGGGCAAGGGAAAGAAAGGGAACTCCAAGAAGAATAGCAAGACAGTTTCTACTCCCGCGAAGAAACCCAAGTATGGAGCCAAGCCTGAAACTTAGTGCTTCTACTACAAAGGGACTGGACACTGGAAGCAGAACTGGCCCAAGTATTTGGCGGATAAGAAGGATGGTGAAGTGAACAAAGGTATATTTGATATACATGTTATTGATGTGTACCTTACTAATGCTCGTAGTAGCACCTGGGTATTTGATACTGGTTCGGTTGCTAATATTTGTAACTCGAAACAGGGGCTACGGATTAAACGAAGATTAGCTAAGGCCGAGGTGACGATGCGCGTGGGTAATGGTTCCAAAGTCGATGTGATCGCCGTCGGCACGCTACCTCTACATCTACCTTCGGGATTAGTTTTAGACTTGAATAATTGTTATTTGGTGCCAGCGTTGAGCATGAACATTATATCTGGATCTTGTTTGTTGCGATACGGTTATTCATTTAAATCAGAGAATAATGGTTGTTATAATTTTATGAGTAATATCTTTTATGGCATGCACCCTTAAAAAGTGGTCTATTCTTGTTGGATCTCGATCGTACTGATACACATATTCATAATACTGAAGCCAAAAGATGCAAGGTTGATAATGATAGTGCAACTTATTTGTGGCACTGCCGTTTAGGTCATATTGGTGTAAAGCGCATGAAGAAACTCCATACCGATGGACTTTTGGAATCACTTGATTATGAATCACTTGGTGCTTGCAAACCATGCCTCATGGGCAAGATGAGTAAAACTCCGTTCTCCGAAAAAATGGAGCGAGCAACTGAGTTGTTGGAAATCATACATACTGATGTATGTGGACCGATGAGTGTTGAGGCTCGCGATGGGTATCATTATTTTCTGACCTTCACTGATGATTTGAGCAGATATGGGTATATCTACTTAATGAAACACAAGTCTGAAACATTTGAAAAGTTCAAAGAATTTCAGAGTGAAGTAGAGAATCATCGTAACAAGAAAATAAAGTTTCTACGATCTGACCATGGAGGCGAATATTTGAGTTACGAGTTTGGTCTTCATTTGAAACAATGTGGAATAGTTTCACAACTCAGGCCACCCGGAACACCACAGCGTAATGGTGTGTCCGAATATCATAACCGTATTTTATTAGATATGGTGCGATCTATGATGTCTCTTACCGATTTACCACTATCGTTTTGGGGTTATGCTTTAGAGACAACTACATTCACGTTAAATAGGGCACCATCTAAATCCGTTGAGATGACGCGTTATGAACTGTGGTTTGGCAAGAAACCAAAGTTGTCGTTTCTTAAAGTTTGGGGCTGCAATGCTTATGTGAAAAAGCTTCAACCTGATAAGCTCGAACCCAAGTCGGAGAAATGTGTCTTCATAGGATACACAAAGGAAACTGTTAGGTACACCTTCTATCACAGATCCGAAGGCAATATATTCGTTGCTAAGAATGGATCCTTTCTAGAGAAGGAGTTTCTCTCGAAAGAAGTGAGTGGGAGGAAAGTAGAACTTGATGAGGTAATTGTACATTCTCCCGAATTGGAAAGTAGTACATCACAGAAACTAGTCCCAGTGATTCCTACACCAATCAGCGAGGAAGCTAATGATGATGATCATAAAACTTCAGATCAAGTTACTACTGAACCTCGTAGGTCAACCAGAGTACGTTCCGCACCAGAGTGGTATGGTAACCCAGTTCTGGAAGTCATGTTACTAGATCATGATGAACCTACGAACTATGAGGAAGCGATGATGAGCCCAGATTCCGCAAAATGGCTTGAGGCCATGAAATCTGAGATGGGATCCATGTATGAGAACAAAGTATGGACTTTAGTTGACTTGCCTGATGATCGGTAAGCCATTGAAAATAAACGGATCTTCAAGAGGAAGACCGACGCCGACGGTAATGTTACTGTCTACAAAGCTGAACTTGTGGCGAAAGGTTTTCGACAAGTTCAAGGAGTTGACTATGATGAGACTTTCTCACCCGTAGCGATGCTTAAGTCTGTCTGAATCATGTTAGCAATTGCCGCATTTTATGATTATGAAATATGGCAAATGGATGTCAAAACCGCATTCCTTAATGGATACCTCAAAGAGGAGTTGTATATGATGCAACCAGAAGGTTTTGTCGACCCTAAAGGTGCTAACAAAGTGTGCAAGCTCTAGCGATCAATCTATGGACTGGCGCAAGCATCTCAGAGTTGGAATATACGCTTTGATGAGGTGATCAAAGCATATGGTTTTATACAGACTTTTGGAGAAGCCTGTATTTACAAGAAAGTGAGTGGGAGCTCTATACCATTTCTGATATTATATGTAGATGACATATTGTTGATTGGAAATGATATAGAATTTCTGGATGGCATAAAATGATACTTGAATAAGAATTTTTCAATGAAAGACCTCGATGAAGCTGCTTATATATTAGGCATCAAGATCTATAGAGATAGATCAAGACGCTTAATTGGACTTTCAAAAAGCACATACCTTGATAAAGTTTTGAAGAAGTTCAAAATGGATCAGTCAAAGAAAGGGTTTTGCCTATGTTACAAGGTGTGAAGTTGAGTAAGACTCAATGCCCGACCACTGTAGAAGATAGAGAGAAAATGAAAGTCATTCCCTATGCCTCAGCCATAGGATCTATCATGTATGCAATGCTGTGTACCAGACCTGATGTGTGCCTTGCTATAAGTTTAGCAGGGAGGTACCAAAGTAATCCAGGTGTGGATCACTGGATATCGGTCAAGAACATCCTGAAGTACCTGAAAAGGACAAAGGAGATGACAAAGAACTCGTCTTAAATGGTTACGTCAATTCAAGCTTTGACACTGATCCGGATGACTCTAAGTCACAAACCGGATATGTATTTTTGTTGAACGGTGGAGCTGTCAGTTGGTGTAGTTCCAAGTAGAGCGTCGTGGCGGGATCTACGTGTGAAGCAGAGTACATAGCTGCTTCAGAAGCAGCAATTGAAGGAGTCTGGATGAAGGAGTACATATCCGATCTAGGTGTAATACCTAGTGCATCGGGTCCAATGAAAATCTATTGTGACAACACTGGAGCAATAGCCTTGGCGAAGGAATCCAGGTTTCACAAGAGAACCAAGCACATCAAGAGACACTTCAATTCCATCCGCGATCAAGTCAAGGAGGGAGACATAGAAATTTGCAAGATACATAAGGATCTAAATGGTGCAGACCCATTGACTAAGCCTCTTCCATGAGCAAAACATGATCAACACCAAGACTCCATGGGTGTTAGAATCATTGCTATGTAATCTAGATTATTGTCTCTAGCTCAAGTGGGAGACTAAAGGAAATATGCCCTAGAGGCAATAATAAAGTTGTTATTTGTATTTCCTTATATCATGATAAATGTTTATTATTCATGCTAGAATTGTATTAACCGGAAACTTAGCACATGTGTGAATACATAGACAAAACAGAGTGTCCCTAGTATGCCTCTACTAGACTAGCTCATTGATCAAAGATGGTTATGTTTCCTAGCCATAGACATGAGTTGTCATTTGATCAATGGGTTCACATCATTAGGTGAATGGTGTGATGGATAAGACCCATCTGTTAGCTTAGCAACTTGATCGTTTAGTTTTACTGCTATTGCTCTCTTCATGACTTATAGATGTTCCTATGACTATGAGCTTATGCAACTCCCGAATACTGGAGGAACACCTTGTGTGCTATCCTGGGTGATTATAAAGATGCTCTACAGGTGTCTCCAAAAGTGTTTGTGGTGTTGGCATAGATCGTGAATATAATTTGTCACTCCGAGTATCGGAGAGGTATCTCTGGGCCCTCTTGGTAATACACATCATAATAAGCCTTGCAAGCAAACGACTAATGAGTTAGTCACGAGATGATGTATTATGGAATGAGTAAAGAGACTTTCCGGTAACGAGATTGAACTAGGTATGATGATACTGACGATCGAATCTTGGGCAAGTAACATATCAATGACAAAGGGAACAACGTATATTGTTATGCGATTTGACCGATAAAGATCTTCATAGAATATGTAGGAACCAATATGAGCATACAGGTTCCGCTATTCGTTATTGATCGGAGATGAGTCTCGGTCATGTCTACATAGTTCTCGAACCCGTCGGGTCCGCACGCTTAATGTTTGATGAGGATCAGTAGTATGAGTTTATGTGTTTTGATGCACCGAAGGTAGTTCGGAGTCCCGGATGTGATCACAGACATGACGAGGAGTCTCGGAATATCCGAGACATAAAGATCAATATATTGGAAGCCTATGTTTGGACATCAAAATGGTTCCGGATGAGTTCGGACATTTAATGGAGTACCGGGGGGCTACCGGAACCCCACAGGGAGTGTATGGGCCTTATTGGGCCTTAGTGTAATAGAGGAGGAAGCGGCCAAGGTGAGGGGCTTGCCCCCTGAGCCCAATCTGAATTGGGTGGGGGGCCGGCCCCCCTTTCCTTCTTTCCCTCTCCTCCTTCCTTCCTCTCCTACTCTAACTAGGGAAGGGGGGAATCCTACTCCCGGTGGGAGTAGGACTCCCCTAGGGCGCGCCATAGAGAGGGTTGGCCCCTTCCCTCCTCCACTCCTTTATATACGTGGGGAGGGGGCACCCCATAGACACACAAGTTGATTTTAGCCGTATGCGGTGCCCCTCCCCACAGATACACACCTCGGTCATATCGTTGCAGTGCTTAGGCGAAGCCCTGTGCCGGTAGCTTCATCATCACCGTTACCACACCGTCGTGCTGACGAAACTCTCCCGTGACGCTCAACTGGATCAAGAGCTCGTGGGATGTCATCGAGCTGAACGTGTGCTGAACGCGGAGGTGCCATACGTTCGGTACTTGGATCGGTTGGATCGTGAAGATGTTCGACTACATCAACCGCGTCACTAGACGCTTCCTCCTTCGGTCTACGTGGGTATGTAGATACACTCTCCCCTCTCGTTGCTATGCTTCTCCTAGATAGATCTTGCGTGATCGTAGGAATGTTTTTGAACTACTACGTTCCCAACACCAGTGACATTTTACAAGAACACTGAGTGCAAAGCATTCACCATGGCTCATTGTTGGGTCAAGTTGAACAAGGCAAAGAAGTGTAAGGGCCTCATTGAAGCACTCAAGCACCCTCAATGTTGTATGCAATAAGCTAAATACCAATGATAGCAGCTCAAGACCCCATTCTACATAAGTGGATGAAGATGTTGAGCCAAGTGCAGATGGGATTGCACAGGTGAAACACGTTCCAAGAATGAGGGGAGGAAGTGGGAGCATATAGGGCAAAGTGTGTTGCAATGGTGATCTCATTGTCGGACTCATTCTTGTAGATCATCCCCAAGAAAGAGGTTTTTAGTGCCAAGATAGATGAAATGAAGGAGGAAAAAAAAGAACGGTACAAAGGTTTCATGGTGATACTATTTAAGAAGGTGAAAGTTGATAAGGAGATGTAGGCTTGTGAAGGGTTTTTATTATTTCTTTGCTATAGTCCAAATTTACGAAATGTTTCTACTATCTATCCCCCCCTAATATTTCATTTTTTATAACGGACCGCACGACAACACTTGTATTTATGGTCTAGTGGATAATAAATTTAAAAGGCATAATGCCATGAAGGAAAGTCGTCTACCTGCTTCAACATTTCGCATAACACGAACATGCTAGCTGGTTATATCATGGGATCCAATAACATACACACATTTTCCCCAAAAAAGAAAAGAAAGAAGAAGAACATAGAGAAATACCCTTTGGTTCTTGGGTGTATATAAATCTGATATAGAATAAAAATTTATAATTAAACATAAAAAAGTTTACAAAATTTTAAATAAACTTCACTTTCTTTTGCACCAGTATATAATTTTTCATGAATAAAAAACCAGTGTCGACTTCAGGGCAAAAAAAATATTGCTATTACAAAGGTCGCAATACTCACTATTTTGGCCAATTTTTTTGTTTTTTTAAAGAAGTCTACGGGGTTTCCTTTTTATGATTTTGTTTGCAAGTAAATGAAAGGTCGAGTTTATTTCAAAAAGATTATCAGAATTTTCCGACTTTTTAGACCAAATGTTGCTGTCCAATGAACATACACACATTTCCCACAAAGAAGCCACCAGATTATATAAGATCAACTAAAAAACAAACTGTACTCCCTTCATCTCAAAATAAGTGACTCGACTTTGTACTAAAGTTTTTTTTAAACACAGTACAGACGCAAGCGCTCATACATACGCGTATACACTCACCCTTATGAACACACACACACACACATCCTACCCCTATGAGCACCTTCGAAAGACTGAGTCGGCATATTATCTTGAGATTTACGAAGTTATCGTAGGTGCCTCGACGTCAACGGGAACGTCAAGCGCATCGCCGGAAATCCTGAAATAAATTCAGAAATAATGCGAGAACCATGAATTAAACCCTGTTGTGCTGGGGATACCACTGTCCCTTAAACCATCCAAGCACATATTGATTCACAACTTTGTATTAAACTTAGTACAAAGTCAAGTCACTTATTTTGAAACGGAGGGAGTATAAGATAGGAACACAGCAAAATCATTAATTTCATTGAACTAGCATTACTCTTATCTATAATCTGTTTACCTTTTTATCCATGGCTCCTACGGCTCATTCACCTCACTTGGTTGGCCATCTCAACATAGGCGCGGCCGAGATTCCTCTGCCACTCCTGGAGCTTTGCCAAGGACTCGTGCAATCTCTTGTAGCCCGACGCCAAAATTTCACTTGACCAAATCGCAAAAGTGCGGGATCGTGTATCTTGGTGTAGCGGTCGTCTTCGATGGGATCGCGACATTTTTGCAACTTCAAATCTTGAACGAATTCGTCACTCGCCAGCTCAAACCTCCTCTCGTTCTTGATAATCCTGGGCTTGGGTCCGGCCTCCCCCTTGCTGAGAGGGCATCACCATCAATGAGTGCCATGCGCTTCATCGCCTGCTCGATCTCATGCTCATCCTTGCTCATCGTCCCTCTAGAATGCTAACGCCTCAGTTCTAGATCTGGACGTTTGTGGGGGCGATCCCTATTGGGGCGGCGACGAGCTATTTAAAATTCGGGTTCGCTATTTCACATCTAGATGTGAGATATTATAGCTAACTCTCTCTCATCCTTGATTATTTTTAAAGTCTCCCATGAATTCAAGGATGAGAGAGTTAAATGTGAGATAATATCTCACATCTAGATATGACATAGACAGACCCTTTAAAATTGGGCGCTTATAGGCGCTGGCGCACCGGTCGAAAGTTTCGGCTGGTCGAGTCGAGGCCGTTGTATGTGAGCCGCGAGGTCGTTGGATCCAGGAAAAAAAACAGATCGCCTCTAGCTTCTTCTTCCTTGGACAGACGGGCTGGATCCGCATGTCCCGCTCAGGGAGCGCGGCGCCGCACCTCCTGTCCCCTTCGGTGGTCGTCCCCGTCATCAGTCCTCACCCTCGTCGGTCTTCCTCATCGCCCGCCGGACCTCGCCTCGCCGACCGTTCTCATCATCGCCCCCTACCCTCCCGGCCTTGTTGCCACCTCGACCCATGAACAACTCCACCTGCGGTTGCAGCTCTTGATGACGACGGTTGTAGCTCTGCCGCCGCCCCTCGCCATTGATTCTTGCTGCAGCAGATTACGTCGACAATGACCGCTAGTCAATCAAAGCCATTTGAATGGATGTAGCAAAAAACTTCACCGGTACTAGCAAAACCAAACTATGGGTGTGGCAAAGCGCCGTCGCCGCCTTCGCAAGGTCGTGATGACCCACAAGTGTAGGGGATCTATCGTAGTCCTTTCGATAAGTAAGAGTGTCGAACCTAACGAGGAGCAGAAGGAAATGATAGGCAGCTTTCAGTAAGGTATTTTCTGCAAGCACTGAAATTATCGGTAACATATAGTTTTGTGATAAGGTAATTGGTAGCAAGTGACGAATAGTAAAAGTAAATAAGGTGCAGTAAGATGGCCCAATCCTTTTTGTAGCAAAGGACAAGCCTGGACAAACTCTTATATGAAGGAAAATGCTCCCGAGGACACATTGAAATTATCAACAAGCTAGATTTCATCACGATCATATGATTCGCGTTCGTTACTTTGATAATTTGGTATGTGGGTGGACCGGTGCTTGGGTGCTGCCCTTACTTGGATAAGCATCCCACTTATGATTAACCTCTATTGCAAGCATCCGCAACTGCAAAAGAAGTATTAAGGTAAACCTAACCATAGCATGAAACATATGGATCCAAATCAGCCCCTTACGAAGCAACGCATAAACTAGGGTTTAAGCTTCTGTCACTCTAGCAACCCATCATCTACTTATTACTTCCCAACGCCTTCCTCTAGGCCCAAACAATGGTGAAGTGTCATGTAGTCGACGTTTACATGACACCACTAGAGGAAAGACCACATACATCTCATCAAAATATCGAACGATTACCGAATTTACAAGACTACTTATAGCAAGACTTCTCCCATGTCCTCAGGAACAAAAGTAACTACTCACAAGACATAATATTGTTCATGATCAGAGGGGTATTAATATGAATAATGGATCTGAACATATGATCTTCCACCATGTAAACCAACTAGCATCAACTACAAGGAGGAATCAACACTACTAGCAACCTACACGTACCAATCTGAGGTTTTGATACAAAGATTGGATAGAACAGATGAACTAGGGTTTGAGAGGAGATGGTGCTGGTGAAGATGTTGATGAAGATAACCCTCCCCAAGATGGGAGAGTTGTTGGTGATGACGGCGGTGACGATTTCCCCCTCCCGGAGTGAAGTATTCCCGGCAGAACAGCTCCGCCGGAGCCCTAGATTGGTTCCGCCAAGGTTCCGCCTCGAGACGGCAGCGTCTGGTCCCGAAATCTTCCTTATGATTTTTTCCAGGTCAAAACACCACATATAGGAGAAGAGGGCATTAAGGGGTCACCAGCTGGCCCACGAGGCAGGGGGCGCGCCCAGAGGGGGGGGGGGGCACCCTCGTGGACAGGTGGTGGCCCCCTGGCAGATCTCTTTCGCCAGATATTTTTTATATTTTCTGAAATGATGTTTCGTAGAGTTTTGGAGCTTTTTGAGTTGTGCAGAATAGGTCTCCAATGTTTGCTCCCTTTCCAGCCCAGAATTCCAGCTGCCGACATTCTCTCTCTTCATGTGAACCTTGTAAAATAAGAGAGAAAAGGCATAAGTATTGTGACACAACATGTAATAACAGCCCATAATGTAATAAATATCAACATAAAAGCATGATGCAAAATGGACGTATCAACTCCCCCAAGCTTAGACCTCGCTTGTCCTCAAGCGGAAGCCGATATCGAAAAATATGTCCACCTGTTTAGAGATAGAGGTGTCGATAAAAATAAAATACGGACATGAGGGCATCATGATCATTCTTATACATCAACATATATATATATATATATATATATATATATATATATATATATATATATATATATATTGTCATATGACTCTTATGCTAAAGTAACAATTCATTAACAATGTCAAGTATGACTCAGAAACTTCATTGAAAACCAACAAACTATGATCTCAGTCATTGAAGCAATTGCAATTTATCATAACCTCGAAAAGAGTCAATATAAGAGCTTTTCAGCAAGCCCACATACTCAACTATCATCTAGTTTTTCACAATTGCTCACACTCATGCAATACTTATGGGTATGGAGTTTTAATCGGACACAGAGAAAGATAGGGGCTTATGGTATTGCCTCCCAACTTTTTACCTCAAGGATAATGTCAACAGTAATAGACCATGATAACTTACATCCAATTGGGTATATATGTCAGGATCTTTCCAACATAGTGTGCTTGCCAAAGGATAAATGTAAAAAGGAAAGGTGATTTTCACCTTGACTCTTATAAGGCAGGAATAATAGATAGGCCATTCGCAGAGGGAAGCAGAGGTTGTCATGTGCTTTTATTGGTGGATGCACAAAGTCTTAGCATAAAAGAACGTCACTCTATATTGCCACTTGTGATAGGGACCTTTATTATGCAGTCCGTCGCTTTTATTACGTACATATCACAAGATCGTATAAAGCTTATTTCCTCCACACTAATAAATCATACATATTTTAGAGAGTTTGCAACCATGACAACTTACTTGAAGGATCTTACTCAATCCATAGGTACGTATGGTGGACTCTCATGGCAAAACTGGGTTTAAGGATGTATGTAAGCACAAGTAGTACCTCTACTTGGTGTAAGGAGTTTTGGCTAGCATGAGGGGGAAAGGCAAGCTCAACATGTTGGATGATCCATGACAGTATACTTTATTTTGGATATAAGAAAACATAACCCATTATGTTGTCTTCCTTGTCCAACATCAACAATTTAGCATGTCATATTTTAATGAGTGCTCACAATCATAAAAGATGTCCAAGATAGTATATTTGTATGTGAAACCTCTCTTTCTTTATTACTTCCTATTAATTGCAACGATGACCAAAACAATGTTTGCCGACTATCAACAACTTTTATTCATCATACTCTTTATATGTGAAGTAATTACTTTTCATAAGATCAATATGATCTCTTTGATACTTTTTATATTTTCTTTTATTCTCTCATGACCATAGCGAGGAAATTAAGCCCTTAACTCAACACTAATCTTTATTATATAACTCACGGACTCGATTACAAAGGTAAGGATCATAAAGCAAAACCTCACAACTAGATCATGCTAACTTTATTCTACTAGATCGAGATATTACCAAAATGATCGAACTAAGAAAAAGGTAAAGATAGGAGTGTGATGGTGATACGACACCGGGGCACCTCCCCCAAGCTCAGTTGCCAAGGGGAGTGCCCATACCCATATGATTATGTCTCCTTCTTCGAAGTTGGTGATGATGGAGTTGTTGATGATGTAGGCTTGTTGTCCATCTTTCAAGGCATGGGCTCACCATCGTAGAAGGATGATCGAGTCTCCGGGATCCTCATATCTGCAGCCAAACCCATCTTCTTGAATCTATATTCATACTCACAGTTTTGGTTTTACAGGTCAAAGATCTGGTCCTGGAGGTGCTCGATTTTCCATTGAAGCTTGGAGATGGCTTCCCCAAAGATCTTGGCATCCAGCTTGTGGTTGTTGGCGAGATCCGTGATCATCATGTGGTTGGCGTTGAGTCCTCGTTCCACCATACCTTGGCACTTGAAAACTTGCTGCTCCGTTGCTTCGAGTCTCGTCTCCATGCTTCCAGTCCTCCTTGGTCCCTCAACATCGCGGATGTGCAGCACCCCCTCACGCACCTCAATGGTTTGAGGGTGATGCAGCACCTTCGCGAGGTATGGATTGATGACCTTCTCGAAGAACTTGTCCTTGGGGGGTGCCGGAAGACGTCATGATGACCTAGATCTGTCAGAAACAACAGCTCAAAACGAAAACAGAGGATTTTTGCGTGATACGGTGGTCAAAACCTTCGGGAGAATATATAGTGAATTTTTACCGACCAAAAGAAGTAACGTGTAAGAAATCGGAGCCCGGGAGGCACACGAGGTGCCCACGAGGCAGGGGCGCGCCCAGGAAGGTAGGGCGCGCCCTCCACCCTCGTGGACGCCTCGTGTCCTTTCCAGAATGCCTCTTATTTTTCTATGTTTCTAAATATTCCAAAACGGTGAAAAATTGCCATTAGAATTGTTTTGGAGTCGGTTTACTTACCGTACCACATACCTCTTCCTTTTCGGGGTCTGAATCATTCTGGAAAGTTTCCCTTATCTATTCCTCCGGGGTTACGGTTTCAATAACATTGGTTTCAACATTTATAGGATTACCCAAGATATAATGTTTGATTCTTTGACCGTTCACCACCTTCGGATTTGTGCCTTCGAAGTTGTTGATTTTTATGGCACCGGAACAATAGACCTCCTCGATAACGTAAGGGCCTTCCCATTTAGAGAGAACTTTTCCTGCAAAAAATCTTAAATGGGACTTGTATAGCGATGAACCACAAGTGTAGGGGATCAATCGTAGTCTTTTCGATAAGTAAGAGTGTCGAACCCAACGAGGAGCAGAAGGAAATGATAGGCAGTTTTCAGTAAGGCATTGTCTGCAAGCACTGAAATTATAGGTAACATATAGTTTTGTGATAAGGTAATTGGTAGCAAGTGACAAAAGGTACAAGTAAATAAGGTGCAGCTAGGTGGCCTAATCCTTTTTGTAGCAAAGGACAAGCCTGAACAAACTCTTATATGAAGGAAAGTGCTCCCGAGGACACATGGTAATTATCGTCAAGCTAGTTTTCATCATGATAATATGATTCGTGTTCGGTACTTTGATAATTTGGTATGTGGGTGCACCGGTGGTTGGGTGCTGTCCTTACTTGGACAAGCCTCCCACTTATGATTAACCTCTAATGCAAGCATCCGCAACTACAAAAGAAGTATTAAGGTAAACCTAACCATAACATGAAACAAGTGGATCCAAATCAGCCCCTTACGAAGCAACACATAAACTAGGGTTTAAGCTTCTGTCACTCTAGCAACCCATCATCTACTTATTACTTCCCAATGCCTTCCTCTAGTCCCAAATAATGGTGAAGTGTCATGTAGTCTACGTTCACATGACACCACTAGAGGAGAGACAACATACATCTCATCAAAATATCGAACGAATACTAAATTCACATGACTACTTATGGCAAGACTTCTCCCATGTCCTCAGGAACCAAAGTAACTACTCACAAGACATAATATTGTTCATGATCAGATGGGTATTAATATGCATAACGGATCTGAACATATGATCTTCCACCAAATAAACCAACTAGCATCAACTACAAGGAGTAATCAACACTACTAGCAACCCACAGGTACCAATCTGAGGTTTGGGTACAAAGATTGGATACAAGAGATGAACTAGGGTTTGAGAGGAGATGGTGCTGGTGAAGATGTTGATGAAGATAGCCCTCCCCAAGATTGGAGAGTTGTTGGTGATGACGGCGGTGACGATTTCCCCCTCTCGGAGAGAAGTATCCCCGGCAGAACAGCTCTGCCGGAGCCCTAGATTGGTTTCCGCCAAGGTTCCGCCTCGAGACGGCGGCGTCTGGTCCCGAAAGCCTCCTTATGATTTTTTCCAGGTCAAAACACCTCATATAGGAGAAGATGGGCATCGGGGGGCCATCGGGGAGCCCAAGAGGTAGGGGGCGCGCGTAGAGAGGGGGGCGCCCCCCACCCTCGTGGACAGGTGGTGACCCCCTGGTGATCTTCTTTCGCCAGATATTTTATATATTTTCTAGAACGGTATCCTATGGAGTTTCGAGGCTTTTTGAGTTGTGGAGAATAGGTTTCCAGAGCTAGCTTCTTTTCCAACCCAGAATTCCAGCTGCCGGCATTCTCCCTCTTCATGTAAACCTTGCAAAATATAGAGAAAAGGCATAAGTATTGTGACATAATGTGTAATAACAGCCCATAGTGCAATAAATATCAACATAAAAGCATGATGCAAAATGGACGTATCAACTCCCCCAAGCTTAGACCTCGCTTGTCCTCAAGAGAAAGCCGATATCGAAAAATATGTCCACATGTTTAGAGATAGAGGTGTCGATAAAAATAAAATACGGACATGAGGGCGTCATGGTCATTCTCATAACATCAACATATATATATATATATATATATATATATATATATATATATATATATATATATATATATATATATATATATATATATATATATATATATATATATATATATATATATAGTTATATGATTCTTATGCTAAAGTAACAATTCATTCACAATATCAGGCATGAATCATAAACTTCATTGAAAACCAACAAACTATGATCTCGGTCATTGAAGCAATTGCAATTTATCGTAACATAGGAAAGAGCCAATATAAGAGCTTTTCAGCAAGCCTACATACTCAACTATCATATAGTCTTTCACAATTGCTCACACTCACGCAATACTTATGGTTAAGGAGTTTTAATCGGACACAGAGAAAGATAGGGGCTTATGGTGTTGCCTCCCAACCTTTTATCTCAAGGGTAATGTCAACAATAATAGACCATGAAAACTTACATCCAAGTGGGTATATATGTCAGGATCTTTCCGACACAATGTGCTTGCCAAAGGATAAAAGGTAAAAAGGAAAGGTGATTTCACCTTGACTCTTATAAGGCATAGATAAAAGATAGGCCCTTCGCAGAGGGAAGCAGAGATTGTCATGTGCTTTTATAGTTGGATGCACAAAGTCTTAGCGCAAAAGAACGTCACTTTATATTGCCACTTCTGATAAGGACCTTTGTTATGCAGTCCGTCACTTTTATTACTTCCATATCACAAGATCGTATAAATCTCATTTCCTCCACACTAATAAATCATACATATTTTAGCGAGTTTGCAACATGATAGCTTACTTGGAAGGATCTTACTCAATCCATAGGTAGGTATGGTGGACTCTCATGGCAAAACTGGGTTTAAGGATGTATGGAAGCACAAGTAGTATCTCTACTTGGTGCGAGGAGTTTTGGCTAGCATGAGGAGCAAAGGCAAGCTCAACATGTTGGATGATCCATGACAATATACTTTATTTCAGATATAAGGAAACATAACCCATTATGTTGTCTTCCTTGTCTAACATCAACTCTTTAGCATGTCATATTTTAATGAGTGCTCACAATCATAAAAGATGTCCAAGATAGTATATTTGTATGTGAAGCCTCTCTTTCTGTATTACTTCCTATTAATTGCAATGATGACCAAAACTATGTTTGTCAACCCCGAACAACTTTTATTCATCATACTCTTTATATGTGAAGTCATTACTTCCCATAAGATCAATATGATCTCTTTGATACTTTTTATATTTTCTTTTATTCTATCATGAACAAAGTGAGGAAATCAAGCCCTTGATTCAACACTAATCTTTATTATATAGCTCACAGACTCGATTACAAAGGGTAAAGATCGTAAAGCGAAAGCTCACAACTAGATCATGCTAACTTCATTTTACTAGATCAAGATACTACCAAAAGGATCGAACTAGGAAAAAAATGGTTAAGATAGGAGTGTTGGTGATACGATACCGGGGTCACTCCCCCAAGCTTGGCAGTTGCCAAGGGGATTGCCCATACCCATATGATTATGTCTCCTTCTTCGGGGGTGGTGATGATGGCTTCTTCCTTAACTTGCGCTTAAGGGCAGAATTTTGCTCCCTTAGGTCATTGATCTCCTGCTCAAGGTTTAATATTTTCTTGCATAGTGCCTGCTTGTTTTCCTGCAAGAGGTGAAAAGGGATAAATTCGATCTTAGATTTGTTTGCTCTGTCGGGGAGGCTTGACTTTTTGAACTCCACATGCATGTCTCTAGGTTGAGGTAGTGGGACTTCGTCTTCATCTGAGCTAGTCCAATCCTTCCCCTTGGAATCATGGTCTTCTTCTTCCTCCGTGGTCCAACCATAATGCTCCCATTCCCCATAGACCTTAGGGTCATCAAGGAATCCGCCACATAGCTTTCTCCCTCCGAATCCTGGGACGACATGTTGCTTTTATCTGCAACAGAAACAACTCGAAACAAAAACAGAGGATTTTTGCGTGATACAGAGGTCAAAACCTTCGGGGGTATATATAACGATTTTTTACCGACCAAAAGGAGTAACATACAAGAAATTGGAGTCCGGGAGGCACACGAGGTGCCCACGAGGCAGGGGGCGCGCCCAGGGGAAGGGGGCACGCCCTCCACCCTCGTGGACGCCTCGTGTCTCTTCCGGACTGCCACTCATTTTTCTATTTTTCTAAATATTCCAAAACGGTGAAACATTGCCTTTAGAACTGTTTTGGAGTCGGTTTACTTACCGTACCACATACCTCCTCCTTTTTGGAGTCTGAATTGTTCTGGAAAGTGTCCCTTATGTATTCCTCCGGGGTTATGGTTTCAATAACATTGGTTTCAACATTTATAAGGTTACTGTTGGAGATATGCCCTAGAGGCAATAATAAAAGCATTATTATTATATCTCCTTGTTCATGATAATTGTCTGTTATTCATGCTCGAATTGTATTGTACGGAAACAGCGATACATGTGTGAATACATAGACCACAATGAGTCCCTGGTAGGCCTCTAGTAGCCAGCTCGTTGATCAAACAGATGGTCACGGTTTCCTGACCATGGACATGAGATGTCAGTGATAACGGGATCACATCATTAGGAGAATGATGTGATGGACAAGACCCAAACTTGAGCATAACACGAGATCGTATAGTTCGTAATGCATAAGCTTTTCGGTGTCAAGTATTTATTCCTTAGATCATGAGGTTGTACAACTCCCGGATACCGTAGGAGTGCTTTGGGTGTGCCAACCGTCACAACGTAACTGGGTGGCTATAAAGGTACGCATCGGGTATCTCCGAAAGTGTCTATTGAGTTGGTACAAACCGAGACTGGGATGTTGTCACTCCGTATGACGGAGAGGTACCTCTGGGCCCACTCGGTAAGACATCATCATAATGAGCTCAATGTGACTAAGTAGTTAGTCACGGGATGATGGATTACGGATCGAGTAAAGAGACTTGCCATAACGAGATTGAACAAGGTATCGGGAATACCGACGATCGAATCTCGGGCAAGTACCGTACCGATGGACAAAGGGAATAACATACGGGATTAAGTGAATCCTTGACACAGTGGTTCATCCGATGAAGATCATCGAGGAACACGTGGGAACCAACATGGGTATCCAGATCCCGCTGTTGGTTATTGACCGGAGAGTCGTCTCGGTCATGTCTACGTGTCTCCCGAACCCGTAGGGTCTACACACTTAAGGTTCGGTAACGCTAGGGTCGTAGAGATTAATGCACGTGGAAACCCGAAAGTTGTTCGGAGGCCCGGATGAGATCTCGGACATCACGAGGAGTTCCGGAATGGTCCGGAGGTAAAGATTGATATATGGGAAGTCCAGTTTCGGCCAACGGGTGACCTCCGGGGGTCACCGGGAGCGTCCCCGGACCACCGGAGGGGCCCCGGGGGTCCACCGGGTGGGGCCACCCCTCCCGGTGGGGCCCCTAGGCCGCGTGGGGATGTGTCCAGCCCTCAGGGCTGGCGCACCACCAAGGGAGGCCCACCTCCCCTGCGCCTAGGGATAAACCCTAAGGGGAGGGGGGCCACCACTTGCCTTGGGTGAGGGGGACTCCTCCCTGGCCGCTGCCCCCCCTTTGCAGATTGGATCTGCAAGGGGATGGCGCCCCCCTGGCCCCCTATATATATGTGGGGGGGGGGGGAGAGGGCAGCCGCACCTCAGCCCTGGCGCCTCTCCCCCTCCCGTCACACCTCCCAACTCCTTCGCAGGGCGCCCGGCGTAGCCCTGCTGCAATTTCCACTGCATCCGTCATCACGCCGTCGTGCTGCCGGATCTCTGACGACTTCTCCTCCCCCCTTGCTGGATCAAGAAGGAGGTGACGTTGCTGCACCGTACGTGTGTTGAACGCGGAGGTGCCGTCCGTTCGGCGCTAGATCATCGGTGACGAAGAACGTGAAGAGTACGACTACTTCATCCTTGCTTCGTTGAAAGCTTCCGCACGCAATCTTCATAACGGTATGTAGATGCACTCTTACTTGCTCGTTGCTAGATGTCTCCATAGTTGGATCTTGGTGAAGACTTAGAATTTTTTTGAATTATGCTACGTTCCCCAACAGTGGGATCAGAGCCTAGGTTTTATGCGTAGCATCTTGGCACGAGTAGAACACAAAGCAGTTGTGGGCGTATGATCTTGTTCAACTTTCTTACCGTTACTAGTCAATCTTGATTCGGCGGTATTGTGGGATGAAGCGGCCCGGACCGACCTTACACGTACGCTTACGTGAGACTGGTTCCACCGACAGACATGCACTAGATGCATAAGGTGGATGGCGGGTGTCTGTCTCTCCTACTTTAGTCGGATCGGATTCGATGAAAAGGGTCCTTATGAAGGGTAAATAGAAGTTGACAAATCACGTTGTGGTTTTGGCGTAGGTAAGAAACGTTCTTGCTAGAAATCCTATAGAAGCCACGTAAAACTTGCAACAACAATTAGAGGACGTCTAACTTGTTTTTGCAGCATGTGTTTTGTGACGTGGTATGGCCAAGAACGAAGATGTGATGAATGATATATGTGATGTATGAGATTGATCATGTTTTTGTAATAGGGAATCACGACTTGCATGTCGATGAACTTGACAACCGGCAGGAGCCATAGGAGTTGTCTTAATTATTGTATGACCTGCGTGTCACTGAATAACGCCATGTAATTACTTTACTTCGTTGCTAAACGTTAGCTATAGTAGTAGAAGTAATAGTTGGCGTGACAACTTCTTCAAGACACGATGATGGAGATCATGATGATGAAGATCATGGTGTCGAGCCGGTGACAAGATGATCATGGTGCCCCGAAGATGGAGATCCAAGGAGCAAGATGATATTGGCCATATCATGTCACTATAATTGATTGCATGTGATGTTTATCATGTTTTTGCATCTTGTTTACTTAGAACGACGGTAGTAAATAAGATGATCTCTCACTAAAATTTCAAGTAATGTGTTTCCCCTAACTGTGCACCGTTGCTAAAGTTCGTTGCTCTGAAGCACCACATGATGATCGGGTGTGATAGGTTCTAACGTTCACATACAACGGGTGTAAGACAGATTTACACACGCAATACACTTAGGGTTCACTTGACGAGCCTAGCATGTACAGACATGGCCTCGGAACACGGAAGACCGAAAGGTCGAACACGAGTCGTATAGAAGATACGATCAACATGAAGATGTTCACCGTTTTTGACTAGTCCGTCTCACGTGATGATCGGACACGGACTACTCGATTCGGATCGTGTATCACTTAAGATGACTAGAGAGATGTCATTCTGAGTGGGAGTTCATTATAATTTGATTAAGATGAACTTAATTATCATGAACTTAGTCTAAATTCTTTACAATATCTCTTGTAGATCAAATGGCCCACGCTCCAGTTTCCCTCAACTTCAACGCGTTCCTAGAGAAAACCTAGCTGAAAGACGATGGTAGCAACTATACGGATTGGGTCCGTAACCTGAGGATTATCCTCATAGCTTCCAAGAGATCATATGTCCTAGAAGCACCGTTAGGTGATGCACCTGCTCCCGATGCGGACCAAGACGTTTTGAACGTCTCGCAGTCGCGTAGTGATGATTACTCCCTGGTTCAGTGCGGCATGCTTTACAGTTTAGAATCGGGGCTTCAAAAGCGTTTTGAGCACCATGGAGCATATGAGATGTTCGAAGAGCTGAAAATGGTTTTCCAAGCTCATGCCCGAGTCGAGAGATATGATGTCTCCGACGCATTCTACAGCTGTAAGATGGAGGAGAACAGTTCTGTCAGTGAGCACATCCTCAAGATTTCAGGATTGCACAACCGCTTGTCTCAGCTGGGAATGAATCTCCCAGATGAAGCGGTCGTTGACAGAATCCTCCAGTCGCTCCCACCAAGCTTCAAGAGCTTCATGCTGAACTTCAATATGCAGGGGATGGAGAAGTCCATTCCCGAGGTATATTCAATGCTGAAATCAGCGGAGGTAGACATCAAGAAAGAACATCAAGTGTTGATGGTCAATAAAACCACTAAGTTCAAGAAAGGCAAGGGTAAGAAGAACTTCAAGAAGGACGGCAAGCAAGTTGCCGCGCCTGGCAAGCCTGTTGCCGGGAAGAAGCCAAAGTATGGACCCAAGCCAGAGACTGAGTGCTTTTATTGCAAGGGAACGGGCCACTGGAAGCGGAACTGCCCCAAATATTTAGCAGACAAGAAGGCCGGCAACGTCAAAGGTATATATGATATACATGTTATTGATGTGTATCTTACCAGCACTCGTAGTAGCTCCTGGGTATTCGATACCGGTGCAGTTGCTCACATTTGTAACTCAAAACAGGAGCTGCGGAATAAACGGAGACTGGCAAAGGATGAGGTGACGATGCGCGTCGGGAATGGTTCCAAGGTCGATGTGATCGCCGTCGGCACGCTGCCTCTACATCTACCCTCGGGATTAGTTTTAAACCTCAATAATTGTTATTTAGTACCAGCTTTGAGCATGAACATTGTTTCTGGATCTCGTCTTATGCGAGATGGATATTCTTTCAAATCGGAGAATAATGGTTGTTCTATTTATTTGAGAGATATGTTTTATGGTCATGCCCCGCTGGTCAATGGTTTATTTTTGATGAATCTCGAACGTAGTGATACACATATTCATAGTGTAGATGCCAAAAGATGTAAAGTTGATAACGATAGTCCCACATACTTGTGGCATTGCCGACTTGGTCATATTGGTGTCAAACGTATGAAGAAGCTCCATTCGGATGGACTTCTAGAGTCTCTTGATTATGAATCATTTGACACGTGCGAACCATGCCTCTTGGGCAAGATGACCAAGACTCCATTCTCCGGAACAATGGAGCGAGCAACCAACTTGTTGGAAATCATACATACCGATGTGTGCGGTCCAATGAGTGTTGAGGCTCGCGGAGGCTACCATTATGTTCTCACCCTCACAGATGACTTGAGTAGATACGGGTATATCTATTTGATGAAACACAAGTCTGAGACCTTTGAAAAGTTCAAGGAATTTCAGAATGAGGTTGAGAATCAACGTGACAGAAAAATAAAGTTCTTGCGATCGGATCGTGGGGGTGAATATTTAAGTCATGAATTTGGCACACACCTTAGAAGATGTGGAATTGTTTCACAATTGACGCCGCCCGGAACACCTCAACGTAACGGTGTGTCCGAACGTCGAAATCGTACTCTGTTAGACATGGTGCGATCTATGATGTCCCTTACCGATTTACCGCTATCTTTTTGGGGTTATGCTTTAGAGACTGCCGCATTCACTTTAAATAGGGCTCCGTCAAAATCCGTTGAGACGACTCCATATGAACTTTGGTTTGGCAAGAAACCGAAGCTGTCGTTTCTGAAAGTTTGGGGTTGCGATGCTTATGTCAAGAAACTTCAACCTGAAAAGCTCGAACCCAAATCGGAGAAGTGCGTCTTCATAGGATACCCAAAGGAAACGATTGGGTACACCTTCTACCACAAATCCGAAGGCAAAGTCTTTGTTGCCAAGAATGGATACTTTCTGGAGAAAGAGTTTCTCTCGAAAGAAGTGAGTGGGAGGAAAGTAGAACATGATGAGGTGACAGTCACCCCTCCTACACCGGAAAGTGGCGCAGCGCAGGAAACTGTTCCTGAGGTGCCTGCACCGACAAGGGAGGAAGTTGATGATAATGATCATGAAGAAACAGATCAAGTTACTACTGAACTTCGAAGGTCCACAAGGACACGTTCCGCACCAGAGTGGTATGGCAACCCTGTACTGGAAATCATGTTGTTAGACAACGGTGAACCTTCGAACTATGAAGAAGCGGTGGCAGGCCCAGATTCCAATAAATGGCTTGGAGCCATGAAATCCGAGATAGAATCCATGTATTAAAACAAAGTATGGACTTTGGTGGACTTGCCTGATGATAGGCACGCCATAGAAAACAAATGGATATTTAAGAAAAAGACAGACGCGGATGGTAATGTGACCATCTATAAGGCTCGGCTTGTCGCTAAAGGTTATCGACAAGTTCAAGGGATTGACTACGACGAGACTTTCTCTCCCGTAGCGATGCTGAAGTCAGTCAGAATCATGTTAGCTATTGCCGCATTCTATGATTATGAGATATGGCAAATGGACGTCAAAACAGCATTCCTTAATGGCTTCCTCAAGGAAGAGTTGTATATGATGCAACCGGAAGGTTTTGTCGATCCAGAGAACGCTAACAAGGTATGCAAGCTCCAGCGCCCGATTTACGGGCTGGTGCAAGCATCTCGGAGTTGGAATATTCGCTTTGATGAGGTGATCAAAGCGTTTGGCTTTATACAGACTTATGGAGAAGCCTGTATTTACAAGAAAGTGAGTGGGAGCTCTGTGGTATTTCTCATATTATATGTGGATGACATATTGCTGATGAGAAATGATATAGAATTCTTGGAAAATGTAAAGGCCTACTTGAATAAAAGTTTTTCAATGAAGGACCTTGGAGAAGCTGCTTATATATTAGGCATCAAAATCTATAGAGATAGATCGAGACGTCTCATTGGTCTTTCACAAAGTACATACCTTGACAAAATATTGAAGAAGTTCAATATGGATCAGTCAAAGAAAGGATTCTTGCATGTTTTGCAAGGTATGCGATTGAGCAAAGCTCAGTCGCCGACCACGGCAGAAGATAGAGAAAAGATGAGTGTCATTCCCTATGCCTCGGCAATAGGTTCTATCATGTATGCCATGCTGTGTACCAGACCTGATGTGAACCTTGCCATAAGTTTGGTAGGGAGGTACCAAAGTGATCCCGGTACGGAACACTGGACAGCGGTCAAGAACATCCTGAAGTACCTGAAAAGGACTAAGGATATGTTTCTCGTTTATGGAGGTGACGAAGAGCTCGTCGTAAAGGGTTACGTCGATGCTAGCTTCGACACAGATCTGGATGACTCTAAGTCACAAACCGGGTACGTGTATATTTTGAATGGAGGGGCAGTCAGCTGGTGCAGTTGCAAGCAAAGCGTGGTGGCAGCATCTACATGTGAAGCGGAGTACATAGCTGCTTCTGAAGCAACGCAGGAAGGAGTCTGGATGAAGGAGTTCATCACCGACCTAGGAGTCATTCCAAGCGCGTCAAGCCCGATGACTCTCTTCTGTGACAACACTGGTGCTATTGCTATTACCAAGGAGCCCAGGTTTCACAAGAAGACCAAGCACATCAAGCGCCGTTTCAACTCCATCCGGAATTATGTTCAGGATGGAGATATAGATATTTGTAAAGTGCATACGGATCTGAATGTTGCAGACCCGTTGACTAAACCTCTTTCACGAGCAAAACATGATCAACACCAGAACTCTATGGGTGTTCGATTCATCACAATGTAACTAGATTATTGACTCTAGTGCAAGTGGGAGACTGTTGGAGATATGCCCTAGAGGCAATAATAAAAGCATTATTATTATATCTCCTTGTTCATGATAATTGTCTGTTATTCATGCTCGAATTGTATTGTACGGAAACAGCGATACATGTGTGAAAACATAGACCACAATGAGTCCCTGGTAGGCCTCTAGTAGCCAGCTCGTTGATCAAACAGATGGTCACGGTTTCCTGACCATGGACATGAGATGTCAGTGATAACGGGATCACATCATTAGGAGAATGATGTGATGGACAAGACCCAAACTTGAGCATAACACGAGATCGTATAGTTCGTAATGCATAAGCTTTTCGGTGTCAAGTATTTATTCCTTAGACCATGAGGTTGTACAACTCCCGGATACCGTAGGAGTGCTTTGGGTGTGCCAACCGTCACAACGTAACTGGGTGGCTATAAAGGTACGCATCGGGTATCTCCGAAAGTGTCTGTTGAGTTGGTACGAACCGAGACTGGGATGTTGTCACTCCGTATGACGGAGAGGTACCTCTGGGCCCACTCGGTAAGACATCATCATAATGAGCTCAATGTGACTAAGTACTTAGTCACGGGATGATGGATTACGGATCGAGTAAAGAGACTTGCCATAACGAGATTGAACAAGGTATCGGGAATACCGACGATCGAATCTCGGGCAAGTACCGTACCGATGGACAAAGGGAATAACATACGGGATTAAGTGAATCCTTGACACAGTGGTTCATCCAATGAAGATCATCGAGGAACACGTGGGAACCAACATGGGTATCCAGATCCCGCTGTTGGTTATTGACCGGAGAGTCGTCTCGGTCATGTCTATGTGTCTCCCGAACCCGTAGGGTCTACACACTTAAGGTTCGGCAACGCTAGGGTCGTAGAGATTAATGCACGTGGAAACCCGAAAGTTGTTCGGAGTCCCGTATGAGATCCCGGACATCACGAGGAGTTCCGGAATGGTCCGGAGGTAAAGATTGATATATGGGAAGTCCAGTTTCGGCCAACGGGTGACCTCCGGGGGTCACCGGGAGCGTCCCGGGACCACCGGAGGGGCCCCGGGGGTCCACCGGGTGGGGCCACCCCTCCCGGTGGGGCCCCTAGGCCGCGTGGGGATGTGTCCAGCCCTCAGGGCTGGCGCACCACCAAGGGAGGCCCACCTCCCCTGCGCCTAGGGATAAACCCTAAGGGGAGGGGGGGGCACCACTTGCCTTGGGGGAGGGGGACTCCTCCCTGGCCGCCGCCCCCCCTTTGCAGATTGGATCTGCAAGGGGCTGGCGCCCCCCCTGTCCCCCTATATATATGTGGGGGGGGGGGGAGAGGGCAGCCGCACCTCAGCCCTGGCGCCTCTCCCCCTCCCGTCACACCTCCCAACTCCTTCGCAGGGCGCCCGGCGTAGCCCTGCTGCAATTTCCACTGCATCCGTCATCACGCCGTCGTGCTGCCGGATCTCTGACGACTTCTCCTCCCCCCTTGCTGGATCAAGAAGGAGGTGACGTTGCTGCACCGTACGTGTGTTGAACGCGGAGGTGCCGTCCGTTCAGCGCTAGATCATCGGTGACGAAGAACGTGAAGAGTACGACTACTTCATCCTTGCTTCGTTGAAAGCTTCCGCATGCAATCTTCATAACGGTATGTAGATGCACTCTTACTTGCTCGTTGCTAGATGTCTCCATAGTTGGATCTTGGTGAAGACGTAGATTTTTTTTGAATTATGCTACGTTCCCCAACAGTTACCTGAGATATAATGTTTGATTCTTTGACCGTTCACCACCTTTGGATTTGTGCCTTCGTAGTTGTTGATTTTTACGGCACCAGAGCAATAGACCTCCTCGATAACGTAAGGTCCTTCCCTCTTAGAGAGAAGTTTTCCTGCAAAAAATCTTAAACGAGAGTTGTATAGCAATACATAATCACCTACATTAAACTCACGCTTTTGTATCATTTGTCATGCCATCTTTTAACTTTTTCTTTAAACAACTTGGCATTCTCATAGGCCTGGGTCCTCCATTCATCAAGAGAGCTAATGTCAAATAACCTCATCTCACTGGCAATTTTGAAATCATAATTTAGCTCTTTAATAACCCAAAATGCATTATGTTCTAGCTCAAGAGGTAAGTGACAAGCTTTTCCACAAATCATCTTATATGGATACATACCCATAGGATTTTTGTATGCAGTTCTATAGGCCCATAATGCATCATCAAGTTTCTTGGACCAATTCTTTCTAGACCTATTAACTGTCTTCTGCAAAATTAATTTCAACTCTCTATTACTTAGTTCTACTTGACCACTAGTCTGTGGGTGATAAGGGGATGCAATTCTATGATTTACATCATACTTTGCAAGCATTTTACGGAAAGCACCATGAATAAAGTGTGAACCACCATCAGTCATTAGGTATCTAGGGACTCCATACCTCGGAAAAATAACTTCTTTAAGCATCTTAATAGAGGTGTTGTGATCAGCACTACTAGTTGGAATAGCTTCTACCCATTTAGTAACGTAATCAACAACAACTAAAATATGTGTATACCCATTAGAGGAAGGAAACGGTCCCATATAATCAAAGCCCCAAACATCAAATGGTTCAATAACAAGTGAATAATTCATAGGCATTTCTTGAGGTCTACTAATACTACCAATTCTTTGACATTTATCACAAGATAAGACAAACTTCCGGGCATCCTTGAAGAGAGTAGGCCAATAAAACCCAGATTGCAATACCTTATGTGTAGTTCTATCTCTAGCATGGTGTCCTCCATAAGCTTCGGAGTGGCACTTGCATAGGATCTGTTCCTGTTCATGCTCAGGTACACAACGTCTAATAATACCATCTACTCCTCCTTTATAAAGATGTGGGTCATCCCAGAAGTAATGTCTCAAATCATAGAAGAACTTTTTCTTTTGCTGGTATGTGAAGCTAGGAGGTATAAACTTAGAAACAATATAATTAGCATAATTAGCATACCATGGAGCAGTACGAGAAGTATTTATGACAGCTAATTGTTCATCAGGAAAGCTATCATCAATAGGTTGTCGGTCATCAAGTATATTCTCTAGCCTAGACAAGTTGTCTGCTACGGCGTTCTCGGCTCCCTTTCTATCAATAATATGCAAGTCAAATTCTTGCAGCAAGAGAACCCATATAATAAGTCTAGGTTTAGCATCTTTATTTTCCATCAAGTATTTGATAGCAGCATGATCAGTGTGAATAGTTACTTTAGAATCAACAATATAAGGTCTAAAGTTATCACAAGCAAATACAACTTCTAAAAATTCTTTTTTAGTAGTAGCATAATTTCTCTGGGCACTATCTAGAGTTTTACTAGCATATTGGATAACATTCAATTTCCTATCAATCTTTGCCCTAAAACAACACCTACAGCATAGTCACTAGCATCGCACATAATCTCAAAAGGTAAATTCTAGCCAGGAGGCTGGACAATAGGTGCAGAGATCAATGCTTTCTTAAGTATTTCAATTGCTTCTAGACAATAATCATCAAAGACAAAAGGAATATCTTTTTGTAAGAGATTAGTCAGAGGCCTGGAGATTTTTGAGAAGTCCTTAATGAACGTCCTATAAAACCCGGCATGACCAAGGAAATTTCGTATACCTTTGATGTCCTTGGGGCACGACATCTTTTCAATAGCATCCACTTTAGCCTTGTTAACTTCAATACCTCTTTCAGAAATTTTATGTCCCAAGACAATGCCTTCATTAACCATAAAGTGGCACTTCTCCCAATTCAAGACAAGATTAGTGTCTTCACATCTCTGCAAAACTCAATCAAGGTTGCTCAAGCAATCATCAAAAGAAGTTCCATAAACGGAGAAATCATCCATGAAAACTTCAATAATCTTCTCGCAAAAATCAGAGAATATAGCCATCATACATCTTTGAAAGGTAGCAGGTGCATTACATAAACCAAAAGGTATACATCTATAAGCAAAGGTACTGAAAGGACAAGTAAAAGTGGTCTTTTCTTGATCCCGTTTCGACACAAGTATTTGAGAGAAACCAGAATAACCATCTGGAAAGCAAAAATGAGTATGTTTGGATAACCTTTCTAGCATTTGATCAATAAATGGCAAGGGGTAATGATCTTTCTTAGTAGCTTTATTTAATTTGCGGAAATCAATTACCATCCTATAACCTGTAACAATTCTTTGTGGGGTCAATTCATCTTTATCATTAGGAACAACAGTGACACCTCCCTTCTTAGGGACACAATGGACATGACTTACCCACTGGCTGTCAGCAACTAGTTAGATAATACCTGCCTCTAGAAGCTTTAGTATTTCCTTCCTTACCACTTCTTTCATCTTAGGATTTAACCGTCATTGATGATCAATAACCGGTTTAGCGTTTTCTTCCAATTTTATCTTGTGTTGGCATAAAGTGGGACTGATGCCCCTAAGATCATCCAGAGTATATCCAATAGCAGCACGGTGCTTCTTCAGAGTTTTCAATATTTTTTCTTCTTCCTTCTCTGAAAGGTTAGCACTAATAATAACATGATATATCTTCTTTTCATCAAGATAAACATACTTAAGATTATTAGACAAAGGTTTAAGTTCAAACACATGATCACCCTTAGGTGGAGGAGGATCCCCTAGGATTTCAATAGGCAAGTTGTTTTTCAATACGGGTCCCTGATTAAAGAATATTTCATCTATTTCCCTTCTCTCATTCATATGCATATCATTTTCATGATCTAGCAAATATTGTTCTACAGGGTCATTAGGAGGCACAACAATAGAAGCAAGACCAATAATTTCATCCTTACTAGGCAATTCTTTATCAAGGGGTTGTCTATGAAATTTAGCAAAGTTAAAATCATGAGACATATCCCCTAAACCAACAGTAACAATATCTTTCATGCAGTCTATCTTAGCATTAACAGTATTCAAGAAGGGTCTACCAAATATAATGGGACAAAAGTCATCTTGTGGGGAACTAAGAATAAGGAAATCAGTAGGGTATTTAACTTTCCCACACAAAACTTCAACATCTCTAACAATCCCAACGGGTGATATAGTGTCTCTATTAGCGAGTTTAATAGTAACATCAATCCCTTCTAACTCAACAGGTGCAATATCATGCATAATTTCTTGATATAAGGTATGAGGGATAATACTCGCACTAACACACACATAACATAAACCATGATAGCAATGATCTCCTATTTTAACAGAGATAACAGGCAAGCCTACAATAGGTCTATGTTTATTCCTAGCATCGGGTTTGGCTATTCTAGCAGATTCCTCTTGGAGGTAAATAACATGTCCATCTAAATCTTCTACCAAGAGATCTTTAACCATAGCAACACTAGGTTCAACTTTAATTTTCTCAGAGGGTGTAGGTGTTCTAGTATTACTCTTACGAACTACAGTTGAAGCTTTAGCATGATCCTTTATTCTAACAGGGAAGGGTGGTTTCTGAATATAAGCAGTAGGAACAATAGGATCAATATTATAAGTGATAGTCTTTTCTTCAACTTTAATAGGTTCAACTACCTTTACTTCAATGGGAGGATGGTATTTAAACCACTTATCCTTAGGAAGATCAACATGAGTAGCAAATGATTCACCGAAAGAAGCTACTATCTCAGAGTCAAGTCCATATTTAGTGCTAAACTCACGGAAAACATTGGTATCCATAAATGCTTTAACACAATCAAACTTAGGGGTCATACCTGACTCTTTACCTTCGTCGAGATCCCAATCTTCAGAGTTGCATTTAATTCTTTCCAATAAATCCCATTTGAATTCAATAGTCTTCATCATAAAAGAGCCAAAGGAAGAAGTATCAAGCATGGATCGATTATTAAGAGAAAGCCGAGCATAAAATTTTTGAATAATCATTTCTCTTGAGAGCTCATGATTGGGGCATGAATATAACATTGACTTAAGCCTCCCCCAAGCTTGAGCGATGCTTTCTCCTTCGTGAGGCCAAAAATTATAGATATAATACGATCACGATGAACCTGGTGCATA
The DNA here is from genome assembly GCA_902687465.1 of Secale cereale. Lineage (NCBI taxonomy): Eukaryota > Viridiplantae > Streptophyta > Magnoliopsida > Poales > Poaceae > Secale > Secale cereale. Next base: position 53,400,481 of record LR738714.1, on the reverse strand, counting down.
GGGTAGAACTTCTGATGAAATTCCAACTTCAGACGATTATAGTTCCATGATCCAATATCGTCACATAGCCTAAACCATGTCAATGCACCTCCCTTCAAAGATAAAGGGAAGACCTTCTTCTTGATAACATCCTCGAGCATACCTGCAAGCTTAAATAATTCACAAACGTCATCCACATAGATTAGATGTAAATCGGGATGCAGTGTTCCGTCTCCTGTAAAGAGATTATCTAGCAGTTTCTCTATCATACCCAAAGGAATTTCAAAGAAAACATTTTCAGTAGGTGCAGTAGGTTGAGGAGCAACTCTTTGCTCTTCTGGTCGGGGTGAAGATACCCCGAACAAGCCCCTCAAAGGATTATGAGCCATAGTAACAAGTGACAATAAATTTCAGCACACTATATAAATTTTTCCTTACCAAAATTTTCCTTACCAAAGGCGCTTCACTCCCCGGCAACGGCGCCAGAAAAGAGTCTTGATGACCCACAAGTGTAGGGGATCTATCGTAGTCCTTTCGATAAGTAAGAGTGTCGAACCCAATGAGGAGCAGAAGGAAATGATAGGCAATTTTCAGTAAGGTATTGTCTGCAAGCACTGAAATTATAGGTAACAGATAGTTTGTGATAAGGTAATTGGTAGCAAGTGACAAAAGGTAAAAGTAAATAACGTGCAGCAAGGTGGCCCAATCCTTTTTGTATCAAAGGACAAGCCTGAACAAACTCTTATATGAAGGAAAGCGCTCTCGAGGACACATGGGAATTATCGTCAAGCTAGTTTTCATCACGATCATCTGATTCGCGTTCGGTAATTTGATAATTTGGTGTGTGGGTGGACCGGTGCTTGGGTGCTGTCCTTACTTGGACAAGCCTCCCACTTATGATTAACATCTAATGCAAGCATCCGCAACTACAAAAGAAGTATTAAGGTAAACCTAACCATGGCATGAAACAAGTCGATCCAAATCAGCCCCTTACGAAGCAACGCATAAACTAGGGTTTAAGCTTCTGTCATCTAGCAACCCATCATCTACTTATTAATTCCCAATGCCTTCCTCTAGGCCCAAATAATGGTGAAGTGTCATGTAGTCGACGTTCACATGGCACCACTAGAGGAGAGACAACATACATCTCATCAAAATATCGAACGAATACCAAATTCACATGACTACTTATAGCAAGACTTCTCCCATGTCCTCAGGAACCAAAGTAACTACTCACAAGACATAATATTGTTCATGATCAGAGGGGTATTAATATGCATAACGGATCTGAACATATGATATTCCACCAAATAAACCAACTAGCATCAACTACAAGGAGTAATCAACACTACTAGCAACCCACAGGTACCAATCTGAGGTTTGGGTACAAAGATTGGATACAAGAGATGAACTAGGGTTTGAGAGGAGATGGTGCTGGTGAAGATGTTGATGAAGATAGCCCTCCCCAAGATGGGAGAGTTGTTGGTGATGACGGCAGTGATGATTTCCCCCTCCCGGAGGGAAGTATCCCTAGCATAACAGCTCTGTCAGAGCCCTAGATTGGTTTCCGCCAAGGTTCCGCCTCGAGACAGCGGCGTCTGGTCCCAAAAGCCTCCTTATGATTTTTTCCAGGTCAAACACCTCATATAGGAGAAGATGGGCATCGGGGGGCCATCGGGGGCCCATGAGGCAGGGGGTGCACCCAGAGAGGGGGGGGGGGGCGCCCCCCACCCACGTGGACATGTGGTGCCCCCCTGGTGATCTTCTTTTGCCAGATATTTTTTATATTTTCTGAAATGGTGTCCTGTGGAGTTTTGGGGCTTTTTGAGTTGTGCAGAATAGGTTTCCAGAGTTTGCTTCTTTTTTAGCCCAGAATTCCAGCTGCCGGCATTCTCCCTCTTCATGTAAACCTTGTAAAATAAGATAGAAAAGGCATAAGTATTGTGACATAATGTGTAATAACAGCCCATAGTGCAATAAATATCAACATAAAAAAATGATGCAAAATGTACATATCATATAGCAAGACATAATCACCTATGTTAAACTCACGCTTTTGTATCCTTTTGTCATGCCATCTTCTTTAAACAGCTTGGCATTCTCATAAGCATGGGTTCTCCATTCATCAAGAGAGCTAATGTCAAATAACCTATTCTCACCGGCAAGTTTGAAATCATAATTGAGCTCTTTAATAGCCCAATATGCCTTATGTTCTAGCTCGAGAGGTAAGTGACATGCTTTTCCATAAACCATTTTATATGGAGACATACCCATAGGATTTTTGTATGCAGTTCTATAGGCCCATAGTGCATCATCAAGTTTCTTGGACCAATTCTTTCTAGACCTATTTACTATGTTTTGCAAAATTAATTTAAGCTCTCTATTACTTAATTCTACGTGACCACTAGACTGTGGGTGATAAGGGGATGCAATTCTATGATTAACATCATACTTAGCAAGCATTTTACGGAAAGCACCATGAATAAAGTGTGAACCACCTAGGGATTCCAAACCTCGAAAAATAACTTCTTTAAGCATCTTAATAGAGGTGTTGTGATCAGCACTACTAGTTGGAATAGCTTCTTCCCACTTAGTAACGTAATCAACAACAACTAAAATATGAGTATACCCATTAGAGGAAGGAAACGGTCCCATATAATCAAAGCCCCAAACATCAAATGGTTCAATGACAAGTGAATAATTCATAGGCATTTCTTGACGTCTACTAATATTACCAATTATTTGACATTCATCACAAGATAAGACAAACTTACGAGCATCCTTGAAGAGAGTAGGCCAATAAAAACCAGATTGCAATACCTTATGTGCAGTTCTATCTCCAGCATGGTGTCCTCCATAAGCTTTGGAGTGGCACTTGCGTAGGATCTATTCCTGTTCATGCTCAGGTACACAACGTCTAATAATACCATCTACTCGTTCTTTATAAAGGTGTGGGTCATCCCAGAAGTAATGTCTCAAATCATAGAAGAACTTATTCTTTTGCTGGTACATGAAACTAGGTGGTATAAACTTAGCAACAATGTAATTAGCATAATCAGCATACCATGGAGCAGTATGAGAAGTATTTATGACAGCTAATTGTTCATCAAGAAAGCTATCATCAACAGGTTGTGGGTAATCAAGTATATTCTCTAGCCTAGACAAGTTGTCTGCAATGGGGTTCTCAGCTCCCTTTCTATCAGTAATATGCAAATCAAATTCTTGCAGCAAGAGAACCCATCTAATAAGTCTAGGTTTAGCATCTTTCTTTTCCATAAGGTATTTGATAGCAGCATAATCAGTGTGAATAGTTACTTTAGAATCAACAATATAAGACCTAAACTTATCACATGCAAATACAACTGCTAACTTCTCAGTAGTAGCATAATTTCTCTGGACACTGTGTAGAGTTTTACTAGCATATTGGCTAACATTCAATTTCTTATCAACTCTTTGTCCTAGAATAGTGATACGTCTCCAACGTATAGTGATACGTCTCCAACGTATCTATAATTTTTGATTGTTCCATGCTATTATTTACGAAGTCTTGGATGTTTAATGGGCTTTATCATTCACTTTTATATCATTTTTTGGGACTAATCTACTAACCCAAAGGCCGAGTCCAGATTGCTGTTTTTTGCCTGTTTCAGGGTTTTGCAGAAAAGGAATATCAAACGGAGTCCAAACGGAATAAAACCTTCGCATGAGATATTTTTGGAGGAAATCACGCACGAAAGACTTCGGGGCCAAGCCAGAGGACAGGGGACCCACCCTCGAGGGAGGGGGGGCGCCCCTTTCCCAGGGCGCGCCCCCCTTCCTCGAGGACAGCCCCTGGTGCCCCTCTTATTCCTATATATATACCTACGTACCCCAGAAACTCCATACGCAGAGTGAAAACCCTAATTCCACCGTCGTAGCTGCTGTTCCCGTGGAGATCCCAACTTGGAGCCTGTTCCGGGAGGGGGATCCATCACAGAGGCCTTCATCATCATCATCATCGCCCTCACCATGAGTTGTGATTAGTTTACCTTAGACCTTCGGGTCCATAGCTAGTATCTAGATGGCTTCTACTCTCTCTCCGGATCTGAATACAAAGTTCTCCTCGGTCTTCGAGGAGATCTATTCGATGTAATCTCTTTTTGCGGTGTGTTTTTTGAGATCCGATGAATTGTGAGTTTATGATCAAGATTATCTATCAAAGATATTTGGTTCTTCTCTAAACTTTTTATGTGTGCTCATAATATCCTTGCAAGTCTATTCAAATTATTGGTTTGGTTTGGCCTACTAGATCTATAGTTCTTGCAATGGGAGAAGTGCTTGGCTTTGGGTTCAATCTTGCGGTGCCCTTTCCCAGTGACAGTAGGGGCAGCAAGGCACATATTGTATTGTTGCCATCGAGGATAAAAAGATGGAGTTTTCATCATATTGCTTGAGTTTATCCCTCTACATCATGTCATCTTGCTTAAGGCGTTACTCTGTTCGTATGAACTCAATACACTAGATGCATGCTGGATAGCGATCGATGTGTGGAGTAATAGTAGTAGATGCAGGCAGGAGTCGGTCTAATTGTCTCGGACATGATGCCTATATACAATGATCATGCCTAGATAGTCTCATAATTATTCACTTTTCTATCAATTGCTCGACAGTAATTTGTTTACCCGCCGTGGAATATCGCTATCATGAGAGAAGCCACTAGAGAAAACTATGGCCCCCGGGTCTGTCTTTATCATATTACTTTCCCGTCAATTTCTATCGCCGTTGTTTATTTGCTGTTTTATGAGAATGATGAACAATGCCTACAACTACATGCATATTTGGCTGGTGGAAGCTGTATGGTTGTTTTTGCGTAAAGCTGATTTTTCCCTACCACAAACAATGCATTTTATTTAACTACTTTATTAAATTTAAATCATGAACAATTGAGAATGGTTCCTCCATCTCAATCCCAAATTAAAGTAATCATTAACCCAACAAATTAAATTAAATAGAGTGTTGAGATCAACAAATAATCCACTTCTAGATACTCAAAGATGTCCATAACCGGGGACACGTCTACTCATGAATAGTTTGTATACTCTGCAGAGGTTTGTGCACTTTTCCCACAAGACTCGATCGCCTCCGTTTGGTTTCTCGCACTGCATGGTGTTTGAGGAACGGATGACCGAGACACAGTCTTTCAGAAGCATTCACTCTTTACCCCGGGTGGACCGGTACACCTACATTCCCCCTACATCTGCTAGTCCACCTCTGAAAGAGCTCACACAACTTACTCCTGCTATGCCAGAGCCCATATTGGCATGTGGCTGCACATGGAAGTTTCTAGGCATGAAAATATTATATGATCCCTTTGAGCCTGGGTGGCATTCCAATAGGACAATCACACGGAACCCCGGGATTTCCTAGGACAACACTGGCATCACCAGGTGTCCGGCAAGTCCACTGGTTCACTCCCAGGGTGCCCCAACCAATCCACCCAGATGTGTATTCAAGTAGCCACCTTAAGTTGAACCATTAATTAACAACTCACATCAGTCATGGATTTCACTCAAACCCAAACCACGTTTACGAGCATAGCATGGCAACCTAAGCAAACGTAGAAGTAACTCCCAGGGGTTTGAAAATAATGCAGTTAATAGGTTCTACCTCAATCTACTTCCCAGTTCACAAGTTAAGAGATCCTACTGATGCAATGCGTTTGAGGATATAACTAATGCAATGAAAACTGGGTATTGGAAAATATGATCAAAGTGTGAACTTGCCTTGTACTGACGATGTAGATGATTCACACTCAGAACTCGTTATAGATCTACTCGGCACACTCCGGTCAATCTATCGTAAGCAAGCAATAGTAACCACACATAAGCAATCACTCAGAAAGATCAGACAGGACGAATAAACACCTCTGAAAACTTCGAAAACAAATGAATGACTCTTGAAACACAAAAAAATTTCCAACAGTACCAAAATTTTGTGAATTTGGCCTTATCAGAAAGTTTAGTTCAAGAGCTTCGATTTGCAAAAAGAATCAACTAAAACGGAGTTATAAAACTCAAGTTATGACCAAAACAAGTTTGAAACTAAAACTAGTTGAATTCAAATTTCGAAATTTTCAAAAACATGTTTAAGTTGGTTTACTGGAAAGAGGGCTTCGTAACGAAGACGTGGGCGTTGGTTTCGTTGGATTTGCACCAACCGGTAAAAAGTTGTGGCCTTTTAAAGTTTAGGGGCTAATCTATAAATAAAAGATTTACATCTAAGTCCCTGGCCGAAAACTAAACAGAAAAGAAAAAGTTAACGAACGAACGTTCGTTTTATAGGCCTAACTGGTGAACGTTCACTAGATAGCTAAACCTAAAAAAAAACTAAACCAATCTAAAGAAAACCGGATAGATAGAGAACCAGAGGGGGTTTAAACGGTTTTTACCGGTTCACCGCGGTTCGAAGAAGAACCGGTGGATCGGGGCGGTTCGGGCACGGATCGGGTTCCGGGCGGATCGGGGCGGATCCGGCCGGTGGTGAACTCCGGCGCGGACTCCGGCGAGCGGCGAGGCGCGGCAGCGGCGAGGCAGCAGCGGCAGCTAGCGGCGGTGGCGGCGGCGCTTGGCGCAGCAGCAGCAGCAAGCGGCGGCAGTGGCAGAAACGCGCGGCGGTGGCGGGAGCGAGATGCGGCGACGGCGGCGAAGTGCGGGGCGGCGGCGGCGATGCGAGAGAGGAGGGGAGGTGACGAGGCGGCGGGGTATTTATGGAGGGGCGGAGGAGCTTCTTGCGGGAGGGGCAAGGGGAGGTGGCCGGGGCGGAGATGGCACCAGCCGTGGCGGCGGCGGATTCCAGGGAGTCCGTCGGGAAGACGATGGCGGCGCTACGTGGAGCTGGGCCGCGGCCTGGCGGACGCTGGGGCGGCCTAGTACGGGGGGGGGGGCATTTTTTTTCAGACGACGAAAATAAAAGAAAAGGAAAATAATTTCAATATATAATATAGGCATATTATATATCAAAATTTGAAGAAAAAGAAATCCTACAAGATGGACATTTTCCTACTATCAAATAAAATGCCCACAAATTCTAATAAATCAAAAGGTGCTACTGTTGCAATAAAATCCAATAAAATCATTAAAAAAATTACCAAAAGAATTCAAATTTATTTCTCTCCAATTTTCTGCTGTAGGGAATCATGTTACCCTATTTTCCATTTAATTTATTTATGGAGAAAAATAATTTGAATAAAAACCAAATAACTCAATATTCGAAATTTAGTTCCAGAAAATTTCAGAAAAACTTCCAACTCATATTTCCTATAATTTGAAGAAGTCATTTTATCTTCTCTCGGGAAAATCATTGAGTTGCTTACAGTTTCTGAATTGAAAATATCTCGAGATTGAAATTCAAAATCCTTTCAAACCCTTTATCATTTAAAATAAATGGAAGAAGTCATATTATCTTCACTCTAGGGTTTTGTGTTGAAAAGAAATTGAATTCCCGGAGATCAAAATGCAAAGTGAAAGTTTGGGAAAGTCAGTTTATTCCCTCTCATTTAACTTTCAAAAGTTTCAATTTCCACTCAATTTCATTCAGCACATCAAACAACAATCAAATCTATCTATTTATTATAACATCCAAAATTTAGAATTTTCGGATGTTACAAACCTACCACACTTAAAATGAATCTCGTCCTCGAGATTCAGAGCGGCTAGCAAGAAATAGGTTAGGGTTTGGGGGTCTTCTAGCAATCCATTGATTGGTAAGGTCTAGTGTGCTACCACACTTAGTAACATGGATACGTTTCCATCAAAACTCAGGTACTCCATCCTTTGGGTTGACGGCGTCGGTCTTCTCAAATCTTCAGGGTATTTCCTTCTCTGGCTCTTTCGGTAGTGGCATAACCTTTGTCCTCACTTCTTGTGTTCTTTCATCCTGGTGAGGCTCTTTCTGTGACTGGTTCGTCTTAGCTAATAGGTCTGGCGCCATTACTAAACAAATATCGATATCTCATGGTGGTCATCAACCAAATTAATTGGGTCCCTGCAGAAAACGGGTCTAGGCTTCATCCTCACCGTATATCCTACGGTTGGCAACAGTTGCCTTGTATAGGGAAAAAAATTTCTATACCATTCTAAGGTTTAAACAAGGTTTTTGACATCGTCGTCTCTCTACTATAGGTAAGTCACTCAGATTTACCACCCCGTATAACAGAGGCGAATAATAAGAGTAAGTCGGTATGGTGATCAATCCATCCCGCACCCAAATCATTACCTTTATATGGTTTAGTGAATCTCGAATTCTAACACTCGGTCATCCTCACAAGCATTGCAGAATTTCTCTTGTCGACGAACTGAGTTCGGAGAAATCCATTGATTCTGCAAGCCAAACAAAACATCTAACGTTTCTTTACAACCCTCGGGTTTAACGTAACCACCTATAAATTCGTCTGCTGATAAGGTCGTCACTTCTACCAGGGGTTTCCCTTCAGCAAGAATGTGCTTGCTTTCTTGACAGGTCCTGGGGCCTGTGGGTTATGGCTCATCTCACCACTAGTAACACTTAGTCTCATCATCGGTTTACAACTGATCATTCTTCCAACATCCAACTTCATTGGCTCTCTTAGATCCATCAAATTTTGTTTGGTATCCCTTTTCTCTGGGTATCAACTGAGCGTAATTACTCACACTCATCCTTGGGTAGTCCTTTCCAAGTCAGACGTATCTCTCCACTAGCTACTGTATTCGGGTAACGGTGTTGGATTCTACCGCACTTAAAATGAATAACACTAGTTTTCTTCAAAATCTTATTCCATGTATCATGTCTTCACTCATCACCTTTTTTTAGTACCCACTTATAATATCCAAAATTCAATTCCATGATGCCAAATGTATTGATTCTCAACTTACTACGATCTACCGCACTTCCATTGCATGCTTCAACTCCAATACTTAGCACAAAACTCCTTCTTCTTGGTACAATCTATAGCAAAATGCACTGCTTTACTACGGCAGATACACATAACTATAGACAAGTCTCGTGGTCCCCTTGTGATTATGTAGCCTCCTTAGGTCCTTGGCTAAAGGGTCCACGTCAGAACTTGTATATCCATAAATCATCCTTGGAGTCACTATTGCTCCATATTCCAGCATTACCCCCTCTTTATATCCAATCGTACTTCTTTCCTTCATACTCTTGGTGTAAGCCTCATATCAAAATAAACTCCAACTTATTTGGGCCAACTCTACTCCTCGGAGCAATACTTTCCTTTCTATTGGTCTAGGGTTCACTCAGTAAGGTTCAACTAAACAAAATGCACTGGTTCATCCATAATCCATATTCTCCTCATATCAAATCTTTTATTACTTCTTGAACCAGTATTTAATTCTCCAATTTCCAAGGGTGCATCACTACAATTGCTACTATCCAGATAGTCTGGTAGGGTCAGGAATTCCTTCCATCTATATCCATTCGTCCTAGCTAAGGTTGCTTCAGCCCCACCGGAATTGTGCAACGTGATTCTTGAACTCATCAATCTTTTGCTCCATCCTATTGGTTGTGTGCTTAATCTCCATCATCTCTGCATGCATCCTACTCAGGCATTCCTGGGTATAACGAAGTCTGGCTTCGAGTATTTCTCCAATCTGACATATGGCCTCCATAGCAGCTTCACGAACAGAGTCGAAGAACGTTGTTCGTGGTACTCGGGAGATGAAACAGTATTGACCCATAGTCTTTGGGCAAACTCCTTTCACACGATGGAGGTGTACCTCCACGTACCAAAGTTCAACTCCATTATCCATGAAGGGATAACCCTTGTAAACTGCATCTCCTTCCAGGTGAATATGATTCATCATGTCCTTCAGGATCTTTGGGTAATCCTGGTCGCTAGTTAGGGTCATGATCGTTTGCGGGCCTTTAAGAAAAGACTCGTAAAGGGTTGTCATCTGTAGGTAATAGACAGAAGGGGTACTCAGGACAATGTAGGTATTTCCTTTTGGTCGTTTGTCCGAGAAGGGTTTGGGGTCAGGTGGTCCATGGGTTCTAGGTCTTGGTCTGGGTGAGATAGCAAGAGAGGCACTCACAATCATCCAACAACTCATAGCATCTCCTTCTTGGATTCCAAAAGTATCAACTTCTATTGCTTCACAAGTTATTACAATCTCATTCCCATAACTCTCAATCAACACCTCTAAATGAAAGCAAGGTTCCCACTCCTACTACTATATTTCTCACAAACACCACTAACTATCACGAGTCTCCTTCGCCTTGGGACAATCTCTGGCAAGGTGCCCTGCTTCATCACACCGAAAACATAATATTTCTGACAAGTCCTGGGTTTCTTTGTTGGGCAGTGGCTAGCATAATGACCTAACTCCTTGCACCTAAGACAAGTGATGTGACTCCGGTCCTTTCTCACCGAAATTGGGTTCTTCTGGGGGCACATGCTCTTTCTCTTCCTCGACTTCTTCGTTCCTATCAAATCTTCTATCTTTTGTGGATCAAACTCCACTTCTTCTGTCGGGAAGTCTCCCAGATACTCATGGCTTTCCTTGGTGCAATACTGTGAAAGGTGTCCTTCTTTCCCACATGAGTAGCAAGCACGTGAGTAATATCTGTCTAGTCCTTCTCCATCAGGGTCGTCGATATCTTCCTCCATCGCGGATTCCTTTAAGGTTTCCTCGACTGCTTCTTTCTTCTGCTGGATAGATCGTTGCACCATGGGGTAAATGTGACACTGAGCAGGGTAGTGGGTAGTCCCTTCACACAAGAAACAAGTAATCTGCCTAGTTGGGCATTCTTCAGCTAGGTGACTTCCTTCACAATTAGGGCATTCATCCTTGTGCTCCTCCTGGATGTGTCCTATTTCTCCACAAATCCTGCAAGCACAAGGCTTCTTCTTCGGCTTGTCACCACGCTCTCGGATGAGACGGGATTTTAACATAATCTTCTTGAATTCCTCCCAACTTCCTGCTCCATTACCTCCTTGTATGTCTTGATGCATCTTCCACCACGTTGCAGCACTTTTCTTAAAGTACTGAAGAGCGTATTGAACTTCATACTTCCTTGCAACCAAATTTTTCCTAAAGTGGTCCTCCATGTTTTGTATCCATAGTTCTGCCTCCGGTTGGGTCTTTGGTCTCAAAACTTCAAGTCTATCTCCAGTCATCCTCTATTGGGTCCAAGGGTTTTGGGGATGAGATTCGGAAGATGGGGAGAGAGATACACTCAATACAAACAATAGTTTTGAAAAAGACAAGTTTTAGTTTGTGGCCGTCGGAAAAACATCAAACAAATGATGGCTCACAATTGTCGCAGCTAACGTAAGCACATAACATGGGTTTGGTCTTCTAAGGTCAACACCTCCTTCAAAGTCGTCAACTCTTCAAATCTTCGGAGTATCCACTGTTGTAGCTTCAGCACTTCCACTGTATGGAAAAATCCTCTTTACTCCGAAGTGGTCCAAATGGTAAAGGGTATTGTCTAACTATTTAAGGTAAGAGGGAAGATTTGACAAAGCTTAGAAAAGAATTGAGATAAGAATCTTTTTGAAAAGATAGTTTTAGAGAAATCCTTTCCTATGGTCTGGCCAGTTTCTAGGGTCACGTCCTACAGTCAACATGGGCTCTGATACCAACTTGTAGCGACCTGACCCGAATGGATCAAGTATCTGTGTTTAAGTGTCATACCTGGATCGGTATGCTGACACACATAGTACTCGAGGATTTATAACAGAGGTAAATCACATGTATGAAGTAATGTAAATACTATTACCTCAATCGATCATAGCGGAAGCAACAAGGTTGTGGAGTTCCATCAACACCAACAGCAAAGTAGCGCAACCCTAACGTAACACTTACTCGTCGAATAATTCCTGCAACATGAGACGTTGCAGCCATGTAGGTCAGTACATTGAATGTACTGGCAATTTCACACTGTAATGAGAATGATGAACAATGCCTACAGCTACATGTATATTTGGCTGGTAGAAGCTGTATGGTTGTTTTTGCGTAAAGCTGATTTTTCCCTACCACAAACAATGCATTTTATTTAACTACTTTGTTAAATTTAAATCATGAACAATTGAGAATGGTTCCTCCATGTCGGGGAAACTGGTCGCCCATGAACACCTATGGGACCAGAGCCCCTTTTCGGTACGGCAGGGGGCGGAGGATGCACGAAGAGCAGATCGAGGCGTGCACACGAGCAGTTTACCCAGGTTCGGGCCGCACGGATGCGTAAAACCCTACTCCTGCTTTGGTTTGTATTGAGTTCTTGCTCGGGAGCGAGGAGAGCTACAGTACACTCTAACCACTAGCAAGACCGAGCGTGAGAATGATCGATGTTCGGAACCCCCTCTACGTTGCGCATGGGCCTCCTTTTATAGGTCAAAGGGGTCACCGACAGGTGGCAACACAGACGGGGGTAAAAATGTAAAAAGGGTGGTAGTTGGAACAGTGTCCCATACCTAACCCTGACGGCAGGGGACAAGGGCATTAAATGCCCGTTGCCGTCGCCCAAACAGTGCAAAAAGTGGCCGTCAGGGGCGCCACCGTCCGCCACGACGGTGGCCTTGTCATCGCTGCTTGCCACCGTGTACCCCAGGCTGCACAGCCTTCTGCCACGTGCGCCTGGGATGGTCCCAGGGCAGCACGTGGGTGGATGCGCTGGAGCGCGGGTATTGAGTGGAGGCTTGCCGCGGCAAGCACCTTGCCGCGGCCGCTATTTTGTCGTTTCCGGGAGCTTGTCCCTCGCCAGGCCTTGTCGGGATGCGTGGAGCATCGCGGCAAGTTTTCTTGAAACGCCTTGGTCGGCCTTCCCGGCAAGCTCCTCTTGTCGGGGTCTTGTCTCTTTGACTTGAATACTTTGTTCTTGAATGGCTCCAAGGGAACCACAGAGGATCTTGGCGGTCGCCTGGCAAGCCTTGCCGCGGGACGCTGCAACTGCCCGTGCACAAGTTCGGGATACTAAGGTACCCCTACTTTAGTACACCGACAGGAGCCCCCGGGCCTGGGCCATACACGGTGCTGAGCGCTGTAGGGCCAGGCCCAAAACAGTGCACGGGCACGCGCAGCCTACGGCACGCCGTATCCCACTCCGTATCCACCGCGCCCTCCCTTAAAGACACGCATTTAATGCGGCGTCGTGGGGGAGATCGTGGCCTGTTTCTTTAATCGGAAATGCGGAACGTCCGCCCCCTTCCCCCTTATAAGCAGGGGAAACAGGGGCTGTTCGTCCATCTGCCCATTGCTTCTTCAATCCTCAGAAACCTCCGCCGCTCCCCTCCTTCTCGAAGGCCGAAAGAGAGCAGCGCTCCACCCTCCATCACCACTAGCACCACCAGCACCGTCGTCCTCCTTCACCGCTTCCGCCATGGCTCCGAAAGGCGAGAAGGGGAAAACTAAGAAGTCGGTCGAGGCGCTGCGGCTCGCGGCGATGCGGAAGAAGAAGGCGGTCTTCCCCCCCCAAGCTTGACGCGGAGGAGCTGAGGGATTCCTTCTACCTTTTCTGGTCGAGGGAGACGAAGGCGCATCCGCGCACCAAGGTACTCCCGGCCGTAGCTTGCGAGATGTTCCCGAATGGCTACGCATTCTTCGCTCTGTTCTTCTACTGCGGGCTCTGCCCGCCCTATTCTGAGTTCTTCTGCGACATCATGAACACCTACGGGTTCCACCTCCTTGACTTCACCCCCAACGCCGTCCTGACCATGGCCGTTTTCGCACATCTGTGCGAAAACTTTGTCGGAGTCTTCCCAAATGTAGATCTTTTCCGCCATTACTTCACGCCCTGAGTCGAGAGGGGAGAGCCTCTGTCTGGCGGAATCTCTTGGATCTCTAGGACCCACAAGAAGGAGGCTTACTTGTTGGGAGAGCTCCGCGGCAAGTGGGATGAGTGGAGAGCCAATTGGTGTTGGATCGTAGAGGATAACCCGCAGCACTTTACCGCCCGGCGCCAAGCCCCAGTAGTGCGCAGCGACGACTGGAGCGACTTTGCCCCGGAAGATAGTAGATTGAAGATTGCCACTACCCGGATCCTTCGCCTCAGGCTTGCCGGGCTGACCGTAGGCGCAGTTGGAGCAGATTTTCTCCACCGCCGCATCGCCCCCTTGCAGGAGAGGAAGAGGCTTGCCTGGGAGTTCGAGAACGCGGCAGATATCATGAGGCTGCGCCCGGGCCTTAATTATAACTTCACCGTCTTGGAGCTCAACGCAATGCTCCAGGCGTTATTCAAGTACGACTCCGACCACCCCGAATGGTTCACGTTGCCGAGGGGCGTAGTTCCGTTGTGCAACAGCTCGTCGCTCAGCGGCATCCGTGCAGTGATGCTGCTGTGCGACTCCCACGGGATTGACCCAACTTGGCAAGAGCCCACCAACGAAGTTGTGCAGGCGTTCTTCGACAACTTGGAAGAAGTGCCAGTCAACTCCGACGAGAAGAAAGATCTCACCCGCGACACCACTGACCAGGAGATGGCATATATTGCCACCAGGCTGGAAGAGGCGGCGGCAGCCGCGGCCACGGGCGAGTTCGGGTACACAGTGGAGGAGGCGGAGGCAGCGGAGGCGACAAGCCTTGCTGAGCGAGAAGAGTTTCTCAAAGCGGGGAAGCTTGCCGGGCGGGTTGCCAAGTCAAGTGAGCCCGCCGAGCAGGGCGTTGGGTCGAGCGGGCCCGCCGAGCAGGGTGCCGAGTCGAGCGGGCCCGTTGGGGACACGAGCGGCTCACTAGAGATTGGCTCCTCTTCTTCGTCCTCAGGTAGCTCGCGACCACCAGCAGAGCCTCCAGCTCCGCGAAGGCGCCTCCGCAAGGCCGGGGATGTGACAGAGCGGCAGACGGGCAAACAGCTGCCGCGTCGCGCAACGCGCGCCACCGCGACAAGCAAGCTTGCCGCGGGAGCACCTCGCGCTTCTGCAGCGGCTGGAAGAGGGGCGTCTCGGACCGCAACTTCTGTCCCCGCCGCTCCCCACGCCACGGCGGCAGCGGGAGCGGGGTCGTCTCAGACCGCCGCCCTGCTCCCGCCAAGCGGCCAAGGGAGCCCACTCCTCCGCCTCCTCGTACCGCGCGTGAGCCAGACTTTGATTTCTCCGCGCTCAGCTCCGACGAGGAAGAAGAAGAGTAAGACTTGGCAATGCTTGTATTTCTTCAATTTCTCTGTCGTTTTGTCTTGTATTTCCTCTGCCTAACTCTGAACCTGTTCTTCTCTTCCAGAACTTTGGCCCAGAGGGCGGCAAAGAGGGCCAAGGTCCCGGTGATTCTCATCGAGGACGAGCCCGCCGCAATGGCAGGGGCGCGCCCGAGACAAGCTTGCCGGACCCGGCAACTGGTCTTCAAAGCAGCCCCCAGCGTAAGTGTGGTTCATCTTTCTGCTGTTGGGCGCGCGTGGGTGCTTCTTCTCTACTGACGTTTTGTACGTTGATTTGTGTAGGAGCAGAGCAGCAGCACCAGGAGCGCCAGGAGACCGCCCTCGACGTGCCGCACGCTTCGACCACACCGCCAAGGGGAAGCTCTCCGGCAAGGGAGAACACTCCGCCAAGGGTGAGTACCCCGCCAAGGGCGAGTTCTCCGGCAAGGGGTAGTGCCAGCGGCCCCCCGCCGGCGGGAGCTTCAACCACGCCGCCGAGGGGGAGCTCCCCGGCAAGGAACCTCACCGAAGAGCCGGCTCGTGCAGGTCATCCCTTTGCTTTAGAATCTCCCCTTGGGTTTTTCTTCTTTAGATTTCTCTCTTTGGATATTTGCTTGACCGTTTGTCTTGTCTTTTCCTCCATCAGACCCATCCGCAACTGGGCCAATGGAGACGGAGGCCGTTGCTGATGACGCCGCCGTTGCCGAGGAAACGGTCGACACGAAAGATCCCACCGGCGCAGGAGCCGCTGAGGCTGCCGCCGCAGCAGCCGGCGAAGGGGCTGGTGGTCGTACTGACGGCACTTAAGCCGCAGGAGCGCCAGGCGCTACACCGACCACAGAGCCCTCCGCTGCTGCCGCATCCCCCAGCCCTGACGAGCCCGAGCCAGGCGCCTACCTAAAGGCCGGCGACGACGTCTTCATCCAGCTCCCTTGGGCGTCCATGTCCAGGGGGCCGGTCGAGGGAGAGGTCTTCGACGGGGAAGTGCTTGCTTTCGCCGGGCTGAAGCTCGTCGACGCGCCAAGCAGCAGCAGCGAGCCTGAGGAGGAGCGGCTGCTGCGCAAGTTGCTATCGCTTTACCGCGCCCGGCAGGCCAAGCTGGAGTCCCACGAGGCTCTTGCCGCGAAGGCGGGAGCCAATATCGAGAAGCGCGCGGAGGAGCTCCGGGCCATCAACCAAGCGGCTCTCCGGTCCTTGGCGGAGGAGCGGGAGCAGCTTGCCGAGGCGCAGCAGGCCTTCATCTTGGAGAAGGCGGAAGTGGAGGAACAGCAGCGGCTTGCCGCTGAGAAGTTGTCCACACTGGAGGGTGAGTTGGCTCAGCGGAAGGTCAACCTCGACGGTCACAAGGAGGAACTTGCCGCGCACGAGCAATCTCGTGGCGGAGCTCTTCAGGAAGCGAAGGACGCTGCCGCAACCGCCGAGACCGCCAAGAAAGAGTTGGAGACGAGGGTGGCGCAGCTGGAGGCCAACCTCAAGACGAGCGGCGAGGAGATTGCCGCGCTCAAGCTTGAGCGGGAGAAGGATGCCCACAGCCACTCGGAGCTGCAGGTCCGCCTCGCCGATAAGGGCAAGGAGCTCACCGCCGCCAAGGACTCCATCGCTGATCTCGAGCTGAAGCTGGTGACCTTGACCCAGACGCTGGACGGTGCCAGGGAGCGGGAGGCGACCCTAAAGGAGGAAATCAGGGACGAGAAGGCGTTGATGGCGAGCGCTGCCATCACCCAAAACATCTTCAGGGAGAACGTCAAGCTCTGGACGGAGGGTCTTGTCAACACTGCCGCGGATATTGTCAAGGAGCTGACGCAGCTGGGGGCGGAGTATCTCGGGTACTCCACCGACGAGAACCTCCACCCGAGCGCCAAGCTCACTCTGTTCTTCAGAGGTGTGGCGACGGCCCTCCAGCAGCTCCGGGAAAGGATCCCAAGGCAACTGGCGGACGAGTCGCGCAAGCTCTGCGCGGGCGCTCTTCAAAAGGTGCTGATGAAGGTGGCTTTCCGCAATCGAGGCCTCAACCTCACCAACGTCCTCAGGAGCTTGCCGTCGGACGTTGATATGGAGGCGCTCAAGGCCCTTGTCTCACCCATTGTGGACAAGGTGAGCGGCATCAAGAGGGTCGAGGGTGACCGCGCGGATTAAGCTTGCTCATTTTCTTCTTTCCTTGTCGCTGCCAATCATGTTATGAATAACATTCTATTAGAACTGCGACAAGTCACTTTGTAACATAACTTTATTTTGGGTAGTGATTGCAGTGTTATTTCCATTACTTGACTCCCCTGCTCTGTATGCTTTGACCCTACGCTTTTAGGGAACTTGCCGGCGCATGCACCTTTGTCGCGAGCGCTGAGTGCGGAACTTCAGCAGCCTGCTGGAGGTGTTGTTACCGGCAAGAAACCTTGTCGCAACTAGCCGCAGCACACTTAAGTTGTTGAGCGGGCTCGAAAACAAAGTAAGGGCGCGACACTAGTCGCAGCACACTTAAGTCGTTGAGCAAACTCGAAACAAAGTAAGGGCGTGACTAGCTACGAGTTGGTTCCTCCGCGCACAGGTTTTCCATACAAAGTGCGGTCGTTCAAGGAAGATAACTTAAAAATTTAAAAATTTGATTGCTCAAACTTTGGCAACTTAGCTTTTGTGTCGTTCGCTTCCCGGCAAGGCGAAGCTTTCTTGAACGGCGCTTGGTCCATACCACTATCTTCTCCTCCCTCCCCCCGGCAAACTTGTGCGCGAGGGGACCTTCCTTTGCTTGAGAAAAAAGAAGGAAGAGAGAATATAGATATGGAGCCTTTGGGCTCGTTATTGCTTACTGGGGGTAGGTGCTGCGCAAAGTGTCAGATAATATATGCAAGAAAATAGAAGGCATGAAATGACAAGATGTGCGGGGCACATAAGCTTTACTGATGCACGGGTCTACGCCCGGCTTTGTACAAAGGATTACATGCAACAGCGGCAAGACTTGTACAAAAGGTGGTTGCCGGAGCGGGTCACGGCAACCGCGCCTTACGGGTAAAACTTGCGAAGATGCTCAATGTTCCAGGAGTTGCTCACCGGTAAGCCATCTTTGGTCTCAAGGCGGACTGCGCCGGGCTTAGTGACTCGTTTCACCCGATAAGGGCCTTCTCACTTCGGCGTCAACTTGTTGGAATTCTTGGCGGACTGAACACGCCGAGGAACAAGGTCGCCTTCCTCGAGACTTCTGGCGTTAACTTTGCGGCTATGGTAGCGGCGCAAAGCTTGCTGATAACGAGCAGCTCGTACAGCAGCCTGAAGATGGTCCTTCTCAAGGAGCAGCGCGTCATCTTGTCGCAGCTGCTCTTGCTCGAGCTCATCATAAGCGAGCACTCGAGGTGACTCGTATACGAGTTCCGTGGGGAGAACTGCCTCCGCTCCATAGACTAGAGCGAAGGGTGTCCGTCCAGTGGCTCGATTTGGCGTCGTCCTGATCGACCAAAGAGCCGCCGGCAGCTCCTCGATCCAGTTTCTTCCACACTTGTGCAGCCTGTCGAAAGTTCTGGTCTTGAGGCCACGCAGCACTTCAGCATTTGCCCTTTCCGCTTGACCGTTGCTTCTCGGGTGAGCAACAGAAGCGAAGCAGACCTTGGCGCCAAGATCTTGGACGTACTGCATGAAGGTGCGGCTCGTGAATTGTGTACCGTTGTCGGTGATGATCCTGTTAGGGATCCCGAAACGGCAAACAATCGACCTGAAGAACTTGACTGCTGATTGTGCGGTCACCTTTCTCACTGGTTCCACTTCTGGCCACTTTGTGAACTTGTCGATTGCAACGTACAAGTACTCAAAGCCCCCGACTGCGCGGGGAAAGGGGCCGAGGATGTCGAGCCCCCAGACCGAAAATGGCCAGGATAAAGGGATCGTCTGGAGAGCTTGAGCTTGCTGGTGTATCTGTTTGGAATGGAACTGGCATGCTTCACACTTGGTTACTTGGGCAGTTGCATCCTGGAGGGCTTCTGGCCAAAAGAAACCTTGCCGGAATGATTTGCCGGCAAGTGCTCTTGCGCCAATGTGGTGACCACATATGCCTCCGTGTATCTCTGCCAACAGCTTCTGTCCATCTTCCCGGGGAATACACTTCAATTTCACACTGTTGAGTCTTGTTCTGTACAGTGTGCTGTCGACAAACTTGTACATACTTGACTGCCGGGCTACTCTCTCCGCTTCTTCTTGCTCTTCGGGAAGCTCTCCTGTTTGAAGGAAACGGACAATCTGCTGTGCCCATGCTGGAGCTTGTGGCTCGACAACAAGGACTAAAAGCACGTCTGCTGCTGCGGGAACATCTGCTTCTACGGTGAGAACTTGTGTCTCAGCCGGAGCTTGACGTTCCTCGGTAAGCTTGCTGGAGCAAAACTTGTCGGGGGCGTCTGCTTCAACTGTACAAACCATAGGGCTTGCAGGAGCAGACTGCTCCTCAGCACTCTTAGCGTTGATCTTGGGGACCTTGTCGGCGGCGGCTTCGGGAAGCTCTGCCGGAAGATAGTCGCCGAAGATCAACTTCCTCTTCTTGCTCTGCCCAGTCGATGGTGTTACGGATGGTTGAGTTAGCTTAAGCACAAAGATCCCTGGTTCCACAGGTAACTTAAGTGCGGCGCACTTTGACAGGCCGTCGGTGATGTCGTTTTGAGCTCTTGGAACATGCTCCATCTGTAGGCCGTCAAAGTGTTCTTCAAGCTTCCTCACTTCATCGACGTAAGCTTCCATCAACGGACTCTGATAATTCTTGTTCACTTGGCGGACGACAAGCTGCGAGTCACCCCTGACAATTAGCTTCTTAATCCCAAGGTCTGCCGCGATCCTGAGACCGGCAAGCAAACCTTCATACTCTACAGTATTGTTTGTCGCTTGCTCCTTGGGAAAGTGCATCTGGACTATGTACTTGAGGTGCTCTCCGGTGGGTGCGACAAGCAGCACACCAGCCCCAGCGCCTTGCAGCGGGAAGGCACCATCAAAGTACATTAGCCACTCTTTGCTTGCTTCTTTGACGGGGATGCTCGTTTCTAGAATTTCTTCATCTGGTGTTGGCGTCCACTCTGCTATGAACTCTGCCAGTGCTCTGCTCTGGATGGTTGAAGTGCTTTCAAACTTGAGGCCAAAGCTTGACAGTTCCAGTGCCCACTCGACAATCCTGCTTGTTGCTTCTGGATTCTGCAGTATCCTCTTCAGCGGAAAGCGAGTGACAACTGTTATCTCATGTGCTTGGAAGTAATGGCACAGCTTTCTCGAGGCCATGAGAAGGCCGAAAAGCAACTTCTGCACACGAGAGTACCTTGACCTAGCCCCCTGGAGGAGAGAGCTGACAAATTAAACTGGGCGCTGCACCATTTTCTTCCGTACCTCCTCTTGCTCCTGCGCAGATCCATCCTTGTTGGGACCAGAGCTTGCCGGGGAAGCTCCTTGCTTGTCGCTGGACGTGCTTGCCGTGGTTGCTGGCTCATCATCCGCCTCCCTCTCTGCTACTAACGCAGCACTAACCACTTGATTGGTTGCTGCTAGGTACATCAACAACTTCTCTTGTGGTTTAGGTGCGACAAGTATTGGAGTGGAGGACAGGTACCTCTTCAAGTCTTGCAGTGCAGCCTCCGCTTCCGGAGTCCATTTCAGTGGACCTGCCTTTTTCAAAATTTTGAAAAACGGCAGGGCGCGTTCAGCTGACTTAGAGATAAACTTGCTAAGAGCAGCCACGCAACCGGCAAGTCTTCGCACATCCTTGACGCGCTTTGGTGCTTCTATCTGCTTGATGGCCTTGATCTTGTCAGGATTGGCTTCAATTCCCCTCTGAGACACAAAGAACCCGAGAAGCTTGCCGGAGGGGACTCCGAACACGCACTTCTCGGGGTTGAGCTTGAGCTGGATCTTGCGCAGATTTGCAAAGGTCTCTTGTAGATCTTGTACCAGGGTTACCCTTTCTTTGCTCTTGACCACTATGTCATCCATGTATGCTTCTACATTTCTGTGAATCTGTGTCTCAAAAGCTGTATGGACCACCCTTGCAAACGTTGAACCAGCATTCTTCAAACCAAAAGGCATCCTTATGAAACAGTAAGTGCCACATGGAGTGATGAACGCGGTCTTCTCTTCATCTTCTTCTGCCATGAAGATTTGATGGTATCCTGAGTATGCGTCAAGAAATGAAAGCAGGTCGCATCCGGCCGTGGAGTCAACAATTTGGTCAATGCGCGGCAAGGGAAATGGGTCTTTTGGACAAGCTTTATTTACATCAGTAAAGTCAATACAAAGCCTCCATTTCCCGTTTGCCTTACGCACGACTACTGGATTGGCCAGGCACGTAGGATGGAGCACTCCTTTGACAAGGCCTGCTGCTTCCAACTTCTTGATCTCTTCTGCTATGAAATCTTGGCGCTCCACTGCTTGCTTCCTGACTTTTTGCTTGACGAGCCGCGCGTGAGGACAAACGGCAAGCTTGTGCTCAATTACTTTCCTGGGAACACCGAGGATGTCAGACGGTCGCCATGCAAACACGTCGACGTTCACCTGCAGGAAAGCAATGAGCGCGCTTTCCTATTTAGGGTCAAGCGTGGCACTGATGGTGAAAGTACCACCAGTGCCGTCCTCCTTGGCGGGCACCTTCTTCGTCTCTGGCGGAGATGCCATTGTCTTCTTACACTTGCCAGTGGAGCTCGATGGTGCGTCCTCGACGGCAGCGCAGCACTCCGAAGAGGTGCGTTTGCTGGAGTGGGCCCCAGAGCTCTTGCCGGACTTGGTCTTCTCCTTCCCCCCGGGAGCTTCAGCGGCAAGTGTCTTCCGATCTGTTGCGGCTGCTGCTTCCCGGTAGATCTTGTCGGCGCAGATAAGGGCATCTTTCTTGTCGCCAGGGACAGAGATGACGCTTATCGGGCCTGGCATCTTGAGCATGTTGTAGGCATAGTGAGAGGCTGCCATGAACTTGGCGAGTGCTGGACGGCCAAGTATCCCATTGTATGGCAATGGGAAATCGGCACCGTCAAATGTGACCCTCTCGGTCCTGAAGTTCAGCTTGCTGCCAAACGTCACTGGCAGCGTGATCTTCCCCTTTGGCTTGCTCCTTCCCGGGTTGATTCCTTGGAACGTGCCGGTTTCTTCGAGCTCGTTGTCAGGAATTTGGAGTTTGTGAAGCACAGCGGAGGAGATCAAGTTCAAGCCGGCCCCGCCTCAACTAACATCTTTGTGACTTTGAGGTTGCGGATAGTTGGTGAGACCAACATCGGCAAGCACCCGACCGCAGTTGTGCGATCAGGGTGGTCCTCAATATCGAAGATGATAGGCGTGCTGGACCATTTCATAAGTTTGCGCGATTCGACAGGTGGTTCTGCCGCATTGAATTCCCGCACTCACTGTTTGAGTTGGCGGTGAGAAGTGTGCAGAGAAGCACCGCCGTCAACGCACAAAACTTCCGTGGCTTTCTGAAACTCCTGCTCGCTGGTCTCACCATCATCCATGTCCTCGTCGTCGTCGTCGTCGTCTTCGTCCTTGTCGCGGCCGCGGGGAGGTCTGTCACCTTACCGCTGCTTGGCCTTGCCGCGGCGTCCTCCTCGGCCATTGAATGGCCGCTTCTTGCCAGATCGCTCACCACCTCCTTGGGCCTTCTCCTTGTCGCGCCGCTCGTACTCAGCCTTCTGCTGTTCGACGAGCTTCTCGACCCTCTTGCAGTTCTGGAGATCATGACCTTTGGTGCGGTGGATCTTGTAGTACTGCTTGTCGGTGCCGTCCTGCTTGTCGGCGGCCGCCACAGCCTGGCAGTTGGTGCATGCGGCAGTCTCCTTGCCGGAGCCACCAACTTGGGCTTTCTTGGCGCTAGCCTCCTTGCCGGACTGCTCAATGACTAGCACTTCCTTGTTCTTCTTCTTTCTGTTATTTCGCCGCCGGCTTTTCTTTGCCGGGGCGGCTTCCTCACTGTCAGATCCTCCTGCGCCTATATCCTCTCCGGGGAGTTTCCTCCCTTCCTCAGGGCGTGCACACTTGTCGGCCAGGGCATAAAGC
The DNA here is from genome assembly GCA_902687465.1 of Secale cereale. Taxonomy (NCBI): domain Eukaryota; kingdom Viridiplantae; phylum Streptophyta; class Magnoliopsida; order Poales; family Poaceae; genus Secale; species Secale cereale. The sequence goes on along the minus strand of LR738714.1, from coordinate 53,377,414 downwards.
TCACTGATGTCCCGGATCTTGCACATCACCATCTCCTCCCTCATCCTGCGGTTACGCACGCTCTGGTGGAACGCGCTGATAACCGCGGCAGGGTGGACGTCTGGGATGTTGTGTTGGACACGGCTGAACCTCTGGATATACTTGCGCAGGGGCTCTCCTTCCTTCCGGGCGAGCAGGTGAAGGTCACTTTCCTAGCCATGAGGTTTGTGGCCGCCTGTAAAGGCACCGACAAACTGATGGCAGAGATCTGCCCAAGAAGAGATGGAGTTGTCCGGCAAATGCATGAGCCAGGACCTAACGTTGGGTTTGAGTACCAGAGGGAAGTAGTTGGCAAGGATCTTCTCGTCTCGTCCCTCGGCAGCTTGCACCGCGATAGTGTAGATGCTGAGGAACTCCGACGGATGCGTCTTGCCGTCGTACTTCTCTGGCACATCTGGTTTAAAATTCTTCATGCTGGGCCACTGGACTTGCCGCAGCTCACGAGTGAACGCAGGACAACCTACCGCGTACGGTAAGTCGCCTGGTCCCCCTGGCGCTTGCATGTCGACAGTGGGCCCAGCGCGCTTGTCTGACTGACGCCGCGCTTCTCTTCGACGCTCAATGCGGGTACGAGCGTCTTCGTGTCGGCGATCTTGAAGAACTTGGCGTTGATCGCGGCGAGCTCGCGGATCTGATGACGCAGTGGAGTCGTTATCGATGTTGATCCGGCGAGTCGGCGATCTTGGCCTTCGGGGCGGAGAGTGCACGGTGGTTGCACCCCCACCGGTCTTGTCGCCATCAGCCCGCGCCTGGCTGACTTGCCGCGGCCGCGACGTGCTCGACCGCTGCGGAGTGTCGCCGTTGGCGAAGGCGATGAGGCTCTGGATGGTGGCCCTCCAGTCATCGGCCTTGTCTGCCGCTGGAGGGAAGTCTAGGAGCAGTTGAGCTCGTGCTAGAGCTTCTGCTGGAGTGGCGGGTAGCGGTGGCGAACGGTGCGAGGAGCGGGACATGCTCGGACTTCTAACCGTGTTAGAAGGAGCAGCATCCCGTCCAGGCGACCGTGCCTTGCTCGTGCCGGCACTTCGGTGTGCATGCTGGCCTTGAGCGTCCCGAGATCCGCCGGCTTGGCCTTGGCCCAGCAAACGTATGGTACCGTGGGTACCATGACGCTGCCGGTCCCGCACCTCCTGAGACGGGTGCGGTGCATGTACGGACGCCGAGGTCTTGGAGTGCGCCCGGTCATCTGCCTTGTCCTTGGACTTGGCGGCGCCGTGAGTTGCCTCGTCGACGTCCGTTCTTCCGCCGGCGTCCACACCACCAGCCGCTGGCTCTGGTGGTGGTGGGATTGACGCGGACGGACCTGCTACCTCCGAAGCTTTCTTCTTCGGCGGCATGTTGATGAAGAAGTTGAAGATCTAGCCCGTGTGCAGGCCGGATCAGGTTCACACAACCTCGACGCACCCCCTACCTGGCGCGCCAAAGATGTCGGGGAAACTGGTCGCCCACGAACACCTATGGGACCGGAGCCCCTTTTCGATACGGCAGGGGGCGGAGGATGCATGAAGAGCAGATCGAGGCGTGCACACGAGCAGTTTACCCAGGTTCGGGCCGCACGGATGCGTAAAACCCTACTCCTGCTTTGGTTTGTATTGAGTTCTTGCTCGGGAGCGAGGAGAGCTACAGTACACTCTAACCACTAGCAAGACCAAGCGTGAGAATGATCGATGTTCGGAACCCCCTCTACGTTGCGCATGGGCCTCCTTTTATAGGTCAAAGGGGTCACCGACAGGTGGCAACACAGACGGGGGTAAAAATGTAAAAAGGGTGGTAGTTGGAACAGTGTCCCATACCTAACCCGGACAGCAGGGGACAAGGGCATTAAATGCCCGTCGCCGTCGCCCAAACAGTGCAAAAAGTGGCCGTTAGGGGCGCCACCGTCCGCCACGACGGTGGCCTTGTCATCGCTGCTTGCCACCGTGTACCCCAGGCTGCACAACCTTCCGCCACGTGCGCCTGGGATGGTCCCAGGGCGGCACGTGGGTGGATGCGCTAGAGCGCGTGTATTGAGTGGAGGCTTGCCGCGGCAAGCACCTTGCCGCGGCCGCTATTTTGCCGTTTCCGGGAGCTTGTCGCTCGCCAGGCCTTGTCGGGACGCGTGGCTTGTCGCGGCAAGTTTTCTTGAAACGCCTTGGTTGGCCTTCCCGGCAAGCTCCTCTTGCCAGGGTCTTGTCTCTTTGACTTGAATACTTTGTTCTTGAATGGCTCCAAGGGAACCATGGAGGATCTTGGCGGTCGCCTGGCAAGCCTTGCCGCGGGACGCTGCAACTGCCCGTGCTCAAGTTCGGGATACTAAGGTACCCCTACTTTAGTACACCGACACTCCATCTCAATCCCAAATTAAAGTAATCATTAACCCAACAAATTAAATTAAATAGAGTGTTGAGATCAACAAATAATCCACTTCTAGATACTCAAAGGTGTCCATAACCGGGGACACGGCTACTCATGAATAGTTTGTACACTCTGCAGAGGTTTGTGCACTTTTCCCAAAAGACTCGATCGCCTTCGTTTGGTTTCTCGCACTGCATGGTGTTTGAGAAACGGATGACCGAGACACAGTATTTCAGAAGCATTCACTCTTTACCCCGGGTGGACCGGTACACCTACATCCCCCCTACATCTGCTAGTCCACCACTGAAAGAGCTCACACAACTTACTCCTACTATGCCAGAGCCCATATTGGCATGTGGCTGCACATGGAAGTTTCTAGGCATGAAAATATTATATGATCCCTTTGAGCCTGGGTGGCATTCCAATAGGACAATCACACGGAACCCCGGGATTTCCTAGGACAACACTGGCATCACCAGGTGTCCGGGCAAGTCCACCGGTTCACTCCCAGGGTGCCCCAACCAATCCACCCAGATGTGTATTCAAGTAGCCACCTTAAGTTGAACCATTAATTAACAACTCACATCTGTCATGGATTTCACTCAAACCCAAACCACGTCTACGAGCATAGCATGGCAACCTAAGCAAACGTAGAAGTAACTCCCAGGGATTTGAAAATAATGCAGGTAATAGGTTCTACCTCAATCTACTTCCCGGTTCCACAAGTTAAGAGATCCTACTGATGCAATGCGTTTGAGGATATAACTAATGCAATGAAAACTGGGTATTGGAAAATATGATCAAAGTGTGAACTTGCCTTGTACTGACGATGTAGATGATTCACACTCAGAACATGGGATAGATCTACTCGGCACACTCCGGTCAATCTATCGTAAGCAAGCAATAGTAACCACACATAAGCAATCACTCAGAAAGATCAGACAGGATGAATAAACACCTCGAAAAACTTCGAAAACAAACGAATGACCCTTGAAAAACAAAACAATTTCCAACAGTACCAAAATTATGTGAATTTGGCCTTATGAGAAAGTTTAGGTCAAGAGCTTCGATTTGCAAAAAGAATCAACTAAAACGGAGTTATAAAACTCAAGTTATGACCAAAACAAGTTTGAAACTAAAACTAGTTGAATTTAAATATTAAAATTTTCAAAAACATGTTTAAGTTGTTTTACTGGAAAGAGGGCTTCGTAAAGAAGACGTGGGCGTTGGTTTCGTTGGATTTGGACCAACCGGTAAAAAGTTGTGGCCTTTTAAAGATTAGGGGCTAATATGTAAATAAAAGATTTACATCTAAGTCCCTAGCCGAAAACTAAACAGAAAAGAAAAAGTTAACGAACGAACGTTCGTTTTATAGGCCTAGCTGGTGAACGTTCACTAGATAGCTAAACCTAAAAAAAACTAAACCAATCTAAAGAAAACCGGACAGACAAAGAACCGGAGGGGTTTTTAATGGTTTTTACCGGTTCACCGTGGTTCGAAGAAGAACCGGTGGATCGAGGCGGTTCGGGCACGGATCGGGTTCCGGGCGGATCGAGGCGGATCCGGCCGGTGGTGAACTCCGGTGCGGACTCCGGCGAGCGGCGAGGCGCGGCAGCGGCGAGGCAGCCGCGGCAGCTAGCGGCGGCGCTTGGCGCAGCAGCAGCAGCAAGCGGCAGCGGTGGCAGAAACACGCGGCGGCGGCGGGAGCGAGATGCGGCGGCGGCGGCGAAGTGCGGGGCGGCGGCGGCGATGCGAGAGAGGAGGGGAGGCGACGAGGCGGCGGGGTATTTATGGAGGGGCGGAGGAGCTTCTTGCGGGAGGGGCAAGGGGAGGTGGCCGGGGCGGAGACGGCACCGGCCGTGGCGGTGGCGGACTCCAGGGAGTCCGTCAGGAAGACGACGGCGGCGCTACGTGGAGCTGGGCCGCGACCTAGCGGACGCTGGGCCGGCCCAGTACGGGGGGGGGGGGCATTTTTTTTTCAGACGACGAAAATAAAAGAAAAGGAAAATAATTTCAATATATAATATAGGCATATTATATATCAAAATTTGAAGAAAAAGAAATCCTACAAGATGGACATTTTCCTACTGTCAAATAAAATGCCCACAAATTCTAATAAATCAAAAGGTGCTACTGTTGTAATAAAATCCAATAAAATCATTAAAAAAATTACCAAAAGAATTCAAATTTATTTCTCTCCAATTTTCTGCTGTAGAGAATCATGTTACCCTATTTTCCATGTAATTTATTTTTGGAGAAAAATAATTTGAATAAAAACCAAATAACTCAATATTTGAAATTGAGTTCCAGAAAATTTCAGAAAAACTTCCAACTCATATTTCCTATAATTTGAAGAAGTCATTTTATCTTTTCTCGGGAAAATCATTGAGTTGCTTAAAGTTTCTGAATTGAAAATATCTCAAGATTGAAATTCAAAATCCTTTCAAACCCTTTATCATTTAAAATAGATGGAAGAAGTCATATTATCTTCACTCTAGGGTTTTGTGTTGAAAAGAAATTGAATTCCCGGAGATCAAAATGCAAAGTGAAAGTTTGGGAAAGTCGTTTCATTCCCTCTCATTTGACTTTCAAAAGTTTCAATTTCCACTCAATTTCACTCAGCACATCAAACAACAATCAAATCTATCTATTTATTATAACATTCCAAAACTTAGAATTTTGGGATGTTACAGCCTCCTACTGGATTGATACCTTGGTTCTCAAAAACTGAGAGAAATACTTACAGTACTGTGCTGCATCTCCCTTTCCTCTTCGAGGGAATACAACACAAGCTCAAGAGGTAGCAAGAAGAATTTCTGGCGCCGTTGTCGGGGAGGCTTACGCAAAAGTCATATACCAAGTACCTATCACAAACCCTTATCCTTCGTATTACATTTATTTGCCTCTCGTTTTCCTCTCCCCCACTTCACCTTTGCCGTTTTATTCGCCCTTCTTCCGCCGTGTGTTTCTCGTTCACTTGCTTCTTGTTTGCTTGTGTGTTGCTTGCTTGCCTGTCATCATGTCTAGCACACCTATCATTATCACCACTCCCGAGAATGAGGTCCTCAACTTTAAAAAAAGGGAGGGAGAAAATTTAAAAGATGCCTGGTATAGAATTTGCAATGCTCAAGATAGGTCTAATAGGAAGGTTTCCACTTCCGTGCTTCTTCGCAATTTTTATGTTGGCATAACTCTGTGGAATAGATTTATCTTAGATACCATTACCGGAGGGAATTTCTTGGGTAGCCACATCGTTGATTCTTACAAAGCTATGACTGAATTATTTGGCTCACCTCCTCTTACGGTTAATGGGACCGTTTTAACTTTGGAGCATGTTATGCAAAGGCTAGAAATCATTGAAAACAAAGTTGCTACGGTGGAACTGGTAAAGAACATGGATAGAAAAATTCATAATGAAATCACCCAATATGGATCCAAGGTAGGAGTTGTTCTGAAAAATCTTAAGGAAAAGGAGCCCATAGTTAAAGAAAAGCTAGATCAAGATTCTACTAGAATCAATAAGCTCGAGGATGTTATCACTAATGTTGGTTCTGCTCTTTCCGCTATAAAAACCACTCCAAATACCTCTACTAAATTATCCAAGTTCATGTATGTCCCTAAAGACAAGGGTGAAACATCTAGACTTGCGGATCTCAAATCCATAAGTGTTCACCCTAATTTTCTTACTTTTGCAAGAGACCCTTTTGACACTTTAGAATTTCTCGATTTCTTGCCCAAGAGTTTTATTATTCATAGGGACAAAGAAGTAGCCAAAAATCATAAGAGCTTAATCAAAGAATTGCCTTCCAAAGATGGCAATACCTAGATCTATCTTGTATCGTGCCTAACTAGGGGCGTAAAACGATAGCGCTTGTTGGGAGGCAACCCAATTTTATGTTTTCTGCTTTTGTTGCTGTTAGGGAATAAATATTGCATCTAGCCTCTGATTAGATGTGTTTTCATGTTTTTTTTAGTGTTTGTGCCAAGTAGAACGTTTGGTAAGACTTGTGTGAAGTTTATTTGATCTTGCTGCGAAAAACAGAATCGTTAGCGCTCGCTAAAGTAGTCTTCAGATTTTACTGGAGCGTGCTTTTTAGTTGATTCTTTTTGCTGCTGATTGGTAGAAAAATTGCGAAAATTACCAATTTAGTTTGAAGTTTTTGGAGCTCAAGAAGTAGGCGAACCCAGCAGATTACTACAGACTATTCTGTCTTTGACAGATTCTGTTTTTCGTGTGTTGTTTGCTTATTCCGATGCATCTATGAGTACTATTGGAGGATATGAACCATAGAGAACTTGGAGTACAGTAGGTTGAACACCAATATAAACAAAGTATGAATTCCTTGCTGTACCTTTGAGTGGTGGTTTGCTTTCTCTTACTAACTGAGCTCACGAGAATTTTTGTCTAAGTTTTGTGTTGTGAAGTTTTCAAGTTTTGAGTATTGGTTTGATGGACTATAGAACAAGGAGTAGCAAAGGCCTAAGCTTGGGGATGCCCATGGCACCCCAAGTAAATTCAAGATAATCAAAAGCCTAAGCTTGGGGATGCCCCGGGAAGGCATCCCCTCTTTCGTCTTCATCCATCGGTAACTATACTTGGAGCTATATTTTTATTCGCAACATGCTATGTGTTTTGCTTGGAGCGTCTTGTATAATTTGAGTCTTTGCTTGTTAGTTTTCCACAATCATCTTTGCTTGACACACCTATTCAAGAGAGTTAAATATGCCCTAGAAATTATTAGAACACTCTATGTGCTTCACTTATATCTTTTGAGTTGAATAGTTTTTGCTCTAGTGCATCACTTATATCTTTTAGAGCACGATGGTGGTAATATTTTGTAGAAATTGTTGAACTCTCATGCTTCAATTAGATTTATTTGAGAGTCTATTAAAACAGCATGGTAATGTGTTTAGGCTAAAGAAATAAGTCTTCACATGATAAACATCCAATGCCAATGTAGTAAAAAAATTCACATCAAGTGCATTGAATATAAAGAGATGTTGGATGCTTGATAATTGTTTTGAGACATGAGGATAGTGATATTAAAGTCATGCTAGTAGAGTAATTATGAAATTGAGAAATATCTGTGTTAAGGTCGGTGATTCCCGTAGCATGCATGTATGGTGAACCGTTATGTGACTAAGTTAAGGCATGAGGTATTTGTAGAGTGTCAACCTTTGTGTGGAGGTCGGGGGCGCGCGATGGTTAACTCCTACCAACCTCCCCCTAGGGGCATGCATTGATTGCTTTGTTTTGATGACTCGTAGATTTTTGCAATAAGTATATGAGTTCTTATGACTAATGTTGAGTCCATGGATTATACGTACTCTCACCCTTCCACCGTTGCTAGCCTCTCTTGTACCGCGCAACTTTCGCCGGTGCCATAAACCCACTATATATCATTCCTCAAAACAGCCACCATATTGTTCCTCAAAACAGCCACCATACCTACCTATCATGGCATTTCCATAGCCATTCCGAGATATATTGCCATGCAACTTTACACCGTTCCGTTTATATGACACGCATCATATTGTCATATTGCCATGCATGATCATGTAGTTGACATCGTATTTGTGGAAAGGCCACCATGCATAAACTTTTCATACATGTCACTCTTGTTTCATTGCACATACCGGTACACCACCGGAGGCATTCATATAGAGTCATACTTTGTTGTTGTAGTATCGAGTTGTAATCTTGTGTTGTAATGAAAGTGTGATGATCATCATTTTTAGAGCATTGTCCCATGGGAGTAAAGGCTAAATCTATAAAGCCCCTCCGCAAAAAAAAAAGAAAAAAAGAAAAGAAAATAGAAAAAAAGAAAAGGCCAAAGAAAAAAAAAGAAAGGCCCAAAAAAAAAGAAAAAAAAGAAAAAGAAAAGGGACAATTGCTACTATCTTTTTCCACACTTGTGCTTCAAAGTAGCACCATGTTCTTCATTGTAGAGAGTCTCATGCTTAGTCACTTTCATATACTAGTGGGAATTTTCGTTATAGAACTTGGCTTGTATATTCCAACGATGGGCTTCCTCAAATGCCCTAGGTCTTCATGAGCAAGGAAGTTGGATGCACACCCACTAGTTTCTTTTGTTGAGCTTTCATTCATATTTAGCTCTAGTGCATCCGTTGCTTGGCAATCCCTACTCACACACATTGATATCTATTGATGGGCATCTCCATAGCCCGTTGATACGCCTAGTCGATGTGAGACTATCTCCCTCCTTTTTGTCTTCTCCACAACCACCTCTATTCCACCCATAGTGCTATGTCCATGGCTCACGCTCATGTATTGCATGAAAGTTGAAAGGTTTGAAAAGATAGAGCATGAAAACAAATACTTGGCTGAAATCGGGGTTGTGCATGATATGAATATTTAGTGTGATAATAAGGGAGCATAGCCAACACTATATGATTTTGTAGGGATAACTTTCTTTAGCCATAGTATTTTGAGAAGACGTGATTGCTTTGTTAGTATTGCTTGAAGTATTGTTATTTATTATGTCAATATAGACTTTTGTCTTGAATCTTTCAGATCTGAACATTCATTCCACAATTAAGAGAATTACATTGAAAAAACTATATTGGTTAGCATTCCAAATCAAAAATTATTTCTTTATCATTTACCTACTCGAGGACAAGCAGGAATTAAGCTTGGGGATGCTTGATACGTCTCCAACGTATCTATAATTTTTCATTGTTCCATGCTATTATTTACGAAGTCTTGGATGTTTAATGGGCTTTATCATTCACTTTTATATCATTTTTTGGGACTAACCTACTAACCCAAAGGCCCAGTCCAGATTGCTGTTTTTTGCCTGTTTCAGGGTTTTGCAGAAAAGGAATATCAAACGAAGTCCAAATGGAATAAAACCTTCGCAGGAGATATTTTTGGAGGAAATCACGCACGAAAGACTTCGGGGCCAAGCCAGAGGACAGGGGACCCACCCTCGAGGGGGGGAGGCGCCCCCTTCCCAGGGCACCCCCTGCCTCGAGGACAGCCCTTGTGGCCCCTGGTGCCCCTCTTCTTCCTATATATACCTACGTACCCCAAAAACTCTATACGCAGAGAGAAAACTCTAATTCCACCGCCGTAGCTGCTGTTCCCGTGGAGATCCCATCTTGGAGCCTGTTCCGAGAGGGGATCCATCACGGAGGCCTTCTTCATCATCATCATCGCCCTCACCATGAGTTGTGAGTAGTTTACCTTAGACCTTCAGGTCCATATCTAGTATCTAGATGGCTTCTTCTCTCTCTCTCCGGATCTCAATACAAAGTTCTCGTCGGTCTTCGAGGAGATCTATTCGATGTAATCTCTTTTTGCGATGTGTTTGTCGAGATCCGATGAATTGTGAGTTTATGATCAAGATTATCTATCAAAGATATTTGGTTCTTCTCTGAACTTTTTATGTGTGCTCATAATATCTTTGCAAGTCTCTTTGAATTATTGCTTTGGTTTGGCCTAATAGATCTATAGTTCTTTCAATGGGAGAAGTGCTTGGCTTTGGGTTCAATCTTGCGGTGTCCTTTCCCAGTGACAGTAGGGGCAGCAAGGCACGTATTGTATTGCTGCCACCGAGGATAAAAAGATGGGGTTTTCATCAGCTTGCTTGAGTTTATCCCTCTACATCATATCATCTTGCTTAAGGCGTTACTCTGTTCGTATGAACTCAATACAGTAGATGCATACTGGATAGCGGTCGATGTGTGGAGTAATTGTAGTAGATGCAGGCAGGAGTCGGTCTACTTGTCTCGGATGTGATGCCTATATACAATGATCATGCCTAGATAGTCTCATAATTATTCGCTTTTCTATCAATTGCTCGACAGTAATTTGTTTACTCGCCGTAGAATTTCGCTATCATGAGAGAAGCCACTAGAGAAAACTATGGCCCCCGGGTCTGTCTCTATCATATTACTTTCTCGTCAATTTCTATCGTCGTTGTTTATTTGCTGTTTTATTAAACTAAAAAATACCAAAAACATTATCTATCATCTCTATCAGATCTCACTATCGTAAGTGACCGTAAAGGGATTGACAACCCCTTATCGCATTGGCTGCGAAGTTCTTATTTGTTTGTGCAGGTGCGATGGACTGGCGCGTGGCCTCCTACTGTATTGATACCTTGGTTCTAAAAAACTGAGGGAAATACTTACTCTACTGTGCTGCATCTCCCTTACCTCTTCGAGGGAATACAACGCAAGCTCAAGAGGTAGCAAACAGCACCTACAACATAATCACTAGCATCACACATAATCTCAAATGGTAAATTCCAGTCAGGAGGCTGGACAATAGGTGCAGATATCAATGCTTTCTTAAGTATTTCAAATGCTTCTAAACAATCATGATCAAAAACAAAAAGAACATCTTTTTGTAAGAGATTAGTCAGAGGCCTGGAGATTTTGGAGAAGTCCCTAATGAACCTCCTAGGAAACCCGGCATGACCAAGGGAACTTCGTATACCTTTGATGTCCTTGGGACAGGGCATCTTTTCAATAACATCAACTTTAGCTTTGTCAACTTCAATACCTCTTTCAGAAATTTTATGTCCCAAGACAATGCCTTCATTAACCATAAAGTGGCACTTCTCCCAATTCAAGACAAGATTAGTGTCTTCACATTTCTGCAAAACTCGATCAAGGTTGCTCAAGCAATCATCAAAAGAAGTTCCGTAAACAGAAAAATCATCCATGAAAACGTCAACAATCTTTTCACAAAAATCAGAGAATATAGCCATCATGCATCTTTGAAAGGTAGCAGGTGCATGACATAAAACAAAAGGCATACGTCTATAAGCAAAGGTACCAAAAGGACAAGTAAAAGTGGTCTTTTCTTGATTCCCTTTTGACACAGGTATTTGAGAGAAACCAGAATAACCATCTAGAAAGCAAAAAATGTGGGTGTTTGGATAACCTTTCTAGTATTTGATCAATAAAAGGCAAAGGGTAATGATCTTTCTTAGTAGCTTTATTTATATTGCGGAAATCAATTACCATCCTATAACCTGTAACAATTCTTTGCGGGGTCAATTCATATTTATCATTAGGAACAACAGTCATACCTCCCTTCTTAGGGACACAATGGACAAGACTTACTCACTGGCTATCAACAACTGGATAGATTATACCATCCTCTAGAAGCTTTAGTATTTCTTTCCTTACCACTTCTTTCATCTTAGGATTTAACCATCGTTGATGATCGATAACCGATTTCGCGTCTTCTTCCAACTTTATCTTGTGCTGGCATAAAGTGGGACTAATGCCCTTAAGATCATCCAGAGTATATCCAATAGCAGCACGATGCTTCTTCAGAGTTTTCAATAATTTTTCTTCTTCTTGCTCTGAAAGGTTAGCACTAATAAGAAAAGGATATATCTTCTTTTCATCGAGATAAACATACTTAAGAGTATCAGGTAATGGTTTGAGTTCAAACACGGGATGACCCTTAAGTAGAGGAGGATCCCCTAGGATTTCAACAAGCAAGTTGTTTTTCAATAAGGGTCCCTGCTTAAAGAATAATTCATCTATTTCCCTTCTCTCATTCATATACATATCATTTACATGGTCTAGCAGATATTGTTCTAAAGGATTGTTAGGTGGAACAACAATAGAAGCAAGACCAATAATTTCATCCTTACTAGGTAATTCCTCATCATGGGGTTGTCTACGAAATTTAGCAATGTTAAAATCCTACAACATATCCCCTAAACCAACAGTAACAATATCTTTCTTGCAGTCTATCTTAGCATTAACACTGTTCAAGAAGGGTCTACCAAATATAATAGGACAAAAATCATCTTGTGGGGAAGTGAGAACAAGAATATCAGTAGGATATTTGACTTTCCCACACAATACTTCAACATCTCTAATAATCCCAAGTGGGCTAATAGTGTCTCTATTAGCAAGCTTAGTAGTAACATCAATCCCCTCCAACTCAGTGGGTGCAATATCGTGCATAATTTCTTCATATAAGGAATGAGGTATTATACTTGCACTAGCACCTACGTCACATAAACCATGATAGCAATGATCTCCCATTTTAACAGAAATAACAGGCATGCCTACAACAGGTCTATGTTTATTTCTAGTATCGGGTTTTGCTATTCTAGCAGCTTCTTCTTGAGGTAAATAACATGTCCATCTAAATTTTCAACCAAGAGATCCTTAACCATAGCAACACTAGGTTCAACTTTAATTTGCTCAGAGGGTGTAGGTGTTCTAGTATTACTCTTACGAACCATAGTTGAAGCTTTAGCATGATCCTTTATCCTAACAGGGAAAGGAGGTTTCTCAATATAAGCAGTAGGAACAATAGGATCAACATTATAAGTGATAGTATTTTCTTCAACTTGAACTGGTTCAACTACTTTTACTTCAATGGGAGGATGGTATTTAAACCACTTCTCCTTGGGGAGATCAACATGAGTAGAAAATGATTCACAGAAAGAAGCTACTATCTCAGAGTCAAGTCCATATTTAGTGCTAAATTCACGGAAAACATCGGTATCCATAAAAGCTTTAACACAATCAAACTTAGGGGTCATACCTGACTCCTTACCTTCCTCGAGATCCCAATCTTCAGAGTTGCATTTAATTCTTTCCAATAAATCCCATTTGAATTCAACAGTCTTCATCATAAAAGAACCAGTACAAGAATTATCGAGCATGGAGCGATTATTGAGAGAAAGCCGAGCATAAAATTTTTGAATGATCATTTCTCTTGAGAGCTCATGATTGGGGAATGAATATAACATTGACTTAAGCCTCCCCCAAGCTTGAGCGATACTTTCTCTTTCGCGAGGCCAAAAATTATATATATAATTACGATCACGATGAACCTGACGCATAGGATAGAACTTCTGATGAAATTCCAACTTCAATCGATTGTAGTTCCATGATCCAATATCACCGCATAGCCTAAACCATGTCAATGCATCTCCCTTCAAAGATAAAGGGAAGACCTTCTTCTTGATAACATCCTCAGGCATACCTACAAGTTTAAATAATCCACAAACTTCATCCACATAGATTAGGTGCAAATCGGGATGCAGTGTTCCATCTCCTGTAAAGGGATTATCTTGTAGTTTCTCTATCATACAAGAAGGAATTTCAAAGCAAACATTTTTAGTAGGTTCAATAGGTTGAGGAGAAACTCTTCGCTCTACTGGTCGGGGTGAAGATACCCCGAACAAGCCCCTCACGGATTATGAGCCATAGTAACAAGTAACAGTAAATTTCAGCACACTATATAAATTCTTCCTTACCAAATTCCACTTACCAAAGGCTCTTCACTCCCCGGCAACGGCGGCAGAAAAGAGTCTTGATGACCCACAAGTGTCGGGGATCTATCGTAGTCCTTTCGATAAGTAAGAGTGTCGAACCCAACGAGGAGCAAAAGGAAATGATAGGCAGCTTTCAGTAAGGTATTTTCTGCAAGCACTGAAATTATCGGTGACAGATAGTTTTGTGATAAGGTAATTGGTAGCAAGTGACAAATAGTAAAATTAATAAGGTGCATCAAGATGGCCCAATCCTTTTTGTAGCAAAGGACAAGCCTGGACAAACTCTTATATGAAGGAAAATGCTCCCGAGGACACATGGGAATTGTCGTCAAGCTAGTTTTCATCATGTTCATATGATTCACGTTCGTTACTTTGATAATTTGGTATGTGGGTGGACCGGTGCTTGGGTGCTGCCCTTACTTGGACAAGCATCCCACTTATGATTAACCTCTATTGCAAGCATCCGCAACTACAAAAGAAGTATTAAGGTAAACCTAATCATAGCATGAAACATATGGATCCAAATCAGCCCCTTACGAAGCAACGCATAAACTAGGGTTTAAGCTTCTATCACTCTAGCAACCCATCATCTACTTATTACTTTCCAATGCCTTCCTCTAGGCCCAAACAATGGTGAAGTGCCATGTAGTCGACGTTCACATGACACCACTAGAGGAAAGACAACATACATCTCATCAAAATAAGGAACGAATACCGAATTCACATGACTACTTATAGCAAGACTTCTCCCATGTCCTCAGGAACAAAAGTAACTACTCACAAGACATAATATTGTTCATGATCAGAGGGGTATTAATATGCATAATTGATCTGAACATATGATCTTCCACCAAGTAAACCAACTAGCATCAACTACAAGGAGTAATCAACACTACTAGCAACCTACAAGTACCAATATGAGGTTTTGGTACAAAGATTTGATGCAAGAGATTAACTAGGGTTTGAGAGGAGATGGTGCTGGTGAAGATGCTGATGAAGATAACCCTCCCCAAGATGGGAGGGTTGTTGGTGATGACGACGGTGACGATTTCCCCCTCTCAGAGGGAAGTATCCCTGGCAGAACAGGTCTGCCGGAGCCCTAGATTGGTTCCGCCTCGAGACGGCAGTGTCTGGTCCCGAAAGCCTCCTTATGATTTTTTCCAGGTCAAAACACCTCATATAGGAGAAGATGGGCATCGAGGGGGGGGGGTCACCGGCTGGCCCATGAGGCAGGGGGGCGCGCCTAGAGGGGGGCGCCCCCCACCCTCGTGGACAGGTGGTGGTCCCCCTGGCAGATCTCTTTCGCCAGATATTTTTTATATTTTCTGAAATGATGTTTCGTGGAGTTTCCGAGCTTTTTAAGTTGTTCAGAATAGATCTCCAATGTTTTCTCCTTTTCCAGCCCAGAATTCCAGCTGCCGGCATTTTCCTTCTTCATGTGAACCTTGTAAAATAAGAGAGAAAAGGCATAAGTATTGTGACATAACGTTTAATAACAACCCATAATGCAATAAATATCAACATAAAAGCATGATGCAAAATGGACGTATCAGGTCGCAGCTCCCCCTTACATGGATGTAGCAAAGAGCTCCAACGGTAGTAACAAAATCTTACTATGGTTCTAGCAAATCGTCATTGTCGTCGTCGGGAGGTTCGAGCTCCGCCTGATGGATGTAGCAAAAAGATTCGCTGGTAGTAGCAAAATTCAACTACGGTTGCAGCTTCCCCTTGTTGTGCATTTCCATTGAAGCTTCCTATGTCTATGGTTGAAGCTTTTTTCAACAGTTGTTGAAGCTTTTATAGGGGACAATTGCAATACTTTTATAGGCGGGTGTGTCCGGGCATGGCGGCAAGCAGCCATGGCGGCCGGCGAGGGAGAGCCTGGCCGCCGGCAATGGAGCTTGTGGTGGTACAGTCGCAGCCCGAGAAAGAGGGGGGCGGAGGGGACGTGCGCGCGTGAAGGCTGTAGGTAGGGGATGGATCTGGCCATGGCAGTAGCCATGGCGGCTGACGAGGGAGTGCCTGGCCGTCGACGATGGAGCTTGTGGTGACCCAGTCGCAACCTGGGGGGAAGGGGGAGGGATGCGCACGCGTAAGACTGGAGATAAGGGATGGAGGCCCATAGGGAGGGAACAAGGCCTGTAGGGCCACAACGTATTGCGCGTTTGCTAGCGTGGCGTGCGAGCCGGCGCACCACGCCAAACATTTAGCTTTAAAATTTGTGGTCGGATACCTGTTGGATGAAAGACTACCTGATTGTTGGATGTGGATTTCCCGTGACTGAAACAATTTAAAGTTAATTAGATTGATTTCCTATTAACTAAACTTGCTAGTTTAACCTCTCCAAAATTTCAGGAAGAGTTTGGTTTTTTCTTTCAACCATGGACATTGCACGGGGTGCATCCACGATCAAAAAGTTAGAAAAACATTAACAAAAATTCTAAAATTGTTCATTGTGTGGGTGCACCGAAGTTGGGCGCAACGTCACTGACCCAATTGCTCAGTTCGGATCGGAGAGGGGAAGAGGATGAGATCAGGCTTGGAAGAGGGATTTCTTGCCAAGGAAGATGAGAGTACAGAGTAGGTGAGGGGATCAAATTCAGATACAAATCATGCATACCCAGCCTACTGGCAACGGTTGGCTAAATACCCAACCACACACACCCACGGGTGGGCCCATGCCACATGGCAGCGAGGGTCCCACCATCACACGTCCACCTCATCAGCCATTGGTGATGCAGGTGTGACATTCCCCACTCCTTCAAAACGGGCGCCCCCTTCGGAATACGCAGCCGACTCGGAGTCGTCCCACACCAGTGCGTGTGGAAATCGGCGACAGAGAGTGTCATAATCTTCCCATGTCGTAGCTGTGTCATCGTTCGTAGTGTACCATGATATGCACGAGAGCATTGTTGCTGCGTTTGACCATGCGTCGCTTGACAATCTCCGCAAGCTCGTTGTCGTGGCGGGCGAGGTCTCGTGGCTGTTGCAGTTTGGAGAAGATTTTTTTTAAAGAACCAAAGTATTTTCAAACTTATTTGAATTTGTTAAGAACCAAAGTACCTTTATCATAGTTGGCCTCCCATCAACCTCCTTTGCAGATTGTATATGAGTAGGCTAATTATTGAGTGATTTTCACATAAACTCGAAAATATGGGAAATCAACATCAGTACAACAATGTCATTGGCCCGAAAAATCTTGGACCAAGCTAGGCCAAGTACATCTCTCGAATTTGGATACAAGGCAGTATTGATCTTAGGCTGCATAGAAACTTTTTTGCTGAATAATTCTTTATCAAAATAGAAGTGATACTCTTTTATCAACAGAAACACGCACGTCACCAACGCAACCCCTCCCAACCCTCCTTTCTACTTAGCGAGAGACATTCGGGGTCATGCAATGCCTCTCTAGTTGACATCTGATTTTCTTCTTCAACATCATCTAATATGTTAACCACCCCTCCTCTTTGATACAATGCTTCCATGATACTTTTCAATTCTCACTTTACAACTTTGTTTCTCTTTTCTTTCTCCTTAATTCATCCCAGTACTCCCTCATTGCATCTCTCACATTTCTTTGCACATTTAGGCACACCCTAACATTGCTTGTAATACCAAGGTGCTCCGCGGCACGTGTTGCACCTCCACCTTTGTACTTTAGGATGCAGTACATACAATCAAATTCCTCATAATACGACCATGCATGGTTCCAAGGATTATATATGTTATTGTCTTTAAGTCATGCATTGCAAATTTACAAACACCATCACTTTAATTGAACCGAGCAAATCAAGACCATAGTTCCATTTGCATCGCCACACACATATTAATATCTTTCCAAGATCTTTTTTTTGAGAGTACGCAAATTGCGTACCTTAGCTTTATAGACGAGAAAGGGTCATATACAAGAGATACAAGCGATATGCACAGCCACACATGGCAGGCACATCCACCCCACCACTCCACACACCAGGCTACTACTCTATACCATAATAGTCTCCTCTTCCTCTCGCCGATGCCCATAACATGAGTTCTTGATGGATTAGATCAGCCGCTCCCCACTCGTTGACGGATTTGTTGTTGCGAAATAACCTGCCATTTCTCTGTTTCCAGAGGTTCCAATAGACGGATGTGCAAATAGTATCGAATCCTCTCCGGAATCTCTTGTCGATGCGTTTCCTGGCGGAAACCCACCAGTCTCCTAGAGTGTCTTCCGTGGTCGGTAACAAAGCTTCGTCGATACCCAACTTCATGAAGCAGAGAAACCACACTTGTCTCGCATACACACATTGCAAGAGTATATGATCCACCTTGTCTTCCTCCTGGTCGCAAAGGAAACAAGCCGAGCTGTGGTCTTGCAGTCCATGTCTCTGTCGGCAATCTGATGTCCACACTCTATACTGAAGGGCCATCCACATGAAAAGTTTGCAAGTAAGCGTTGCCCAACTGCGCCAAACAGCTGAGGCACATTGGAATCTCACTCCTCCTTCACACATGATTTTGTAAGCAGATTTTTCCGAGTACTTGCCGCTCGCATCCCACTGGCAAATCGGTTTATCCTCTGAGTCAGGGACAAGCTCCATATGCACCACAACTTCCCACAGTCGGGTGAACTGCAGTAGCTCCTCAGTATTCATCTCCCCCATGATATATTGTGTCCATGCATGAAGATGCATGGACTTCTTCACCTTCCTCCTGTTAACCACCTGTTGTCGGACTTTCTTGACAAGCAACGGGGCAATCTCCTTCACGCAAGCATCGTTGACCCTAGAGCCTTCCCCAACTCCCCATCTGACCAAACTGTCGAAAGCCATCATAACTTGCTTGTTTGTGCAATAGTTGAGACATTGCCAGGGCCGCGAGTCATCCGTGTGCTTCAGAGAGAGATCTTGGATCTACTTGCATATGCATCATGGTTGCCACTACCACTCCTAGTAACAGTTCCATGACCTGAAAATCACATGACAAACGAGCAAGAAAGAAGTGCATATTTTGACCTCGTACTCACGCTTCGGTTTAATTTACAACCCTGAACTCCAATACCGGTTAGAACACAACCCTGAACTCCCAGATCTATTTAAATTACTGTCGGGGAACATTGCATGGAAAAAAAATCTACGCACATGCAAGATCTATCCATGGAGATGCATAGCTACGAGAGGGGAGAGTGTGTCTACGTACCCTCGTACACCGTTAAGCGGAAGCGCTTATTAAGGCAGTTGATGTAGTCATACAACATCACGATCCGCTCGATCAAGTACTGAACGCAAGTCACCTCCATGTTCAGCACACGTTCAGCTCGATGACGTCCTCGCCTTGTTGATCCAGCAAGACGGGCGAAGTAGTAGATGAGTTACGGAAGCACGACGGCATGGTGACGATTGTGATGCAACTATCTGCATAGGGCTTCGCCAAGCACTACGAAAATATGATCGAGGATGAACCAGAGGGATAGGGGCGCCGCACACGGCTTGGGGATCGTCGTGTGTGTTGCCCCTCTCCCTCCACACACACACACACACACACACACACTATATATATATATATATATATATATATATATATATATATATATATATATATATATATATATAGGTGGAGGGGGAGAGGTGGCGGCCCTAGGCGCGCCCCTCCCTTTCCTTCCCTTAGACATGGAGGAAAAGGGTAGGAGAGGGCCGACGGCTTGCCCTGCCTTAGCCGCCTCCTCCTTCCATGTATGGAGCATGGGGGTGGGGGCGGGGGCAGGAAAGGGGGCAGCTGCCCTAGGGCGCCCCCTCCTTCCTTCTGGCGTGCAGGGAGCACGCCTAGCCCCCATGTGCGCTGGTGCGCCTCCCACCTTGGCCCATGAGGCCAATTAAGTAGGTATAACCTACCGGAGGCCTCCCGGAACCCCTTTCGGCACTCCAATGCATTCGGAAACCCGAATTCCTTCATCCCATATATCAGTCTTTACATCCGGACCATTTCAGAGCTCCTCGTCATGTCTGTGATCTCATTCGGGACTCCAAACAACATTCGGTCAAGAAATCACATAACTCATATAATACTATATCATCAATGAACGTTAAGCGTGCTAACCCTACGGGTTCGAGAATGATTTAAACATGTCCGAGATGACTCTCCGGTCAATAACCAATAGCGGGACCTAGATGCCCATATTGGTTCCTACATATTCTACGAAGATCTTTATCGGTCAAACCTTTATGACAATGTACGTAGTTCCATTTGTTTGTCGGTATGTTACTTGCCCAAGATTCGATCATCGGTTTCTTCATACCTAATTCAATCTCTTCACCGGCAAGTATCTTTACTCGTTCCGTAATACATCATGTTGTAACTAACTCCGTATTCACTTTGCTTGCAAGCTTCTTGTGATGTTGTATTACCGAGAGGGCCCAAAGATACCTCTCTGTCACACGGAGTGACAAATCCCAGTCTCGATCCATGCCAACCCAACAGACACCTTCGGAGATACCTATAGAGCATCTTTATGATCACCCAGTTACGTTGTGACATTTGATAGCACACAAGGTATTCCTTCGGTATCCGGGAGTTGCATGATCTCATGATCGAAGAAATATGTATTTGACATTAAAAAAATAGTAGCAATAAACCGAACAATCATATGCTATGCTAACAGATGGGTCTTTTCCATCACATCATTCTCCTAATGACGTGATCCCGTTATCAAATGACAACTGATGTCTATGGTTAGGAAACCTTAATCATCTTTGATCAGCGAGCTAGTCTAGTAGAGGCTTCACTAGGGACACGGTATTTGTTTATGTATCCACACATGTATTTAAGTTTTCGGTAAATACAATTATAGCATGAATAATAAACCTTTATCATGATTAAGAAAATATCATAATAACCATTTTATTATTGCCTCGAGGGCATATTTCCATCAGTCTACCACTTGCGCTAGAGTCAATAATCTAGTTCAGACACTACTGCAGGATGCTGCTAATGCGACACTACTATTAGAGACCCTTCGACGAAAAAGTGTGTGATGCATTAATCACAAACGGTGATGTAAAAACCCATCAAAAAAGATGCAAAACTTTTGCGATGAAGGATTCATCAAATATGGTTCAGATTTTAGTTGCGTGTGCGATACAGGGCATACAGTTCAGTTTAATGAACTATTTTTGATGAGGCGGAACAACAGAAACGGGCAGCCGGATGAAGGCGTCGGCAATTGATGTCTACTACACAACTTTCTTCTTGTAGACTCATGTTGGGCCTCCAAGCGCAGAGTTTTGTAGGAGAGTAGCAATTTCCCCTCAAGTGGATGAGCTAAGGTTTATCAATCCGTGGGAGGTGTAGGATGAAGGTGGTCTCTCTCAAACAACCCTGCAACCAAATAACAAAGAGTCTCTTGTGTCCCCAACACACCCAATACAATGTAAAATTGTATAGGTGCACTAGTTCGGCGAAGAGATGGTGATACAAGTGTAATATGGTTGCTAGATATATGTTTTTGTAATCTGAAAATATAAAAACAGCAAGGTAACTAATGATAAAAGTGAGCACAAACGGTATTCCAATGCTTAGAAACAAGGCTTAGGGTTCATACTTTCACTAGTGCAAGTTCTCTCAACAATGATAACATAATTGGATCATATAACAATCCCTCAACGTGCAACAAAGAGTCAGTCCAAAGTCACTAATAACGGAGAACAAACGAAGAGATTATTGTAGGATACGAAACCACCTCAAAGTTATCCTTTCTGATCGATCTATTAGGCTATTCCTATAAGTGTCACAAATAACCCTAGAGTTCGTACTAAAATAACACCTTAAGACACACATCAACCAAAACCCTAATGTCACCTAGATACTCCAATATCACCACAAGTATCCGCGGGTTTGATTATACGATATGCATCACACAGTCTTAGATTCATCTATTCAAACCAACACAAAGAACTTCAAAGAGTGCCCCAAAGTTTCCACCGGAGAGTCAAGATGAAAACGTGTGCCAACCCCTATGCATTAGTTCACAAGGTCACTAAAACCGCAAGTTGATCACCAAAACATACATCAAGTAGATCACGTGAATATCCCATTGTCACCACAAATAAGCACATGCAAGACATACATCAAGTGTTCTCAAACCCTTAAAGACTCAATCCGATAAGATGACTTCAAAGGGAAAACCCAATCCATTACAAGAAGGTAGAGGAGGAGAAACATCATAAGATCCAACTATAATAGCAAAGCTCGCGGTACATCAAGATCATGCTAAATCAAGAACACGAGAGGGAGAGAGAGAGAGAGAGAGAGAGAGAGAGAGAGAGAGAGAGAGAGAGAGAGAGAGAGAGGGAGAGATCAAACACATAGCTATTGGTACATACCCTCAACCCCAAGGATGAACTACTTCCTCCTCGTCATGGAGACCGCCGGTATGATGAAATGGCCACCGGTGATGGTTCCCCCCTTCGACAGGGTGCCGGAATGCGCTCCCAATTGGTTTTTCGTGGCTACAGAGGCTTTCGGCGGCAGAACTCCCGATCTAGGTTTATTTTCGGAGGTTTCTCTATTTCTAGGAATTCTTGGCGTCGGGGGCAAGTCAGTGGGACCCATGAGGCGACGACAAGGTAGGGGGCCGCGCCCTGGGGGGGGTGCCCCACCCTTGTGGTGGCCTTGTGGCTCTTCTGGTCTGTCTCCGGCGCTCCGTGGGCTTCTTTTGGTCCATAAAAAATCACCGTAAATTTGCAGGTCAATTGGACTCCGTATGATATTCCTTTTCTGCGAAACCTAAAACCAAGGAAAAAACAGAAACTGGCACTGGCCTCTAGGTTAATAGGTTAGTCCCAAAAATCATATAAAATAGCATATAAAACATCCAAGATGGATAATATAATAGCATGAATACTTCATGAATTATAGATACATTGTAGATGTATCAGCATCCCCAAGCTTAATTCCTGCTCGTCCTCGAGTAGGTAAATGATAAAAGAATAATTTATGAAGTGTGAATGCTAGCAAGTGCACAAGTTTGATCAATGATAATTTCAATCACTTTTTCTAGCATCATTTAATATCATAAATAGTAGCTCATCTCATAAAACTTCTCATGATCAAGTAGCAAGCTATTCACATGTTAAAGCATAGATCATAAACTTTCTTTAAGACTAACAAACTAGGTTCTCAGTCGTCAAACAATTGCAATTCATCTTATTTTCAGGAAGGGTCTTGATACGTCCAAAACGTATCTATAATTTCTGCTTGCTCCATGCTTCTTTTGTGTGATATTGCTATGATATTTATGCACTTCCATACACTTTTGATCATATTTGGACTAACCTATTAACTCAGTGCACCACAGTGCCAGTTCCTGTTTTCTGCTGTTTTTCTATTTCAGGTTTCCCCCATATTAAAAGTGCCCCAAAAATTCCGGGAAAAATACAGGAAAAATCAGCGTACAGGAAGCTTCGCGAATAACCAAAGCGGGGCCAGAGGGGAGCCAGGGGGGCCCAGGCAGCCACCTGGCGCGACCCCACCCCTGGCCGCGCCAGGGGGGCGCCTGGGGCCCCTGCTCCGCCTCTGGTTGCCCCCCTTCGCATATATATTCCTCTCGTCCCGAAACCCTCGAGGATGGAACCCTTTTTCGCGATCTCGCCTCTGTTCCGCCGCCGCAGCGCTTCCAAGATCGGGAGCATCAGGAGAACTCTTCCCGGCACCCTGCCGGAGGGGAGAACCACCACCGGGAGCTTCTCCACCACCATGGACGCTTCCCGGATGAGTCGTGAGTAGTCCACCTTGGACCATGGGTCCATGATCAGCAGCTATGTGATGTTCTCCTCCCCTCTTTGCTCTTCATGGTTTAGACCTCGTGAGCTGCCCTACATGATCGAGGCACATATGTAATCTTTCTGCTGTTGCTCTGCTGAGTTTGCTGGGATCTGATGGATTATGAGACTATGTTCAGATTGTGTTTGAGTAATATATTGGATTCACCTCTTTTATATCTTTGTTCTTGAGTAATTCTTGCATGTTCTCCGTTGCTGTTTATTGTTTTGGCCAAGTAGTAGGTAGTAACTCCAAGAGGGAGCGTTATGCTTGATTGTGGGTTCATGCCCCCTGATGACTAGCTTGAGTGACAGAAACATGAGTCTAGGGGATGTGTAGTTGCCACAAGGGGGAAAACAACGGTGCTTGTACTTGCGGGTGCAAGGATTGTTTACTTTACACAAAGTTCTTTTAATGCAGTTGTTTGTTGCTTCGAGTTTACACTTTGGGTAGGATTCGCAACTTAATACCAGCGAGATTTTCTGGATAGATATCTCAAGGTGGATGATTAGTAGTAGATGCAGATGGATTTCGGTCTACTTGCCTTGGCATACCGCCCATGCTTTTGAGCCTCTACCTTTCTTTGCAGCATAGTTAGCATTGGTTTCGCACATAATCCTGTCAATTGCCCAGCTGTAATTTGTTTACCTCGCTTTGCTGTTTTATCGTCTTTTGGGAGAGAGACATCACTAGTGAACATCATGGGACCCCGGTCCATATTACCACCGCTGATCACACCTTCTATTTACTTCCTGTTTTTATTTCCTAGTTGCAGTCATAGCTATCATTATTATCTCTTGTGTTTGATCCTTTGTAAACAACAAGGCCGGAGGGATTGACAACCTCTCTGTACTCGTTGGGAGCAAAGTTATCTGAATCTGTGTGCAGGTCCTGTCAACCGCTAAGTTTCTGGCGCCGTTGACACCTACTTGTCGACCCTCGGAGTCTCACGGGATTCGATCCTTGGTATCTTTGCCAAGGGAAATTTGCCGCTATGCTACATCTCAACCTTCCACTTGGGGTAACCAACGAGGGGCGAGAAGCCATCAAGCAAGTTTCTGGCGCCGTTGCCGGGGACTCCACTCTTCAAGACAGGGGAGTTGCACACTATCTTTTATCTTTGCTTTTTAGTCTTGTTAGTTTATCTTTCAGTTTTTGCTTTAGTGTCCCTTGCCAAAAATCACAAAAATAGTTATCTTGCTTGCTGCTGCTATGGGTTCCACCGAGAACACCAAGTTGTGTGACTTCACTAGTCATAACAACGATGACTTTATCTGCACGCCTATTGCTACACCTGCCACTTTAGCACCTTCTTATGAGATTAAACCTGCTTTACTGAACCTAGTTATGAAAGATCAATTCTCCGGTCCTGGAGATGATGCTGCTTTGCACTTAAATAATTTTGTTGAGCTCTGTGATATGCAAAAGTACACAGAAATAGATTGTGATATTGTTAAGCTTAAGATTTTTCCTTTCTACTTGAGAGGAGGAGCTAAAATCTGGTTTCAATCCTTGCCTAGGAATAGTATAGATTCTTGGGACAAGTGCAAGGATGCCTTTATTGGGAAGTACTATCCCCCTGCTAAAATTATCCAATTAAGGAGTAACATAATGAATTTTAAACAATTGGATAATGAACACATTGCCCAAGCTTGGGAACGCATGAAATCTCTTGTCAAGAACTGCCCTACTCATGGTTTGACTACTTGGATGGTTATCCAAACTTTTTATGCAGGCTTGAACTTTACCTCGCGAAACTTGTTAGATTCGGCCGCGGGAGGAACCTTTATGTCAACTACACTTGGTGCTGCCATGAATCTTCTCGATGAGATGATGACCAATTATTCCCAATGGCACACCAAACGCGCTCCAACAGGTAGGAAGGTAAACTCTGTCGAGGAGATTTCCTCCCTAAATGAAAAAGTTGACTTGATCATGTCTCTACTTTCCAAGCAATCTTCTATTGATCCCCATGATGTTCCTTTAAATTCTTTGATTGCTCAAGATCAAGTAGATGTGAACTTTATCTCTAGAAACAATTTCAATAAGAATGCTTATAGGAGTAATTTTGGTAGCAACCCTAGACCGTTCCCCTCTAATTATGGGAACAACAATGCTTATCCTATCACCAAGAACTCCACTTCTGAACTAGAGATTATGCTTAAAGACTTCATCACTACCCAAAAGGCCTTCAATAAGAGTGTAGAAGAAAAACTAGACAAACTAGATAATCTCTCTTCAAAGGTAGACAATTTAGCCCATGAGGTAGAGTTGCTTAAAATTATAACTTCTCCTCTTGAGGAGAGGAAGACCACTCCTATGAATGCTATTCAAGTGCAAATTAATGAAAACAATAGGATGATGGCTAAAATTAAAGAGAGATGGGCTAGAGAAAAGGAGGAAGAAGATAGAATTAAGAGCCTTCCTACCCACCACACGGTTGCTACTATCCAAGTTGTTGAGGATATCCAAACTCTTAGCACCCAATGCACTCCTAGTCCCATTGGACCTATTAATGGTGATGCTATGACCTCAACCGTAGAAGAAGAAACTCCTATGACCATAGAAGCTACCAAACAAGTGAGCCTAAAGGACACCACTACCACTTTACTTGATAGTAGTGACCTTGATTTTGATAATTGCACCCTTTCTGAAGTTATTGGTTTTCTTCACAAGATGTCTAGAGATCCCCACACTAGCACACTTAATCTTGCCTTCACGGAGCATATCACTAATGCTCTTATCAAAGCTAGGGAGGAGAAGCTTAGGGTAGAAGCCCCCATACCTAGAAAGCTAGAAGATAGTTGGGATCCTATGATTATAATTAAGTTGAATAACTTCTCTTGCTATGCTTTATGTGATGTTGGAGCTAGTACCTCCGTTATGCCCAAAAGAATGTATGATATGCTTGAATTGAAACCTTTTGATCCTTGTTCTTTTGGTGTTCGTCTTGTTGATTCTTCCATAAAGAAACCTTTGGGGAAGATCGACGATGTTCTTATCATTGCCAATGACAATTATGTTCCCGTTGATTTTACTATTATGGATATTGAATGTGAACCTTCTTGTCCAATTATTTTGGGACGTCCTTTTCTTCGCACCGTTGGTGCTATCATTGACATGAAAGAGGGGAATATAAAATTCCAATTCCCTCTCAAGAAAGGGATGGAACACTTCCCTAGAAAGAAGATTAAGTTGCCTTTTGAGTCCGTTACACGGGCTAGCTATTCTCTTACTATTGATAAAACTTGATTTTCTCTTTTTGCATCATGCCTAGCTTAAAGGCATAAAAGAAAGCGCTTTTGGGAGGCAGCCCACAACGAATTAGGTTTTATTTTTGCTTTTGTTGTGTCTTGATGTTTGTTACTACAGTAGCATCATCATTGTATCTTTTCTTTTCAGCTTTGTGCCAAGTTTAGCCTCCGATTGCAAGAAAGTTCAAAATTTGTGACGTGTTGTCCAGAAAACAGATTCTGTCCTTGGACAGAAAAATTCGAATAAAATCACCAGATCATCTTTTTGATCTGAATTTTTTTGACAGCGTGCCCTATACAATTGGCTTTCGAGTGTGTGTTCTGAGTTTTTTGATTTGAGTTGCAGAAGTTCCCCAAAAAATCATTTACTACCTGCTGGTCTGTTTTTCACAGATTCTGTCCTGTTTTGCCTTTTCTTCGTTTTGCAAACCTTGAGCTTGCTTTTTCTTTGCAAAAACCTTTTGGCATTCTTGAGAAACAGTAGCTCTTCAAGATTATCTTTATTTCCAGTAGGGAACTATTATTTTATTGTGGGTACTAACCTCGCTAATCAGATTATGATGAGTTATGTATGAAGGGAGTTTTCAAGTGTGTGAGGGAAGATGCTAAAAGAAGATTCAGGAGGGTCAAACGCTCAAGCTTGGGGATGCCCCCGTGCACCCCCAAGAAATATTCAAGAAGACTCAAGCGTCTAAGCTTGGGGATGCCCCCATGCATCCCCTTCTCCATCAATAATTATCAGTTCGTCTTTCGTTCCACTATATTCTTATCACTTCATTTGTTATGTGCTATGCTTGGAGCGTCTTGCGCTTAGTTTCCTTTTTAGTTTTCTTTAGCTTTGCTTGCTGTTCATAACAAGCTAGAACCCAGCTTTCTTTGTGTGGGAGAGAAACACGCTCCACTTCAACCTAGAACACAACATAGGATTTTCATGCTTATCTTTGCTGTGTGTGTTCTTTGTCTTTCCATAGCTGATGTCATGTTTAGCTCTTAGTTTTCATGCTTTTCTTTTTTAAAGAACTTTTGTTTAGTTGGTTGCTGAACTCTCTTGAGTTTTCATGTTTATCTTGTTAAGAGAGTTTGCCTGTTGCACTGAGTTGTGTGTCTTAACTTAAAGTAGGTAATTGAGGTTGCTATTTCATTTTAGTAGTAACTTGCAATAGTTTTGAGGTATTGCCATGAGTAATGTCTGAACTTTTGGTGTGAAGAGCTTTAGCCTATTAGTGATAGATGTCGTATTTTGGGCAATCCATGTTTATTTTCGAAAACCTACAAAATAGTTGAGAACTTTAGCTACTAGATGGATCACTAATCTTTGGAGGGATCGAATATTAGAGTACACTCACGTACCATGAGTCGAGGATGCGCAAGGATAACCAAACCCCCATACACTCCTCCTCGGGGTACTGGTCTCTTTGTGAACCTCCTAATTAGATTGAGAGTTACCGATAATAAGTGCATGAGTTCTTCGGACTAATGTGAGTATTCGAAAGTTGACACTTCCACCTAACCATATTTTTCTAGCCTCTTTGGTACCGTGCATTGCCCTTTCTCACCTCGACCGTTGGCGCATACTTCGCCGGTGCATCCAAATCCTTGGCACGATACGTTCTGTCATCATAAGCCTCATTATATCCTTCCTCAAAATAGCCACCATACCTACCTATCAAGGCATTTCCATAGCCTTTCCAAGATACATTGCCATGCAACATCCATCTTCTCATGACTTGATCTTCATGTCATACATGCTTTTTGCTTGATCGATGAGCCGCATGCTAGTTGGGCCTTGCCCTAATCATTGCTACATGACGCGCTAGTATCATTGCATATCCTGCTACACTAGCAGAGGCATACATTTGCATACATCATGGTAGTTTCATTTTCTTTATGTTGAGTACTTTTGTAAAGTGTGAAAGATCTTCTATACTTCTTGTAATACATGGAGTGTTGCCCCTAAAGTGAGGAAAAGATCCCAAAGAGGACAAAATCAAAAGATCCCAAAGAGGACAAAATCAAAAGATCCCAAAGAGGACAAATGAGAGTTAAATAGAAAGAGCCGTTGAGGCCACAAAAAAAAAAGAAAAAAATAGAAAAAAGAGAAAAAAGAAATAAAAAGAGAGAAGGGGGCACACTACTATTCCTTTTGAGAGATCCACACTCATACTCCATCTTATACCTTGTACTCCATAGAGATTATCATTCATGCATATAGCTATGTGGGGACCTTCACACTATAGAACTTGGCTTGTATATTCCAATGATGAGCCTCCTCAAAAGAGCTCTAGGTCTTCTTGAGCAAGCAAGTTGGATGCACCCCCACTAGTTCCATTGGAGAGCTTACCTTAGCTCATATGTGCATCCGTTGCATGGCAATCCCTACTCCTCACATCATATCTATCATTTGGCTTTCTCTCGCCTATGATTGTCCTCATTGATGTGAGCCTTTCACACCTTTTTTGTCTTCCCCCTTCATCATTTTTCTCTCTTTGCCATCCTAAGTGTCAACTTTCTTGCTTACGCTCATCCATTGCATGAGTGCTCAAAATATCGAAAGGGAGTGGATCATTTTGACTTGTACCTGACTGGTGGTCTGGGGATGAGTCAAGATAAGATTACAAAGAAGACCAAGTGTGAAACTTTAGTAGATTAAGTTCTCAACAATAAAAAAACTATCTTTTACTCTCTCGTATATCCCTATCCCCTTTCTTGCACGCAAACACCATTTGGAGACATTCGAGTCACGGACAGCGAGAGCTCTTGCACCTTTATGTTCTTATGTTGCTTGTTACAATGCTAATATAGACTCTTGCTTGTTATGACTTGAATTGAATTACATGCCTGTCGGGACCCCGATCCTAAGTCACACAGGTCTAGCCTGTAACACACCACATCACTTTGCGGCCTCACGCACGGTATCCCCACGGGTGCCACCTTACCTGGCCCGGGACCGTTTGCGCATTTTGGCACACGTATATGTTAGTGTCGCTAGCATCCATATGACAGAGAACCCGGGCCGACATGACCAGTTATAAACCAAAAGTGGCACTAAATTACAGAGACAGGCATACATGACCCAGTAACGAACGTGTCGGTCATCAACGTATGAACCCAAGTCGTAGCAAGCTACAAGGACTTAGGCTGGTCACAATGGGGTGGAACTTATGAGTAACATCACATATTTCAATACAACATTGCTTATGTGGCACATATTTAATGAAGAGTGCGGTGCTTGTGGTAACTAGCTAAGTTACCGGAACATCACACACTTCAAGAAACAATGAGTCTATAAGCTAATAAATGCATCGTTGCATGACACTACCTAGATGTTCCTACCCACTATGGAGGTAGTAACATAGTCTAGATAAGTGTGTATGTTACTACCTTATGTTCCTGTCCATTGTGACCAGCCTTAGTGTTTGGTTTCTCAGGCTGCGACCCAAACCGAGTCTTCTCTGCAGAAATAAAAGAGCATAGGCGGTGACGCACCGCCTCGTAATGCGCATAACCAGGGAACCTGGAAGTGCCCAGGTCCTCAAACTTGCTCTAGGTGGTCATCTACGGTCCATTATACGGTTTTGTGTAAGTATGCGCTGATTTGGCAGATGGCTGGGTGTCCACGCGTGCGCTGACTGCCAAGTCATCACCACCTGGTCGGACCGAATCAAATACGCATGGAACCGGGGTTTGTTTTGCAAAATTGCGAGAGATAAATCAATCCCCCGTCGGATCCCTCTCGCTCCCCTGTTCCTCGCTCGCAGTGCAGTGCGAGTGCGTGCTCGGTGCCGCCCCCAACCCCACGTCCGTCGCGCCGGCCGCCGCATGTGCTCGGTGCTCGCAGTGCAGTGGGAGCGGGAGGCCGCGCTGCCGTGAGAGGATTTAGGGATTAATTGTCAACAGAAGCAGCAGGAAGCCGAGGGAAGTGCACCTCCAGCACCGCCATCACGTTCATCGCCTTCCCCACGCTGCCCTGCACCTCCGCGTCGTGGTGTAGAGGCGAGGCCACTGCTGCCGCGATGCCAACATCAGCAGCCCGCCCACGGCGCCGGCCAGGATGCCATTGAGGATGGAGACAGAGTTGGCCGTGCGCACCCCCGCGGGCCGAGGAAGGAGACGACGGCGAGGTGGGGGAGAAGGCACACCACGTACCGCCTCGCCACCACCGCGATGTCAGGCTGCTGGCCGAGGAGCATGGTGTCAACGCGGAGCCGGAGGAGCGCGATGGACATGAAGGCGGTGACCATGAGTAGTGTGCGACGGAGCAGCGCCACATTGCCTGTCTCGTGCGCCTGGCCGCGGCTGGGGTCCCCGCCCACTGCAGCGCAGCACGTCGGACCCGCAGAGCTGCCCCCCTCGGGCGACTCCGGCGAGGCTGCACCACGTCACGCCCCAAGATGCTCCTCCGGTTTGTGTAGCTCATCCTCCTCGTCCCGAGCGTCTTCGAAGAAGCTCTCGTCGATACTGTCCTCGTCGGTTGCTGCCGCCATCGGCGTCCCATGTGCGATCGCGGCGCGGCCTGTCCGAGACGGCGGTGACCGCCCGTGTGCACTGGCAGGGGACGACATTGCATCACTTCTTCGGTCATTTTGCTCTGCTATGTCACATTGCTCTTCTCACACTAAGCATTCTGCATGGAACAAAGTTAATCTCCTTTTGCTAACCTGACCTTGGAATTCTAATTGTATGTTTCATATCACTGAAGATCAAATCTGCTGACAACCTGACCTTGGAATTCTAATTGTATGTTTCATATCATTGAAGATCAAATCTGCTGACAATGTATCCAGTCATAATTTTGTCCTGGCAATGGCGAGCCATGTCACCCCATAAAAAGTAAACCAAGAGTACTGCCCATATGGTACCAAGAGTACTGGCGAATGTTCGTCAATAAGAATCTTACTATGTCTAACCGTAGCTCTATAGCTGCCAAAGCTTCGCGGCTTCAAGCATGATGAAACCAGGGGAATTCATGAGCAGGTTAGCTTCTTGGTAAGTGATTTGTCGATCAAACCTAAAAACAATTAGGTCTCCAAGAGGAAATGTATCATCATCATAATTTTCAGTTCACAGTTCACACGATACAATGCAGTAGCTTGCTGGCGCAAGATCTTCCTTCCGCAATCAGCCAATCACACACCAAAAACATCATGATCATCATCATCAGTTAATCAGTCCATGGCCTGATCGAATCGATCGGGTCGATGGATTTTTATACGATACTATGTACGTGGTGTCCAGCACGGTCCGGATCTTGTGCGCTGCTGGCGGTGCGCGCGGCGAGCTCGGCCGCGGCGCCCACCCTGTTCGCCACCTGGTCGACCTTGGCCCCGAGGTCGCGCGGCATCCCGGCGCCGCCAGACGCCTTGGCCATCTCAATGAACCCGACGAACCCCCGCAGGCTGGCTGGCCGCCGCGCCGTCCGACTGGCGCACCACGTGCCGCAGCGTCGCCGACGTGCTGCCATCCAGCTTGGCATGCCCGTCGTACATCACCGCGCACCCGATGCTATGCTTACACAAACTCTGACTAGTCAGCTTAGTTCATGGGCTCGGTTTCCATATGGTGAAGGAATGGGGATTTTGAGCTTGCTTACATGGCGGTGGCGGTGAAGGCGAGGAGGAGGAGGATGGAGGCGGCGAAGCTCTTGCGCGAGTAGGAGTAGTCGTCGTCCCTGGTGGGGCTGCCGCCGCAGCACCGGCAGCAGCAGGCCACGAGCGCCGCCAGGGCGAAGCCGACGAGCCAGACCGCCGCGGCCGCGAACGCCGGCGCCGCGCTGAAGGCCACCGACTGCAAGCAGCATCCATCGACGGTGAGCACGAGCGCAAGCATGAGTGCAAGACTAGTAGGTCAAGAACGGGTCAACTTACGGCGATGTAGTGCCGGTCGTTGATGTTCCAGCCACCGGCGTAGGGCCGGAGCCCGTCGAGGGGGTCCTTCCGGCGCGTCCGCTTGGCCGCCAGCGGTGCCGCGGAGCCGGCGCACAAGGAGGACGGCGAGGAGCAGAAGGAGCGCGCGCTCATTAGTGAATTTTTCTCAACTGGCAGTTTTGCGAAAAAACCCTACGTGTATGCGTATTTAAGCGAGCTGGGCACATGTGGCAGTCAATGCACGCTTGGCATCGGTTGACTAGAGCCAGCTCAGCGCATACGTACACAAAACCATATAATGGACCGTAGATGACCCCTAGAGCAAGTTTGGTGACCGTATTTCGGGTATTTGTAACCACAGGGACTAAAGCTGACGCCAGGGCAAGTAATAGGACCTGTAGTGAATTTTTCTCTATGGTATATATGGTTGAGTTCGCACACTTCGCCCGCTTCTCTAAACTAATTGAGTAATAACCAGTCATGCATGCCTCGTTCCATCAGTGTTCCTATATACCTCCAAGTTTCAGTAGGTCAGTCAAGTGCAAGCTAGGCTGGTCACAATGGGGTGGAACTTATGAGTAACATCACATATTTCAATACAACGTTGCTTATGTGGCACATATTTAATGAAGAGTGAGGTGCTTGTGGTAACTAGCTAAGTTACCGGAACATCACACACTTCAAGAAACAATGAGTCTATAAGCTAATAAATGCATCATTGCATGACACTAGTAGAAAACAGGGCATTGGTCCAGCCCATTAGCCCCGGTTCAATCTAGAACCGGGTCCAATGGGGGTACTGGACCCGGTTCGTGAGCCCAGGGGGGCGGCCGGGCCACGTGGGCCATTGGTCCCGGTTCGTCTGGACCTATTGGTCCCGATTGGAGCTAAAAACAGGGACCAATGGCTCTTGCTCCTGGCCCACCACTATTGGTCCCGGTTGGTGTTATGAACCGGGACCAAAGGCACCCCTTTAGTCCCGGTTTGTAGCACCAACCGGGACCAGTGAGTTGCCTATATATACCCCCTCACTCGAGAGCAGAGCTCACTGCTCTGTTTTTTTTTCTGGCCGAGGGGGAGAGGGGTTAGTGGTGCTCTAGCTCACCTCCTATGCACACAACGTGTTCGGTGGAATGCCCGAGCCACACTAGTTAAGCTTTTCTCCTCTCGAAGCTCTATTTTCTCCGAGATTTGTCTAGGTTTAGCGGTCCGTCACGTCCCGTCCCCGTCTTCGCCGCCGTCGATCGCCCCCGCCGATCTCGTCACCGGCACCACCGTGGTGAGCCTCTTGTTATGTCCATGCTTTTCTTACTTTTATTATTGCTTTAGATAGATATTTGTCTAATTTTCTTACGTTTATTATTGCTTGTTATTATATAGTGCGATGGTTTTGATATCCGCCCACGTGGGCCCTCGTTCGGTCTACGATTCGGATGTGGTATATTATATTTAATTTATAACTATTTGTTTTAGTGTTTATGATAGTTATGCCGACCAACCTGACATGCATAGATGTTTTATTATGTCTGGGAGGTAGTTGAACCGGAAATTCCAACCGACCCTCTTGTGGAGAGGTTAAATTTAGTTGAGGAGGAAAACATTTCGTTAAAGAAAAAATTGGAAAAAATGGAGGAGGAGAAGATGGAATTGGAGTTGCATGTTGCGGAAGTTATCGATGATCACAAGATCAAGATGGACCCTATTGTCGAGAGGTTAAATTTAGTTGAAGAAGAAAACAAATTCTTGAAGGAAAAAAAAAATTGTGGACGAGAAGATGATATTGGAGTTGCATGTTGCGGATGTCGTCGATGATCACAAGATCAAGATGGATGCAATGCGGTTGAAGATTAAAAAGATTAGAAATATGACATTCATACCGAGGCTTGGTATCATTATGCCGTTGGATCAATTGTTACCTTGGTTGCGATTATGATAGCATTTGTTTTCGCGTTGAAATGTTTTACATAGTTTCGATGTGTATGGAGAGCTATATGTTGTTAGATGAGAACTATATATGTATGTACTTTGGTTTTAATGTGATGATGAACTTTTATCCATTTGGTCACTTAATTATCTATTTATGATGTTCTGTAATGGTTTTTGACACACTTAATTATATATAAATGCACGCAGATGAACCGGCGATGGATGTACGGTGACAGACACACCTCCGAGTACATTAAGGGCGTGCGTGAGTTTCTAAATGCGGCTGAGGCAAACAAGCAGAATGGTTTTATGTGTTGTCCATGCACTAAATGTGTGAATATGATGTCTTACTCTAACCGGAAAATCCTTCACTCCCACCTGCTTTACAAGGGTTTCATGCCACACTATAATGTTTGGACGAGGCACGGAGAAATAGGGGTTATGATGGAAGAAGGCGAAGAAGAAGAGTACGATGACAACTATGTGCCCTCTGAATACGGTGATGCTGCAATGGGGGGAGCTGGTGAAGATCAAGAGGAACCAGATGATGTGCCCAATAATGCTGCAACGGGTGAAGCTGCTGAAGATCAAGAGGAACCAAATGATGATCTTCGCCGGGTCATTGTCGATGCAAGGACACAATGCGAAAGTCAAAAGGAGAAGCTGAAGTTCGATCGCATGTTAGAGGATCACAAAAAAGGGTTGTACCCCAATTGCGAAGATGGCAACACAAAGCTCGGTACCGTACTGGAATTGCTGCAGTGGAAGGCAGAGAATGCTGTGGCTGACAAAGGATTTGAGAAGCTACTGAAAATATTGAAGAAGAAGCTTCCGAAGGATAACGAATTGTCCGACAGTACATACGCAGCAAAGAAGGTCGTATGCCCTCTAGGATTGGAGGTGCAGAAGATACATGCATGCCCTAATGACTGCATCCTCTACCGCGGTGCATACAAGGATCTGAACGCATGCCCGGTATGCGGTGCATTGCGGTATAAGATCAGACGAGATGACCCTGGTGATGTTGATGGCGAGCCCGCCAGGAAGAGGGTTCCTGCGAAGGTGATGTGGTATGCTCCTATAATACCACGGTTGAAACGTTTGTTTAGAAACAGAGAGCATGCCAAGTTGATGCGATGGCACAGTGAGGACCGTAAGAAAGACGGGAAGTTGAGAGCACCCGCTGATGGGTCGCAGTGGAGAAAAATCGAGAGAAAGTACTGGGAGGAGTTTGCAAAGGACCCAAGGAACATATGGTTTGCTTTAAGCGCGGATGGCATTAATCCTTTCGGGGAGCAGAGCAGCAATCACAGCACCTGGCCCGTGACTCTATGTATGTATAACCTTCCTCCTTGGATGTGCATGAAGCGGAAGTTCATTATGATGCCAGTTCTCATCCAAGGCCCTAAGCAACCCGGCAACGACATTGATGTGTACCTAAGGCCATTAGTTGAAGAACTTTTACAACTGTGGAATGGAAACGGTGTACGTGCGTGGGATGAGCACAAACAGGAGGAATTTGACCTAAAGGCGTTGCTGTTCGTGACCATCAACGATTGGCCCGCTCTCAGTAACCTTTCAGGACAGACAAACAAAGGATACCACGCATGCACGCACTATTTAGATGACACTGAAAGTATATACTTGGACAAGTGCAGGAAGAATGTGTACGTGGGCCATCGTCGATTTCTTCTGACCAACCATCAATGTCGAAAGAAAGGCAAGCATTTCAAAGGCGAGGCAGATCACCGGAAGAAGCCCGCCATGCGTACCGGTGATCACGTACTTGCTATGGTCAATGATTTACACGTAATCTTTGGAAAGGGCCCCGGCGCACTAGCTGTTCTGAATGACGATGAGGGACACGCACCCATGTGGAAGAAGAAATCTATATTTTGGGACCTACCCTACTGGAAAGACCTAGAGGTCCGCTCTTCAATCGACGTGATGCACGTGACGAAGAACCTTTGCGTGAACCTGCTAGGCTTCTTGGGCGTGTATGGAAAGACAAAAGATACAGCTAAGGCACGGGAGGACCTGCAACGTTTGCACGAAAAAGACGGCATCCCTCCGAAGCAGTATGAAGGTCCTGCCAGCTATGCTCTTACGAAAGAAGAGAAAGAAATCTTCTTTGAATGCATGCTCAGTATGAAGGTCCCGACTGGCTTCTCGTCGAATATAAAGGGAATAATAAATATGGCAGAGAAAAAGTTCCAGAACCTAAAGTCTCATGACTGCCATGTGATTATGACGCAACTGCTTCCGGTTGCATTGAGGGGGCTTCTACCGGAAAACGTCCGATTAGCCATTGTGAAGCTATGTGCATTCCTCAATGCAATCTCTCAGAAGGTGATCGATCCAGAAATCGTACCAAGGCTAAGGAGTGATGTGGCGCAATGTCTTGTCAGTTTCGAGCTTGTGTTCCCACCATCCTTCTTCAATATCATGACACACGTCCTAGTTCATCTAGTCTACGAGATTGTCATTCTGTGGCCCGTATTTCTACATAATATGTTCCCCTTTGAGAGGTTCATGGGAGTCCTAAAGAAATATGTCCGTAACCGCGCCAGGCCAGAAGGAAGCATCTCCATGGGCCATCAAACAGAGGATGTCATCGGGTTTTGTGTTGACTTCATTCCTGGCCTTAATAAGATAGGTCTCCCTAAATCGCGGTACGAGGGGAGACTGACTGGAAAAGGCACGCTTGGAAGGGACTCAATAATATGCAGGGACGGATATTCTTGGTCTCAAGCACACTACACAGTTCTACAGAACTCTACATTGGTGACCCCGTAAGTCGATGAACACAAGAACAGTCTGCGCTCCAAACACCCGGAGCAGTGCGACGACTGGATTACACGTGAACACATCAGGACTTTCAGCAGTTGGTTGGAAACACGTCTCAGAGGTGACAACACTGTTTGTGATGAGTTGTACTTGTTGTCCAGGGGACCATCTTCGACTGTATTGATTTACAAAGGATACGAGATAAATGGGAATACATTTTACACGATTGTCCAAGATCAAAAGAGCACCAACCAAAACAGCGGTGTCCGCTTTGATGCAACAACCGAGAGGGGAAAGGACACATATTATGGTTACATAGTGGACATATGGGAACTTGACTACGGACATGATTTTAAGGTCCCTTTGTTTAAGTGCAAATGGGTCAATCTGTCAGGAGGCGGGGTACAGGTAGACCCACAGTACGGAATGACAACAGTGGATCTGAAAAATCTTGGATACACTGACGAACCGTTCGTCCTAGCCAATGATGTGGCACAGGTTATCTATGTGAAGGACATGTCTACCAGACCGAGAAAAAGAAAAGATAAGGAAGCGAATACATCATACGATGAGCCAAAGCGCCACATAGTTCTTTCAGGAAAAAGGGACATCCTGGGAGTGCAGGGCAAGACAGACATGTCTGAAGATTATGAAAAGCTTCATGAAATTCCTCCCTTCAAAGTCAAGGCTGACCCAAGCATCCTGACAAACGATGAAGATTATCCATGGTTACGGCGCAATAAGCAAATGACACAAGCGAAGAAAAAGTGAAGAGTTTTTTCCGCAACTATTATGATGATACCATGCCAACTTTGTAACAAACGAGTATGATACCATTGTCCATTTGTACTATTCAAATTTCAATACTACTTGCACTAACAGAGAAAGTTTGTAATTGGTTTTACCAGAAAGAATTTAAAAAATAAAGCAAATAACAAAAGAAAATAAATAATGCAGAAAACAAAACAAAAAAACTTGAAAAAAATAGCAACAATAAGTATTTTGTTGTAAGTATAAACAAAATAAAATAAATAAAGCAACAAAGAAAATAAATAAAGAAAGTAAAATAAATAAAGCAACTCTAAATACAGCAAAAAACAACTTAGAAATAAACAAAGAAAATAAAATAAATAAAGCAACTCTAAATACAACAAAAAACAACTTAGAAATAAATAAAGCAAAAAAGGAAAAAAAAATTGGGCGCTGCCCAGTGAGCCTGCAAGGCCTATAGCACAGGATCCACCTGTACTATAAGGCCCAGCAAGCTCACAGGACAGCGCGCAGAGTTAGGCCCAGAAGCCTGCATTTGAGAGGAGCTCGAGAGGGTGGGAGCAGCAGCCCTTATAAACCACTCTCGAGCTCCCTCAGCTAGCGAGGTGGGACTAAACATCCCACCGCACCCGCGCCAGCACAGGGCCTTTGGTCCCGGTTGGTGGCTGAAACCGGGACTAAAGGTTGGTATTAGTCCCGGTTGGTGGCTGAAACCGGGACTAATACCCCCCTTTAGTCCCGGTTGCTGCCACCAACCGGGACTAAAGG
>LR738714.1:53311480-53330119 GCA_902687465.1 Secale cereale | reverse complement strand
AATCTTGCAGATTACGCGTCCGACGATGTACACTATGATTTCTTGGAAGTGCAGATAGAAAGATACGAGTACAAAAAGCCTCTCGTCAAAAATGAAAGATCTCTATCAACGAATATGCGAAGATTGCATGATTGGTACTTGAAAATCTGCAGAGAGTCTGGGGGGAGGGATAACTTGTATTTGAGAGTTAAACCGGAGCATGACCTCGTTGGAATTGACCTGTTGCCTGTTCCATTTGAGGAGTTCTATCAGTTTTTCAATCAATTGGCCCTCGATAAAGCAACGGTCACCTGCTACTGTCTGTAAGTAGTACTACTTCTGTCATTAAGTCTCTCTATATAGCTGATCTTCATTGCATGTATTTATAATTATCCTCACTATATTATGCAGATTGAAGATCGTCGAATTGAAGAAAAGACAAGTAGGTGATATTGGGTTTATTAACACATACCTCATAGATGCAACCGAGGTTAAATTGCGTCCCGACGATACCGAGACCAACGTGCTACGATCGTTGGTGGTAAATGAAAACAAAGATATAATACTCTTTCCTTACAACTTCAAGTGAGTGTTACTGTCTTGTGCATATTTGGTTTCCCTTATATATCAGTCAAGGTTATAGTGATGTAATTGATGAGTTCATGCATTCGTGCGCAGCTTCCACTATATTCTCTTAGAGATTAAGCTTGAGAAGGGAGTAGTAACTGTCTTGGACTCTAAACGTAAAGATCCCGAGGAGTATGCGGACATGACTCAAATGCTAGTCAGGTAAGTTAAATCGATCA
The DNA here is from genome assembly GCA_902687465.1 of Secale cereale. Taxonomy (NCBI): domain Eukaryota; kingdom Viridiplantae; phylum Streptophyta; class Magnoliopsida; order Poales; family Poaceae; genus Secale; species Secale cereale. The sequence goes on along the minus strand of LR738714.1, from coordinate 53,329,334 downwards.
ATATTATCCACCATGCATATATATCAGCAACTTCATTTCTGATATCAACTAATTGTTTTCTTTGTCTGGCAGGGTTTGGAGAAAATTCACCAAAAAAGCTCCGGGACTGCCGAAGAAGCTACAATTTAGAGACCCGAAAGTAAGTACTATATAGTAGCATGTTCCGCGCGCGCATCTCCTATATCTTGATTCAAGCGCTAGTTTCATCAATACCAATTTGGCATTCTTGCTTATCAGTTTGATTGACCTCTATTTCTTGTAAAGTGGTTGTGGCAGGAACCCGGGAATGATTATTGTGGATACTACATTTGCGAGTCCATCCGCCACACGACCTGTGAGCGGGGCTACACTGAAGAACAATTTGAATTGCGTAAGCAATCAATAATATTCACAAATTTATAGCATCATTTCATGTATTGACCCCCTACTTCAAATTAGATGTTTCGGATGCGGGATGAACTCCTAACACCAGATCGTCTGCGAGCAATTCAAGAGGAATTGGCGGCATTCTTCCTTGAACACGTGATCGCTGAAGACGGAGAATACTATGTGGACCATGCATCCATATGATAGGAGATTATTTTTGTAAGAGATAATTATTGTATATATATGTGCCCGGTAGTGTCGGATAGATATACGAGAACTTGTTGTTCGACCAATCTCTCGGAGAAGGAGAGGTGGTCGATATTACTTCTCTCTGTATGTTGATTATACGATCTTCTGTTTCCTTCGTTTGCTTTACTAGCTAGCTAGCTAGCTACCGTGTCTAGTCATCTCTATACGTATGTGTAGTAGGTAGCAAGCACGGACATAAGAGAGGACACTTCTCTCTATTAATTAGCTAGCTAACACAATATGAAACATCTAAATTAACCCTCCAAGACCTCCAACCCCCCCTCCCCTTTAAAAAAAACAAAAAACACAGCCACAGAAATGCTGACGCGTGGATGCCTTTTGGTCCCGGTTGGTACCACCAACCGGGACTAAAGCCCCTCCTGCCTGGGCTCGGTGCACAGGCCACGTGGACACCCTTCTGCCCCGGTTCTGGATTGAACCGGGACTAAAGGGTCAGAGCATTAGTACCGACCCTCTTGTCCCGGTTCTGGAACCGGGGCTAAAGGCCCAAATGAACCGGGTCTGATGACCCTTTATCTACTAGTGTGACACTACCTACATGTTTCTACCCACTGTGGAGGTAGTAACATAGTCTAGATAAATGTGTATGTTACTACCTTATGTTCCTGTCCATTGTGACCAGCCTATAGTGTTCGGTTTCTCAGGCTGCGGCCCAAACCGAGTCTTCTCTGCAGAAATAAAAGAGCATAGGCGGTGACGCACCGCCTCGTAATGCGCATAACCAGGGAACCTGGAGGTGCCCAGGTCCTTGGGAAGGAGACAGGAAGCTACCTGTGCATCAACTTAGTCCGAAGCTTTTGATACCATGTGTCAGCCGATGGTAGAGCTCGAGCAAGATAACACGGCATGGCACATGGCGAACACCTTGTTCAGGAGCCCATAATAACTATATATTCGATCGGTTGATCAATACTAAGATATGACGTTTTTCTTCCAAGAAATGCTTAATTTACATGGAATCACATACTGCCTTTGTCCGAAAATGTAAATCATATTTATGGTCTTTAAGTTGAACCTTTTTAAAATATATCAACGTTGATCCTTAAAACAAAGTCAACATCTACAATCTCCAATACTCATGTGCCCTAATTGAATAGTCCTATTTGGACGTTCAAGTAGTTTGACGATCTGCCACCAAGCGGATCAGATGGGGATGGGATTTTTTTAACGAGTTTGCCTCACTAGGCGTAAAATCATTACATTTTTTTGCGGGTGTAAAATCATTGGGTGTAAAATCATTACATAACTTCTCTATTAGTCTTATGTTTTCAACTGCATGTCATCATGTCATATACAATGCTCTGTATTACTTAATTTTTTTCAAGGATGTACCAATTAACATTACATCTCAACTGGCCTGTTTGGCAAAATAAATTGCAGTCTTATCTTAATATTTTAAAATTAATTCTCATCTAGAAGATGGTCAGATGTGACTATGTTAGTTCTCATCTAGATAAGAATTAGCAAATCCGTTTTATATTTTGTAAAATATTATGTTAATCATGCATGTAGACATTGGATATAAATTTACCCATTGCAATTTTTCATTAAACAAATGGAAAGTTCCGAAATGTGGGAAATGAAGCTAACACATTACCACGTGAAAATTTACATTAAAGAATGCGTTGTTGTTTTTGCATACCTATTTGTCATTTTTTAGCATGGCACAGTCATTTTTCTTACACAAGGTTTATAAGATAAACATATGCCTGATATTTCTATGCATGAGTTTATGTTTGTATTTTCTCAAACCTAAAATGTGATTCTTGCATGCTAAGATTCAAAGAACAGTATAACCTGTGTTTGGAAATTCCTCTTTGACTACCCATTTGACAGTGAGTGGTTTTTTTTTTTTAAGAATAGTTGAGTAATTGATTTGTACAACTTTTGCTACTTGCTCTTACCTTCGTGCAGTGGTATGCATGCCCAAGCCCGCTGGATGTCCCACTAGATATCCGTTTAGTGTCGTTGCATATGATGATGGTCAAAGCTACGTGCGTACAATCGGCGACCACAAATGCGCATGGCCTCTGCACTGTTCTTCTTTGTCGCACATTTTTAAATCCAGAATGAACCGAACGGGACATGCGAGTCCAACATGGTGCTGGCCCACATGTCACGTACCCAAAGCCACCGAAGCTCCGTCTAACCGAACGCATAGGCGCATGGGCTAGCAGGCTACCCACCTTGGCACCTTGCTACTAGATGCTGACACTCCCCTCCGGCGTTGCCTATATCTACTGGACGCCAAGCCCTTCACTACTACCACACGCAGACGGCCGGACTCGAGCTGGTCGAGGGGGCGGCGTAGCGGAACACTAGTGATAATTCGTAGAACACGCAGATATGAGGAGATCCCAGTTAGGCGTTGTTGTGGAGAGGACCGGGGCAGGCTCCGGTGGCGGCGGCGGCGGTTTTCCATGGGTGTTTGCTGCTGCGTTGTTCGGCTTCCTCTCCTTCCACTCCGGCGTGGCGCTGTACCAGTCTAAGGGCGACCCGGCCATGGTGGCCTTCATCGCCACCTCGTACGTCCACCTCGTCGTTCTCTTCGGCTGTCTCTGGCTGTATAAAAGCATGGTTTACGATTTCGAAGTGGCAAAAATTTCGCTCACCCTCGAAATGGTCGAAATTTCGGAAATTTCGAAAACTGTTTCGTACAAACCAACGGAATTTTTATTTGAATTGAAATAATTTTAAATTTTAAATGGTAGATAAAGCAGGATGTAGTGTAGAATTAACAACATTACATACCTAGCGTGTTGGTTTGTCTGTACCATAACGTGCTGTTGGTCGTGGTTCGACTCTCATCTAGGACATTTTTTTGCCGCAAAAATAACCAAAATGTTGGTAAACAGGATTCGAACCATAAACCTATTGATTAGTAGACAACCTCCCTACCACTAGGCTACTGTAACCTTTCATATTTCTTACTGATCCATGTTCATTTGTACAGAGAAATTCAAACCCATCGAAATTTCTTCAACGAAAGGCAAAAATTTCGCCCATCCTCGAAATTGTCGAAATTTCGGAAATTTCGAGAAATTTCGACGAAATTGTAAACCATGTATAAAAGAACGGCCGCCGGCTCGACGTGGACGAACCGGCTGAAAGCGTCGGTGTGGACGCTCACCACGCTACTCACCTTCTCCTTCACCTACATCGCCATGGGCACGGCTCACCTCACGCTCCACGTCGCGCTCCTCGTCTGGGTCATCGCCGCCGCCACCGGGATCGCCGCTTTCTCCACCTTCTTCGAGCAGGGACGGTAATGCCGCCGTTCTCTTCCGTAAATGCATGCATTGATCACTTCGGAGCACTTAACTGCTCGCCGCCACAAACTAGCAATAATAGACGAAAAATAGATACCTAAAGGAAAGCATGCACACTTTCTTCACAAAAGGCATCACATCTAGGCACCACTACCAGTATCTATCTATATACATATACTATAAGGCGGTACTTCTTTTTGTCTGCTGCCCTTTTCTTACACAGGGCGAACAACCCACCGGACGTGCTGCCGCCGGTATAGCCGACAAGACCCGGATCAATACTTGTCTATGCGCTTCCAATGCATGGAGCCGAAGTCCATCAAGATCGTTGTGTCTCTCGATCCTGGAGACTGGCCGTGTTGGCTTCAGTACAGGAAACATGATTGTCTCATCGCATTCGCCTCATCAGATCGATCGTATTCAGGCCGCTGCCATTGTTGACTTCCTAGCTTCCTCCGCCAAAATTCAAACTCGTTGTCGCGTTGGATCGATCCGTTACGAACTCTAACCTCCAGGTGCTTAGCGAGTCCTCCTTTCCGATGAATTTTGGTTCCTACTCCTAATTCCTAGTTAACTTTTGGAAAGGATCGTTACTTCGTTGATCAATTCTTACCTCCTCAGTTATCACAGAGTTGTAGTTCAACCGGACAGGGCCCAAAACTAGGTGAGTTAGACAGTTCGTCTTATTAACAAACATTACACATGATCTCCAACGGATATGATTTTTTCTATGTTCAATTGATATGTGAGACATTATATTATATATACATTATAATTGCTCGTTAGTTTATTTTTTAAAGAGATACGGCCCCACTTTTTAGTTTTGCACGGATACCCGAATTTTGCCGTCCCGGCCCTGCTCCATTCATCGACCAATACAGCGTGTGCCGCGTGCTATTCTCCCTCTTTCTTGGTATCAGACTCCATGGCTTTCGAGGACATATTCGGAGAGCTTCCTTCCCTTGCCGTCGCTGCCACCATGGCCCCCGCCTCCTCTCCCCAGTTCTCTTCCCCGTGACCTCTCCTCCCCTTCCCGCTACCACGTTTCCCTCTCCACCATGGTCACGCCTTTTGCCCACCTCTCGACCAATCCCTTCTCAATTTTCATCAGGACCACATCTCCAACGACATCAAGTTCAAACTTGATCCATCCGAGAACAATCACCTCAAGTGGCGCATGTTCTTCACTTGCGTTCTTCAGCAGCACCGTGTCTTCGATAATGTGCAGCGCCCACCTCCAGCCGCCCCTGACGCTGCCTGGCTCGCCGTGGATCAACAGCTAGTTCTCTGGATTACCAACGTTGATTCCCTCCTCAAGCTCATCATGGGGGCGCCCATGACGCCTTCACCGCCTGGTCTCGCATCTGGGACTATTTCCAAGCTAATCAAGGTGCGCACTATCTCCACCTCACGCGGCGCAGTTCCGCATCCTCAAGCAGGGCGACCTCACCGTCTCCAAATACGCCCGACGTCTGAAGGTTCTCACCGACGGCCTCGTGGATATGGGAAATCCTATCACCGACCACGACCTAACGATGCAGCTGCTTCACGAGCTCGACACCATCCGCACTATTCTCGGTGAAACCACCCCGCTGCCTCCCTTCGCCGTCGTCCGCTGCCCGTTGGATCTGGCATAGCTGAAACCAAAACCTGACATAAATGCCGTCGATCCGGTCCACGTCTCCTCTCACTGCCTTCTGCGGTCGTTCAGGAAGCTGCAGCCACAAGCACCAAAACCACCATGAATCAATCCCCATTGCCGAAATTTTGCTCTTACCGCTCCATCTCAAATAAACCGGCGTCGGGGATGGAGACGGCGCCGCTGTTTACCGGCCCGTCACGTACCTGTTCACCGCGTAACTTGCCACCGCCGCGCAGATGATTGGGAGTGGGAGGAGGAAGATCGACGCCCTTGCCCTCATCCGGTCACCGAACACCATCGGCTACCTCATCGCAACTGGCGGGACCACCCCGAGCTTCCTGCGCTGGACGCGGCCCACCGCCTCCCGCGTCGAGGAAGATGAGGGGGAGGTCGCGTGCGTGGGCAACGCTGCCTTGGTATTGGCAAGTGAGAGAAAACGAGAGAGAGGGAGGTTGTGTGCGTGTTCTTCGAAGCCTTTCGTGCCTTAGTGATGAAGATAAGGAAAAGAGGGAAGGTGTTATATGTGGTAGACGAGCGAAACAAACAATGCGAGCGACTAAACAGTGCATTGATGCCGCCTGGGGTGGCCATTCACGCGACGCTTAATGGGTTTGATATTTTGTATCTTTCTTGAACCGACCATGCTTTCCTTTTCCTCCTTCATTCCGCTGACCGCCCAATCTTCTTCCTCTGCTCCAGTCGCTCGCCTCTTGCCGCTCCTTCGGTGGTTTGCATGTAGAGAGTGGTATTTCTACACCCCAGCTCGGTGCACCCACGCAAGAAAACATATCGAAGCATTTCAAAAAATTCTGAAACTTTTTGGGAATGATCATCAACAAATTTTATGGGTGCTTGCAAACTTTGATGGTCAAATAACATTCGTCGAGCTCTGTACAAAAAAGACTAATTTTCAGTGAAAATTAGTCTTTTTTGTACAGAGCTCGACGAATGTTATTTGACCATCAAAGTTTGCAAGCACCCATAAAATTTGTTGATGATCATTTCCACAAAGTTTTAGAATTTATTTTTGAAATGTTTGGCTGTGTTTTCTTGTGTGGGTGCACCGAAGATGGGTGCAGCCACTACTTTCCCTTGATATCTTTGGTAGTTTCACTACCAGAATAAACCCCTATGCCTAAGGCCGTATGCATAGATGGACGTATCCCGACGACCTAGGGCAGGCCGTAGGCGTAGAAAAGCCACCGGCATATGTCGATCTATGCCGACGGGGCCCGTCGGCATACTACGGCCGTCGGGACCTCTGTCGATACGCCTACGAGGGCCGTCGGCATAGATGAGGCCGTCGGCATAGATGAGTCCCGCCTACCCGGTCAGCAGTGAACGTTTGACGGCGTCGGAACTACGCCGGCGGGGGCTAACGGCGGCCGTCGGCATATATCTGGTACTATGCCTACAGCTAAGCCGTCGGCATAGGACTGCCACGAGCTACCAGAGGGCGCCACGTGGGAGCCTATGCCTACGGCTAAGCCGCCAGAAAAAAGGAAGTACTTATCTGGCTGAAACACATTTTAAAGTTCACCGATGGTTATGCATCGAATATAAGTAAAGGAGTCAATCTTTCAACGGGCAAAGTGATCGGCCTGAAGAGTCATGACTACCATGTATGGATTGAGCGGATAATGCCGGTGATGGTTCGAGGATATGTCCACGAACATGTCTGGCGAGTGCTTGCCGAGCTAAGCCATTTCTTCCGCACGCTTTGTGCTAAAGAAGTAAGTAAAGACGTGATTGAAAAATTGCAGAAGAAGGCACCAGAGTTGATAGTCAAGCTAGAGAAGATCTTTCCGCCAGGCTTCTTTACTCCGATGACACATCTCATTTTGCACCTCGCGAACGAGGTATTGTTGGGGGAGCCTGTGCAGAATCGCTGGCAGTACGGCCCTGAGAGACAGAACATGCATCTCCGACAGAAATGTGGAAACAAAGCTAAGATTGAAGGTTCCATAGCTGAGGCAGTTATCCTAGAGGAGGTGTCAGACCTCAGGACATCATACTATCCAGACCACGTTCCCCATCTGCATAACAAGGTGCCTCGATACAATATAGAAGAGACCAAATATCAACCCAGGCTCCATCTATTCAACGTGCAAGGTGGGAGGGCTGGGGCCTCGAAATCTTATAACATGCCACGAAAAGAATGGGAGGGCCTCATGTTCTATATCTTGCACAACATCAAGGAAGTTGAGGAAGTGTGGATGAGGTAATACCACTACACCATTCCTTTATGTCTTCCACAAAATCATGTTCTATGTTCACTTAGTCCCGGTCTAACACTGCTTTTCGTCTTTTAGTGATTTCATTCAAGAGGAATGGACGGGAATGAATCCTCCTACTGAGGCGGAGGCACTTACTCTTCTCCGTCATGGAAACCCTGGACGCAAAAATTTTATTGCTTGGTTCATGGAGAAAGTAATTTTCCACACTCCCCTATTAAATACCTAGTTCAACATTTATGAGTTAACCGAACTAATGCACCCAACAATTTCAATTATACTTGTAGGGGAAAAATCCGAACATATCTATGGATGACAAATTGAGATGGGTTTCCATGGGTTTTGACCCTGCCGTCATGACATGTAAAAAGTATGATGTGAATGGGTATCGCTTCCATACAGAGGAGCACTAGAACAGCCGACCTGATCCCAAAACTATAAATCCCGGAGTGTACACCCCTGGTCAAAATTTAGTAGACTACTACGGAAGGGTACAAAATATATACGAGATTACATTCCGCAAAGGGCACGCAACCCTAAGTCTGCCTGTTTTCAAATGCCGATGGTTCGATCCGCGGGAGGGGATAAAACATACGCCTTCCATTGGTTTGGTCGAAGTTAAACCATCAACCATCTATGCCGGAGCCGATCTCTTCATTGCGACTACCAAGCTACACAAGTTTATTATCTACCTTACCCATGCCAGAAAGAGTACCTAAAGGGTTGGGAAGTTGTGTTCAAGGTGTCACCACATGGTAAGCTACCGGACCCTAACAAAGACGATTACTACAACATTAACCCAATGACATACGAGGGGGTGTTCTATCAAGAGCAACCTGATGATGATGTGGTCAGAAACGATGACGCTAGACCATTGGGTGATGATGATGTGGATCCAAATGAGGACGATGCACGGAATGATGGTGAGACCATTGTCAATGAAAATAACATACTTATGCTAGAAAAGTTAAACGAAGATGCTGACAACGAGGAAGAGCCTCCACCTCCGTCAGACAATGAAGATGATATGATTGATAGTGATGATGAGACCGACCGAGAAAGAGGTTACAACAGTGATGACTCGTATGGGTTCTAGCAGATGTACGTTTCGAGTCTTTTTTTTCTCTGGTTTAGGAATATGCCTTATTATTATGCCTTTTCCTTCATTTTTAATGTAGTAATTGTTTATTCTATTTTTAATGCAGGTTTGTGGAACATGGGCAAGGGGAAGGCCGACGGCGTGGGTTTCCTTCGCAAGGTCATCAGCATGCCTAGTCGGAGTGGTCGAGCACGTAATCCTCCCCCCTCCTCCCGACTACTTGACGATGACTCCTCACAGGGAGGTCGAGGGAGAGGTGCCCCTAGAGGGGGAGGGGGCGGGGGAAGAGCCCCTAGAGGGCGAGGGGGTGGGGGGATAGCCACTACAGGGGGTCGCGGCCAGAAACAGCGCACCCTCACTGAAGGAAATATGCCCTAGAGGCAATAATAAAGTTGTTATTTATATTTCCTTATATCATGATAAATGTTTATTATTCATGCTAGAATTGTATTAACCGGAAACTTAGTACATGTGTGAATATATAGACAAAATAGAGTGTCCCTAGTATGCCTCTACTAGACTAGCTCATTGATCAAAGATGGTTATGTTTCCTAACCATAGACATGAGTTGTCATTTGATCAACGGGATCACATCATTAGGAGAATGATGTGATGGACAAGACCCATCCGTTAGCTTAGCACTATGATCGTTTAGTTTTACTGCTATTGCTTTCTTCATGACTTATACATGTTCCTATAACTATGAGATTATGCAACTCCCGAATACCGTAGGAACACCTTGTGTGCTATCAAACGTCACAACGTAACTGGGTGATCATAAAGATGCTCTACAGGTGTCTCCGAAAGTGTTCGTGGTGTTGGCATAGATCAAGACTAGGATTTGTCACTCCGAGTGTCGGAGAGGTATCTCTGGGCCCTCTCGGTAATGCACATCATAATAAGCCTTGCAAGCAAAAGACTAATGAGTTAGTCACGATATGATGTATTACGGAACGAGTAAAGAGACTTGCCGGTAACGATATTGAACTAGGTATTGAGATACCGACGATCGAATCTCGGGCAAGTAACATATCGATGACAAAGGGAACAACGTATGTTGTTATGCGGTTTGACCGATAAAGATCTTCGTAGAATATGTAGGAGCCAATATGAGCATCCAGGTTCCGCTATTGGTTATTGACCGGAGATGAGTCTCGATCATGTCTACATAGTTCTTGAACCCGTAGGGTCCGCACGCTTAACGTTTGATGACGATCGGTATTATGAGTTTATGAGTTTTGATGTACCGAAGGAGTTCGGAGTCCCGGATGAGACCAGGGACATGATGAGGAGTCTCGAAATGGTCGAGACGTAAAGATCGATATATTGGACGACTATATTCGGACATCGGAAAGGTTCCGAGTGATTCGGGTATTTTTCGGAGTATATGGGCCTTATTGGGCCATACGGGAATAGAGGAGAAAGGCCAAAAGGAAGGAGGCGCGCGGCCCCCCTCTGGTCCGAATTGGACAAGGGGTGCAGCCCCCTTTTCCTTCTCCCTCTCAACCTCTTTCCTTCTCTCCTACTCCGGAAAGGAAAGGGGAATCCTACTAGGACTTGGGGGTCCTAGTAGGACTCCCCACACTTGGCGCGCCCCCTCTAGGGCCGGCCTCTCCCTTGCTCCTTTATATACGAGGGCAGGGGGCACCCTAGGACACACAAGTTGAATTGTTTTAGCCGTGTGCGGTGCGCGCCTCCACCGAAACACACCTCGGTCATACCGTTGCAGTGCTTAGGCGAAGCCCTGCGCCGGTAGATACATCATATCCGTCACCACGCCGTCGTGCTGACGAAACTCTCCCGTGAAGCTCAACTGGATCAAGAGCTCGTGGGACGTCATCAAGCTGAATGTGTGCTGAACACGGATGTGCCGTACGTTCGGTACTTGATCGGTTGGATCGCGAAGAAGTTCGACTACATCAACCGCGTAACTAGACGCTTCCGCTCCCGGTCTACGAAGGTACGTAGACACACTCTTCCCCTCGTTGCTATGCATCTAGTAGATAGATCTTGCGTGATCGTAGGAAAATTTTGAAAATACTACGTTCCCCAACAGTGGCATCATGAGCCAGGTCTATGCGTAGATGATATGCACGAGTAGAACACAATGAGTTGTGGGCGATATTAGTCATACTGCTTACCAGCATGTCATACTTTGCTTCGGCGATATTGTGAGATGAAGCGGCCCGGACCGACATTATGCGTACGCTTACGTGAGACTGGTTTCACCGTTATGAGCACTCGTTTCTTAAAGGTGACTGGCGGGTGTCTGTCTCTCTCACTTTAGCTGAATCAAGTGTGGCTACGCCCGGTCCTTGTGAAGGTTAAAACTGCACATACTTGACGAAACATCGTTGTGGTTTTGTATGCGTAGGTAAGAACGGTTCTTGCTAAGCCCGTAGAAGCCACGTAAAACTTGCAACAACAAAGTAGAGGACGTCTAACTTGTTTTTGCAGGGCATGTTGTGATGTGATATGGTCAAGACATGATGAGATATACGGTTTTGTATGAGATGATCATGTTTTGTAAAGTTATCGGCAACTGGCAGGAGCCATATGGTTGTCGCTTTATTGTATGAAATGCAATCGCCATGTAATTGCTTTACTTTATCACTAAGCGGTAGCGATAGTCGTAGAAGCAATAGTTGGCGAGACGACAACGATGCTACGATGGAGATCAAGGTGTCGTGCCGGTGACGAAGGTGATCATGACGGTGCTTTGGAGATGGAGATCAAAAGCACAAGATGATGATGGCCATATCATGTCACATATTTTGATTGCATGTGATGTTTATCTTATTATGCTTCTTATTTTGCTTAGTTCGACGGTAGCATTATAAGATGATCCCTTACTAAATTTCAAGGTATAAGTGTTCTCCCTGAGTATGCACCATTGCGAAAGTTCGTCGTGCCGAGACACCACGTGATGATCGGGTGTGATAAGCTCTACGTTCAAATACAACGGGTGTAAGCCAGTTTTGCACACGCAGAATACTCGGGTTAAACTTGACGAGCCTAGCATATGCAGATATGGCCTCGGAACACTGGAGCCCGAAAGGTCGAGCGTGAATCATATAGTAGATATGATCAACATAAGATGTTCACCATTGAAAACTACTCCATCTCACGTGATGATCGGACATGGTTTAGTTGATTTGGATCACGTGATCATTTAGATGACCAGAGGGATGTCTATCTAAGTGGGAGTTCTTCAAGTAATATGATTAATTGAACTTTAATTTATCATGAACTTAGTCCTGGTAGTATTAGCATATCTGTGTTGTAGATCAATAGCTCGCGATATAGCTCCCCGTTTATTTTATATGTTCCTAGAGAAATATAAGTTGAAAGATGTTAGTAGCAATGATGCGGACTAGGTCCATGATCTGAGGGTTATCCTCATTGCTGCACAGAAGAATTATGTCCTTGATGCACCGCTAGGTGACAGACCTATTGCAGAAGCAGATGTAGACGTTATGAACGTTTTGACAAAAAGCTCGGTATGATGACTACTTGATAGTTTAAGTGCACCATGCTTTACGGCTTAGAACCGGGACTTCAAAAACGTTTTGAACGCCACAGAGCATATAAGATGTTCCAAGAGTTGAAATGAGTATTTCATACTCATGCCCGTGTCGAGAGGTATAAGACTTCTGACAATACTTTGTCTACAAGATGGAGGAGAATAGCTCAACCAGTGAGCATGTGCTCAGATTGTCTGGGTACTACAATTACTTGAAACAAGTGGGAGTTAATCTTCCAGATAAGATAGTAATTGACAAAGTTCTCTAGTCACTATCACCAAGTTAGTAGAACTACGTGATGAACTATAATATGCAAGGGATGACGAAAGGAATTCCCGAGCTCTTCGCGATGCTGAAGTCGGCGAAGGTAGAAATCATGAAAAAGCATCAAGTGTTGATGGTTAACAAGACCACTTGTTTCAAGTAAAGGGCAAAGGGATAGAAGGGGAACTTCAAGAAGAATGACAAGCAAGTTGTCACTCCCGTGAAGAAACCCAAAGCTAAACTCAAGCCTGAAACTAAGTGCTTCTACTGCAAAGGAAAAGGTCACTGGAAGTGGAACTACCCTAGATATTTGGTGGATAAGAAGGATGGCAAAGTGAACAAAGGTATATTTGATATACAGATTATTGATGTGTATTTTAATAGTGTTCATAGCAACCCCTCGGTATTTGATACTAGTTCAGTTGCTAAAGAGTAGTAACTCGAAATGGGAGTTGCATAATGAACAGAAACTAGTTAAAGGTGAAAGTGTGTTGGAAGTGGTTCCAAGATTGATATGATCATCATCGCACACTCCCTATACTTTCGGGATTAGTGTTGAACCTAAATAAGTGTTATTTGGTGTTTGTGTTGAGCATGAATATGATTTGATCATGTTTATTGCAATACGGTTATTCATGTAAGTTAGAGAATAATTGTTGTTTTGTTTACATGAATAAAACCTTCTATGGTCATACACCCAATGAAAATGGTTTGTTGGATCTCGATAGTGTGATACACATATTCATAATATTGAAGCCAAAAGATGCAAGGTTAATAATGATAGTGCAACTTATTTGTGGCACTGCCGTTTAGGTCATAATGGTGTAAAGCGCATGAAGAAACTCCATAGTGATGGACTTTTGGAATCACTTGATTATGAATCACTTGGTGCTTGCGAACCATGCCTCATGGGCAAGATGACTAAAACTCCGTTCTCCGGAACAATGGAGCGAGCAACAGATATGTTGGAGATCATACATACAGATGTATGTGGACCAATGAGTGTTGAAGCTCGCGGCAGGTATCGTTATTTTCTGACCTTCACTGATGATTTGAGCAGATATGGGTATATCTACTTAATGAAGCACAAGTCTGAAACATTTGAAAAGTTCAAATAATTTCAGAGTGAAGTGGAGAATCATCGTAACAAGAAAATAAGAGTTTCTACGATATGATCGTAGAGGTAAAATATTTGAGTTAGCGAGTTTGGCCTTCAGTATAAACAATGTGAAATAGTTTCACTACTCACGCCACCTGGAACACCACAGTGTAATGGTGTGTCCGAACGTCATAACCGTACTTTATTAGATATGGTGCGACCGATGATGTCTCTTACCGATCTACCACTATCGCTTTTGGGGTTATGCATTAGAGACAACTACATTCACGTTAAATAGGGCACCATCTAAATCCGTGGAGATGACACCGTATGAACTGTGGTTTGACGAGAAACCTAAGCTGTCATTTCTTTAAGTCTGGGACTACGATGCTTATGTGAAAAAGTTTCAACATGATAAGCTCGAACCCAAATCGGAGAAGTAAATCTTCATAGGATACCCAAAAGAAACTGTTGGGTACACCTTCTATCACAGATCCGAAGTCAAGGTCTTTGTTGCTAAGAGTGGATACTTTCTAGAGAAGGAGTTTCTCTCGAAAGAAGTGAGTGGGAGGAAAGTGGAACTTGATGAGGTAATTGTACCTTCTCCCGAATTGGATAGTAGTACATCACAGAAACTGGTTCCAGTGATTCCTACACCAATTAGTGAGGAAGCTAATGATGATGATCATGAAACTTCGAATCAACTTACTGCTGAACTTCGTAGATCAACCAGAGTACGTTCCGCACCAGAGTGGTACGGCAACCCGGTTCTGGAAGTCATGTTACTGGACCATGATGAACCTACGAACTATGAGGAAGCGATGATGAGCCCAGATTCCGCAAAATGGCTTGAGACCATGAAATCTGAGATGGGATCCATGTATGAGAACAAAGTGTGGACTTTGGTTGACTTGCCCGATGGTCGACAAGCCATCGAAAATAAATGGATCTTCAAGAGGAAGACTGACGCTGACAGTAATGTTACTGTTTACAAAGCTCGACTTGTTGCGAAAGGTTTTCAACAAGTTCAAGGAGTTGACTATGATGAGACTTTCTCACCCGTAGAGATGCTTAAGTCTGTCCGAATCATGTTAGCAATTGCCGCATTTTATGAAATCTGGCAAATGGACAATAAAACTGCATTCTTTAATGGATTTATTAAAGAAGAATTGTATATGATGCAACCAGAAGGTTTTGTCAATCCTAAAGGTGCTAACAAAATGTGCAAGCTCCAGCGATCCATCTATGGACTGGTGCAAGCATCTCGGAGTTGGAATATACGCTTTGATAAGTTGATCAAAGCATATAGATTTATACAGACTTGCGGTGAAGCCTGTATTTACAAGAAGTGAGTGGGAGCACTACAACCTTTCTGATAAGTATATGTGAATGACATATTGTCGATCAGAAATGATGTAGAACTTTCTGGAAAGCATAAAGGAGTGTTTGAAAGGAGTTTTTCAAAGAAAGACCTTGATGAAGCTGCTTACATATTGGGCATAAAGATCTATAGAGATAGATCAAGACGCTTGATAAGACTTTCGATGAGTACATACCTTGATAAGATTTTGAAGTAGTTCAAAATGGATCAGTCAAAGAAGGAGTTCTTGCCTGACTTGTAAGGTGTGAAGTTGAGTAAGACTCAAAGCCAGACCACGGCAGAAAAATATAGAGAGAATGAAAGTCATTCCCTATGCCTCAGCCATAGGTTCTATAAAGTATGCCATGCTGTGTACCAAAAATGTTGTATACCTTGCCATGAGTTTGTCAAGGGGGTACAATAGTGATCCAGGAGTAGATCACTGTACAGCGGTCAAAATTATCCTTAGTAACTGGATGACTAAGGAAATGTTTCTCGATTATGGAGGTGATAAAGAGTTTTTCGTAAAGGGTTACGCCGATGCAAGCTTTGACACTAAATCCAGATGACTCTAAGTATCAATCTGGATGCGTATTGAAAGTGGGAGCAATTAGCTAGAGTAGCTCCATGCAGAGCATTGTAGACATAGAAATTTGCGAAATACATACGGATCTGAATGTGACAGACCCGTTGACTAAACTTCTCTCACGAAGCAAAACATGATCACACCTTAGTACTCTTTGGGTGTTAATCGCATAGCGATGTGAACTAGATTATTGACTCTAGTAAACCCTTTGGGTGTTAATCACATGACGATGTGAACTATCGGTGTTAAATCACATGGCGATGTGAACTAGATTATTGACTCTAGTGCAAGTGGGAGACTGAAGGAAATATGCCCTAGAGGCAATAATAAAGTTGTTATTTATATTTCCTTATATCATGATAAATGTTTATTATTCATGCTAGAATTGTATTAACCGGAAACTTAGTACATGTGTGAATACATAGACAAAATAGAGTGTCCCTAGTATGCCTCTACTAGACTAGCTCATTGATCAAAGATGGTTATGTTTCCTAACCATAGACATGAGTTGTCATTTGATCAACGGGATCACATCATTAGGAGAATGATGTGATGGACAAGACCCATCCGTTAGCTTAGCACTATGATCGTTTAGTTTTACTGCTATTGCTTTCTTCATGACTTATACATGTTCCTATAACTATGAGATTATGCAACTCCCGAATACCGTAGTAACACCTTGTGTGCTATCAAACGTCACAACGTAACTGGGTGATCATAAAGATGCTCTACAGGTGTCTCCGAAAGTGTTCGTGGTGTTGGCATAGATCAAGACTAGGATTTGTCACTCCGAGTGTCGGAGAGGTATCTCTGGGCCCTCTCGGTAATGCACATCATAATAAGCCTTGCAAGCAAAAGACTAATGAGTTAGTCACGAGATGATGTATTACGGAACGAGTAAAGAGACTTGCCGGTAACGAGATTGAACTAGGTATTGAGATACCGACGATCGAATCTCGGGCAAGTAACATACCGATGACAAAGGGAACAACGTATGTTGTTATGCGGTTTGACCGATAAAGATCTTCGTAGAATATGTAGGAGCCAATATGAGCATCCAGGTTCCGCTATTGGTTATTGACCGGAGATGAGTCTCGATCATGTCTACATAGTTCTCGAACCCGTAGGATCCGCACGCTTAACGTTTGATGACGATCGGTATTATGAGTTTATGAGTTTTGATGTACCGAAGGAGTTCGGAGTCCCGGATGAGACCGGGGACATGATGAGGAGTCTCGAAATGGTCGAGACATAAATATCGATATATTGGACGACTATATTCGGACATCGGAAAGGTTCCGAGTGATTCGGGTATTTTTCGGAGTATATGGGCCTTATTGGGCCATACGGGAATAGAGGAGAAAGGCCAAAAGGAAGGAGGCGCGCGGCCCCCCTCTGGTCCGAATTGGACAAGGGGTGCAGCCCCCTTTTCCTTCTCCCTCTCCACCTCTTTCCTTCTCTCCTACTCCGGAAAGGAAAGGGGAATCCTACTAGGACTTGGGAGTCCTAGTAGGACTCCCACACTTGGCGCGCCCCCTCTAGGGCCGGCCTCTCCCTTGCTCCTTTATATACGAGGGCAGGGGGCACCCTAGGACACACAAGTTGAATTGTTTTAGCCGTGTGCGGTGCGCCCCTCCACAGAAACACACCTCGGTCATACCGTTGCAGTGCTTAGGCGAAGCCCTGCGCCGGTAGATACATCATATCCGTCACCACGCCGTCGTGCTGACGAAACTCTCCCGTGAAACTCAACTGGATCAAGAGCTCGTGGGACGTCATCAAAGTTGAACGTGTGCTGAACACGGAGGTGCCGTACGTTCGGTACTTGATCGGTTGGATCGCGAAGAAGTTCGACTACATCAACCGCGTCACTAGATGCTTCCGCTCCCGGTCTACGAGGGTACGTAGACACACTCTTCCCCTCGTTGCTATGCATCTAGTAGATAGATCTTGCGTGATCGTAGGAAAATTTTGAAAATACTACGTTCCACAACACTCACCGACTTAAGGGTGTTGTCTTCGAGGCCCTCCTCTAGTGAGGTACCCTCCTCTAGTGAGGTACCCTCTGATGAGGAGGAGGAGGACGAGGAGGTTCGGGAGGAGGAGGAGGAGGGAGTTGGGGAGGGGGACGAGGAGGAGGA
>LR738714.1:53174092-53311176 GCA_902687465.1 Secale cereale | reverse complement strand
GGATGGCTGCGTGGTAATGCAAAGTTACCAAAGCAGATTCCTACTACCGAGGAGCAGAAGTGGCTCATCGAGCCCACGGGGAAAGAGTAAGTGCCACTTTATAATAATTTCATTCTTTTTCTTGTCACATGCTTATATTTTTCCTTTATTTTGCTTGTCACATGCTAATATTTCATTCTTTTTCAGCAACTGGATATATCCTAAAGGGGCCCGTATTCCCAACGGCCTCATCACTGTCTTGCTGAAGGTATACTGGCCGGGGCTGTACTGTCCGGATCTAGTCAGGCACCCAGACCGCCTGGTTTTGGCCACCAGCTGGGACCACTGGGTAGCGCCCCCCCCCCCCACGCGGACTATGAGACCCATGCTAAGGCCGTGATCACTAATTTTTGGGTGAGTTCTCTTCAGAAGCACAAGTTCATTCTGGTTTCATGAATGATTTAACTCATGGCTTCTTCCATTCCGGTTTCATGAATGATTGTAGAAATACTATCGAGTTCTTCTGGAGCACAAGTCCACTGTCGACGAGATCGTGCTTTGCCAAGCCAAGAATAAGGCCCGCCAAATGCAGTACGAGGTGCGCTGGGTGACCATCTTGACATACTATCACGCCGCGCTTGGTGTGAAGATGACCAAGGAAGAAGCCGGAGGACGGACATTACCTTGGAGAGGCACGAGTACTTGGCGGTAAGTATAAAAGATTTTTGTTTTTGATGTTTGTGGTACATTTCATCATTTCGTGTTGACATGCCAGTATGCTTTCATTATGTAGGTGTGTCCAAATTGGTGTTATGGAAAAGATGAGTCCTGGGCAGCATTGGTGGATCTGTGGTGTGATAAGGATGGAGCTTGGGCGGCTACGAGCATCAAAAATAAGGCTAATCGAGGGAGGGAGGGAGTACATGCTCAGGGAAACCGAAACCACTTTCTTCACAAGACCCTTGAGGTATATCTATGTACATTAAACATTCTTCTTCTTTTTAATATCACTTTCTTATGTATGACTAACCTCTGTTTGGTTGTTTGGTGGTGCAGGAGGAGAAACTGAAGCGGCCGCTCTCACACATGGAGGCGTGGGAGATCGCCCATACACGGAAGAAGCCCAAGCCTGGCGAGGCCAAGTACTACGGCAAGACCGCGGACTATAAGAAGGCCTACTCCGAGGGGTATTTGAGTTTACATCCTGACACACCTGACTGCATTGCGGCGGATCTGGACGAGAGGGTGGTGGTGGGCATGGGTCCCATGAAGCCCGGTCGGCAGCGGATTCTGGATGATGTGATCACTCCTTCTGTCTCCTACACACAGCTCTGAGTTACCAACCCGAGCCTGAGCCAGCGCATGAGCACGCCCATGACCAGTGCGAGTCACAATCCCTCTTTGCTGAGCGGAACTCTGTAAGTATTTTCCCTCTTATCTTCATTGCTCACTTTATTTTCCGCATTGAGATGTTTTATGAGTTCCACAATGTCATATCGTAGGCCTACTTGGAGTACACACGCCAGGAGACCATGGCGTGGCACGCGAGCCTTTTAGCAGTTCATGAGCACAACTCTTGCATGATGGCTGTTAGTTTGGCCCTTTTCATTTCACTTATATTTTGCACTTGCATTTCTTCTAACATTCTTGCTTGCTTGGTCAATTAATATGCAGCATGTTGTTGAGTGCATGGTGGCCCGCAGGGTTCCTCAATTGCAACCAGCACCATCTCCTCCACCACAACAAGTGCTGCTTACTTTTGAGGGGTTTTTGGCACAGAACCCTGGCCCCTCGCCGGTTAGCACATCCTAAACTATTCACCCAAAGCATAATGTTTATTCAACACAATCATATATCCCCTTAACATGTCTTTTCAACATCCAGGGAACCGGTGGATCTACCGTTGATGGTGGTGCTGGTCTTGGCATCAATCCCGAGTCACGGAGCCCGGTCACTCCGATCCACGGAGGCGGTGGCGGTGGCGGTCTTGGCGGTAGCGCTGCCGCTAGCAGTGACAACCCGTGCTTCGGCGGACTTGAAGGTGACGACCTTGGCGGTGGTGGTGGATGTCCTGGCGCATAACCCTTTGGGTGACGGTGGTGGTGATCATAAACGTGTGTTCTTTAGATGACTTGTGGTCTTTTGTGGTCTTTTAGATGACTTGTGTGCTTCTTTAGATGCTTATGTTTGTGATGATGCTTATGTTTGTCATGATACTTATATTGTTGTGATGGTGTTGGTTGTGAGGATGATACTTATATATATATGTTGTTTATGTCTATTTCATCATATATATCTGCTGTGAATTTGAATTGAAATCAAACAGCAACAAGAAAAAAAAATCAGACAGAAACTATGCCTACGTCTAAGCCGTAGGCATAGAGCTACCACGAGCTACCAGATGGCGCCACGTGGAGCCTATGCCTACGGCTAGGCCGTAGGCATAGCTTTAGATATATGCCGACGGCCTAGCCGTAGGCATAGCCCTGCCCCAGGAGCTAGTAGGGGGCGCCATGTGGCAGGGTTATGCCTACAGCAAAGCCGTAGGCATAGACCTGAAACCATGCATACGGCTATGCCGTAGGCATATACCTGAAACTATGCCTACGGCTAAGCCGTCGGCATAGCCCTGCCACATGGCGTCCTCTCTATGGGCAGCACTTGACGGCGGCGCCGGCAGCCACCGTTAGCCTGGAACTTTACCGACGACCCTCGCGGTCGGCATAGATGTACAGACGCCGTCGGCATATCATCTATGCCGACGGCTTTTCTATGCCTACGGCCTCCCGGAATACGCCGACGCATATGTTGCCGATGGCCCTATGCCTATGGAGACCGTCGGCATAGACCTATCCCGACGGGATTCAGGGCTATGCCTACGGCCTAGGCATAGGCGTCTATTCTGGTAGTGCATGCATGCATGTGCCGGGGGAAATGGTACTTGGTCAAGTGCTGATCTGTTCTGTTGGATGGTGTGAGCGCTAAAATACAATCATGGCTTCCACGCAGAACGATTAATTCGTCCGTACGTTCTCTTCCCGCACCGCACTGGTGAATCTGAAGTGCGGAAAGTGTCCAAATTATTAGGCAGGAGATATGATAATCAAACCGATGAGCGGAACGACAGTGCATGTGCATGCATGCTACAGGAGTGAGCTTTAGTTTTGACGCGCCTTTGCCTCGTGTGTACGAATCTTCCTGGCTTGTTTCCGCAGAACACCTGCAGGGTGTACTCTGGGTGTGTGCAACAATGGTTCAGCTGCTAAGGTAGCGTGTGCAACTTCGACATGACGTGGACAACTTACTAGATGGCGTAATTTCTCTCTCATTTTCCTCTTTTGTCTTTTGTTTTGAAAGGATCCTTTTCCATCTCTCTATTGAACGCGAAATAATCTAAAAGTTCTTCATTTATTGGCCTGTGTTTGCTTAGGATAGGACCCACGCATAGCAATAAAATGATTAGTACGAAGAGAGAATTATCAGACCTCCGTCCAAAGTATAGTACACTAGCAAACTAGCGATAGCGGATGCTGAAGTTTTGAATAGATTCATCGAATGATTAGGACTGCACCTGCATGCAATAACAGAACTGGCCGTACCCCAACTGTTGACCAGCCAAAGTGCCAGACAGCAGAGTAGTAGGTACATATAGGAATCTCACAGGTCAAGTGTCTCTTTTTTTTTTTTTTTGCGGTTACATAACGACTGTACTATAGATAATTACATACAGGACAAGGGGTCGATCCTACGGAAACCAACCATCTATGTACGTACCGACACGGACTGACTCGTGTTTCATGGTAAATTCATTTACATCAGGAGGTAGTATAACCGACTTATGAGGACGTTGTAAACTCCACGCTGGAGTCCAGATTTCTTTGTCGGGATTAATCAGCAAGACGAATTACTGTACGCTAATGGCTCCATGCATTGGAATCACAAACGCATATAGCCAAGCATTGATCTTCATCTTGTCAGCTTTACCGGTGGCAGCACGTCCCGTGGGTTGCTCACCCTGTTCAAAGAAAAGGGCAGCAGAAAAAGAAGTCCCGCCTTAATTAGTAGTATTCCCTCTATTTCAAATTACAAAATCAGCTACACTTAATATGGAACAAAGGGAGTAATTAGTAAGAACATGGATAGATATAGGAATTGGCGATGCGTTTGTGAATAAAGAGTGCATACTTTACTTCATGTACTCTTTATGTTTATCTTCGATTTACTTTTAGTTTGCCCTTCTAATATCAGGAAATAGGGGTTAATGAGTACACAATATAGCTAGCTTCGTCCAGAAGGAACTGGCCTCATGATGGTGTTTGGAGGCCGAGCTCGGTCGGCTATGGCGGCGAGCAGTGCAGTGTTTCGAAGTGATCAATTCATGCATTTAAGGAGTAACGGCGGCAACGACTAGCTAGTTACCTTCCCTGCTCGAAGAAGGTGGAGAAGGCGGCGATCCCGGTGGAGGCGGCGATGACCCAGACGAGCAGCGCAACATGGAGCGTGAGGTGAGCCGTGCCCATGGCGATGTAGGTGAAGGAGAAGGTGAGTAGCGTGGTGAGCGTCCACACCGACGCTTTCAGCCGGTTCCTCCACGTCGAGCCGGCGGCCGTTCTCTTAGGCTGGTCACAATGGGCAGGAATATAAGGTAGTAACATACACACTTATCTAGACTATGTTACTATCTCCACAGTGGGTAGGAACATGTAGGTAGTGGCATGCAACGATGCATTTATTAGCTTATAGACTCATTGTTTCTTGAAGTGTGTAATGTTCCGGTAACTTAGATAGTTACCACAAGCACCTCACTCTTCATTAAATATGTGCCACATAAGCAACGTTGTATTGAAATATGTGATGTTACTCCTAAGTTCCACCCCATTGTGACCAGCCTTATACATCCAGAGACAGCCGAAGAGAACGACGAGGTGGACGTAGGAGGTGGCGATGAAGGCCACCATCGCCGCGTCGCCCTTAGACTGATACAGCGCGACGCCGGAGTTGAAGGAGAGGAAGCCGAACAACGCGGCAGCGAATGCCCAGGGAAAGCCGGCGCCGCCGCCGCGGCCAGCCTCGGTCCTCTCGGCGGCAGCAACGCCTAGCTGCGATCTCCTCGTATCTACTTGAGGTGTAGAGCGAGATAGGGTTCCCGCTACGCAGCCTCCTCGCGTCACTTCCCGCCTCCCGCCGCCGCCACGCCAACGTCAAGAACCGCCGCTGGTGGCGCCGCCAACACCACACGTCCAGTTCGCTGCCTCGCCGGGTCCACTCCAGTAGCCGCCCCCAAGTCTTCGGCGGCCAGCCTTCTCGCTCCCCGCTCGCCCTCAACCAGCTCGATCACTCCGGCCGTGTGCGTGGTTTGATGCGGTGGAGCTGTAGAAGTGAAGGGCTGGGCGTCTGGTAGATATAGGCAACGGGGGAGGGCTAAGCTGGCCCCTCGGATGCCCAACAAAAAACAAAAACAAAAAAACAGTGTGCAGTCGTGGGTTTGGGTCTGTTTGGAGCAAATGGCGGTGACTTGTGTCGGAGAAAGGCAATGCGCACTTCTGCCTTTGACGCAGGCAAGGACATTAGAGCATTGCGTCGGAAAAAAAGCAGTTTTAGCGCGCGCGCAACGTGGCGGGCAGCTTCAGCGGACGCGCAAAAACGGCGCGCGCGTCATTTCCAATTTAGCGCGCTGGTCGAAACGCAATCCCGCGCCCGTTATTTGCTGCGCCGGCTCGCGCGCACACGACTCTCCCGCGCTCGCCACTGCTCTCTCCCGCGCTCGCTCGCTCCCTCCTCCACTCTCGCGACCGCGCCGCGGCCCCCATCCGACCTCGCCGCCGCCGCCGCTCGCGCCCCCGGCGACCGTTCAGCGCTTCCCCGGCCTATCCCCGCGCCGTCGTCACCGCCCGCGCCCGCCGGCGACCACTCAAGCGCTTCCCCGGTCTGTCTCCGCTGCGGCCGCCGCCCGCGCCCCCCGGCGACCGTTCAGGCGCTTCGCCGGCCTCCCCGCGCCGCCGCGCTTCCGCCCCACCCCCTCCTAGTCCGGCCGGACCTCGCGCGCCTCCGACGTCCGAGGAACAGCGCCCGCAAGGTGTTCGACAAAACGCCTACAAGGTATGTATTGCTCCAAACTTATGAATTTGGTGCATATTTTGAATTGTAGTTTTGATAGTATAGTATTGAACATTGTAGATGAGTTCGTCGTATGATTCTTCCGAAGAAGAATTTGATATGGAAGATGAGGAGGAGCTTGCAATGATCATAGCTATGCATATCAATAAAAAACCGAAGCACGGTGGTTCGGTTATGGGCCGGGATAAAATTTGGAGAGATAGGATTGATGCCCATAACAGATTGATGAAGAACTATTTCGTGGAGAATCCCACATACCCGGAGTCGTATTTTCGTCGCCGGTTTAGGATGAGCACATACTTGTTCAAGCGCATTGCAGAGAAACTAGCGAGCCATGACCGGTTTTTTCAGCAAAGGAGGAATGCCGCCGGAGAGCTCGGGCATAGCACCTTTCTGAAGGTGACAGCCGCTTTGCGTATGTTGGCATACGGTATCCCGGCCGATCTAGTTGATGATCACTTGGCTATGGGTGAGAGCCAAGCCATCATGTGTGTCAAGCCCTTTGCAATGGGAATTGTGCAAGTGTTTGGCGAGGAGTATTTGAGATCTCCCACTGCTGAAGACGCCGCAAGGCTATTGGCGATGAACAAATCTCGCGGCTTTCCTGGCATGCTTGGCTCAATAGATTGCATGCATTGGAGTTGGAAGAATTGTCCAAAGGAATGGCATGGGCAATTCCACGGCCAAAAAAAGGGTTCCACTATAATCCTTTAAGCGATGGCCGATCAGGAGACTTGGATTTGACATGCATTCTTTGGAATGCCTGGATATTTGAATGACATCAATGTTGTCAACCGGTCACCACTGATGAATAAGATTGCGAATGGTGAGTTGCCACCGATGCAGTTTGTAGCAAATGGCCATACGTACAACTATGGCTATTATCTAGCGGATGACATCTATCCAAAGTGGCAAACCTTCGTGAAGCCGTTGAAAAAGCTAGAAGGTAAGAAAAATCTTGATTTCCACAATGCTCAGGCGGCTGCTAGAAAAGATGTGGAGAGAGCATTTGGGATTTTGCAAGCCCAATTTGCTATTGTGAGAGGACCGGCTAGATTTTGGGATCAAAAAATGCTTTGGTAAATCATGCACGCTTGTGATCATGCACAACATGATCATCGAGAATGAGCGTGGCCAAGATTTAGACTACTCACAGTATGAGCTCTTGGGACATCCCGTGCGAGTGCGACGGAGGGCTGAAAGGGTAGCCCGTTTTGTTGCCTCCTATCATGCCATTCGGCGTCCCGCAACGCACAATGATCTTCAGAAGGATCTGATTGAAGAGTGGTGGACATGGCATGGACGACAAAGAGCATGATTTCATTGCATTATTTGTATTGTATTGTTCATGAACTATTGGTTGCGTTTATTGCATTATTTGTTGTACTGAACGATAAACTATTTGTTTGAGTTGTAATAACTATTTATTGTTGATTTATTTTGTTTGTTTGATCGTTTTTCTCCTATTTTTTGAATTATATATGTGGTTTGTGCTTGCTGCGCGCGCTGCATTTTTGTGCACTGCTGGAGCGGCGCGCGCGCGCTGCATTATAGCGCGGCTGTTGGAGCTGGCGTCTATCCCCGCGCTAAACCAGCCGAAGCGCGCGCGGCAAATGCATTTTTTGGGCACGGCGCGTAGCGCGGCTGTTGGAGATGCTCTTACCATCTTTCCCGCGCGCCACCTGCTTGCCGGGAGAATGACTAGCTGGTCCGATAGTGTACGTCAGGGCATCTCTATCAAACCTCCGGCATTCATCCGACGGACCGAGCGGTTCGGACCATAAACCATCCAAAGATGTTTCGTACCGGTCCATGCATCAGTATGAACGTCCGTTTTCTCGCAAATCGGAAGCAAACCAGGGAGCTAGCCACATATATAGAACTACGTCACCTCTGACCCATCCAAAACTGATGCGGAACACACACATTTGGAGTTGGCCGCACTGTTTCTGTGGTGAAATCTACCTTTCTTGACCCTCTTCTCTACACTTCTGCCGCTTTTCATCACAATTCCTGCCCTTCTATAACTTTTGATTGTTACATGCTACTATAATATCACTTTTGAATACTTGTATAGCAATTTTACAATTTTTCTGAACTAATCTATTAATTTAGTGCAATGAGTTAGTTGATGTTTTCTGCATGTTTTTGACTTTCAAGAAAATCAAAATCCGTGAAGGACAAAATACCACAAAGATTTCTTGTAGATTTTTTTCGGGACAGTAGGTTCCAAAAAGCACCGAAGGGAGCACGGGCACCCCAAGCCCCTACACGGCCAGGTGGCGCAGCTAGCCCCCCCGGCACATGGGGTGGCCGCGTGGACTCCCTGGCACTAGTAGAAAAACGACCTTATGTTCGCATCATTAGTCCCGTCTGAAATAAGCGATCTAGCACACAAGCAAACAAAAGCAAACGAAAAAAGGCGAATATTATTTTGATCTTCTGAAAATGTTTTAGAAGTTGGGGAAGGGATGAAAACGAGAGGCAAAAGGCAAATAATGTACGTGCAAGAGATGAGAGTTTATGACAAGTACTTGGTAGGCTTGATGTAGACCTCCCCGGCAACGGCGCCAGAAATTCTTCCTACTACCTCTTGAGCTTGCGTTGATTTTTTCGTTGAAGAGGAAATGGTGATGTAGCAAAGTAGAGATAAGTATTTTTCTCGGTTTGAGATTCAAGGTATCGATTCAGTAGGAGGTACAAGCAAGTCCCCAATATATGCACCTGCACAAACTAACAAAGACTTGCACACAACGTGGAATAGGGGTTGTCAATTCCTTCAATGTCACGAACAAGAGTGAGATCTGATAAAGATAGAATTAAAACTAAAGTAAAAAGCAAAATAAAGTAACATAAAATAATTGTAGCAAAGTATTTTGCTTTTTTTTTTGTTTTATTGATCTTAAAGTAATAGATGTAAAATAGACCCGGGGGGGCATAGGTTTCACTAGAGGCTTCTCTCTTGATAAAGCATGCGATGGGTAAACAAATTACTATCGAGCAATTGATAGAAAATCGCAAAGTTATGACGATATCTAAGGCAATGATCATGAATATCGGCGTCACGTCCGCAACAAGTAGACTGAAACGATTATGCTCTACTATTACTCCATACATCGACCGTTATCCAGTATGCATCTAGAGTATTAAGTTCATATGAACAGAGTAACACCTTAAGCAAGATGACATGATGTAGAGGTATAAACTCAAGCAATATGATATAAACCCCTTCTTTTTATGTTTGATGGCAATAATACAATACGTGTCTCGCAACCCCTTCTGTCACTGGGTGAGGACACTGCAAGATTGAACCCAAAACTAAGCACCTCTCCCATTGCAAGAACTACCAATCTAGTTGGCCAAACCAAACCAATAATTCGAAGAGAAATACAAAGATATCAAATCATGCATATAGGAATTCAGAGAAGATTCAAATAATATTCATAGATAATCTGATCAGAAATCTGTAATTCATCGGATCTCGACAAACACATCGCAAAAGAAGATTACGTCGAATAGATCTCCAAGAACATCGAGGATAACATTGTATTGAAGATTAAAGAGAAAGAAGAATCCATGTAGCTACTAGCTATGGACCCGTAGGTATGTGGTAAACTACTCACGCATCATTGAAAGGCCAGCAAGGTTGTTGTAGAAGCCCTCCGTGATCGAGTCCCCCTCCGGTAGAGTACCGGAAAAGGGCCCCAGATGAGATCTCACGGGAACAGAGACCTACGGCGGTGGAAAAGTATTTTTGTCTCTCTTTCTAGGGTTTCTGGAATATATCTCTGT
Organism: Secale cereale; assembly: GCA_902687465.1. Lineage (NCBI taxonomy): Eukaryota > Viridiplantae > Streptophyta > Magnoliopsida > Poales > Poaceae > Secale > Secale cereale. Next base: position 53,301,288 of record LR738714.1, on the reverse strand, counting down.
ATTTATATATAGGCCAAAGAAGGGGGTCAGGTGGTCTCCGTGGGGGCCACAAGCCCTGGGGGTGCCTGATAACCCACAAGCATAGGGGATCAACCGTAGTCCTTTCGTTACGTATCATTAATTTCATTCTCTCCCAAGCTTGTGCAACATGCTCATAATCTAGGTTCTTAAAATTCATAATATCGTTTCTAAGAGAGATAATCTTAGCACGGGGAAAATACTTAGAGATAAAAGCATCTTTGCACTTATTCCATGAATCAATACTATTTCTAGACAAAGAGGAAAACCAAGTTTTGGCACGATCTCTAAGTGAAAACAGAAATAACTTCAATTTAACAATATCATTATATGTATCCCTCTTCTTTTGCATATCACACAAATCAACAAAGTTGTTTAGATGGGTAGCTGCATCTTCACTAGGAAGGCCGAAAAATTGATCTTTCATGACAAGATTCAACAGAGCAGCATTGATCTCACAAGATTCAGCATCGGTAATAGGAGCAATCGGAGTGCTAATAAAATCAATATTGTTGGTATTGGAGAAGTCACACTATTTGGTATTGTTCTGAGCCATAGTGACAAGCAAGCAATCCAACACATAAGAAAACAAGAAGCAAGTGAAGGATAAACACACGGCAAAAAGAAGGGCAAATAAAATGGCAAGGTTGAAGTGGGGGAGAGGAAAACGAGAGGCAAAAAATGTAATGCGAAGGATAAGGGTTTGTGATAGGTACTTGGTATATGACTTTTGTGTAAGCCTCCCCGGCAACGGCGCCAGAAATTCTTCTTGCTACTTCTCGAGCTTGCTTTGTATTCCCTCGAAGAGGAAAGGGTGATGCAGCACAGTAGCGTAAGTATTTCCCTCAGTTTTTAGAACCAAGGTATCAATCCAGTAGGAGACCACGCGCGAGTCCCTCGCACCTGCACAAATAAATAAGAACTTCGCAGCCAACGCGATAAGGGGTTGTCAATCCCTTTACGGTCACTTACGAAAGTGAGATCTGATAGATAGGATAGTTTGATATTTTTGGTATTTTTGGATATAAGAACATAAAGTAAAAATAACAAAGTAAAGTAGATTGTAGATTGATATGTTGAGAATAGACCCGGGGGCCATAGGTTTCACTAGTGGCTTCTCTCATGATAGCAACATTCTACGGGGGTGAACGAATAATTGTCGAGCAATTAATAGAAAAGCGAATAATTATGAGAATATCTAGGCATGATCATTATATATAGGCATCACGTCCGTGACAAGTAGACCGAAACGATTCTGCATCTACTACTATTACTCCACACATCGACCGCTATCCAGCATGCATCTAGAGTATTAAGTTCATAAGAACAGAGTAATGCTTTAAGCAAGATGACATGATGTAGAGGGGTAAACTCAAGCAATATGATATAAACCCCATCTTTTTATACTCGATGGCAACAATACAATACGTGCCTTGCTGCCCCTGCTGTCACTGGGAAAGGACACCGCAAGATTGAACCCAAAGCCAAGCACTTCTCCCGTTGCAAGAACTATAGATCTAGTAGGTCAAAGCAAGCTGATAATTCGAAGAGACTTGCAAGGATATTATAATCATACATAAAATAATTCAGAAATAAACCAAATATTTCTCATAGATAATCTTGATCATAAACCCACAATTCAACGGATCTCGACAAACACACCGCAAAAAGATTACATCGAATAGATCTCCTCGAAGACCGAGGAGAACTTGGTATTGAGATCCAAAAAGAGAGAAGAAGTCATCTAGGTACTAACTATGGACCCGAAGGTCTATGGTAAACTACTCACAACTCATGGTGAGGCGATGGTGTTGATGTAGAAGCACTACGTGGAAGCCCCCCCCCCCCTCCGGCGGAGCTCCGGAACAGGACCCAATATCGGATCTCATGGGAATAGAAGGTTGCGGCGGTGGAATTAGGGTTTTCTCTGTTGCTTCGATGTTTTTTAGGGTACATGGGTATATTTAGGAGGAAGGAGTACATCTTTGGAGCAACGTGGGGCCCACGAGGGTGGGGGCGCGCCCAGGGGGAGGGGGCACGCCCTGGACCCTCGTGGGCACCACGTGTCCCCTCTGCCTTGGTTCTCAAGTCTCTCGCGAAGATATCGTTCCAAAAATAACTCTCCCGAAGGTTTCATTCCGTTTGGACTCAAATAGGCAAAAAAAACAACAATCTGGACTGGGCCTTTGGGTTAATAGGTTAGTCCCAAAAATAATATAAAAGTGTGTAATAAAGCCCATTAAACATCCAAAACATCATATATATATATATATATATATATATATATATATATATATATATATATATATAATAGCATGGAACAATAAAAAATTATAGATACGTTGGAGACGTATCAGCGCACTCCGTGACATCTATGCCATTGAGCCTGTCACCCCAAAATTCAACCCATGGTCAGCCTGTCCGATCACTTTCGATCGTAGGGATCATCCGACTAGTATTCGGCACGGGGGTTCGGCTGCCTTAGTGCTCGACCCAATAATAGATGGATACCATCTAACCCGAGTCCTTATGGATGGCGGAAGTAGTCTCAATCTGATATATCAGGACACTGTCCGCAAGATGGGGATCGACCCATAAAGAATCAAGCCAAGCAGCATGACCTTTAAAGGAGTGATACCGGGCGTTGAAGCTCACTGCACAGGCTCCTTAACATTGGAGGTTATATTCGGTTCTGTCGACAACTTTCGAAGCGAAGAACTGATCTTCGACAAAGCTCCATTCCGAAGTGGCTATCACGCCCTACTCGGAAGAATGGCCTTCGCCCACTTTAATGTAGTCTCGCGTTATGCCTATTTAAAGCTCAAGATACCTGGACCACGTGGCGTTATCACAGTCAGTGGAAATATGGAGCGCTCTCTCTGCATGGAGGAAGATACTGCGGCCTTAGAACCCTAAGTACAATGTGGCCTACTCAAGCCAGATAATGTAGCAATAGCGGACACAGCTAAACGTGTCTGGCACACGCCTTAGTGCGGCAGCTCAGATGAACCTGAGCAAGATTGACGGCTATGCCCCCGCCGACCGCCGCACAAGGTGATAGCATATGTGCCTTGTTGGGGATATAAGTATTTCATATGACCCGCCCAGGAGGGGCCGGGTTACCCAACGGCGGTTCATGGGCCCAGCCCAAAAGCACGTAAAAGATGGCGGTTTAGTTAAGGGCCCAAGGCTTGTGGCGGCTTAAAGCCCGTGAGTATCAACCGCCATATATGTGACTTGTGTTGTAAGGCATGTAATAAGAGTCACCGGGCCGGACATGATTGTATGAGCCGGCTAGGACTCCGTAGGCCATAGGGCGTCAACCCGTGTATATAAGGGGATGACCCAGCAGTGGCTTAGGCAAGAAACAACAGATCGAGGGCTAGGTAAGCACATCCACACCCTAGCAATCGACACCCTAGCAATTCCACCTCAAACTGGATTAGGTTTTACCCTCACCACAAGGGGCCGAACCAGTATAAACTCCCTGTGTCCATTGTCTTGTTCTTAACCCCTTTAAGCTACCCACATTGCTATGGCTCCACAATCAAGTCCTTACCTTAGGACATCTGCCGTGACGCTTCCACGACAGTTGGAGCCCACCGTGGGGCCTGCGGCTTGTGGTTTCGAGTTCTTGAAGGGGCAACTTCGAAGGGCTCAAGGGATATGCTGTGAGCCGAATGACCAAGAGTTGTCGCGGCAAGCTCTACATCGATGACGAAGGCTGGGGTCCCGAGGCCGGCTCAATTGAGTACGAGTACCGGGTCCCCTTCGGCGGAATTCACATCTTCATTGGCAAGATTGGCGAACCGGGCCCTGAGCCGGACACCTGCACCGACATCGTCGAGCCGGCTCAGCGTGCGCGACCCGCTAGGATTCGGCCCGCAAAGAAGTGTGCCTTCGTTGGATACATCCAGGGCACTAGAAGCTCCGAATCTTATGAAGAAACAGCCGTTCTGTCCAACGGTGAGTCATCCGCAGGTGAAACTAACTCCATGTATTGGATGCAAAGCGGATGGCTTGGGGGATCGTCCGACGGTAACAGTATTCTGGACCTCAGTGAGCCGTCGAGCAGGGTGGCGACTTTCATGACCGGCACCCAGCCGGCTCTTAGATCAACAATTGTCGAGACCATAACACCCGGCGCAACAACGTCTGTGGCAGGTGCAGACAGCTCAGCACGCCCGCCGGCTCAAACTTTGTCAGATCTGTTGGAGACTCTAGCGACTCTGATGGGGATAGAGATAACCCCAGAAAACCTGGATCAACACAAGATAGTTGTGGATAAGTTACGGCCGGATATAACACAAGCTAAGGAAGTCCTGACAGCAGAGAACCCCAGGATGACCGAAGAACGGGCCGTTTTGGAAGCCCGGGCCCAGCGGATTCAAGCGGAAGCTTTGTGGCTCTCGGTAGGTTAGAACGCTACTAATGAAGCCATGAGGAGAAAGCAACAGAGTCGTCTTCCCTTTGTTTATGAGCCAACAAATCTTTTTTCGGACGGAGCAGGGGGCAGTGTTCCGCCGGTGTTAAACCGGATGGCAGAGGCACCCAAGACTGGCGGTCCGGTTCATCAGCGTACAACCGGATCTCTGTATGCAGATCAAAACCGCCCGGCCCCACGTTACCCTAGGGCACCGGTGAGTCACTATTACAACCCTCTGGATAACATGATAGCAGCGGCATCAAGGCTGGCGGCTTTTCCAGTTGAGGGCGAAACTCTAGTAGCGGTGGAAACCTGGAGGTCTCAGGAACTGCTTCAGACAGCGCTACAACAGTAACATGCTTATTCTTATAGTCGAGACCAGATTCATTCAACCCCCCGTCCGAGTGCCAACTACAGCAGACAAGCTGACTCGCCAGAGATTTCAAGCATAGAATAATGTCGTAACTCGCCTTGTGGACATAACCCGGCGTGGCATAACGCCAGAGCACAGGATGTGCCGGCTCAGGCGGCCGATCATCAGCAGGCGCCGTACTACCCGACAACGTTTGTTGAGATAGGCATGACTTCCCGGGCTTGGGGCGTGCCGTGTCTAACGGTAGCTATATGGAACGAGAAGTTGCCTAAGGATTTTAAGGGCCCTCGTAAGGTGCCAAACTACATAGCAGATCAGCCCCCTGAGGATTGGATAGAGAGCTATGAGATGGCGATGGAGATGTTGGACGTTAGCGAAGCTGCATGTGCTAAATATTTCACCATGATGCTGGAAGGCACGGCTCGTAACTGGTTAAAAGGATTACCCGTCAATTCCATCGGGTCATGGGCAGAGTTGAAGGCCAAGTTCATCAAGCACTTCAAGGACACGTGCACGCTGCCCATGTCAATCGTGGATCTAGACTCTTGCGTTCAGAACGAGGGCGAGTCAACAACTAGTTGGGTGTGTCGGGTCTCGACCATCATGCACTCCGCAGATAAGATCAACGCTGAATCGGCGATATTAACGTTGGAGAAGAATTGTCGTTCGCTCCACTCAAGCTGAAGCTAGGGTGGCTTAAGCGCCCTTGTAGTGATGTGAGCGAGCTCATGGCGGCTCTTGTCAAGTATACCGACTCTGATAGTACCAAGGACCCCGAGTCTGAAGCTGAAAGATAGGGAAAGGGAAAAAGGGGTAATGACCCGGGAGGACAGCAGTATAACCCGACCAATCAGCATAGTGACAATAAACGCAAGGCTGATGCTTTCGTAGCTAATACAGGGGCACGGAATTCTAACCAGTGTCGCAAGGGGAGGCCACCTCCAAGGTACAACATCAACGAGGTGATGAATCAGCCGTGTCCGAAGCACGGATCGGACGAGAAACTGGCCACCCAAGCGTGGAAAGATTGCAGCATCATGAGATCTTACAGAGAGTTTATCCAGAATGGTTATGGACCCAACGGCGGCTCAGGATCCGGTTTTCAGGGTCCGGGTCATGGTGGCGGTGGCTCTAGTTCCGGATTTCAGGGCCAAGGCAATCAAGGCGGCAACAATCAGCAGAACAGCCAAGGAAACCAGCAGCAGTCCAGTTATCAGAGTAACCCGAAGCAGCTGAGCAATGGGCAATACGACGTGTTCACCACGAGTCTGTTGAAACGAGACCAGAAGCTTCATAAGAGGGCGGTGAACGCTGTTGAGCTGGCTGTGCCCCGTTACTTGCGATGGTCTGAGCAGCCCATTATGTGGAGCAGCAAAGATCACCCGCCCCGAGTTGATAATCCGGGTCAACTGGCCCTAGTGTTGGCCCCTCAGGTCGGAGGGTACAAGTTCACCAAGGTACTCATGGACAGAGGTAGCAGCATCAACATTCTTTATTACAATACCTTTCGTCGCATGGGATTAACTGATAAGAAGCTCAAGCCGTCGAATACTGTCTTCCATGGAGTTGTGCCTGGTAAGTCGGCGTACCCAGTTGGCAAGATTGATTTGGAGGTAACCTTTGGAGATGAACATGATGCCAGGACAGAAATGTTAACGTTTGAAGTTGTGAGGATCCACCACCCGTACCGTGCTTTGTTTGGCAGGCCGGCTTATGCTAAGTTCATGGCAAGGCCGTGTTACGTTTATTTGCAGCTCAAGATGCCGGGTCACAAGGGGAATATCAAAGTGCATGGGAGTCGCACCATAGCTTTGGAATGTGAAGAAGGCGATGCGGCTTACGTAGAGTCGGTTTGTGCCACAGAGGAGCTCAAGTTTTACAAAGATAATGTTGACCCGATAGATATGACATCTCTAAAGTAGCCAACTACAGAGCATGACCCTTTGCTGAAGTTTAAATCGGCAGATGATACCAATATGGTTAACTTTGTTCCTGGCGATTCATCAAAGCAATTCAGTATCAGTGCTAATCTGGATCCAAAATAGGAAAGCGCGCTCATCGAGTTCATCCGTGAGAACAAGGACATCTTTGCATGGAGACCTTCAGACATGCCGGGTGTACCGAGAGAACTTGCTGAGCACACCCTCAATATTGATCCGAAGTATAAGCCGGTCAGACAGTTTCTTCGCCATTTTAATGAAGAGAGACGAAAGGCCATTGGTGAAGAGGTGGCCCGGCTCTTGGCGGCCGGGTTTATTGTAGAAGTTTTTCATCCTGGGTGGTTGGCTAACCCGGTTTTCGTGCTTAAAAAGAATGGCACGTGGCGCATGTGTGTGGATTACACGGACTTAAACAAGGCTTGTCCAACTGACCCGTTCGCCCTCCCTCGTATTGACCAGATCATTGATGCTACAGCGGGTTGTGAGCGCTTGAGTTTTTTGGATGCATATTCTGGATATCAGCAGATAAAAATGGTGGTTAAGGACCAGGAGAAGACGGCTTTCATCACTCCTTTTGGAGCCTTCTGCTATGTATCTATGCCTTTTGGGTTTAAGAGTGCCCAGGCGACTTACCAGATGTGCGTACAGAACTGCCTGCACGGTCAGATTGGGCGTAATCTTCATGCTTATGTGGATGATATCGTGGTCAATTCTAGAAAGAAGGAGACCCTGATCGATGACTTGAAGGAAACGTTTGACAATCTCCGGGTGTATAAGATGATGCTTAACCCGGCCAAGTGTGTTTTTGGTGTTCCAGCAGACAAGCTTTTGGGTTTTCTGGTCTCTGAGAGAGGCATTGAGGCTAACCCGGAAAAGATCAAGGCCATCACCTCCTTGGCTAGGCCAAAGTGTATCAATGATATCTAGCGCGTGGCAGGACAGATAACAGCATTGATCCGGTTCATAAGCCGCTTAGGAGAGAAGGCTATCCCTCTATACCATATGATGAAGAAGACAGATGATTTTGTCTAGAGTGAAGCTGCTGATGAAGCGTTCGAGGCACTCAAGAAACAATTGGCTGAGCCCCCGGTTCTTGCGGCCCCCGTTGACAAAGAGCCTTTGTTGTTATATGTTGCTGCAAATAGCAGGGCTGTCAGTGTGGCCATTGTGGTGGAAAGAAAGGAGGCTGGTAAGGAGCACCCGATTCAAAGGCCGGTTTACTACATCAGTGAGGTTCTCATCGAGTCTAAACAGCGGTTTCCACATTGGCAGAAGCTGGTTTACGGAGTCTTTATGGCAAGTCGGAAACTCAAGCAGTATTTCCTGGGTCATCCCATTACGGTGGTGAGCTTTGCTCCCTTGGGGGACATCATCCAGAATAGGGAAGCTACATGACGAGTGGCCAAGTGGGCCATTGAGCTTGGGCCTCATGATTTAAAGTATATGCCTCGAACAACTATCAAATCGCAAGCACTGGTGGATTTTATCAATGACTGGACAGAACTGCAGACGCCTGAGGAAAAGCCGGATAATACATATTGGACGATTCACTTTGACGGGTCCAGGCAATTGGAAGGCTCGGGAACTGGATTTGTTTTAACTTCCCCACGAGGTGATAAACTTTCTTATGTCCTCTGGTTAATGTTTCCATGTACTAATAATGCAGCTGAGTATGAGGTCCTGCTCCATGGTCTTCAGATGGCTAAGTAGATGATTTTAAGCCAGGTAAGATGTTTTGGCGACTCAGATTTGGTAGCTCAGCAGGTTTCTGGCACCTGGGATTCCAAGGATCTGCTCATGGCGGCTTATCGTCGAGAGGTTGATACTATTGCGGGACACTTCAAGGGTTACCAAGTTGAGCATATTGATCGAAGGAAGAACGAGGCAGCTGACGCCTTAAGCCGGTTGGGATCTCAGCGTAAGCCGGTGCCCCCCAATACCTTTTTGGACGTTTTGCTTAACCCGTATGTCAAGTTGCCTACAGAGGAGGACCTTGCTATCCCCGCCCAGAGGCACAGTCGGTGGCGGCTCTTCATGTCATACCAGATTGGACAGTTCCATATTTGGCTTATATGACCCAGGGTGAGTTACCTGAGGATGAAATCTTAGCCAGATAGATAACCCGGTGATCTAAGTCAATGACGATTGTCAATGGAGAATTCCACCATCGCAGTGTTACAGGTGCGTTTCAACGCTGTGTCTCGCCTGAGGAAGGCTGTGAGATCCCGCGAGAGATCCATGAGGGAGATTGTGGTCATCATGCCGGCTCTAAACCTCTGGTGGCCAAAGCTTTTCGTCATGGATTCTATTGGTTGACGGCTCATGCTGATGCTGAAGACTTGGTCAGTAGATGTGACGGTTGTCAGAAATTTTCGTGGCGTGCTCATGTTCCGGCAGAAGAATTGAGGATGATTCGGATAACCTGGCCGTTTGCGACATGGGGGCTTGATATGGTTCGGCCTTTTAAAAGGTCCAAAGATAAGAAAACCCACCTGTTGGTGGAAGTGGACAATTCACCAAGTGGATCGAGGTAGAGCTAGTCAGCAAATGTGATGCGGAAACAGCGGTGCAATTCATCAAGAAGGTGATTTTCCGGTTTGGTTTTCCCCATAATATCATAACAGACAATGGCACTAATCTGTCTAAGGGTGCTATGAAGGAGTTTTGTCAGCATGAGCATATCCGGCTTGATGTATCTTCTGTGGCTCACCCCCAGTCCAATGGTCAAGCAGAGCGGGCTAACCAAGAGATTTTATGAGGGATCAAGCCCCGACTCATGGTTCCTCTGAACAGAACGCCGGGTTGTTGGGTGGAGGACTTACCTTCCGTGTTATGGAGCATTAATACAACACCTAACAGGTCTACAGGATACACGCCCTCCTTCATGGTCTACGGAGCAGAGGCGGTTCTTCCTAGCAATATCCGTCATGACTCGCCCCGAGTGGCGGCTTATGTAGAAGCTGATAATGAGACGACACGTCAGGATGCTTGGATCGATTGGATGAAGAGCATGATCTCGCGGTGGCTCGTTCGGCAATTTATCCACATGATTTACGACGATATCACAGCCGGCGGGTCTAGGCTAGAACCTTTCAAGAAGGCGACTTAGTTCTCCGGCTCATCCAAGATCAGACTGACATGCATAAACTTTCGCCGCCTTGGGAAGAACCTTTTGTCATCAGCAAGAATCTGCACAACGGGTCATACTATTTGATCGACATTCGAGAGCACAAGGACTCACGCACATCAGAAGAGGAGACTAATCGGCCGTGGAATATTGCTCACCTCCGACCTTACTATACATAAGCCTTCGGCTCTCGTGATGTAATTCGATGATGTAAATATCAGTACAATATAATAAAGCCGGCATCCCCACTAATTTGGGGCCTCTGCCATTTTTTCAAAATTGAGTCCTTATTATCATCATACATATTTTCTCAAGAGGCTTATTACCCAAATCAAAGGAATCATGAAGAGTTGGATGCATAGCACAGCTCTAACATAAGCCCTTGATGAGAATAATCAGTAAGTATGTCACTTGGGGGCTTCCTGTTCAAACATAGGCGTATTCGACCAAAGAGAACAAAGCATTACTACCCATTTGACCGGGTTATGTTCAAACATAGGTGTATTCGACCAAAGAGGACATAACATGTGGGTCGTCCTACCTGTACACAGCTGCTTCAACTCCATCAGGTCATCCTGATTGACCCGACGAACTCTTGGCAATCGGTCTTAATGGCGTATTCGACCAAGGCCTGAGCTTGCTAAGGTTCAAACGCCGGCTGTCACTACGAGAGCACGGTGCTACAGATAGTCAGGATAGATCCAGGCTCAAAATTCCGCCTTCCTTGAAACTTGGATAACTCGGACTATGATGCAAGATACAACTTTGACCCCGCGTACTCTAGGCAAGTCTATCTTTAAAAGCAAAGACCTGCACTTGTCTAGGTTCAAATGTCGATTGGGTACTGTGAGAGCCGGCTCATAGCACGCACGTACCTTCGAGGGGCTACCAAGGCTAGTTTCATTGAAGAAGAACCTTTGGCTTGGCGGCCTGCAAAAGCCTCGAGTGTTTTTTTGATCGTTTTTTCTGCTTCTCTTAGCTTTCTCGTAAGTTTTGTTTTGATTTGCGTTCTTTGCAAGATCGGCCTAGCTGCCTCCATTCATGGCTCATATTTGAAGCCTCTCCGGGTCTCTGCAACCCACCCTAATAAACGGCTCTAAGCCACCTGAGAATAATGATCTTATCTCTAGAGTTATACCTTTGCAAGATCACAACTACATGAAGCTTGACTAAGCCGACAGTTCAAATCGTACCTTCAGGTATGACTATTTTTATAACAATTAAACCGGCCCTGGCTATGGACATCTGTCCCTAGTAGCACCGGTGGGGCACAATGACCCGCCTGGCGGTAAACCACCAGGGCATTTGTTTTCCGTTTCTATGCAGGATACATGTTATCTTGATCTACACAAGCAACTACCATCACAAGCATAAAGTAAGGATTTAACATTCGGTGGATCAATATTGTCATCAAAAAGACAAGAAGTGTGCACAATGGCACGAAAGTTGACACAATAAGACGGCAGAGAAACAGTTTTGCTATCCTATTACAAGATGCCGTGAGCCAGGAACCGTTCGAAAGTTCTTTTCATAAGTATATGAGCCGCCCGGCGGTTCATTCTCCTTGGCCTTGCTGCTTTGACGGTTCCGGGTCATCCCTCGCCGGTTCTTCCTCCTCCTCTGTCTGAAAATTCTGCGCCAACCAATCCAAGCCAGCTAGAGCTTCAAATTTAGCCGCCTCATCAATAAGCTCAGAGGGGTCAATTTCACGGGCAAAGGTATGCTTACTAATTGGAGGAATCAGATCCATCACTTTGTACGATGGAGTGGACATCTTCTGGTTCTACATATCATAAGCCAGCTGATATTTAGACAAGTTCGTTTCATTCGCAATCAAATTGGTCAGTGGGCGGATGTCCTTGACACAGGCAGCGAAGTCTTTATGGTCAAAAGCTGAGCCGTCTTCTTTCAAACTTGGGTACCCAGTAGCCAAGTTGGATGGGTCCAGTTCTGGAAGCCACACCTTAGCCCGGCTCAACGCTGTCACAGCATCGGCTCTTGCACACGACCGCTTGATTTCGTATAGTCTGACAGGAAAAACGGAGCGTCTTCTTAAGATGTCCACAAACAATGTTGGTGCCTGACTGGAGGGAGAGACAGCAGCCAGGGCACGCTGCGCTCCAGTATACAGTTGTTCTAGTGTAGACGGCTTTCAGCTTTACAAGAGGATCTCTACCAAGAATGCTGCTTCTCCTACCTGCATAACACACAAGTTGTTTGGCAATGAATTCAGTTACCATAAGATATTATTTAAGTGACAACACGGCGACTTACCAAAGATGGCTGAAGTCATTATAGAGACACGCTGCTTTAAGCCGGTGAGCTCAGTTTTCACCGCTTCCAGAGATGATTCGTCTTGTTCTGCTCATTGCACTAAGGCAATCTTCTCATTAGCCCATGCATACTCCTCAGATTTATGTTTAGCCTTCAAATCGTTGGCTTCAGACAGGCTAAATTGAAACTTTGATTCAGCTTTCTGAGTTTTTGACTCTTGGTGCTTAAGCCGTTTCTTGGCAGCCTCTAACTGTGTTTGTAATTCAGAAGTGGTTTCCTGAACAGACAAAGAGAGCATGAGACGGATTGGTTACCGGTTTACAAAGATTGAAGTCCCAAGCCTTTTGCAAGCAACAACACTTGGCACTTGGGGGCTAATGGAGGCTGAAGTTGTTCTTTTCTGAGCCAAATTCATGTTACTAAAGTCTCAAGCACTTTGCAAGCAAGAGAACTTGACCCTTGGGGGCTAATGGATGCGAAAAATTTCTAAAGTTAACAGTCTATGAACATAAAGTGCCAAGCACTTTGCAAGCAACATCACTTGGCACTTGGGGCTAATGTATATTGCTTCTATATTATCAGTTAATTATATTAACCGGCGGCAACATAGTTATTACCACCGGCTCATGGAGGGTGTGCAGACAAGTTCTATGCAATGATAGTAAGGACCTGCTCATTTAACCTGATTAATCCGACCCTTGGGGGCTACACATGCAATGTTCCTCAAGGATGCGTTTTTCGTTAAGTGGTATGCCGATTTAAAAGGTGACAATTGTTCCAAGTCTACAACATATTCAGTTTTATCATATCCACTAGACTTGGGGGCTGGAAGGATAGTTAGAAATTGGTTAAGAAGATTACCTCAAATTTCCGATGCATCTGCTTCACCATATCAATTTCAAGATCGCGATTGCTGTGGACCTGATTAAGAAAACTGGAAAAGACTTCGCCAGTACTCAGCTGTGCATACTGAGATGTGTCAAACCTCACTCGTCGCTTTTCAACAAGTTCTTGCTTGGCGGTGTTTTTGGCTAACACAGTTGGGTTGTCCAGCTCTCTGAAACTAGTACCAATAAATTTGACGTCTTCAGTCCGGTCTTCTGCCGGATCAGACGGGGCAGGTGGTTCAGCAGGTGCGGAATCAACCTTGGCAGGATCAGTGGCGGCATCAGGTATCTCAGGAGGAGAGTCATGGGTGGTTTCCTCAGTTGGCCTATGAACATCTGTGGCCGACGCCTGCAGCACCGGCTCAATGACCTTGGGGTCAGCTGCCGGCTTATTTGCCCTGGCCCTCTTGACAGGTTTAGCTTGACCTCTGCATGAATTAAAGTAAGTCGCTGCAAGGTTATAAAGATTTAAGGATAAGTTGAACAAGGAAGAAGTCATTTACCCAGGGGTGGTCTTGAAAGCCGGAAGTTGACTTTGAGATGAGTCGCCAGAGGACGAACGAGAGGTTTCCTGTTAATTGGAATCGGACGAGTTTGGTGGTTGCTGTATAAGACCCGCTAGCGGATATTGAGAGTTTATGAATGGAAATACCTCATTCCGGCGCTTTCGACGAGTCGGGGTATTGGGTAAGCCGGAGGACAATTCATGTTCTCCGGAGTTTCGAGTCCGACGCTGACTCTCATGTTGTTGTTGCTTCAAAATAAAGTGAGGATCTAAATGAGCTGAAGGGTGTGAAAATCTTACTTTAACGATGACCGTCGAACTTTTTGTCTTGGCAAGGATTCTGAGCCGGAGGAAATAGTAATTACCTCTTCATCCGCGGCCTGGCTGGCCTCTGTGTCATCCTGACAATAATTTGTTTCAATAAGATAGTTGAAGTAAGAACCAAGAGAGTCAAGGACTACCTCCGACTCAGTGGCGTAGTTCATTTCAAACAGTTCCGAAGCACTGGTTTTCTTCTCGGTCTTCTTAACAGCCCTTTTGGCGGCTTTCTTGGCGGCTCCGGCCCTCTTGGCAGCTTCATGATCATTTTTTTCCAAAAGGCCGACATAGCCTGTGAGAGGTGGCAAATTCAAGATTGGCAGGGGAATCGTAATTATAAAATGGCAACAGTTAAGGATAAGACTTACCACTGATGCCGTGTTAGATTTGCAAAAGGGCAACATGCCCACTTTGCTGCAGTCAACCAAGGATTCATTTAAAACCGTTTTTGTCATATCTGCGATGACGTCCTCCTCCAGATCCTCAGAACTATGACGCAAAGGGTCATTTTCTCCAGTATACTCGTACATTAAACTGGACCTACGGCTCAAAGGAATAATTCGCCAAGCAAGCCAGCACCGGGCTAAGTCAATTCCAGTTAACCCGTTTCCAAGTAGGGCTTTCACCTTTGAAAGAGTGGGTGCAATTGACTTGCGTTCTACAGCAGTGAGCTTTTTAGCAAGAGGGTGATTGGTGTCTAAACGTTGAATACAGAGACCCGGCAATGGATGCTCGTTAGCCGGAGAAGTATCTTTACAGTAAAACCATGTTTTATTCCAATCTTTTGGATGACTCGGGAGACAGGCATAAGGAAAAATAGAGTCTCTTCTTCTTTGGATGGACACAGCCCCAAGCTCCAAGCTAAGGCCATTGGTAAATTCGTTCTGCGGTTTAAATAAAACAACTCCCTAAAAAGTAAGATGTTGGGCTCCTCTTGAAGATATACTTCACAAAAAACCTGAAAGTTGCAGATATTTGACACGGAATTGGGTCCGATGTCTTGGGGATGGAGCTGGAAAAAGTGCAGAACATCCCTAAAGAATTTAGAGCCGGGCGGTGAGAAACCCCGGTTCATGTGGTCAATAAAAATAATAACTTCATCATTTGCGGGTGCAGGCCTCTCTTCGCCCGGGTTAGGAGCATGATAAGGCATAATTGGAGCATTTGGCAAATATCCGACTTTGACAAAGTCGGCCAGTGTGGCTTCAGTAACAATTGAAGGGACCCAGTTGCACGTGGTGATTGTCTTTGGTGGCATTGTGAACAAGCAGACCTGAAGAAGGAAAGATTATTGCTGGTTTAGAATTAGTTCGTTCAAACCGGAAACAAATGTTATACTACAAGTTCAACATGGCGGCTTAAATGGGGCCTAATGGCATAAGAATAATTATAAGTCAGAAAATTAAGCCGCCATGACAGTTGTGAGTATTCAGAAAAGAAAATTTCACTAAGTATGGGAAAAACAGTTTTTGCATGTTGCAGCGGTAATTTTGGATCTACAGTTGTTCGAAAATCAAGATAAAAATGACGAACGGGCAAACCTAAACTTCAAGGTCATACAGTTTCTGAAGATGGATATATTTTGCCAGAGATGAGATATCATGATGTTTTATAAGGAGATATGAACAGCATCAGCGCATAAAGAAATATCAAGATCAGAAGAGAAGCTATAATGGCGGAAGGAAGAGGAACGGTGATGAACTTCACAGAAGCCCTAACAGATCTAAGGTGAAAGAACAAGAAGAACATACCTGGTCGGATGAGCGGCGGTGGTGCACGGAAGAAGCCCGACGACGTCAGGCGGATGCTGCAGAAGCTGAAGAAGGCGAAGCAGAGGACGGCAACACCGGTGATGCTCAGAGATAGAGAGTCGCGAGGAAGAAGGATTAATTTTCCATGACACTTCCACGACATGCCTCGAGTACATAATTATGCCCTAAAAATTCCTTGGCGTCGACGAGGGGCACCCGCATATAGTCTGTAGTTCGGCTAGACCCTATTCGGACCTTAAACTTATCTTCTCTTGGTTCATTAAAACGAACCAAACTTAATATGGCCACACTGGATTGACTTCTTCATTTCCAGGTTTTATTTCCTTTTTCTACAGATGACCATCATACTCATACCTTCAAGGACACATTACAGAGGAGAAAACGACGCAGACGTGCAGCAGGGACCCGCACTAAGGTTTCTTTTTAGATTAAGACCCTGTGTAAACCTTTTTTCTCTTTCTTATTATATACCTTTTGTCATGTAAAATGTCCAAAAAAGGTCGTCGGCATTATCTGTAAAGTTTGCGGCCGCCGTACTATAGAGGGATATTAATAGAACAATTTTACTCATATCATATCCAGAGTTGTATTCACTCACCATGGAATGTTCTCTTCTCGCATCAGATTGCCATAGGTGCCTTGTCAATAAAGGTTCATTACCAGGGGTTGTCTTCAGCCCTGGTATATGTTGAAAAGACCGAACACCTATAGGGAGTGTTCGGCGTCCTGGATGTTTGCATTATATGCATCAGTTCTGAATCATGTCTTCGGTCAATAGTTGGGTTGCCCGGCTCCTGTGCTTACCCCTACGTTCCTGATTGTTCGGCTAGGGTGTAAAGGGAGAACTACTACGATAGTTCTTCTGGCTAGTCCGGTCAAGTACCTCAGTAGAGAAAGCCGAAAACTGACTATCATGATAAGCGAGAACCTGCTCTGCAATCCGGTGACTTAGTGTTATACTACGATCGGTAGAGATCTACCCCGTGTTATACGAAGGGTTGGTTTTTTCGCCCAGCCAAGTGCAACTGGATACTTCATCCGCACTAGGGGCTAGTACCTAGCCCCACTCGTCAAACTCCTACGACTGAGTGAAAGGAATAACACCGCATAGTCTGATTTCCTGGTTCGCTCCGCATACACCTCCTATACGGACCAAGACGTTGGATAAAGTGTGTATTTGCATATGACCAAACACCCCAGTACTATGTACCTGGGGGCTGAAGCCGACGACTGGAAACTTTTAGATTTAGATAAACAGTCACACATGAGGTAATAAAGACGCTGCTATTATAAATAGCGCAAAAGTTATATACACTGGATTCATAAGCATAGTCTTTACGTCCGGATACAATCAATCAAATACAACATCTTTCGAACACTGGCCTTCTACAAGATGGGCGCCCTCGATGATGTCCTCGAAGTACTTCTACGGCTTGCGGTGCTCCTTGCCTGCGGGCGGGCCTGCAGTTGCTATATGCACTGTGTTCATCTTCGCCTAGTGCACTTTGACGCGAGCGAAGGCCATCCGAGCACCTTCTATGCAAGCCGACCGCGTTAAAGCGTCGACCCGCAGACTCACCTCGACGAGCCGCTTCACCAACCCGAAGTAACTACTTGGGATTGGCTCAGCGGGCCATAGCTGGACTATTAAGTCCCTCATGGCTGAACCCGCCATATTCTGCAGCTCGACCAGCTGCTTCATCTGGTCGTTGAGGGGCATCGAATGTTTTGGCACCTCGAACTGCGACCAAAACAACTTCTATGTGTTGTTCCCCTCCAGGGCACGGAAATATTGGGTGGCATACGCGTTGCTCCTTGGAAGATCAGCAAACACGCCTGGAGAACTTTACTATCGTGTCAGCCCAATATACTTCCGCCCTTCAAAGATGCTCTATAAGAGAAATATCTTACCAGATGCTATCTGTCGTGCCTGCTCGATCTCTTGACGAGCATTGCGCGCCTCGCCTCGCGCGTCCTGGGCAGACTTTACTGCCGCAGACAGCTCGGTCGCCTGTCTGAAGCCTTCTTCTCCGATGCCTCACACTTACAGACGACATCTTGAAGCTTGACCTCGACTTAGGACACCCGAGACTTGTGCTTCTCGCACTCTGCCTTTTCGGCCTCTAAATCAAGAGCCGCTTTATCAGCGGCCGCCTTGTTTGCCTTGGCCTCCTCCTTGGCCCTAGCAACCTCGCCCTTGAGGGCCTCGAGCTCAGCGGCGCCAACTGTGTAATACAAAATACAATGTTAGAGTGTGTACTCATACCTAATAAATCCCGTCGTATTGACATTTAAATAACAATCCGCATACCTCGTGTTTCATCAAAACGTCGGTTGATACGGTCAAGATCCGCATTGGCCACCTCGAGCTTCCGGTTTAGTTCGGCGACCTCTGCGTCTCGCGCAGTCGCCGTAACTAGAGAAGCCTGCACGACAGTTCAGCTCTGTAAGTATGCTACTCTATGGATACTTCGTCCGATTCTTTTCAGAATCACACAAAGCATCAGGGGCTACTGGCTATATATGTGCACTTAAAACAAATAAAACTTCTTAAAAAGCATTACATGGCTCACCTCAAAGCCTATTAAAAGGTTGTTGAAGGCTTCATTGAGTCCTCCCTTGACGGACTGAATCTTCTTCATTACCGCACCCATCACGGTGTGATGTTCTTCAATGATGAGAGCACCTTGAAGTGCTCCCTCCATAGAATCCGACGCTTCCAGATTAACTCCGGGCGCCGCCGTATCCTCCTCCGCTTTAGGAGCGGGATCTTCAACCCGCGGACCCGCGCTAGGCTCCGGAACGGTGTTCGATGGGACCCCAGACTATTCGGGCCCCACATCTTCGGTATCCATGGGGTCCGTTTCCCCATGGTCAGCGGCCGCCGAGGTATTACCCTCGGCCGCCCTGTCTCCTGCCCCGCCCTCATCTCCTTGGGTGGAGAGAATCCGCTGGGACGACACTTCGGTGTCCCCACCGATTACGGGCGATGGAGCCTGGACTGGCGGGTCACTCTCCGTCTCCCCAGGCGCCAGTGAGTTCCCCTCCGATGATGTAACATCAGGGTCCGCATCATGAGGGTTGTAGGTCAGCAGGAGAAAAATGTTTAGTAGGTACCATAAATACTGAATAAACAAAGGTGAAATAGTCAATCCAGACAGATTTATGATTCTGGCAGGGGTTTTACCATGGGCTTCACCACGAAGCTATGTTCGGATGAATCTGAACTGTCTCCAAGCTTCAGCTTCCTCTTCCTCCGGGGCACGGTTGCGCTCACGTCAGCAACGGCCCCCCTCTTCGTCCCCCTGCCTTGCGCAGGTGGCACTACTTCTTCCACCTATTTCTCCTCATCATATTCCTCCGCCTCGTCAGAGGAAAGAATATGGAGGTCCTCGGGCTGCTTGCCCGTAGGACGGGGGCTGTTTCCAGCCCCCTTGCCCTTGGTCTTCTTGGGATTCTTGGTCGGCGCCGGAACCAGCATTGCCTTCAATAGAGGCAACATTGGGTCTTCGAGGAGAGGTGCCAGACACTTGATCTGGGTTTCCTTCTTCATACAAGCATGTATATCACATAAAAGTTCCAACTCCTGTTATCATTAAGTAATAGGAAAGGACAAGTGTTCGGCAGAGATCATTATTACCTAAGTGGCGGAAACTTCAGTACTGAAGCCCGCATCCTCATTCTCTTCGGGCCATTCCTCCTGGCTCTTCCAGATCTCTTTGTGCGTGGAGCCGAAAAGATGCTTTAGCGGCTTGTCTCCTGCCGGATTGAATTCCCATAGGGAGGAATCCCGGCTTTGGCAAGGGAGAACAAGATGGGTCAGCATCACCTGGAGAGCGGAGGAGAGCAGGTGCCCCTTGGAGATCATGTCGGGCACGCGGCTCATATGTCTCCGTCGTATCTACAATTTTTTATTGTTCCATGCCAATATTCTACAACTTACATATACTTTTGGCAACTTTTTATATTATTTTTTGGGACTAACATATTGATCCAGTGCCCAGTGCCAGTTCTTGTTTGTTGCATGTTTTTTGTTTCCCAGAATACCCATATCAAACGGAGTCCAAACGGGATAAAAACGGACGGAGATTGTTTTTGGAATATATGTGAATTTTGGGAAGTGGAACCAACATGATACGATGCCCGAGTGATCCACGAGGGTGAGGGGCGCGCCCTGGGCCCTAGTAGCCACTGTGTATGGCAGTTGATGCCCTTATTTTGCCGCAAGAAAGCTAATATCCGGATGAAAATCGTGTCCAAAATTCAGCCCAATCGGAGTTACGGAACTCCGGGAATTTAAGAAATGGTGAAGGCCAGAATCTGGGAACGCAGAAACAGAGAGAGACAGATAGACAGATCCAATCTTGGAGGGGCTCTCGCCCCTCCCACGCCATGGAAACCATGGACCAGAGGGGAAACCCTTCTCCCATCTAGGGAGAAGGTCAAGGAAGAAGAAGAAAGAGGGGGCTCTCTCCCCCTTGCTTCCGGTGGCACCGGAGTGCCGTCGGGGCCATCGTTGTCACCACAATCTACACCAACAACTTCAACGCCGTCATCACCAACTCTTCCCCCCTCTATGCAGCAGTGTAACCCCTCTTCTACTCGTTGTAATCTCTACTTAAACATGGTGCTCAACGCTATATATTATTTCCCAATGATGTATGGCTATCCTATGATGATTGAGTAGATCCATTTTGTCCTATGGGTTAATTGATGATCGTGATTGGTCTGAGTTGCATGTTTTATTATTGGTGCTGTCCTATGGTGCTCTCCGTGTCGCGCAAGCGTGAGAGATCCCCGCTGTAGGGTTTGCAATATGGTCATGCTTTGCTTATGGTGGGTGGCGTGAGTGATAGAAGCACAGACCCGAGTAAGTAGGTTGTTTGCGTATGGGAATTATCAGGGATATTACTACTAGGTATAAACCGCCCAGGAGGGGCCGGTTTACGCCTATCGATATTACTTCTACTGAAGCCCAACAGAGCATGGAACAAGACGCTTTAATCCAGGAAGCTTAAAGCCTAGGAGGCATTAGGGCCCATGATTTGTAAACCGCCATATGGTGTGTAACTTGTGATGTATGGTAGGAAAGATAAGAGACCGAGCCGGACACGTTTATGAGCCGGCCTCGGGACTTTGTAAACCGGACTGGGCGTCACCTCGTGTATATAAAGGGACGACCCGGCGACGGTTCAGGGACAGAGAACAACAACTCGAGACACAGGGAAAGCGGATTCGCTCCCTGGTCATCGAAACCCTAGCAATATTACACCAAAGTAGACGTAGGCTTTTACTTTCATCGAAGGGGCCGAACTAGTATAAAATCCCTGTGTCCTTGTCCGCTTTAACCCTTTTAAGCTAACCCGTAGCGATGGCCTCACGACTAAGTCCTTTTGCTAGGACATCTGCAGTGACAAAACCACAACAGTTGGCGCCCACCGTGGGGCTATCGCACGATGGTTTTGAGTTCTTGAAGGGCAGCTTTGAAGGACTCAAGGGCTACGCAGTGGGCCGGATGACTAAGAGTCGTCGCGGCAAGATCTACATCGACGATGCAGGCTGGGGCCCCGAGGCCGATTCAATCGAATCCGTATACCGCGTCCCCTTTGGTGGCATCCACATCTTCATAGGCAAGATCGTTGAACCGGGCCCAGAGCCGAACATCTTCCCCAACATCGTCGAGCCAGCTCAGCGTGCGAGATCTGCCCGGATTCAGACCGCCGTGAAGCATGTCTTTGTCGGAGCGGTTCATGGAGTGCAAGCTGACGATGGATCGGACTCTGGCGGTGAGACCGTTGTCTATTCCGGCGACGAGTCGTCCTCTGAGAGACAGAATCTTTGTACCTGTTGCAGGATGGCCGATCTAGGGGGCTGTTCCGATGGTGATAGTATTCCGGACCCCCTTGATCCGCCAAACCGGGCCGCTGTCTTCAAGGCCAGATCACAACCTGTGCAGCAGTCGTCAACTACGGCAACGTTAACATCGAACACGGCGGGAGCTAGGGCTGGAGGCCCTGGTCCGTCGCCGGCCGAAACTTTGTCCACCTTGGTCGATACTTTCACAGCACTATTAACAGCAGAGGTAGCCAAGGCCGATAAGGAACAACATGATGCGGAAGTTGCTCAGGTGAAAGGCCAGATAGATCAAGCCAAATTGGACCTAGCTGCTGAGAATACCAGGATGGTTGCGAAGCAGGCCGAGCTGGACGCTCAGGCTTATCGACTCATGTTGGATCAGACCGCTTCACACGAGGTAATGAGGAGAAGGCAACGATCTCGCCTGCCGCCGGTTTACGAAGCAAGGAACCTCTTTAGCACGCCAGGAGCAGGAACCAGTAACTAGCCGGAGGTAAACAGGGGAGGAGCGCCGGGCACAGGAGCATCAATCCAACCACAAGCCACGGAGCCAACCCGCCAGGTCGTCCCATGACAGCATATACCTACCCCTCCCGGTCATTACTCCAACCCCTTGGATAATATAGTTGCCGCCGCTTCACGACTGGCCTCCCTTCCCATTGAAGGAACATCCCCCATAGCGGTGGAGGCATGGTGGGCCAGGGAGTTTTTGGAAACGGCTCTAACCCAACAGCAATCTTATTCTCACAGTCGTGAGAGGATTCACTCCACCCCTCGCCCAAGCCAGAGTTATAGTAGGCACCTGGAGGAGCCGACTGTGTCAAGCAGCGCGCGAAGACGTAACCCGCCACGGAGGGACAATCCGGCAGGGGGAGACGTGAACACTCAAGACGTGGTGGATCAGGGCAGGCAGCGCCGGGAAGCCGAGTTAGTAGCACAGTACGAAAACCATCAGCCAACGCCAGTTCGTCCATCTACCACGGTTGAACCGGGAGTCATGTCCAGCTCCTTGGGGGTACCGTGCCTTATTCCCGCTTTACGCAACGTAAAACTACCCAAGAACTTCAAAGGACCGCGCAAGGTGCCCAACTATACTGCGGACTTATCTCCAGAAGCCTGGGTGCTATGAGATGGCAATGGAGATGCTTGATGTGGATGACGCGACGTGTGCCAAGTATTTCACCATGATGTTGGAGGGTACAGCTCGCACTTGGCTGAAAAGCTTACCACCCAACTCCATCGGATCATGGGCTGAATTGCGCCGTCGGTTTATTAATAACTTCAAAGACACGTGCAAGCAGCCAATGTCTATCGTCGATTTAGCTGCATGTGAAGGAGAGCACGAGTCAACGAGCCATTGGGTACGATGAGTATCGGAGATCCTACATTCTTCCAACTGCATCAACCCGGGCATAGCAGTTATAACCTTGGAAGGCAATTGCCGGTTTGAGCCTCTGAAACTGAAGTTGGGACGACTCAAGCGTAATTGTGATGACATGGGGATGCTCAAGGGTGCTTTGGTGAATTATGCAGATTCAGATAGCACCAAGTATCCAGAGTCTAACGATGAGAAATCAGGAAAAGCAAAAAAGAGTGGTAAAGCGCCACAGCCTAGCCCGGCGAATCAAGGATATAACGATATGCGTAAAGCGGATAGTAATTCAGATTTTGTGGCTAACACCAATGCTCGGTAGAATGGCCAGCACCGCAAGGGTAGACCACCCCCGCGGAATGGGAGACCGCCTATCAATCTGGAATGCCAGATGAACATACCTTGCCCAGGGCACGGCACGCCGGAAAAACCAGCTACGCACCTCTGGAAGGACTACTTTATTATGAAGGAAATCATGAACCGGTCCCAGTTTGATCA
Source organism: Secale cereale (assembly GCA_902687465.1). NCBI lineage: Eukaryota > Viridiplantae > Streptophyta > Magnoliopsida > Poales > Poaceae > Secale > Secale cereale. Next base: position 53,277,922 of record LR738714.1, on the reverse strand, counting down.
TGGACCGACCGCCGATTCAGGACCTGGTTTTCACGGGGCGGGTTATCAAGGCGGTGGACCCAGTTCAGGATTCCAAGGTAACCAGAGTAATCACAGCAACCAGAACGGGCACAATCAGCTTAACCAGCAGCATGGCCAGGGTGGTTATAACAATGAGGGCAATCAACAGCAGCAGCAGTCTGGATATCAGAGTAATCTGAAGCAGTTGAGTAGTGGGCAGTATCACGTCTTCACCACAAGCTTATGTAAACGTGATCAGAAAGTTTACAAGAGGGCAGTACATTCTGTTGAATCGGCGGTGCCACGCTGCCTATGCTTGTCAGAACAGCCCATTGTGTGGAGTCGAGAGGACCACCCGCCCCGAGTTGATAGTCCGGGCCAGCTAGCTCTAGTTGTGGCACCTCAGGTGGGGGGCTATAAGTTAACCAAGGTGCTTATGGACGGAGGTAGCAGCATCAGTATTCCATATTACGAGACTTTTCGACGCATTGAGTTGACAGATAAAAAGCTTCGGTAGTCCAATACAGTTTTTCACGGCATGGTAACTGGTAAATCGGCGTATCCAGTCGGTAAGATAGACTTGGAGGTCACCTTTGGAGATGAGCATGATTCTAGGTCCGAGACTTTGACCTTTGAAGTAGTAAAGATCAAGAGCCCATATCACACCCTGTTCGGGCGGCCGGTTTAGGCTAAGTTCATGGCAAGGCCTTGTTATGTTTATCTGCAGCTTAAGAGGCCGGGTCACAAGGGAATTATTACGGTCCATGGGAGCCACAAGATTGCTTTGAATTGCGAGGAAGGTGATGCAACTTATGCAGATGCGGTTTGTGCAACCGAGGAACTAAAATTTTATAAAGATAATGTTGATCCGGCAGACATGTCTCCGTTGAAGAAGCCAACTACGGAGCATGATCCGGCCTTGAAGTTCAAATTAGCTGACGAGACCAAGCAGATTGACTTTGTTCCTGGCGATTCATCCAAACAGTTCACCATCAGTGCTAACCTGGATCCAAAATAGGAAAGCGCGCTCATCGAGTTCATCCGTGAGAATCGGGACATTTTTGCATGGAAACCTTCTGCCATGCCAGGTGTACCGAGGGAATTCGCTGAGCACACTCTCAATATTGATCCTAAGTTTAAACTAGTTAAACAGTTTCTCCGCCGCTTCAACGAAGAAAGGCGCAAGGCATTTGGTGAAGAAGTGGTTAGGCTCTTAGCGGCAGGATTTATAATTGAGGTGTTTCATCCAGAATGGCTAGCTAATCTGATGCTGGTGCTTAAGAAGAATAGCACTTGGCAAATGTGTGTTGATTACACAGATCTGAACAAAGCTTGCCCAACTGAACCCTTTGTCCTCCCTCGTATTGATCAAATCATTGATGCTACGACGGGTTGTGAACGTTTAAGTTTTTTAGATGCTTATTCTGGATATCATCAGATCAAGATGGCAGTTAAGGACCAGGAGAAAATGGCCTTCATAACTCCCTTTGGGGCCTTCTGCTACATATCTATGCCTTTCGGGCTCAAGAGTGCCCAGGCGACTTATCAACGATGTGTGCAGAATTATCTTCATGGGCAGATTGGGCAGAACGTTCATGCTTATGTGGATGATATTGTGGTAAAATCCAGGAAAGAGGAGACATTGATAATGGACTTAAAGGAAATCTTTGATAATCTCCGGGTTTATAAGATGATGCTTAATCCGGCCAAGTGTGTTTTGGTGTTCCGGCAGGCAAACTCTTGAGGTTCCTAGTGTCAAACAGAGGAATAGAAGCTAATCCGGAGAAGATCAAGGCGATTACGTCCATAACTAAACCGGCATGCATCAATGATGTCCAATGCTTGGCGGGCCGTATTGCGGCGCTCAGCTGGTTTATCAACCGTCTGGGGGAGAAGGCCATCCCGCTTTACCAGATGATGAAAAAGACATATCGTTTTATCTGGAGTGATGCTGCTGATGCTGCGTTTGAGGATTTGAAGAAGCAATTGGCAGAACCGCCGGTCCATGTTGCACCAGTTGATAATGAGCCGTTGTTGCTATACGTGACTGCTAATGCCCGGGCAGTAAGCGTTGCCATCGTGGTAGATGATACGTCTCCAACGTATCTATAATTTTTGAATGTTCCATGCTATTACTTCTGAAGTCTTGGATGTTTAATGGGCCTTATCATTCACTTTTATATCATTTTGGGACTAACCTACTAACCCAAAAGCCCAGTCCAGATTGTGGTTTTTCCCTATTTCAGAGTTTTGCAGAAAAGGAATATCAAACGGAGTCTAAACGGAATGAAACCTTCGTGAGAGATATTTTTGGAGAAAACACGCACGGAAAACGTCAGGACTAAGTCAGGGGACAGCTGGGCTGCCCTCGAGGGTGGGTGCGCGGCCCCCTTCCCAGGGCGCGCCCCCTGCCTCGAGGCTGGCCCACACGGCCCCCGGTGCCCTCCTTCTTCCTATATATACCTACGTACCCCAGAAACTCCATACGTAGAGAGAAAACCCTAATTCCACCGCCGTAGCTTCTGTTCCCGTGGAGATCCCATCTTGGAGCCTGTTCCGGGAGGGGGATCCATCACGGAGGCCTTCATCATCATCATCATCATCGCCCTCACCATGAGTTGTGAGTAGTTTACCTCAGACCTTCGGGTCCATAGCTAGTATCTAGATGGCTTCTTTTCTCTCTCTGGATCTCAATACAAAGTTCTCCTCGGTCTTCGAGGAGAACTATTCGATGAAATCTCTTTTTGTGGTGTGTTTGTTGAGATCCGATGAATTGTGAGTTTATGATCAAGGTTATATATGAAAGATATTTGGTTCTTCTCTGAACTTTTTATGTGTGCTCATAATATCCTTGCAAGTCTCTTCGAATTATTGGTTTGGTTTGGCCTACTAGATCTATAGTTCTTGCAATGGCAGAAGTTCTTGGATTTGGATTCAATCTTGCGGTGTCCTTTCCCAGTGATAGTAGGGGCAGCAAGGCACGTATTGTATTGTTGCCATCGAGGATAAAAAGATGGGGTTTTCATCATATTGCTTGAGTTTATCCCTCTACATCATGTCATCTTTCTTAAAGCGTTACTCTGTTCGTATGAACTCAATACACTAGATGCGTGCAGGATAGTGGTCGATGTGTGGAGTAATAGTAGTAGATGCAGGATCGTTTCGGTCTACTTGTCTCGGACGTGATGCCTATATACAATGATCATGCCTAGATAGTTTCATAATTATTCGCTTTTCTATCAATTGCTCGATAGTAATTTGTTTACCCGCCGTAGAATACCGCTATCATGAGAGAAGCCACTAGAGAAAACTATGGCCCCCGGGTCTATTCTCAACATATCAATCTACATCTACTTTACATTTCTTGCTTTTATTTGCTGTTTTATTAAACCAAAAATACCAAAAATATAACCATCATCTCTATCAGATCTCACTCTCGTAAGTGACCGTAAAGGGATTGACAACCCCTTGTCGCGTTGGCTGCGAAGTTCTTATTTGTTTGTGCTGGTGCGAGGGACTGGCGCGTGGTCTCCTACTGGATTGATACCTTGGTTCTCAAAAACTGAGGGAAATACTTACGCTACTGTGCTGCATCTCCCTTTCCTCTTCGAGGGAATACAACGCAAGCTCAAGAGGTAGCAAGAAGAATTTCTGGCGCCGTTGCTGGGGAGGCTTATGCAAAAGTCATATACCAAGTACCTATCACAAACCCTTATCCTTCACATTACATTTATTTGCCTCTCGTTTTCCTCTCCCCCACTTCACCTTTGTTGTTTTATTCGCCCTTCTTCCATCGTGTGTTTATCGTTCGCTTGCTTCTTGTTTGCTTGTGTGTTGGATTGCTTGCTTGTCACTATGGCTCAGAACAATACCAAATTATGTGACTTCTCCAATACCAACAACAATGAATTTATTAGCACTCCGATTGCTCCTATTACCGATGCTGAATCTTGTGAGATCAATGCTGCTTTGTTGAATCTTGTCATGAAAGATCAATTCTCCGGTCTTCCTAGTGAAGATGCCGCTACCCATCTAAACAACTTTGTTGATTTGTGTGATATGCAAAAGAAAAGGGATACAGATAACAATATTGTTAAATTGAAGTTATTTTTGTTTTCACTTAGAGATCGTGCTAAAACTTGGTTTTCCTCTTTGCCTAGAAATAGTATTTATTTGTGGAATAAGTGCAAAGATGTTTTTATCTCTAAGTATTTCCCTCCTGCTAAGATCATCTCTCTCAGGAACGATATTATGAATTTTAAGCAACTAGATCATGAGCATGTCGCACAAGCTTGGGAGAGAATGAAATTGATGATACGTAATTGCCCTACACATGGTTTGAATCTATGGATGATTATTCAGAACTTTTATGCTGGCTTGAATTTTGCTTCTAGAAATCTTTTAGATTCGCCGCCGGAGGCACTTTCATTGAAACTACCTTAGGAGAAGCTACCAAACTCCTAGATAATATTATGGTTAATTATTCTCAATGGCACACTGAAATATCTACTAGTAAAAAAGTGCATGCTATCGAAGAAATTAGTGTTTTGAGTGGAAAGATGGATGAACTTATGAAATTGTTTGCTGCTAAGAGTGCTTCCTCTGATCCTAATGATATGCCTTTGTCCACTTCGGTTGAGAATAACAATGAATCTTTGGATGTGAATTTTGTTGGTAGGAATAATTTTGGTAACAATGCTTATAGAGGTAATTTTAATCCTATGCCTCTTCCTAGTAATTCCTCTAATAATTTTGGTAATTCCTACAACAAATCTTATGGAAAGATGCCTTCTGAATTTGAAACTAGTGTTAAGGAGTTTATGATCTCGCAAAAGAATTTCAATGCTATGCTTGGAGAGAAATTGCTTAAAGTTGATAAATTAGCTAGAAGTGTGGATAGAATTACTCTTGATGTTGATTCTTTAAAACTTAGATCTATCCCACCTAAGCATGATATCAATGAGTCTCTCAAAGCCATGAGAATTTCCATTGATGAATGCAAAGAAAGAACCGCTAGAATGTGTGCTAAAAGAGAAAATTATATTAAATCTTATTCTTCTAGTTACCGTGAAAATAAAGATGAAGATCTGAAAGTTATTTATGTGTCCCCTATTAGATCCTTGTTTTCTAGTATTAATCTTGATGAGAATAGGATTGGAGATGATTCTGCTTTAAGGTGTCCCAATAATTCAGAGTTTTTAGATCTTGATGCTAAAATTGCTAAAAGTGGGAGTGAAGAGATTAAAACTTTGCATAGTGATGAACCCACTACTTTGGATTTCAAGGGATTCAATTATGATAATTGCTCTTTGATTGATTGTATTTCCTTGTTGCAATCCGTGCTAAATTCTCCGCATGCTTATAGTCAAAATAAAGCTTTCACTAAACATATAGTTGATGCTTTGATGCAATCTTATGAAGAAAAACTTGAGTTGGAAGTTTCTATAGCTAGAAAGCTCTATGATGAATGGGAACCTACTATAAAAATAAAAGATCATGAATGCTATGCTTTGTGTGATTTGGGTGCAAGTGTCTCCACTATCCCAAACACTTTGTGTGATTTGCTAGGGTTCCATGAGCTTGATGATTGTTCTTTAAATTTGCTTCTTGCCGATTCCATTATTAAGAAACCTATGGGAAGAATTAATGATGTTCTTATTGTTGCCAATAGGAATTATGTGCTCGTAGATTTCATTGTTCTTGATATACATTGCAATCCTTCATGTCCTATTATTCTTGGTAGACCTTTCCTTAGAACGATTGGTGCAATTATTGATATGAAGGAAGGAAATATTAGATTCCAATTTCCGTTAAGGAAAGGCATGGAACACTTTCCTAGAAATAAAATCAAATTACCATATGAATCTATCATGAGAGCCACTTATGGATTCCCTTCCAAAGATGGCAATACCTAGATCTATCTTGTATCGTGCCTAGCTAGGGGCGTGAAACGATAGCGCTTGTTGGGAGGCAAGCCAATTTTATGTTTCTTATTTTTTTTTGCTGTTAGGGAATAAATATTGCATATAGCCTCTGATTAGATGTGGTTTCATGCTTTGTTTAGTGTTTGTGCCAAGTAGAACCTTTGGTAAGACTTGTGTGAAGTTTATTTGATCTTGCTGTGAAAAACAGAATCGTTAGCGCTCGCTAAAGTAGTCTTCATATTTTACTGGAGCGTGCTTTTTAGTTGATTCTTTTTTATGCTGATAGGTAGACAAATTGCGCAAATTTACCAATTTATTTTTAATTTTTGGAGTTCCAGAAGTAGGCGAACCCAGAAGATTACTACAGACTGTTTTGTTTTTGACAGATTCTGTTTTTCGTATGATGTTTGCTTATTCCGATGCATCTATGAGAAATATTGGAGAATATAAATCATAGAGAACTTGGAGTACAGTAGGTTTAACACCAATAGAAACAAAGAATGAATTCCTTGCTGTACCTTTGAGTAGTGTTTTGCTTTCTCTTACTAACGGAGCTCACGAGAATTTTTGTCTATGTTTTGTGTTGTGAAGTTTTCAAGTTTTGAGTATTGCTTTGATGGACTATGGAACAAGTAGTAGCAAAGGCCTAAGCTTGGGGATGCCCATGGCACCCCAAGTAAAATCAAGATAATCAAAGCCTAAGCTTGGGGATGCCCCGGGAAGGCATCCCCTCTTTCGTCTTCATCCATCGGTAACTATACTTGGAGCTATATTTTTATTCGCGACATGCTATGTGTTTGGCTTGGAGTGTCTTGTATAATTTGAGTATTTGCTTGTTAGTTTGCCACAATCATCCTTGCTGGACACACCTATTTGAGAGAGTTAAATTTGGCCTAGAAATTATTAGAACACTCTATGTGCTTCACTTATATCTTTTGAGTTGAATAGTTTTGCTCTAGTGCTTCACTTATATCTTTTAGAGCACGGTGGTGGTAATATTTTGTAGAAATTGTTGAACTCTCATGCTTCACTTATATCTATCTGAGTGTCCATTAAAACAGCATGGTAATGTGTTTAGGCTAAAGAAACTAGTCTTCACATGATAAACATCCAATGTCAATGTAGTAAAATTTTCACATCAAGTGCATTGAATAGAATGAGATGTTGGATGATTGATAATTGTTTTGAGACATGAGGATAGTGATATTAGAGTCATGCTAGTGGAGTTATTATGAAATTGAAAAATACTTGTGCTAAGGTTAGTGAATCCTATATCATGCACGTATGGTGAACTGCTATGTGACGAAGTTAGAGCATGAGGTATTTGTAGAGTGCCAACCTTTGTGTGGAGGTCGGGGGCGCGCGATGGTTAACTCCTACCAACCTCCCCCCTAGGAGCATGCGTTGATTGCATTGTTTTTGATGACTCGTAGATTTTTGCAATAAGTACATGAGTTCTTATGACTAATGTTGAGTCCATGGATTATACGCACTCTCACCCTTCCACCATTGCTAGCCTCTCTTGTACCACGCAACTTTCGTCGGTACCATAAACCCACTATATATCCTTACTCAAAACAGCCACCATATTGTTCCTCAAAACAGCCACCATACCTACCTATCATGGCATTTCCATAGCCATTCCGAGATATATTGCCATGCAACTTTCCACCGTTCCGTTCATATGACACGCATCATATTGTCATAGTGCCATGCATGATCATGTAGTTGACATCGTAGTTGTGGCAAAGCCACCATGCATAATTTTTCATATATGTCGCTCTTGATTCATTGCTTATGTCGGTACTCCGCTGGAGGCATTCATGTAGAGTCACACTTGTTGTAGTATCGAGTTGTAATTTCGAGTTGTAACAAAAAGTGTGATGATCATCATTATTAGAGCATTGTCCCGTGTGAGGAAAGGCCAATAAAAAAAGTGAAGGCCCAAAAAAAATAGAGAGGGGCTAATTTAAAAAAAAAAGAGAAAAGCCCCTCCAAAACAAATGAGAGAAAAGAGAGAAGGGACAATTGCTACTATCTTTTTCCACACTTGTGCTTCAAAGTAGCACCATGATCTTCATTGTAGAGAGTCTCATGATTAGTCACTTTCATATACTAGTTGGAATTTTCATTATAGAACTTGGCTTGTATATTCCAACAATGGGCTTCCCCAAATGCCCTAGGTCTTCGTGAGCAAGCAAGTTGGATGCACACCCACTAGTTCTTTTGTTGAGCTTTCATTCATATTTAACTCTAGTGCATCCGTTGCATGGCAATCCCTACTCACTCACATTGTTATCTATTAATGGGCATCTCCATAGCCCGTTGATACGCCTAGTCGATGTAAGACTATCTTCCTCCTTTTTGTCTTCTCCACAACCACCTCTATTCGACCCATAGTGCTATATCCATGGCTCACGCTCATGTATTGCGTGAAAGTTGAAAGGTTTGAAAAAAATAGAGTATGAAAACAAATGCTTGGCTGAAATCGGGGTTGTGCATGATATGAATATTTTGTGTGATAATAAGGGAGCATAGCCAGACCATATGATTTTGTAGGGATAACTTTCTTTAGCCATGGTATTTTGAGAAGACATGATTGCTTTGTTAGTATTGCTTGAAGTATTGTTATTTCTTATGTCAATATAGACTTTTATCTTGAATCCTTTAGATCTGAACATTCATGCCACAATTAATAGAATTACATTGAAAAACTATATTGGTTAGCATTCCACATCAAAAATTCTTTCTTTATCATTTAGGACGAGCAGGAATTAAGCTTGGGGATGCTTGATACGTCTCCAACATATCTATAATTTTTGATTGTGCCATGCTATTATTTATGAATTCTTGGATGTTTAATGGGCTTTATCATTCACTTTTATATCATTTTTGGGACTAACCTATGATACGTCCAAAACGTATCTATAATTTCTGGTTGCTCCATGCCACTTTTGGGTGATATTGCTATGATATTCATACACTTCCATACACTTTTGATCATATTTGGACTAACCTACTAATCCAGTGCACCCCAGTGCCAGATTCTGTTTTCGGCTGTTTTTGTATTTCAGGTTTTCACATTACGAGAACTGTCAGGAAAAATACAGAAAAAATATATAAAAAATCAGCGTTCCAGAACCTACCTTGCGCCCGAAGGACAGCCGGGGGGGGGCACCAGGGCTCCAGGCGCCCTGGCGGCGCCCCCCCCCCCCTGGGCCGCGCCGGGGGGGGCCTGGGCCCCCCGAGCCCCATCTGGTGCCCCCCTTTGGCATATATTTAGAGCGTCCTTCGAAACCCTCGGGACGGGAACTCTTTTTCGCGATCTCGTCTCTGTTCCGCCGCCGCCGCCGCTTCCAAGATCGGGAGCGCCAGGAGAACCCTTCCCGGCACCCTGCCGGAGGGGAGGATCATCATCGGGAGCCTCTCCACCACCATGGACGCCTCCCGGATGAGTTGTGAGGAGTCTCCCTTAGACCATGAGTCCATGACCAGTAGCTATGTGATGTTCTCCTCCCGTTCTTGTTCTTCACTAATTAGTCCTCGTGAGCTGCCCTACATGATCGAGGCACATATGTAATCCTTATGCTGTTGCTATGATGAGTTTGCTGGGATCCGATGGATTATGAGATTATGTTCAGATTGTGATTGAGTAATATATTTGATCTACCTCTTTTATATTTATGTTCGTAAGTAATTCTTGCATGTTCTCCGTTGTTATTTATTGCTTTGGCCAAGTAGTAGGTAGTGACTCCAAGAGGGAACGTTATGCTTGATTGTGGGTTCATGCCCCTCGATGACTAGTTTGAGTGACAGAAACATGAGTCTAGGGGATGTGCTGTTGCCACAAGGGGGAAAACAACGGTGCTTGTGCCCGCGGGTGCAAGGATTGTTTACTTTACGCAAAGTTCTTTTAATGCAGTTGTCTGTTGCTTTGAGTTTACACTATGGGTGGGGCTCGCAACTTAATACCAGCGAGATGTTCTGGATAGATATCTCAAGGTGGATGATTAGTAGTAGATATTGATGGATTCCGGTCTACTTACTTTGGCGTACCACCCATGCTTTGAACCTCAACCTTTCTTGCAATGTAGTCAGCATTGGTTTGCGTTTGTGGTCCTGTCAATTGCCCAGCTGTAATTCGTTTACCTCACATAGCTGTTTTATCGTCTTTTGGGAGAGAGACATCACTAGTGAATATCATGAGACTCCGGTCCATATTACCATCATTGATCACATCCGCTATTTACTTTTCGCTTTTACTTACTATTGCAAACACTATCTATCACTACTATCATTTGCGTTTAATCCTTTGTGAACTACAAGGCCGGAGGGATTGACAACCTCTCTGTACTCGTTGGGAGCAAAGTTATTTGTATCTGTGTGCAGGTCCACGTTGATTGCTAATATCTGGCGCCGTTAGCAGTTGACACCTACTTGTTGAACCTAGGAGTCTCTGGGGATTCGATCCTTGGCATCTTTGCTAAGGGAAAAACTTCCACAACACTGCATCTTACACCTTCCACTTGAGGTAACCAACGAGGGGTTAGAGGCCCATCAAGGAGCTTTTCTGGCGCCGTTGCCGGGGACTCCACTCTTCAGGATAGGGGAGTTGCATGCTATCTTTTACCTTTGCTTTTTAGTCTTGTTAGTTTACCTTTCAGTTTTTGCTTTAGTACCTTTTATCGAAAATCACAAAAATAGTTATCTTGCTTGCTTGCTACTATGGGTTCCACCGAGAACACCAAGTTGTGTGACTTCACTAGTCACAACAACGATGACTTTATCAGCACACCTATCACTACACCTGCCACTTCAGCACCTTCATATGAAATTAAACCTGCTTTACTGAACTTAGTCATGAAAGATCAATTCTCCGGTGCTGGAGATGATGCTGCTGTACACTTAAACAACTTTGTTGAACTTTGTGATATGCAAAAGTACCAAGAAATAGATGGTAATATTGTTAAGCTTAAGCTTTTTCCTTTCTCCTTGAGAGGAGGAGCTAAAATTTGGTTTCAGTCTTTGCCTAGAAATAGCATAGATTCATGGGACAAGTGCAAAGATGCTTTTATTGGAAGATACTATCCACCTGCTAAAATTATCCAACTGAGAAGTAACATAATGAATTTTAAACAATTGGATAATGAACACGTTGCCCAAGCTTGGGAACGTATAATATCTCTTATCAAGAACTGCCCTACTCATGGTTTGACTACTTGGATGGTTATCCAAACTTTTTATGCAGGCTTGAACTTTACCTCGCGGAACTTGTTAGATTCGGTCGCGGGAGGAACTTTTATGTCAACTACACTTGGTGCTGCCACAAAGCTTCTCGATGAGATGATGACCAACTATTCCCAATGGCACACCGAACGCGCTCCAACAGGTAGGAAGGTAAACTCTGTCGAGGAGATTTCCTCCTTGAATGAAAAAGTTGACTTGATCATGTCTCTACTTCCGAAGCAATCTTCTGTTGATCCTCGCGATGTTCCTTTAAATTCTTTGATTGCTCAAGAACAAGTAGATGTGAACTTTATCTCTAGAAACAATTTTAACAACAATGCTTATAGGAGTAACTTTGGTAGCAATCCTAGACCGTTTCCCTCTAATTCTTATGGGAACAACAATGCTTATCCTATCACCAAGAACTCCACTACTGAACTAGAGACTATGCTTAAAGATTTCATCACTACCCAAAAAGCCTTTAATAAGAGTGTAGAAGAAAAACTACATAAACTAGATGATCTTTCTTTTAAGGTAGACCATTTAGCCAATGAGGTAAAATTGCTAAAAATTAAAACTTCTCCTCTTGAGTAGAGGGAAGTCACTCCTATAAATGCTATTCAAGTGCAAATTAATGAAAACATTAGGATGATGGCTAAACTTAAAGAGAGATGGGCTAGAGAAAGGGAGGAAGAAGATAGAATTAAGAGCCTTCCTACCCACCACACTGTTGCTACTATCCAAGTTGTTGAGGATATCCAAACTCTTAGCACCCAATGTACTCCTGGTCCCAATGGACCTATTAATGGTGATGCTATGACTATAGAAACTACCAAACATGTGAACCTAAAGGACACCACTACCACTTTACTTGATGCTAATGACCTTGATTTTGATAATTGCACTCATACCGAAGTTATTGATTTCCTTCACAAGATGTCTAGAGATCCCCGCACTAGCACGCTTAACCTTGCCTTCACGGAGCATATCACTAATGCTCTCATCAAATCTAGGGAGGAGAAACTTAGAGTAGAAGCCTCCATACCTAGAAAGCTAGAAGATGGTTGGGATCCTATGATAAAAATTAAATTGAATGACTTCTCTTGCTATGCATTATGTGATGTTGGAGCTAGTACCTCTGTTATGCCCAAAAGAATATATGATATGCTTAAATTGAAACCTTATGATTCTTGTTCTTTTGGTGTTCGTCTCGTTGATTCTTCCATAAAGAAACCTTTGGGGAGGATCGACGATGTTCTTATCGTTGTTAATGATAATTATGTTCCCATTGATTTCACTATTATGGATATTGAATGTGATCCTTCATGTCCAATTATTTTGGGACGTCCCTTTTTACGCACCGTTGGTGCTATCATTGACATGAAAGAGGGTAATATAAAATTTCAGTTTCCTCTCAAGAAAGGGATGGAACACTTCCCTCGAAAGAAGATCAAGTTACCTTTTGAGTCCGTTGTACGGGCTAGCTATTCTTTTACTTTTGATAAAACTTGATATCTATGCATTATGCCTAGCTTAAAGGCATAAAAGAAAGCGCTTTTGGGAGGCAACCCACATGAATAAATTTTTATATTTTGCTTTTGTTGTGTCTTGATGTTTTTTACTACAGTAGCATCATCATTGTATCTTTGCTTTTCATATTTGTGCCAAGTATAGCCTCTGATTGCTAGAAAGTTCAAAAGTTGTGAGGTGCTGTCCAGGAAACAGATTCTGTCCTTGGATATAAAAATTCGTATAAAATGACCAGATCATCTTTTTGGTCTGAATTTTGCGACAGCGTTCTCTATATAATTGTCTTTCGTGCGTCTGTTCTGAGTTTTTTGATTTGAGTTGCAGAAGTACCCCGAACAAATCATTTACTACCTGCTGTTCTGTTTTTCACAGATTCTGTCCTATTTTGCCTTTCCTTCATTTTGCAAACCAAGAGCTTGCTTTTTCTTTGCAAAAACCTTTTGGAAATCTTGAGAAACAGTAGAACTTCAAGAATATCTTTATTTCCAGCAAGGAACAATTATTTTATTAAGGGTACTAACCTCGTTAATCAGATTATGATGAGTTATGTATGAAGGGAGTTTTCAAGTGTGCGAGGGAAGATGATAAAAAGATTCACGAGTGTCAAGCGCTCAAGCTTGGGGATGCCCCCGTGCACCCCCAAGAAATATTCAAGGAGACTCAAGCGTCTAAGCTTGGGGATGCCCCCGTGCATCCCCTTCTCCATCAACATTATCAGTTCGTCTTTTGTTCCGCTATATTTTTATCACTTCATGTGTTAAGTGCTATGCTTGGAGCGTCTTGCTTTTAGTTTCCTTTTTAGTTTTTCATAACGAGTCGAAACTCACCTTTCTTTATGTGGGAGAGAAACACGCTCCACTTTTACCTAGAACATAACATAGAATTTTCATGTCTATCTTTGCTGTGTGTGTTCTTTGTCTTTTAATAGCTACTATCATGTTCAGCTCTTAGTATTCATGCCTATCTTTTCAAAGAGCTTTTGTTTAGTTGGTTGCTTGAACTCTCTTTAATTATCATGCTTATCTTATTAAGAGAGTTTGCTTCCGTTGCATTGGTTAATATGTCTATGATAAAGATGCTACGTGCATAATGGCGCTTAGTAGTTCAGGTTTTCTTATGGTTAGTCTCAAATAGCTGGGGGATTCCCAATGTGTTATTGGAGTACCAACTTGATTTGTTTGCCTATGATGTGGTATGGTTTAGTAATATCTTCCTTCGAGAATTTATTTTGATTGACTTGGCGTATGCTCACGCATATTTAAGACTGTAAAGAAAGTCTGTCAAGCCTTGATGATCTTTTATTTCTGAGTAGCGATATAACTACCATGCCTGATTCAATGTTGCTTTGTCGCTCTGCATGATTATGACCGTCATTGCTCTCTTAGTTGGGCGCTCCCAGTCTTTTGCTAACCTCCACCTGTACTAAGCAGACTAACTTTGCAATACATAGCTCATGGGAAAGTAGCTTAAAAACTATTGTGGTAAAGAATATGTTGCTTATGTATCTTATTTCTTATAAGTTGCTTGCTGAGCGGTAACCATGTTTCTGGGGACGCCATCAAATGTCACACTTTTGTTGAATATCATGTGAGTTGCTATGCATGTTCGTCTTGTCTGAAGTAAGGGTGATTTGCCATGGGTTGAATGAGTATGCATATTGTTAGAGAAGAACATTGGGCCGCCAACCAAAGCCATGTATCATGGTGGAAGTTTTAGCTTGGACACTAATCCTCAATCTCTTATGAGAATATGCTTAAGCATTAAAGAGGAGTCCATCATCTATTTTCTATGTTGTCCCGGTATGGATGTCCTCAAGTTGAGATCTATCAAAAACGAGAAATCAAATGTGATTTATCTCCTTGGACCTTTGTACAGGTGGCATAGAGGTACCCCTTTGTGACACTTGGTTGAAACATATGTAATGCAATGATAACCCATGGAAATCCGAGCTAATTAGGACAAGGTGCGAGCACTATTGGTATTCGATGCATGAGGCTTGCAACTTATAGGATGTCTTATGCATGACACATATGAAGTACTACTACCGTTGACAAAATTGCTTCTATGTTTTCAAAATAAAAAGCTCTAGCACATAACCATTCTTTTACTTTTATGTTGAGTCTCCACCTTCTTTCTTCAAGCACCAACTACTCAGAGCATGATTGTCATTCTAAGTGTAATGTGCATTGTTCCAAAGTAGCATTGTCTTTTGCATGATTGTGATATCGTTTATTTTGAAATCATTGTATCTAGTCATCACTTAAACCTTGAAGGTGCCCCTGCATTTATGTTTTGCTTCACTAAAGGGGGCAAGCTAGATATCACTTTATCATATTTGCACACCATGTTCATTGCAAATCTTTTTGATGTTTCAGTTTCATATTGTAAAACTTTCAGTCATTTGTGATTTTCTCATGAGGCAACTTAATTACTACAGAATCATTGTCTCAATAAGCTTTTGTCATATGAAAATAAAAAGTCCTATATGGTTAATAGCATGTCACCATAGAAATTATTCTTGTTATCATTTACCTACTCGAGGACGAGCAGGAATTAAGCTTGGGGATGTTGATACGTCCAAAACGTATCTATAATTTCTGCTTGCTCCATGCCACTTTTGGGTGATATTGCTATGATATTCATACACTTCCATACACTTTTGAACATATTTGGACTAACCTACTAATCCAGTGCACCCCAGTGCCAGTTTCTGTTGTCGGCTGTTTTTTGTATTTCAGGTTTTCACATTACGAGAACTGTCAGGAAAAATCCAGAAAAATTATATAAAAAATCAGCGTTCCAGAACCTACCTTGCGCCCGAAGTACAGCCGGGGGGCCACCAGGGCCCCAGGCGCCCTGGCGGCGCCCCCTCCCCCCCTGGGCCGCGCCGGGGGGGCGCCTGGGCCCCCCGAGCCCCGTCTGGTGCCCCCCTTTGGCATATATTTAGAGCGTCCTTCGAAACCCTCGGGACGGGAACTCTTTTTCGCGAACTCATCTCTGTTCCGCCGCCGCCGCCGCTTCCAAGATCGGGAGCACCAGGAGAACTCTTCCCGGCACCCTGCCGGAGGGGAGGATCACCATCGGGAGCCTCTCCACCACCATGGACGCCTCCCGGATGAGTTGTGAGTAGTCTCCCATGGACCATGAGTCCATGACCAGTAGCTATGTGATGTTCTCCTCCTGTTCTTGTGCTTCACTAATTAGTCCTCGTGAGCTGCCCTACATGATCGAGGCACATATGTAATCCTTATGCTGTTGCTATGATGAGTTTGCTGGGATCCGATGGATTATGAGATTATGTTCAGATTGTGATTGAGTAATATATTTGATCTACCTCTTTTATATTTATGTTCATAAGTAATTCTTGCATGTTCTCCATTGTTATTTATTGCTTTGGCCAAGTAATACGTAGTGACTCCAAGAGGGAACGTTATGCTCGATTGTGGGTTCATGCCCCTCGATGACTAGCTTGAGTGACAGAAACATGAGTCTAGGGGATTTGCTGTTGCCACAAGGGGGAAAACAACGGTGCTTGTGCCCGCGGGTGCAAGGATTGTTTACTTTACGCAAAGTTCTTTTAATGCAGTTGTCTGTTGCTTTGAGTTTACACTATGGGTGGGGCTCGCAACTTAATACCAGCGAGATGTTCTGGATAGATATCTCAAGGTGGATGATTAGTAGTAGATATTGATGGATTTCGGTCTACTTACTTTGGCGTACCGCCCATGCTTTGAACCTCAACCTTTCTTGCAATGTAGTCAGCATTGGTTTGCGTTCGTGGTCCTGTCAATTGCCCAGCTGTAATTCGTTTACCTGACATAGCTGTTTTATCGTCTTTTGGGAGAGAGACATCACTAGTGAACATCATGAGACTCCGGTCCATATTACCATCATTGATCACATCCGCTATTTACTTTTCGCTTTTACTTACTATTGCAAACACTATCTATCACTACTATCATTTGTGTTTAATCCTTTGTGAACTACAAGGCCGGAGGGATTGACAACCTCTCTGTACTCGTTGGGAGCAAAGTTATTTGTATCTGTGTGCAGGTCCACGTTGATTGCTAATATCTGGCGCCGTTAGCAGTTGACACCTACTTGTTGAACCTAGGAGTCTCTAGGGATTCGATCCTTGGCATCTTTGCTAAGGGAAAAACTTCCACAACACTGCATCTTACACCTTCCACTTGGGGTAACCAACGAGGGGTTAGAGGCCCATCAACCTACTAACCCAAAGGCTCAGTCCAGATTGTTGTTTTTTGCCTATTTCAGGGTTTTGCAGAAAAGGGATATCAAACGGAGTCCAAACGGAATGAAACCTTCGCGAGAGATATTTTTGGAGAAAATCACGCACGGAAAACGCCAGGACCAAGTCAGGGGACATGTGGGGTACCCTCGAGGTTGGGGGCGCGCCCCCCTTCCTCGAGGCTAGCCCACACGGCCCCCGGTGCCCTCCTTCTTCCTATATATACTTACGTACCCAGAAACTCCATACGGAGAGAGAAAACCCTAATTCCACCGCCGTAGCTTCTGTTCCCGTGGAGATCCCATCTTGGAGCCTGTTCCGGGAGGGGGATCCTTCACAAAGGCCTTCTTCATCATCATCATCGCCCTCACCATGAGTTGTGCGTAGTTTACCTCAGACCTTCTGGTCCATAGCTAGTATCTAGATGGCTTGTTTTCTCTCTCTGGATCTCAATACAAATTTCTCCTCGGTCTTCGAGGAGATCTATTCGATGTAATCTCTTTTTGCGGTGTGTTTGTCGAGATCCGATGAATTGTGAGTTTATGATCAAGGTTATCTATGAAAGATATTTGGTTCTTCTCTAAACTTTTTATGTGTGCTCATAATATCCTTGCAAGTCTCTTCGAATTATTGGTTTGGTTTGGCCTATTAGATCTATAGTTCTTGCAATGGGAGAAGTGCTTGGCTTTGGGTTCAATCTTGCGGTGTCCTTTCCCAGTGACAGTTGGGGCAGCAAGGGATGTATTGTATTGTTGCCATTGAGGATAAAAAGATGGGGTTTTCGTCATATTGCTTGAGTTTATCCCTCTACATCATGTCATCTTTCTTAAAGTGTTACTCTATTCGTATGAACTCAATACACTAGATGCATGCTGGATAGCGGTCGATGTGTGGAGTAATAGTAGTAGATACAGAATCATTTTGGTCTACTTGTCTCGGACGTGATGCCTATATACAATGATCATGCCTAGATAGTCTCATAATTATTCGCTTTTCTATCAATTGCTCGACAGTAAAAAATTTACCCACCGTAGAATACCGCTATCATGAGAGAAGCCACTAGAGAAAACTATGGCCCCCGGGTCTATTCTCAACATATCAATCTACATCTACTTTACTTTTCTTGCTTTTATTTGCTGTTTTATTAAACCAAAAATATAACTATCATCTCTATCAGATCTCACTCTCGTAAGTGACCATAAAGGGATTGACAACCCCTTGTCGCGTTGGCTGTGAAGTTCTTATTTGTTTGTGCAGGTGCGAGGGACTAGCGCGTGGTCTCCTACTGGATTGATACCTTGGTTCTCAAAAACTGAGGGAAATACTTACGCTACTGTGCTGCATCTCCCTTTCCTCTTCGAGGGAATACAACGCAAGCTCAAGAGGTAGCAGTAGAGCGCAAGGAGATAGGAAAGGAGTATCCGGTTCAATAGCCGGTTTATTACATCAGCGAGGTGTTGATTGAATGAAAACAGAGATACCCGCATTGGCAAAAATTGGTGTACGGAGTCTTCATGGCAAACCGGAAGCTGAAGCAATACTTTCAAGGCCATCCAATCACCATGGTCAGTTCAGCTCCTCTGGGAGATATAATCCAGAACAGAGAGGCGACTGGTCGGGTTGCAAAGTGGGCCATTGAACTTAGCCCTCACGGATTGAAGTATGTGCCCCGTACTGCAATCAAATCCCAAGCACTGGTGGACTTCATCAACGATTGGACAGAGTTGCAAGCACCAGAGAAAAAGCCGGCTCACAAGTATTGGACTATTCACTTTGATGGATCCAGGCAATTGGAGGGCTCGGGGGCTGGAGTTGTATTAACTTCCCCACTAGGTGATAAGTTCTGTTATGTCCTCCGTTTAATGTTCCCTTGTACTAACAATGCAGCTGAGTATGAAGCTCTCCTCTATGGCCTACGAATGGCTAAAGAGATGAATTTAAGCCAGGTTAAATGTTTCGGCGATTCAGACCTGGTGGCTCAACAGGTGTCTGGTAAGTGGGATTCTAAAGATCCACGTATGGAGGCGTATAGACAAGAGGTGGACGCTGCTGCTGGACACTTCAAGGGTTATTAGGTGGATCATGTAGACGGGCGAAAGAATGAAGCGGCCGATGCGTTAAGCCGGCTGGGTTCTCGACGTAAACCGGTTCCACCCAATGTTTTTCTGGACGTATTGCATAGTCCGTTGGTGAAATTGCCTTCAGAGGAGGATTTGGCTATTCCTGATCTGGAGGCTCAATTGGTGGCGGTGGCTTCATGTTATTCCGGATTGAACGCTCCCTTTCCTGGCGTATATGAACCGAGGTGAGTTACCAGAGGATGAAGTCTAGGCTAGACAGATAGTCTGGCATTCCAAATCAATGACTATTGTCAATGGAGCGCTACATCATTGTAGCGTCTCTGGAGCGTTTCAACGTTGTGTATCGCCAGACGAAGGCCGTGACATTCTTCGGGAGATCCATGAAGGAGACTGCGGTCATCACGCCGGTTCAAAATCCTTGGTGGCTAAAGCTTTTCGTTATGGGTTCTACTGGTTGACGGCTCATGCCGACGCAGAGGACTTGGTCAGAAAATGTGATGCTTGCCAGAAATTCTCACGGCGTTCTCATATACCGGCTCAGGAGTTGAGGATGATTCCAATTACTTGGCCGTTTGTGACTTGAGGGCTAGATATGGTCGGACCTTTTAAGAGATCTCCAGATAAGAAGACCCACCTTTTGGTGGCGGTGGATAAGTTTACCAAATGGGTTGAAGAAGAACCAATCAGCAAGTGTGATGCGGGCACGGCGGTTCAATTCATCAAAAAGGTGATTTTCCGGTTTGGCTTTCCACACAACATTATAACTGATTATGGTACCAATCTATCTAAGGGGGCTATGGAGGAGTTCTGTCAACGACAGCACATCCGCCTTGATGTATCATCAGTAGCTCACCCTCAATCCAATGGACAAGCTGAGAGAGCCAATCAAGAGATCTTGAGAGGCATCAAACCCTGGCTTATGGTCCCTTTACACAGCACGTCGGTTTGTTGGGGTGGAGGAATTACCCTCTGTGTTATGGAGCATCAACACCACACCTAACAGATCTACAGGGTACACGCCTTTCTTCATGGTGTATGGAGCTAAAGCGGTCCTCCCTAGTGATATCCGTCATGATTCGCCGCGGGTGGCGGCTTACGTCAAAGCTGATAACGAGAAGGCACGGCAAGACGCGTTGGACCGGCTGGATGAGGAACGTGACACGGCAACAGCTCGATCGGCGATTTATCAGCAAGATCTGCGCCGATACCATAGTCGCCGGGTTAAGACCAGAACATTTCAAGAAGGAGATCTGGTGCTCCGGCTCATCCAAGACTAGACGGATATGCACAAGCTATCCCCGCCCTGGGAAGGACCCTTTGTGGTCAACAAGAATCTACATAACAGATCATACTACCTTGTCGATGTTCGAGAACATAAAGACTCACGCACTGCGGAGGAGGAGACCCGACGGCCGTGGAACATCGCTCTTCTTCGACCTTACTACACCTGAGCCATAGGCTCCCCTTTATGTACATAAATTTGCAATGTATATATTATGATCAATATAATAAATCGGCATCCCGATAAAGAGGGGTATCTGCCGCTTTTTTCATAAGAGTTTGTCACATGGGGGCTTCTGTGTGCGAGGGAGTTCCTATGGCCTCTTAAACCGGCGGTTACACCAAGACCATCATAAGAGCATAGCTCTGGTTGCTTCGGTAATCCGGCTATCAAAGCCCACATGATGATGAGGGGCAAAAGAGAGTTTGATGCCTAGCACAACTCAAACATAGGCCTCGATGAGCATAGCTCAAATGCTACATGGGGGCTCCTAATGCATAGCATCAATGAGTTGACAACCCTTGTAGTAGGCTATCAAGCCATGGCTTGGAAGCCTGGTGTATACACCTAAAACCTTGGATTAGCCTGCCTGCATTAAGTAAGTCACTCCACCCAGGTAAACCTGGTATGACCCGTCAAACGTATACACAAGTCAATCTTTACATACCCTGAACTTGGTAATGTTAAATTGACGATCATCGAACATATCACTACAAGAAACTTGTTAATACGTGACAGTTCGTGTCCATCACAAATTAACCAAAATCTGTCATGCGTTCATGTCCATGACGGATCTGACATCCGTCATGTATATCGCGTCATAATTTGACATCGTACCTTCCATGACAGTCCTTGGCCGTCATGGATCTGCCTCAAGCCCGCCAAGCCCAAACTGGGCTGTGACGGAACAAACCATCATCGATTTACATGACGTGGATGCAACGTGGACCCAACAAGGCGTTTACGTGGATCTGACATGGAGACTAACATGGCCCATGTTGTAAACAACCCAATTAGGAATTTGGCCCAATAAATTTGGACAGTCCAACCGATCAATTATTTATCTTTGTCCTGCCATTAGGCTACCTTTTTTTTGGTCCAAACCATTAGCTCCATTTTTGCACAGCCGATTTTCTATATACAAAACAATTTACAACAGGACAACCAAATTATATTAATTCAAAAAATAGCAATTGTTTACATGACAAAACAGATTTCCACAATCTTGTCTGATTTGAAAAAGAAAGCTTAATATCAATACATCAGGAGCATATCTTTAAAAAAAATTAAGTTACATGACTTCAAAGAAAATGCACTGCTAGCTGATTTTAATCGCCAACACTATAGCGATTCAAGGCAGCTATCCGGACCCAATTAATTCCTGCTAAAAAAACTTCAATATCCAGTAACACGGTGCCAAACCTGCATAGAATCAGAACACATTCAAAATTATAATAAGTTATAAAAGCGAGCTCCCAAATGAATCCAGAGAGTAATAATAGTAGTTGATTTTACAAGCAATCATCTGTGGACACACCACTACTATACCAAGGTAGCATGTAAATGTGGGCAACACACGTGAAAACGAGCAAAATTAGTCCAAATAAAAGTGTGCCAAATGAAAGTATAATCAAGTTAGCCTACAAGTGACAAGTAACAAACACACATCACAGAACTAAAAGTGCAATAACAACAGCAGTTGGTTCGGGAGTTGTCTATTTTCCAGACTAACAAACAAACATGAGATTTCTCAAAGAAGAAAGCAAACAAATGTGACACAGACAAGTACTTGTTTTTTTTTTGTGAGAGAAAGTTGTGCCCCTGTACATGTATTTAGTTTATCTGGATCAAACGTTAATGTACTCTAAAAGAAATGGAAACAAAAGTGAGACACAGGCACTTAGTTTTTTTTGCGAGAGGAAGCTGTGCGAGGCTGTACAAGTACTTAGTTTTTCTGGATCGAAATTTTCTGCACAAGCGATAAGCTGAAAATTATGTAAAGAAAATTCTGCCAGCATAGACATTGTACCACACCATTCCTTAACAAACAAGAATGACAGTAAAGAAGTGACAGACTAATTGCAAGGTAATTAACACAAACTGGGCACAAACATAGGCCAAGTTCAAATCAAAGTATGTAATGTTGTGGACTATATTAACTCAATGTTTAAACCAAAATCGGCACCAAATGATTTTTCATATAACCCGATGTTTATGCTGCAAGTTATCTCATAGCGCCAACAAATACATTACTAAACAATACTTGCTTGCCAAGTGAACTTCAAATGGCATACAAAATATTGACAAAGAATAAGATACAG
Organism: Secale cereale; assembly: GCA_902687465.1. Taxonomy (NCBI): domain Eukaryota; kingdom Viridiplantae; phylum Streptophyta; class Magnoliopsida; order Poales; family Poaceae; genus Secale; species Secale cereale. Next base: position 53,255,309 of record LR738714.1, on the reverse strand, counting down.
TTTCACCGAGAGATCTCCCACACTAACAGTTTATTTGTGGAGTACTAAGCGGTGTACTTGTTATTACATGAAAAATTCAAAATGTGTATTGTGGTGAACTATGAAACAAGAAAATACTTGATAAACAGTGAACTAGTAGTTAGGAAAGTGAGGCCTGAATTGATCATGCTCCGCTTATATTGAAGGACGGGTAGAAAAGCTAGTCTAGTATCCTTGTTACTTCTGTTCATAACAATTATATATGCTCAGGGCTAGGGGTTTCCCACTTGACCAGCATTGAGACTACTATTATTTATAACGGAGACAATCATGAAATGAACGACTAAATTTGTAAACAAGGTGATAGGAGTAAGAACTGAAAGACTTGTGCATGCGTAGCAAACTTTCATCGGCTTGCACGAGAACTACAGGTTAGTTTATTACATGGCAAAAGAAATTAATTAATGGTTATTAGGATACAAGCAGAACACATGAACACCAAGAGATAGCAACTCTAGTGGAGTATCGATACAATGCATGATATCAGGGACATTGTCCAATGCAGATTTTATGCACACAAAAATATATGTACAGTCATAATTTTACTGGAACCACACAACAGTCGACACCTTGAAACACTCACAACAATCCACATCTTGAACATCTCTAAATCTACAGCCTGAATAATTCACATCAAGAATGCAAGAATGGAAGGGTATCAAGCTCACCCTATTCTGCTCGAGGTCCGTGGCGTTGGCGTCAATAAGGTGGGAGATGTACTGACTATAATGTGCAAAGAAAAGATATTAGTGCGACAATTGGATAAGCGGTTTCATTTCATTATTATTGAAACACAAATGTTGTCTCAACTTAACAATATTCTTAAATAACTATGCCTTCACAAATGTCAAAATTTACTAACTGAATTCTTAAAGAATTGATTCAATTACATAATAACTGAACTTAGAAGGAACAATGTACGATGGGTAGCCACACGTTACTTCCCCTTTCTTCATGATGTACTTGAGGTTTGTCATGCATAAAGTAACAAGTATCTATTTATTACTTGGAATTAATGAACTAGCATCAGAAACCTGAAGTTGTGCGACCGACACTAACCATCCTTTGGATAATATTAAAAGGAACATATTTTCCATCTTTGCATTGGCAAGACTAAAACACATATATCAGAAACCAAATTACTCGTCCTTGAAATGTGCCAACTAAAATGAAATACCTAAGCCTCACCTGCCCAAGATGGCCTATGCTCAATCATGCAAAGTTCAAACTTATAGAATTCATGAGATATCTATCTGGTTAACCTTCATTATGCTATCAAAGTGAAAATGCAAGCCTTATAACCTATGCTGAATATAGATCAGGAATCAAAAGTGACCGGTCAAAAGCGAATATCGCAAATAAATTTTCAGAATACAAATTCCAACAGTACACATGATTGTTATCAGTTCCACGAATATTCATGAACAGCACACGAAATAAAATAAGCAGAAGATGTTGTAGAGGAGAGAGGCAGAGGTACAAGTGCTCACTAAAGAACTTCGTAGGCGATGCAGCAGTCGTAGTGCAGGTCGGCTACCGCCGTCGCACGGCAAAGGAGGTTGTCACGGGATGCACGGCCGCGCCAGAGACGCGGCAAAGGAGGTCGGGGTCGATGCCTTACAGCACAGCGCGAGGGCATCGAGGTAGGGGGCGTCATCCAGGGATGGAGAGGGCGCGGTTTCCGATGGGGAGGAGCCGCCGGAGATGAGCCGGTGATGGACGTGACACCGCATCCGAAACCCTAGCCACGGGTTTGGGGTCGTGGGCGAGCGCCGTAGACCAGGAATGGCGGATCCAGCCAGACTGGAGGACGGAGGGGCCGGGGACCAGCTCGTCGGTGTGCTGCGGGGTGGCGGGCGTCGCCGGAATCAATGGTGTTGGTCATAGCGCGAGGGTCGCCCGAGACATAGAGAGAGTTGGGTCGCGAGAGGGGTGGATGGGTCGGGGATGCAGCGGATCTGATAGCTGCCGGAGCTATGATGTGAGATAAGGGGAGGGGGAGGGCCGACGGTGAGCTGTGGGGGAGCGATGGGAAGAGGTGGTGGGTGGCGGCGATGGGGAATCAGGAGGGAGCTGTGTGGACGAGGGATAGAGGAGGGGCCGAGGGGGAGGGCGCTAGGGTTAGCCTTTTATATGGTGGTCGGTTAGGCGGGCTTTAGCGGGCTTAGGAGGGCTTGCCGGGCTATACCAACCCATCCATGACAGTTTCTGATATTGTCATGTCGAATTCGTCATGGATTAACAGATTTCTTGTAGTGTATATGCAAGTCAATCTTTACAGACCCTGAACTTGGTAACGTTAAATTGATGATTTGGTTAAGGATTGAGTACCATCTTAACAGGCTTTGTGAAATGGTTAATGTCAGTAGCCTGGCAGCTCATAAAATGCCTCGAATTTGGAGCCTGGCAGCTTGTAATAAGCCTCGACTACACGGTCTTATTTGACAAAACATCTCTTTTTGATTTTTGCTAAGTTTTTATCTTCAAGGTCATTGGTGTTTATCCAAGTCCATTTATTAAAGAGTGGATGACTATGAGTTGCCACTACAATACACCAGCATTTACAGAACCTGGTCTGGTTTGATTATAAATCGCTAGTACTGTCTACAGTTAAATCGGAGTTTAGCATGACCTGGTACGGTTCAATCATGAACCGGCAAATGATCAAAGGAGTCATCAATATTTGCAACTTTGATCATTGTCTTTACTACCGATTATTGATTAAGGCCAATGGTGCAAAACTTAATCACATGTATGATATATGTTTTATATTTTATATACAGTTCAGGTTATAAACCTAGACCATGTATTTGGGAATCATGACCCGTCCGGCGATAAACTGCCAGGACATTTCAAACATTGTCTTATCCAGAAACAGGTGGAATAAACCATCAAAGGCATTATAAGCGAGAGATAACTATGAAATCGCAAGTTGAAGCAATCTCATATAAAGGACAGTATGCGTGAGGACATAAACAAACATGTTTTCAGCTACCCTATCACAAGGCGCTGGGCAGCCCAAAAGAATATCAGTTTTTGCCTAAAGTGCTGGGACATAACATTTAAACCGGCACCAGATTAGGATTCTGCATCAGCTCGGCTTGAAGGTTGTGGATTGTCCTGCTCCGACTCCCTGTCGTTCTCTTCCAGCTGCTGGAAGTTAGTGGTTGCCCAATCAATCTTAGTCAGCGCTCTGAAAACAACTTCATCGTTCACGAGTTTAGACGGATCAATATCAGGAGCGTAAGTGTGCTTACAGACGGGCGGGATGAGATTTTCAATCTTGTAAGCCGGAGGGTCGACCCGCACGTTCTCAGCATTGTAACCAGGATGATAACGAGACATATTAGCCTCATGAGACAGCTTGCTGGCCATAGGCCGCATTTCCTTAGTCAGAGCGCGCAAATCACTGTCTGTGAATGCCGATCCGTCCTCCTTCATGCTGGGATAGCCATTCATTGCTTCCGCCGGATCAAACTCAGGCACCCAAGCTTTCGCTCGGGTTAAAGCCATCAGAGCACCCGCCCTTGCAGAAGATTTCTTTAGCTCTATGAGGCGGGCAGGTAGAATGGATAATTTTTCTAAAGTGCCCTTGATCGTCGTGGGAGCCGGTTTATTGTGAGAAGCAGTACAGACAATTCTCTGGGCACCGGAATACAGCTGCTCTACCGGAGTGTATGCAGCCTTCAACTTTTTCCGCATATCATTGTCGAGATGACCAATATGTTTTCCTGCATCAAAGAGTATGAGTTAAACCGGAAGGTACATGACTACCATATTCAGGATTATGTCAACAACACTTACCAAAGATAGCAGTTGTCATGGCGTTTATCTACTGCTTTAAACCTGACAACTCCTCTGTCACCGGATTAAGAGCAGCCTCTGCATCAATTGCTCTTTTCTCCAAGATAGCTTTTTCAACATCCCAATCCGACCGTTCCTTTTCAAAGTCCTTCTTCAGCTTTTCTATATTCGGTTAAGCAAGTGTCAACTCATCTTTGACTTTGGAAGCGGCGGATTCTTGAAACTTCAGGGTATCCCGAAGCTCAGTCACTTCAGAATTTTTCCGGTTTAAATTAGTCTGTCAAGAGGAGAGCATGTTATACATGGAGGAAGCATATTCAAAAGTCCCAAGCACATAACAAGTTATACACTTGGCACTTGGGGGCTAATGTGTATTTGCGGTTCAACAGAGATTTTTCAGTAAAGTCCCAAGCACGCAACAAGTTATACACTTGGCACTTGGGGGCTAATGTGACATTGTTCAGAACAGGCTATAAGCTGAAGTCCTGGTTCATCCTAAAGGACCAAAGCGGCCCTTGGGGACTACACATGTGAAAATTTCATAGATATTTTGAAGTCCCAGTTCATCCTAAAGGAATAAACCGGTCCTTGGGGGCTAAGATGGAGTAAATGCAAGCTACAAGACTTAAAGCAAGAAAATTTACCTCATAACGCTCCTTCATCATATTTACCAAACCGGCCTCATGATCACGGCTAGTGTACAACCAGTTTAGATAGCCGGAATGGAGTTCTTGGGCATTGACCTGAGCATAACTGGACAAGTCAGTACTCCATTTTCCTTTGCCCTTGCTAGGAATTTCATCCTTTGCAGTATGCTTGGACAAAGCGACAGGTTCACTAGGAGTAGTGTAGCCGATCCCAGTGATTTCAACATCTTCAGTTGAAGCGGCCGTGTGTTTAGCTGAACTAGCAGGAGTAGTACTGGCTTGGACCGGATTGGCCGGTTCAAGGTCATGGTCCATTGGATCACTCCCTTGATCAACAAAGACTTCGTGATCCATGAGAGGAGGATCGTCATGCAGAATATCAGCATTGTCTTCAGCACGTTCTAATTCAGGGTCTTTGGCCGGTTCAGGAATTGTGTTATCACCTGCCGGCTTATTTAGCTTAGCCTTTTTGCTAGGCCTAGGTTTACTGCGAAAGTTAAGGATCATGAAAATCAGAAGAGTCAAGACAGAAGTTAAACTGGCCAAGTGAAAAAACTTACCCCGGAATAGTCTTGAGGGGAGGAATCTGCGTGGCTGTTGATTCGCCGGAAGATGAATGAGGAGTTTCCTGATAATTCGAATCAGATGGATTAAGAGGTTGTCGAATAAGACCTGCTTTGGGATAAAGAGCGTCTGGAGTGTGTAAAACCTCGGAGCGACGCCTCCGGGCCGGTGTGTGCGTTAAACCGGTGGATTCTATGGCATGGCCACTGTGCCGTGTGGTGCGGTGAGCTTCATGTTTCTGTTTCTTCAAAATAAAGTTCAGATCCAAGTAAGCGAAAGGATGAGAAAAATGTACTTTCCGTCTTGCTCGACGGATTTTTGGTGTTGGCAGAGGTTCTGAACCGGAAGACAGAGTAATTACCTCTACATCATCCGCTTTGCTGCCTTCAGCGCGTCCCTGGGCACAGTCATTGTTAATAAAATGCAAATAAAGAAATTCAAAGAAATCAAGAGAGTCAGGTAGTACCTCGGAGGCCGGTTCATCATCCTCCGGATTGGATTCAGACACGTCAGTGGTTTTCTTCTTGATGGTCTTCTTAATAGCTTTGGTTTTTTGGCGAGGCACCTTCGGGGGATTATTCTCGGCCTTCCTTTTCCAGAAGGGGTCGTTATCCTGTCAAAGATCATGAAGTTGTTCAGAAGGAGCATTAAAAACAGACGGGAAATAAGGCAAAAATGAGGCAGAGGAAAACTTTACCGATGGCAGTTTGTTGAATTCGCAGAAGGGAGCGAATCCAGTCTGACTACAAGTTTCGATAGATTCATTCAGCAGTCTCTTGACAGACTCATTAATCTCATTTTCTGATAGCACCGCTTCTGTATGGCGCAGAGGATCTTTGGGGTTCCCAGTATACTCGCACATTGAACCGGAACACCGACTTAGCAGGAGAATACTCCAAGAAATCCAGCAATGAACGAAGACAACCCCTGTCAAGCCATTGGGAGTAAAGGCCCTGAGCTTTGAGAGCTGAGGAGCGTAATGAGCTCGTTCCTAAGCACTTAGCCGTTGCGGAAAGGGGTGGTTCTCCGAAAGACGATGGGGGCGATAACCCGGCAATGGATTCTCCTCTTCTGGGGAAGTGTCTAGACAGTAGAACCAAGTCTGATTCCACTCTTTTGGATGGCTATGGAGAGTGGTGTGAGGAAAACTAACATCCTTTCTTTTCTGAATAGTCATCCCACCGAGCTCAGTGTTTGGACCGTCATGAAATTATGTGCGACGGTTTAGATGGAAGAAACCCCGGAATAACTCAACTGATGGCTCCTCTTGCAGATAAACTTCACAGAAAACTTGGAAATTGCATATATTGGACACGGAATTGGGCCCAATGTCTTGAGGATGGAGTTGGAAATCAGCTAGCACATCACGGAAAAACTTTGACCCGGGGGGACTGAACCCTCTGGCTAAATGATCAAGAAAAACAATGACTTCTCCATCCTTGGGTTCTGGAGGACACTCTGGTCCACAAACTCACCAGTGAAGAATGTTCTTTGGGCCTAAAGCGCCAACCTCGCCCTGGTTCTGCAATTCTACTTCAGTAACCCGGGACTGAACCCAGTTACAGGAAGTGAACTGTTTGGCTTGCTTGGCCATTGTTAACAGGAAGGCTGAAAGCATAGAGAATGACCAGTTTATAAATTTTGCAAAGTTAAACCGGAAGTGTTCGAAAGTATTTACAAGACGGCGGTTTAAGCAGGGGCCTAATGGTATCTACCGGCTTATAATCTCTTCTATAAGCTAAACCACCATTGACAATACGAAGATTACAGATCTACAGTTATGGGAAAACAGGTTTTATACAAACAGTGGTGAAGCTATGGATCTACAGCATGCTAGAAATTCAGAAAAATTCAATTTATATGCCACGGACGCAGCAAGGGCTCTAAACAGAGACAATCTACACTAGTATTATTGGTGGAAATAAAGATATATTTGCGAAGCGGAGTTATCGGTACGGCTGCGAGACAAGAAGACTAGATCTACACTGATTAATGGGGTCGTGAGGAAGAACTATGAAGAACAGCGCCTACCTGCAAGCTCGTATGAAGAAAAAACCCTAACGAGATTTGTGTGCGGGATAAGGAAAAGACTTACCCGAGTCGACAAGTGCGGAGACGTGCCGGCGAGTTTCTGAACCAACTAGGTTGATGCAGCGGCCAAGACTCGACGAAGATGCGGAGCTCGACGGCGGCGGCAGAGCTTAGGCACGAGTAGGCATGAGGAAGAAGAAGAGGCAAAGGGCAAGGGGGGGAAGGAGATACCCCTCTACCCTATTTATAAGCCGAAGGATAAAAACGGCGGGCGCGGGAATCGAGGAGCCAAAAAGTGGATATGGGACGATACTGTCGCCTTGATTTTCGGAGCTTTTAATGGGTAAAACATAAAAAACAGTTTCAGGTATTAAATGGGCAGATGATGTCACGACGGATTAAGGTGATTCAGGAGGATGACGTCACGGCGGGTTATAAAGCATTTTGAAGCTGCGGGAAGTGAAATCTTTACAAGATGTTGAAGATTGACATGAACAGGTTCAAATCAATCTGGGGCCTAATGTCAGGAATATTACTACTAGGTATAAACCGCCCAGGAGGGGCCGGTTTATGCCTATCGAGATTACTTCTACTGAAGCCCAACAGAGCATGGAACAAGACGCTTTAATCCAGGAAGCTTAAAGCCCAGGAGGCATTAGGGCCCATGATTTGTAAACCGCCATACGGTGTGTAACTTGTGATGTAAGGTAGGAAAGATAAGAGACCGAGCCGGACACTTTTATGAGCCGGCCTCGAGACTCTGTAAACCGGTCCGGGCGTCACCTCGTGTATATAAAGCGACGACCCGGCGACGGTTCAGGGACAGAGAACAACAACTCGAGACACAGGCAAAGCGGATTCGCTCCTTGGTCATCGAAACCCTAGCAATATTACACCAAACTAGACGTAGGCTTTTACCTTCATCGAAGGAGCCGAACTAGTATAAAATCCCTTTGTCCTTGTCCGCTTTAACCCCTTTAAGCTAACCCGTAGCGATGGCCTCACGACTAAGTCCTTTTGCTAGGACATCTGCCGTGACAAAACCACGACAGGAATAAGAGGACTTGATACTTTAATGATATGGTTGGGTTTTACCTTAGTGATCTTTAGTAGTTGCGGATGCTTGCTAGAGTTCCAATCATAAGTGCATATGATCCAAGAATAGAAAGTATGTTAGCTTATGCCTCTCCCTCAAATAAGATTGCAATAGTGATTACCGGTGTAGTTATCGATTGCCTAGGGACAAATAACTTTCTTGTGACAAAAAGATCTCTACTAAAACTAATTTAGTTGTGTCTTTATCTTAACAGCCCCTACTTTTCATTTGCATGCTCTTTATATTCTTGCAAACCTATCCCACAAAAAACACAAAGTGCTTCTAGTTCCATACTTGTATTAGGTAAAGTAAACGTCAAGCGTGCGTAGAGTTGTATCGGTGGTCGATAGAACTTGAGGGAATATTTGTTCTGCCTTTAGCTCCTCGTTGGGTTCAACACTCTTATTTATCGAAAGAGGCTACAACTGATCCCCTATACTTGTGGGTTATCAAGACCTTTTTCTGGCGCCGTTGCCGAGGAGCAATTGCGTGGGGTGAATATTCTTGTGTGTGCTTGTTTGCTTTATCACTAAGTAGTTTTTGTTTGTTGTTCTAAGTTTTTATCTATCTTTAGTTATGGATAGGAACACGAAATACCAAAAACATTAGGTGTACTTTCTACTCATGGAGATGGGGAACCTCCTAAAACCCTCGATTCTCATTATGTGAAAGATATTATATACTACTTTGGTAATCCTGAGAAAACCCCATTCAACTATATAATGGGAGTAATGATGGATCAACGTGAATACTTTAGGGATTATTGCTTGACACAAAAAGGGAAACTATTATGGGATCAAATTTATATGTTGCGTTGGTATGCTCGGCAACTATGCTTGGGCTATGATTATACTTGTTGCTCTAGGATGAAGGCTCCACACATTCCCTTTACCAAATTTAATGATAATGAAACCTTAGCTTCTTATGCTAATGGTATATATGATTATTATGATGTGGAACAAATATAAGAATTCGTTGCTTTTAAGGGTGCTTATGAAATTGAATCTCTGTTTAAAAAGTATGATGATTTTGATGATGATGTTTATAGGCCCGAAAATCTTGCTATATTAAAACATTGCTATTTGAATTATGAATATAACTCCGATATTGATGCGTTTATTCAGAAGATCTCCGTTGTCCAAGAAGAGACTAATATTGTGCAGGAAACTATGGAAGAAGAAATTGATGACACTGTGAGCTCATTAGATGAAAAAGATGACGAGGAGAGCGAAGAACAAAAGGAGGAAGAGCGTATTAGCTACCCGTGCCCACATTCTAGTGAGAGTAACTCTTCAACTCATACATTGTTTAATTTCCCTTCGTGCTTACCAAAGGATGAATGCTATGATGATTGCTATGATCCCTTGGATTCGTTTGAAATATCCCTTTTTGATGATGCTTGCTATGCTTGTGGCCAAGATGCCAATATGAATTATGCTTATGGAGATGAACTTGCTATAGTTCCTTATGTTAAACATGAGAAGGTTGCTATTGCACCCACACATGATAGTCCTATTATCTTTTTGAATTCTCCAAACTACACTATATTGGAGAAGTTTGCACTTATTAAGGATTATATTGATGGGTTGCCTTTTTCCATTGCACATGATGTTTTTGATGAATATAATATGTGTGTACTTGCTGCTCCTACTTGCAATTATTATGAGAGAGGAACTACATCTCCGCCTCTCTATGTTTCCAACATGATAAAATTGCAAGAAACTGTTTATACTATGCATTGGCCTTTACTATGTGTTCATGAATTGTTCTTGTATGACATGCCTATGCATAGGAAGAGAGTTAGACTTCGTTTTTGCATGACACATATCACTTTGTGCTCACTACTAAATGCCAAATAATTTTTAATCAAAATTGGCTTTGATACACCTTGGGATCCGGGTGGATCCATTACTTGAGCACTATATGCCTAGCTTAATTGCTTTAAAGAAAACGCGGCCAGGGAGACAACCCGGAAGTTTTAGAGAGTCATTTATTTTTGTTTTGTTCTTTTATAAAGTTTAAAAACAAAAATATAAAGAGGGGAACCCAAAACTTTTTCAAAAAGAAAAGTGAAAGTAAGAAGGACGAGCACCGTTGAAATGGGGGGGCTCCTTGAACTTTGTTCATGCCCATGGAAACTTTGCAAATCTTGAATTACAGAAACTTTTCAACAAAAATAATTATCCCCTTGTACAATTCCATTGTATTATAAAAATAATGTGCCAAGAGTTTCCTTTAGGATGATTAAATTGCTTGTTGGTTTGTGCGTTGCAAAAACAGAAACTTTGGCTGTAATGTATGATTTTACATTTTTTTTACTGGAACGTCGAAAGGATCTGAAATTTGTTGCAAAGTCTTGCTATACAAATTGTTGATTTTTCCTATTTTTCTAGAATCTTTAGGGTTACAGAAGTATGGTTAATGTTCAGATTATTACAAACTGTCCTGTTTTCACATATTGCTGTTATAGCTTCATTATTTGCATATGTTTGAATTCTTGTTGATGCCTCCATGACTTGGGGCCATAGAATTGTGATAGCATGCAGTAGGTAATGTTTGTTTATAATTATACAATAATGTTAAAGCAGTACATGATGGGATTTCATTGATCATATGCACTAACCCCGCCACTAAAAGTTCGTTTGAGTTTTGTGTGGATGAAGTGTTCGAAGATCGAGGAGGTCTCAATGTGAGAAGAAGGAGGAGAGGCAAGAGCTCAAGCTTGGGGATGCCCAAGGAACCCCAAGTAAATATTCAAGGAGACTCAAGCGTCTAAGCTTAGGTATGCCCCGGAAGGCATCCCATCTTTCTTCAACAAGTATCGGTATGTTTTCGGATTCGTTTCATTCACATGATATGCGTAAAGTCTTGGAGCGTCATGTGTTTTTCATTTTTCTTTTAATAAATTCACCATTATGGTATGATATAGTCCTTGGTTGATTTATGGAATGCTCTTTGCACTTCACTTATATATTTTGAGTAAGGCTTTATAGAATGCTTCTTGTGCTTCACTTATATCATTTGAAGTTTGGATTGCCTGTTTCTCCTCACATAGAAAACCGCCATTTGTAGAATGCTCTTTTACTTCACTTATATTTGTTAGAGCATGGGCATATCTTTTGTAGAAAGAATTAAAACTCGCTAGCTTCACTTATATCTATTTAGAGAGTTGACAGGAATTGGTCATTCACATGGTTAGTCATAAAATCCTACATAAACTTGTAGATCGCTGAATATGATATGTTTGATTCCTTGCAATAGTTTTGTGATATAGAGATGCTAATATGAGCGAGGTACTAGTGAATGATTATGGTTTAGTAAAAATATTGGTGTTAAGGTTTGTGATTCCGGAAGCATGCACATATGGTCTGCTAACTATGTAACCAAATTGGCGCGCATTGTATTTTGATTGTTTATCTTTGCGTGAAGGTCGGGGGCGCGCGATGGTTAACTCCTACCAACATCCCCCCTAGGAGCATCCGTCGTAGTATTTTTGCTTCGAGGGCTAATAGATTTTTCGCAATAAGTATGTGAGTTATTTATGACTAATGTTGAGTCCATGGATTATACGCACTCACACACTTCCACCTTGCTAGCCACTCTAGTACCGCGCAATTTTCGCCGGTGCATCAAACCACCTTATATCCTTCCTCAAAACAGCCACCATACCTACCTATTATGGCATTTCCATAGCCATTCCGAGATATATTGCCATGTAACTCGACAATTCCATTTATTATGACACGCACCATCATTGTCATATTGCCTTGCATGATCGTAAGATAGCTAGCATGATGTTTCCATGGTTGCTACCTCTTGACCTTGCGTTGTATTCCCTCGAAGAGAAAAGGGAGATGCAACATAGTAGCGTAAGTATTTCCATCAGTTTTTGAGAACCAAGGTATCAATCCAGTAGGAGACCACGCGCTAGTCCCTCGCACCTGCACAAACAAATAAGAACTTCGCAGCCAATGCGATAAGGGGTTGTCAATCCCTTTACGGTCACTTACGAAAGTGAGATCTGATAGAGATGATAGTTGATATTTTTGGTATTTTTAGTTTAATAAAACAGCAAATAAAAGCGGTAAAAGCAAAGCAGATGAAGATAGATATGTTGAGAATAGACCCGGGGCCATAGTTTTCTCTAGTGGCTTCTCTCATGATAGCGATATTCTACGGCGGGTAAACAAATTACTGTCGAGCAATTGATAGAAAAGCGAATAATTATGAGACTATCTAGGCATGATCATTGTATATAGGCATCACGTCCGAGACAAGTAGACCGAAACGATTCTGCATCTACTACTATTACTCCACACATCAACCGCTATCCAGCATGCATCTAGTGTATTGAGTTCATAAGAACAGAGTAACGCCTTAGGCAAGATGACATAATGTAGAGGGATAAACTCAAGCAATATGATATAAACCCCATTTTTATCCTCGATGGCAACAATACAATACGTGCCTTGCTGCCCCTACTGTCACTGGGAAAGGACACCGCAAGATTGAACCCAAAGCCAAGCACTTCTCCCATTGCAAGAACTATAGATCTAGTAGGCCAAACCAAACCAATAATTCGAAGAGACTTGCAAGGATATTATGAGCACACATAAAAATTTCAGAGAAGAACCAAATATCTTTCATAGATAACCTTGATCATAAACTCACAATTCATCGGATCTCGACAAACACACCACAAAAAGAGATTACATCGAATAGATCTCCTCGAAGACCGAGGAGAACTTTGTATTGAGATCCAGAGAGAGAGAAGAAGCCATCTAGATACTAGCTATGGACCCGAAGGACAGTGGTAAACTACTCACAACTCATGGTGAGGGCGATGATGATGATGATGATGATGAAGGCCTTCGTGATGGATCCCCCTCCGGCAGAGCTCCAGAACAGGCTCCAAGATGGGATCTCCACGGGAACAGAAGGTACGGCAGTGGAATTAGGGTTTTCTCTCTGCCCATGGAGTTTCTGGGGTACGTAGACTTATATAGGAAGAAGGAGTGCACCGGGGGAGTCAACGAGGCTCCGCGAGGCAGGGGGCGCGCCCTGGGAAGGGGGGCGCGCCCCCCACCCTCGTGGGCCCCATGTGGCTCTTCTAACATGGTTCTCAAGTTCATCGTGCGTGATTTCCTCCAAAAATATCTCTCGCGAAGGTTTCATTCCGTTTGGACTCCGTTTGATATTCTTTTTCTGCAAAACCCTGAAATAGGCAAAAAAACAGCAATCTGGACTGGGCCTTTGGGTTAGTAGGTTAGTCCCAAAAATGATATAAAAGTGAATGATAAAGCCCATTAAACATCCAAGACTTCATAAATAATAGCATGGAATAATCAAAAATTATAGATACGTTGGAGACGTATCAAGCATCCCCAAGCTTAATTCCTACTCGTCCTCGAGTAGGTAAATGATAAAGAAAGAATTTTTGATGTGGAATGCTAACCAATATAGTTTTTCAATGTAATTCTCTTAATTATGGCATGAATGTTCAGATCTGAAAGATTCAAGATAAAAGTCTATATTGATAAAAGAAATAACAATACTTCAAGCATACTAACAAAGCAATCATGTCTTCTCAAAATACTATGGCTAAAGAAAGATATCCCTACAAATCATATAGTGTTGGCTATGCTCCCTCGTTATCACACAAAAATATTTATATCATGCACAACCCCGATTTCAGCCAAGCATTTGTTTTCATACTCTATCTTTTCAAACCTTTCAACTTTCACGCAATACATGAGCGTGAGTCATGGATATAGCATTATGGGTGGAATAGAGGTGGTTGTGGAGAAGACAAAAAGGAGGGAGATGTCTCACATCGACTAGGCGTATCAACGGGCTATGGAGATGCCCATCAATAGATATCAATGTGAGTGAGTAGGGATTGCCATGCAACGGATGCACTAGAGCTAAATATGAATGAAAGCTCAACAAAAGAAACTAGTGGGTGTGCATCCAACTTGCTTGCTCACGAAGACCTAGGGCATTTGAGGAAGCCCATCGTTGGAATATACAAGCCAAGTTTTATAACGAAAAATTCCCACTAGCATATGGAAGTGACTAAGCATGAGACTCTCTACAATGAAGAACATGGTGCTACTTTGAAGCACAAGTGTGGAAAAAGATAGTAGCAATTGTCCCTTTTTCTACCCTTTTTTTGGGCCTTTCTTTTTTTTCTTTGGCCTTTATTTTTCTTGTAGAGGGGCTTTATTGATTGAGCCTTTCCTCCCATGGAACAATGCTCTAATAATGATGATCATCACACTTTCATTACAACTCGATATTACAACTCGATTCTACAACAACAAAGTATGACTTTATATGCATGCCTCCGGCGATATACCGGTATGTGCAATGAAATAAGAGTGACATGTATAAAAGTTATGCATGGTGGCTTTGCCACAAATACGATGTCGACTACATGATCATGCAATGGCAATATGACAATATGATACGTGTCATATGAACGGAACGGTGGAAAGTTGCATGGCAATATATCTTGGAATGGCTATGGAAATGCCATGATAGGTAGGTATGGTGGCTGTTTTGAGGAACGATATGGTGGCTGTTTTGAGGAAGGATATATAGTGGGTTTATGGCACTGGCGAAAGTTGCGCGGTACAAGAGAGGCTAGTAATGGTGGAAGGGTGAGAGTGCATATAATCCATGGACTCAACATTAGTCATAAGAACTCATATAGTTATTGCAAAAAATTATGAGTCATCAAAACAAAGCAATCAACGCATGCTCCTAGGTGGGAGGTTGGTAGGAGTTAACCATCGCGCGCCCCCGACCTCCACACAAAGGTTGGCACTCAACAAATACCTCATGCTCAAACTTAGTCACACAACGGTTCACCATACGTGCATGCTACGGGAATCACTAACCTTAACACAAGTATTTCTCTATTTCATAATAACTCCACTAGCATGACTCTAATATCACTATCCTCATATCTCAAAACAATTATCAAGCATCCAACATCTCATTCTATTCAATGCACTTAGTGTGAATTTTTTTTACTACATTGACATTGGATGTCTATCATGTGAAGACTTGGTTTCTTTAGCCGAAACACATTACCATGTTGTTTTAATAGACTCTAAAATATATATATGTGAATCATGAGAGTTCAACAATTTCTACAAAATATTATCACCACTGTGCTCTAAAAGGTATAAGTGAAGCACTAGAGCAAAAACTATTCAACTCAAAAGATATAAGTGAAGCATATAGAGTGTTCTAACAATTTCTAGGCCATATTTAACTCTCTCAAATAGGTGTGTCCAGCAAGGATTATTGTGGCAAACTAACAAGCAAAGACTCAAATTATACAAGACGCTCCAAGCAAAACACATAACATGTTGCGAATAAAAATATAGCTCCAAGTATAGTTACAGATAGATGAAGACGAAAGAGGGGATGCCTTCCCGGGGCTTCCTCAAGCTTAGGCTTTTGATTATCTTGAATTTACTAGGGGTGCCATGGTCATCGTCAAGCTTAGGCCTTTGCCTCTCCTTGTTCCATAGTCCATCAAAGCAATACTCAAAACTTGAAAACTTCACAACACAAAACTTAGACAAAAATTCTCGTGAGCTCCGTTAGTATAAGAAAGCAAACCACTACTCAAAGGTACAACAATGAATTCATTATTTGTTTATATTGGTGTTAATAGTACTGTATTCCAATTTTTCTAATGTTCATATCCTCCAATCTCATAGATGCATCGGAATAAGCAAACAACCCACGAAAAACAGAATATGTTAAAGACAGAACAGTCTGTAGTAATCTGCAGGTTTCGCATACTTCTGGAACACCAAAAAATTCAAACTAAATTGGTAAATTTGCGGAATTTGTCTACGAATGATCTGCAAAAATAATCAACTAAAAAGCACGCTCCAGTAAAATCCCACGACTACTTTAGTGAGCGCTAACGATTCTGTTTTTCACACCAAGATCATGTAAACTTCACACAAGTCTTCCCAAAGGTTCTACTTGGCACAAACACTAAACAAAACATGAAACCACATCTAATCAGAGGCTAGATGCAATATTTATTCCCTAACAGCAACAAAAACAAAATACATAAAATTGGGTTGCCTCCCAACAAGTGCTATCGTTTTACGCCCCTAGCTAGGCACGATACAAGATAGATCTAGGTATTGCCATCTTTGATCTTCACCCTTTTAATGGTGTCAAGCTCAAATCCAGGAGGTTCTTTACGTTTCCCTTCATTTTGGAAATCTTTAGATCTAAAGCATCCAACCGCTTATTACAAAGAGTAATCAACATATTCATGCGGTGAAGATTCCCACTAACACTTTTAAGAGGTTCAAGAGACTTTTGTAATATTTTTGTTACTTCGCAATTTTTCTCAAAAACTTGTGTCCATTCCGGGGTTGAATTTGATCCTTTTTGGGGAGGTAGTGTTCCCACTATTCCCTCTATAATTTCATGTGCGATACTAGGATCAACTTCGATAAAATTCCCTTTGGCAACGCAATCCAAGAGCTGTCTATGAGACATATTCAACCCAACATAAAAATTGTGAAGCAAGATTCTGAAATTCGCCTCTAGGGTGCACTTACGATAAGATTCCATCATCCTAAACCAAGCATCTTTTGAATTTTCTCCTTGCTTTTGCTTGAAGTGAAGCACTTTAAACTCGGGAGACAAAGGAGCGGATAAGGGACTAGCCATAATGACAAGCAAGCAATCCAGCACACACAAGCAAACAAGAAGCAAGCAAACGATAAACACACGGCGGAAGAAGGGCATATAAAACGGCAAGGGCGAAGTGGGGGAGAGGAAAACGAGAGGCAAATAAATGTAATGCAAATGATAAGGGTTTGTGATAGGTACTTGGTATATGACTTTTGCGTAAGCCTCCCCGGCAACGGCGCTAGAAATTCTTCTTGCTACCTCTTGAGCTTGTGTTGTATTCCCTCGAAGATGAAATTGAGATGCAGCATAGTAGCGTAAGTATTTCCCTCATTCTTTTAGAACCAAGGTATCAATCCAGTAGGAGACCACGCGCTAGTCCCTTGCACCTGCACAAACAAATAAGAACTTCGCAGCCAACGCGATAAGGGGTTGTCAATCCCTTTACGGTCACTTACGAAAGTGAGATCTGATAGAGATGATAGTTGATATTTTTCGTATTTTTAGTTTAATAAAACAGCAAATAAAAGCGGTAAAAGTAAAGTAGATGAAGATTGATATGTCGAGAATAGACCCGGGGGGCATAGTTTTCTCTAGTGGCTTCTCTCATGATAGCGATATTCTACGGCGGGTAAACAATTTATTGTCGAGCAATTGATAGAAAAGCGAATAATTATGACACTATCTAGGCATGATCATTGCATATAGGCATCACGTCCGAGACAAGTAGACCGAAACGATTCTGCATCTACTACTATTACTCCACATGTCGACCGCTATCCAGCATGCATCTAGTGTATGGAGTTCATAAGAACAGAGTAACGCCTTAGGCAAGATGACATCATGTAGAGGGATAAACTCAAGCAATATGATATAAACCCCATATTTTTATCCTCGATGGCAAAAATACAATACGTGCCTTGCTGCCCCTACTGTCACTGGGAAAGGACACCGCAAGATTGAACCCAAAGCCAAGCACTTCTCCCATTGCAAGAACTATAGATCTAGTAGGCCAAACCAAACCAATAATTTGAAGAGACTTGCAAGGATATTATGAGCACACATAAAAAGTTCAGAGGAGGACCAAATATCTTTCATAGATAAACTTGATCATAAACTCACAATTCATCGGATCTTGACAAACACACCGCAAAAAGAGATTACATCGAATGGATATCCTCGAAGACCGAGGAGAACTTTGTATTGAGATCGAGAGAGAGAGAAGAAGCCATCTAGATACTAGCTATGGACCCCGAAGGTCTGTGGTAAACTACTCACAACTCATGGTGAGGGCAATGATGATGCTGAAGAAGGCCTCCGTGATGGATCCCCCTTTGGCAGAGCTCCGGAACAGGATCCAAGATGGGATCTCCACAGGAACAGAAGGTACGACGGTGGAATTAGGGTTTTCTCTCTGTCCATGAAGTTTTTGGGGTACGTAGACTTATATAGGAAGAAAGAGGGCACCTGGGGAGTCACGGGGGCTCCACGAGGCAGGGGGTGCCCTGGCGTGGGCCCCACGTGGCTCTTCTGACGTGGTTCTCAAGTTCATCGTACGTGATTTCCTCCAAAAATATCTCTCGCGAAGGTTTCATTCTATTTGGACTCCGTTTGATATTCTTTTTCTGCAAATCCCTGAAATAGGCAAAAACAACAATCTCGACTCGGCCTTTGGGTTAGTAGGTTAGTCCCAAAAATGATATAAAAGTAAATGATAAAGCCCAATAAACATCCAAGACTTCATAAATAATAGCATGGAACAATCAAAAATTATAGAGACGTTGGAGACGTATCAATGGCTTGTCCGTTTCTTGATGCCATTGCTACGCAAGATCATTGCACATCCCGGTACACCGCCGGAGGCATTCATATAGAGTCATATTTTTATTCTAGTATCGAGTTGTAAAATCGAGTTGTAAGTAAATAGAAGTGTGATGATCATCATTATTAGAGCATTGTCCCTTGAAAAAAATAGAAAAAAAAAGGCCAAAAGAAAAAAAAGAAAAAAAGGCCAAATAAAAAAAGAGAAAGCCCAAATAAAAAAAGGAAGGCCCAAAAAAAGAAAAAAAAAAGGGGACAAAGCTACTATCTTTTTTCAACACTTGTGCTTCAAAGTAGCACCATGATCTTTATGATAGAGAGTCTCCTATGTTTTCACTTCCATATACTAGTGGGAATTTCCATTATAGAACTTGGCTTGTATATTCCAACGATGGGCTTCCTCAAATGCTCTAGGTCTTCATGAGCAAGCAAGTTGATGCACACCCACTAGTTTTATTTTGAGCTTTCTGATACGTCTCGAACGTATCTATAATTTTTTATTGTTCCATGCTATTATTTATGATGTTTTGGATGTTTAATGGCCTTTGTTATACACTTTTATATTATTTTTGGGACTAACCTACTAACCCAAAGGCCCAGTCCAGATTGATGTTTTTTGCCTGTTTCAGGGTTTTACAGAAAAGGAATATCAAACAAAGTCCAAACGGAATGAAACCTTCGGGAGAGATATTTTTGGAGAAAATCACGCACGGGAGACTTGAGAACCACGGAGTAGGGGCCATGTGGTGCCCACGAGGGTGGCGCCCCCCCCCCCCAGGGCGCGCCCCCTGCCTCATGGGTCCCACTTAAGGCCCCCGGTGCCCTCCTTCCTCCTATATAAGCCTACGTACCCCGAAACCATCAGACGAACAGAGAAAGCCCTAGTTCCACCACCGTAACCTTCTGTTCCCATGAGATCCCATCTTGGGGCCTGTTCCGGAGCTCCGCCAGAGGGGGGATCTTCCACGGAGTGCTTCTACATCATCATCATCGCCTCACCATGAGTTGTGAGTAGTTTACCACAGACCTTCGGGTCCATAGCTAGTATCTAGATGGCTTCTTCTCTCTCTTTGGGTCTCAATACAAAGTTCTCCTCAGTCTTCGAGGAGATCTATTCGATGTAATCTCTTTTTGCGGTGTGTTTGTCGAGATCTGATGAATTGTGGGTTTATGATCAAGATTATCTATGAGAAATATTTGGTTCTTCTCTAAACTCTTTATGTATGATTATAATATCCTTGCAAGTCTCTTCGAATCATTGGTTTGGTCTGGCCTACTAGATCTATAGTTCTTGCAATGGGAGAAGTGCTTGGCTTTGGGTTCAATCTTGCAGTGTCCTTTCCCAGTGACAGTAGGGGTAGCAAGGCACGTATTGTATTGTTGCCATCGAGGATAAAAAGATGGGGTTTATATCATATTGCTTGAGTTTAACCCTCTACATCATGTCATCTTGCTTAAGGCGTTACTCTGTTCTTATGAACTCAATACACTAGATGCATGCTGGATAGCGGTCGATGTGTGGAGTAATAGTAGTAGATGCAAAATCGTTTCGGTCTACTTGTCTCGGATGTGATGCCTATATATAATGATCATGCCTAAATAGTCTCATAATTATTCGCTTTTCTATCAATTGCTCGACAGTAATTTGTTTACCCGCCGTAGAATATCGCTATCATGAGAGAAGCCACTAGAAAACACTATGGCCCCCAGGTCTATTCTCAACATATCAATCTACACCTACTTTACTTTTTCCGCTTTTACTTTCTGTTCTTATAATCGAAAATACCGAAAATATAAACTATCATCTCTATCAGATCTCACTTTCGTAAGTGACCGTAAAGGGATTGACAACCCCTTATCGCGTTGGCTGCGAAGTTCTTATTTGTTTGTGCAGGTGTGAGCGGCTCGCGCGTGGTCTCCTTCTGGATTGATACCTTGGTTCTCAAAAACTGAAGGAAATACTTACGCTACTGTGCTACATCTCCCTTTACTCTTCGAGGGAATACAACGCAAGCTCGAGAAGTTGCAAGAAGAATTTCTGGTGCCGTTGCCGGAGAAGCTTACGCAAAAGTTACATACCAAGTACCTATCACAAACCCTTATCCTTCGCATTACATTTTTTGCCTCTCGTTTTCCTCTCCCCCACTTCACCCTTGCCGTTATATTTACCCTTCTTCCGCCGTGTGTTTATCGTTCGATTTACCCTGTCGTCATGGCTAGCCCCTTATCCACTCCTTTATCTCCCGAGTTTGAAGTTCTTCACTTCAAGCAAAAGCAAGGAGAAAATTTGAAAGATGCTTGGTTTAGGATGATGGAATCTTATCATAAGTGCACCTTAGAGGTGAATTTTAGAATATTGCTTTGCAATTTTTATGTTGGATTGAATATGTCTCATAGGCAACTCTTGGATTGTGTTGCCAAAGGAAATTTTATCGATGTTGATCCTAGTATTGCGCATGAAATTTTAGAGGGAATAGTGGCAACACTACCTCCCCAAAAAGGGTCACATCCAACCCAGAAAGGGACGCAAGTTTTTGAGAAAATTTGCGAAGTAACAAAAAAACTACAAAAGTCGCTTGAACCTCCTAAGAGTGTTAGTGGGAATCTCCACCGCATGAACATGTTGATTACCCTTTGTAATAAGCGGTTGGATTCATTAGATCTAAAGATTTCCGAATATGAAATGAAACATACAAAACCTCCCGGATTCGAGCTTGACCCCATAAAAAGGGAAAAGATCAAAGATGGCAATACCTAGATCTATCCATATATCGTGCCTAGCTAGGGGCGTAAAACAATAGCGCTTGTTGGGAGGCAACCCAATTTTATATTTATTTTTTTTGTTTTTGCTGCTGTTAGGGAATAAATATTGCATCTAGCTTCTGTTTAGATGTGGTTTTGTGTTTTGTTTAGTGTTTGTGCCAAGTAGAACCTTTGGGAAGACTTGTGTGAAGTTTATGTGATCTTGCTGTGAAAAACAGAATCGTTAGCGCTCGCTATAACAGTCATCAGATTTTACTGGAGCGTGCTATGTAGTTGATTCTTTTTGCAGATGATTAATAGACAAATTCCTCGCGTTTACCAATTTAGTTTGAATTTTTTTGGAGTTACAGAAGTATGCAAAACCTGCAGATTACTACGGACTGTTCTGTTTTTGACAGATTCTGTTTTTCGCGTGTTGTTTGCTTATTTCAATGCATCTATGAGTAATATTGGGAAGTATAAACCATAGAGAAGTTGGAATACAGTAGGTTTAACACCAATATAAACAAAGAATGAATTCATTGCAGTACCTTTGAGTAGTGGTTTGCTTTCTTATACTAACAGAGCTCACGAGATTTTTGTCTAAGTTTTGTGTTGTGAAGTTTTCAAGTTTTCAGTATTGCTTTGCTGGACTATGGAAAAAAGAGTAGCAAGGGCCTAAGCTTGGGGATGCCCCGGAAGGTATCCCCTCTTTCGTCTTCATCTATCGGTAACTATACTCGGAGCTATATTTTTATTCACCACATGATATGTGTTTTGCTTGGAGCATCTTGTATAATTTGAGTCTTTGCTTGTTAGTTTGCCACAATTATCCTTGCTGGACACACATATTTGAGAGAGTTAAATATGGCCTAGGAATTGTTAGAACACTCTATGTGCTTCACTTATATCTTTTGAGTTGAATAGTTTTTGCTCTAGTGCTTCACTTATATCTTTTAGAGCACAGTGGTGATTGTATTTTGAACAAATTTTTGAACTCTCATGTTTCACTTATATCCATTTGAGAGTCTATTAAAACATCATGGTAATGTGTTTAGGCTATAAAACTAGTCTTCACATGATAGACATCCAATATCAATGTAGTAAAAACTTTCACACTAAGTGCATTGAATATGATGAGAAGTTGGATGCTTGATAATTGTTTTGAGATATGAGGATAGTGATATTATAGTCATGCTAGTGGAGTTATTATGAAATTGAGAAATGCTTGTGTTAAGGTTAGTGATTCCCGTAGCATGCACGTATGGTGAACCACTATGTGACGAAGTTAGAGCATGAGGTATTTGTAAAGTGTCAACCTTTGTGTGGAGGTCGGGGGCGCGCGATGGTTAACTCCTACAAACCTCCCCTCTAGGAGCAAGCGTTGATTGCTTTGTTTTGATGACTCGTAGATTTTTGCAATAAGTATATGAGTTCTTATGACTAAGGTTGAGTCCATGGATTATACGCACTCTCATCCTATCACCATTTCTAGTCTCTCTTGTACCGCGCAACTTTCGTCGGTACCATACACCCAATATATATCCTTCCTCAAAACAGCCACCATATTATTCCTCAAAACAGCCACCATACCTACCTATCATGGCATTTCCATAGCCATTCCGAGATATATTGCCATGCAACTTTCCACCGTTCCGTTCATATGACACGCATCATATTGTCGTATTGCCATGCATGATCATGTAGTTGACATCGTATTTGTGGCAAGGCCACCATGCATAATTTTTCATACATGTCACTCTTGATTCATTGCACATCCCTATACACAGCTGGAGGCATTCATATAGAGTCATACTTGTTCTAGCATCGAGTTGTAATATCGAGTTGTAATTCAATGAAAGTGTGATGATCATCATTATTAGAGCATTTTCCCATGTGAGGAAAGACTAAATCAATAAAGCCCCTCCACACAAAAAAGTATAAAAAATAAAGGCCAAAGAAAAAAAGAAAGGCCCAAAAAAGGGACAATTGCTACTATCTTTTCCCACATTTGTGCTTCAAAGTAGCATCATGTTCTTCATGATAGAGAGTCTCATGTTTAGTCACTTTCATATACTAGTGGGAATTTTCAATATAGAACTTGGCTTGTATATTCCTACGATGGGCTTCCTCAAATGCCCTAGGTCTTCATGAGCAAGCAAGTTGGATGCACACCCACTTAGTTTCTTTTGTTGAGCTTTCATACATTTTTAGCTCTAGTGCATCCGTTGCATGGCAATCCCTACTCACTCACATTGATATCTATTGATGGGCATCTCCATATCCCGTTGATACACCTAGTCGATGTGAGACTATCTCCCTCATTTTTGTCTTCTCCACAACCACCTCTCTATTCCACCCATAGTGCTATGTCCATGGCTCACGCTCATGTATTGCGTGAAAGTTGAAAGGTTTAAAAGAATAGAGTATGAAAACAAGTGCTTGGCTGAAATCGGGGTTGCGCATGATATGAATATTTTGTGTGATGAAGAGGGAGCATAGCGAGACTATATGATTTTGTAGGGATAACTTTCTTTAGCCATAGTATTTTGAGAAGACATGATTGCTTTGTTAGTATGCTTGAAGTATTATTATTTCTTATGTCAATATAGACTTTTGTCTTGAATCTTTCATATGTGAACATTCATGCCACAATTAACAGAATTACATTAAAAAAATATGTTGGTTAGCATTCCACATCAAAAATTCTGTTTTTATCATTTACCTACTCGAGGACAAGCACGAATTAAGCTTGGGGATGCTTGATACGTCTCCAACGTATCTATAATTTTTTTATTGTTCCATGCTATTATTTATGATGTTTTGGATGTTTAATGGGCTTTGTTATACACTTTTATATTATTTTTGGGACTAACCTACTAACCCAAAGACCCAATCCAGATTGCTGCTTTTTGCCTGTTTCAGGGTTTTACAGAAAAGGAATATCAAACGGAGTCCAAACGGAATGAAACCTTCGGGAGAGATATTTTTGGAGTAAATCACGCACGGGAGACTTGAGAACCACGGAGTAGGGGCCACATGGTGCCCACGAGGGTGGGGCGCCCCCCCTAGGGCATGCCCCCCTGCCTCGTGGGTCCCATGTAAGGCCCTCAGTGCCCTCCTTCCTCCTATATAAGCTACGTACCTCGAAACCATCAGACGAACAGAGTAAACCCTAGTTCCACCGCTGTAACCTTCTGTTCCCGTGAGATCCCATCTTGGGGCCTGTTCCGAAGCTCCGCCGGAGGGGGAATCTTCCACGGCGTACTTCTACATCATCATCATCACTTCACCATGAGTTGTGAGTAGTTTACCACAGACCTTCGGGTCCATAGCTAGTATATAGATGGCTTCTTCTCTCTCTTTGGATCTCAATACAAAGTTCTCCTCGGTCTTCGAGGAGATCTATTCGATGTAATCTCTTTTAGCGGTGCATTTGTCGAGATCCGATGAATTGTGGGTTTATGATCAAGATTATCTATGAGAAATATTTGGTTCTTCTCTGAACTCTTTATGTATGATTATAATATCCTTGCAAGTCTCTTCGAATTATTGGTTTGGTTTGGCCTACTAGATCTATAGTTCTTGCAATGGGAGAAGTGCTTTGCTTTGGGTTCAATCTTGCGGTGTCCTTTCCCAGTGACAGCAGGGGCAGCAAGGCACGTATTGTATTGTTGCCATCGAGGATAAAAACGATGGGGTTTATATCATATTGCTTGAGTTTATCCCTCTACATCATGTCATCTTGCTTAAGGCGTTACTCTATTCTTATGAACTCAATACACTAGATGCATGCTGGATAGCGGTCGATGTGTGGAGTAATAGTAGTAGATGCAGAATCGTTTCGGTCTACTTGTCTCGGACGTGATGCCTATATATAATAATCATGCCTAGATAGTCTCATAATTATTCGCTTTTCTATCAATTGCTCGACAGTAATTTGTTTACCCGTCATAGAATATCGCTATCATGAGAGAAGCCACTAGAGAACACTATGGCCCCCGGGTCTATTCTCAACATATCAAGCTACACCTACTTTACTTTTTTCCGCTTTTACTTTCTGTTCTTATAATCAAAAATACCAAAAATATAAACTATCATCTCTATCAGATCTCACTTTCGTAAATGACCGTAATGGGATTGACAACCCCTTATCGCGTTGGCTGCGAAGTTCTTATTTGTTTGTGCAGGTGCGAGGGACTCACGCGTAGTCTCCTATTGGATTGATACCTTGGTTCTCAAAAACTGAGGGAAATACTTACGCTACTGTGCTGCATCTCCCTTTCCTCTTCGAGGGAATACAACGCAAGCTCGAGAAGTAGCACTTTCATACACTTATAGCTCTAGTGCATCCGTTACATGGAAATCCCTACTCACTCACATTGATATCTATTGATGGGCATCTCCATAGCCCATTGATACACCTAGTGGATGTGAGACATTCTCCCTCCTTTTGTCTACTACCACCTTCTATTCCACCCATAGTGCTATGTCCATGGCTCACGCTCATGTATTGCATGAAGAGTTGAAAAGGTTCGAAAAAGTAAAGTATGAAAACAATTGCTTGGCTGACACCGGGATAGGCATGAGGGGTACCTTGTGTTAAGAAAAGGGGGCATAGAAGACTATATGATTTTGTAGGGATAACGTTCTTTAGCATTGATATTTTGAAAGACTTGAGTGTTTGTTGGGATGCCCGAGTATTAAATTATTTAATGTCAAATGATAGACTATTGCTTTGAATCACTCGTGTCTTAATATTCATGCCATGATTAGATTACATGATCAAGATTATTCTAGGTAGCATTCCACATCAAAACTTATCTTTTTTATCATTTACCTTCTCGAGGACGAGTAGGAATTAAGCTTGGGGATGCTGATACGTCTCCATCGTATCTATAATTTTTGATTCTTCCATGCCATTATTCTACAACTTTCATATACTTTTGGCAACTTTTTATACTATTTTTGGGGACTAACATATTGATCCAGTGCCCAGTGTCAGTTCCTGTTTGTTGCATGTTTTTTGTTTCTCGGAATATCCATATCAAACGGAGTCCAAACGGGATAAAAATGGACGGATATTTTTTTGGGAATATATGTGAATTTTGGGAAGCGGAACCAACATGAGACGATGCCCGAGTGGCCCACAAGGGTGAGGGGCGCTCCCTGGGCCCTCGTGGCCACTCCGTAAGGCGGTTGATGCCCTTCTTTCGCCGCAAGAAAGCTAATATCTGGATGAAAACCGTGTCCAAAATTCAGCCCAATCGGAGTTACGGATCTCCGGAAATTTAAGAAACGGTGAAGGGCCAGAATCTGGGAACGCAGAAACAGAGAGAGACAGACAGACAGATCCAATCTCGGAGGGGCTCTCGCCCCTCCCACGCCATGGATACAATGGACCAGAGGGGAAACCCTTCTCCCATCTAGGGAGAAGGTCAAGGAAGAATAAGAAGGAGGGGGCTCTCTCCCCCTCACTTCCGGTGGCACCAGAGTGCCGCCGGGGCCATCATCGTCACCACAATCTACACCAACAAGTTCACCACCGTCATCACCAACTCTTTCCCCCTCTATGCAGCAGTGTAACCCCTCTTCTACCCATTGTAATCTCTACTTAAACATGGTGCTCAACACTATATATAATTTCCCAATGATGTATGGCTATCCTATGATGTTTGAGTAGACCCGTTTTGTCCTATGGGTTAATTGATGATCGTGATTGGTTTGAGTTGCATGTTTTATTATTGGTGTTGTCCTATGGTGCCCTCCGTGTCGCGCAAGCGTGAGGGATCCCCGTTGTAGGGTTTGCAATATGTTCATGATTTGCTTATGGTGGGTGGCATGAGTGACAGAAGCCCAGACCCGAGTAAGTAGGTTGTTTGCGTATGGGAATAAGAGGACTTGATACTTTAATGTTATGGTTGGGTTTTACCTTAATGATCTTTAGTAGTTGCGGATGCTTGCTAGAGTTCCAATCATAAGTGCATATGATCCAGGAATAGAAAGTATGTTACTTATGCCTCTCCCTCAAATAAGATTGCAATAGTGATTACCGGTCTAGTTATCGATTGCCTAGGGACAAATAACTTTCTTGTGACAAAAAGCTATCTACTAAAACTAATTTAGTTGTGTCTTTATCTTAACGGCCCCTACTTTTCATTTGCATGCTCTTTCTATTCTTGCAAAACTATCCCACAACAACCACAAAGTACTTCTACTTTCATACTTGTTCTAGGTAAAGTAAATGCCAAGCGTGCATAGAGTTGTATCGGTGGTCGATAGAACTTGAGGGAATATTTGTTCTGCCTTTAGCTCCTCGTTGGGTTCGACACTCTTACTTATCGAAAGAGGCTATAACTGATCCCCTACACTTGTGGGTTATCAGCGGCCCATGAGAGTCATCACCTCAGCGGACGACCCCCAGTCCAGACCCTTTTTGGTCCAGGAGGTTAGCCTCTATGGGGGTCCGGATCTGAATGCAGGCTCCGCCGCCCAGTTGGTGTCGCGGGGTTCGGTGATATAGAACCACTCCTGCTGCCAGACTTTGTTTGTCTCCACGAACGAGCCCTTGGGCCAAGTTGCGTTCGGTAGCTTACTAATCATAGCGCCCCCACACTCTGTGTGTTCCCCGTTCACCACCTTCGGCTTCACATTGAAGGTCTTAAGCCACAGGCCGAAGTGTGGGGGGGATGCGGAGAAAATCTTCACACATCACTACGAATGCGGATATGTGAAGGATTGAGTTCGGAGCTAGATCATGAAAATCTAGCCCATTGAAAAACAAAAGACCCCGAACGAACAGGTGGAGTGGAAACCCTAGCCCCCTAACAAAATGAGAGGTGAAAACTACCCTTTCGCCCACCTTTGGGATGGGAATCACCTGGCCCCTAGGGGGGCTCGGTGTGCGATGTCGTCGGCAAGATACCCCGCACTCCGTAGATCCTTCACGGTCTTCTCGGTGACCGTAGAAGCCTCCCACTTGCCTCTGGCACCGGATCCAGCCATTGCTGGGATGGGGAGTAATGGTTGAGGAACGAGGAGTTGTGGGCACATGAGATGAGAGTACGGGGGCAAGGGAGATTGGAGAGCTAGAGCTTGAGGAAGGCGTGGGGTTGGTGAAAGAGCGTCCCCCCACCTTAGCCATAAAACTCGTCGGTTCCCAAAGCGGTCGTGCATAATGCGCGGCGTGGGTGCTAACATCACAATGATGAAAATCCCACAATAAGCGGGCACGATCTCTATTCTGACGGGACGTGTCAATGAGGATATGCCTCGAAACATGAAACTAGTACCAAATAAAATGGTTCGATATGTTAGTGGGTTGGACGCGACGCTTCGCCCAAAAGTTGTTAGTAAAGACACATTATTCATTTTCTTTAAAAGCCTTGCCTTCGAGGATAAGGGTTGTACTAATCTTGCATAGCCGAACACAATCCATCAATTTGCAAAAGATATATTCGGAGGAGGAACCCGCCTTGTAATGCCGAAGACAATACGGAAGCCGAACTTGTCGTCATCGAAGACAGGTTCCGGGACTACTGAGGGAGTCCTGGATCGGGGGGTCCTCATGTGGTCGAACAAACTCCTGGTGGGCCGGACTGGTGGGCCATGAAGATTACTATAGAAGATCATCTCTCGTATTTGGATAGGACTCCTGGATTCCTGTAATGGCAAATTTCGGCTCGGGTGTAGATTTTCCTTCCTCTACAAGATAATATGTACAAACCCTAGGCCCCTCTAGTATGTATATAAACCGAAGGGTTTAGTCCGTAGCGGCTAACAAATAATCATTCAATCCTCATAGGCTGAAACCTAGGATTTTAGCCTTTACGATCTCGAGGTAGATCAACTCTTGTACACATAGTCATCCATATTAATATAGCAGGAAGTAGGGTTTTACCTCGATCGAGAGGGCCTGAACCTGGGTAAACATCGTGTCCCCTGCCTCCTGTTAACATCAATCCTCAGACGCATAGTCCGGGACCCCCTACCCGAGACCCGCCGGTTTTAACTCCGACACCCCCCCTCCTGGCGGGCCCAGGTGGGTTGTCCCCACCTGGTGGCCCCGCAGACATCATCCCTGATACTATATATTCACATTGGTGGAGAAAAAATAAAGGAAAAAGAATTATCACGATCTACGAGAGGAGCAGCCGCCACCTCCTGTTCTTCATCGGGAGGCCAGATCTGGAGCCCTTTTGGGGCTCCGCAGAGGGGGATCTTCGTCCTTCATCATCACCAACCCTTCTCCATTGTCAATTCCATGATGCTCCCCACCGGGAGTGAGTAATTCCTTCGTAGGCTCGCTGGTCGGTGAGGAGTTGGATAAGATTAGTCATGTAATATCTAGTTAGTTTTGTTAGGGCCGATCCCTAGTATCCGCTATGTTCTGAGATTAATGTTTATATGACTTTGCCATGCTTAATGCTTGTCACGTTGGGCCCGGGTGCCATGATTTCAGATCTGAACCACTTATGATATTACCTTTATATTCATGTTTTAGATCCGATCTTGCAAGTTATAGTCACCTACTACGTCTTATGACCCGGCAACCCCGGAGTGACAGTAACCGGAACCACTCCCGGTGATGATCGTAGTTTGAGGAGTTCATGTATTCCCCGTAAGTTAATGCATTGTTTCGGTTCTCTATTAAAAGGATGCCTTAATGTCCCTTAGTTTCCAATATGAACCCCGCTGCCACGGGAGGGTAGGACAAAAGATGCCATGCAAGTTCTCTACATAAGCACGTATGACTATTTATGGAATACATGCCTACATTATATTTATGAACTAGAGTTAGTGCCGTATCTCCCTAGGGTATGACTGTCACATGATGAATATCATCCAACAAATTGCCGATCCAATGCCTATGAATTTATCCTATATTGATCTTTTTAAGTTACTATTGCTACTGTTACTATTACACTCGTTACCAAACTATTGTTATCTTTGTTACCGTTAATATCTACGGTGCCACTACTATCAAAACTACCATATTATTGTGCTACTGATTACTTTGTTGCAGATAATTAATCTCCAGGTGTGGTTGAATGCTACTTCTCGAGCTTGCGTTGTATTCCCTCAAAGAGGAAAGGGAAATGCAGCACAGTAGCGTAAGTATTTCCCTCAGTTTTTGAGAACCAAGGTATCAATCCAGTAGGAGACCATGGTCGAGTCCCTCGCACCTGCACAAACAAATAAGAACTTCGCAGCCAACGCGATAAGGGGTTGTCAATCCCTTTACATTCACTTACGAAAGTGAGATCTGATAGAAATGATAGTTTATATTTTTGGTATTTTTGGTTTATAAGAACAGAAAATAAAAGCGGTAAAAGTAAACTAGATGTAGATTGATATGTTGAGAATAGACCCGGGGGCCATAGTGTTCTCTAGTGGCTTCTCCCATGATAGCGATATTCTATGGCGGTAAACGAATTACTGTCGAGCAATTGATAGAAAAGCGAATAATTATGAGACTATCTAGGCATGATCATTGTATATAGGCATCACGTCGGAGACAAGTAGACTGACACGATTCTGCATCTACTACTATTACTCCACACATCGACCGCTATCTAGCATGCATCTAGTGTATTGAGTTCATAAGAACAGAGTAACGCCTTAAGCAAGACGACATGATGTAGAGGGATAAACTCAAGCAATATGATATAAACCCCATCTTTTTATCCTCGATGGCAACAATACAATACATGCCTTGCTGCCCCTACTGTCACTGGGAAAGGACACCGCAAGATTGAACCCAAAGCCAAGCACTTCTCCCATTACAAGAGATGTAGATCTAGTAGGCCAAACCAAACCAATAATTCGAAGAGACTTGCAAGGATATTATGAGCACACATAAAAAGTTCAGAGAAGAACCAAATATTTCTCATAGATAATCTTGATCATAAACTCACAATTCATCGGATCTCGACAAACACACCGCAAAAAGAGATTACATCGAATAGGTCTCCTCGAAGACCGAGGAGAACTTTGTATTGAGATCCAGAGAGAGAGAAGAAGCCATCTAGATACTAGCTATGGACCCGAAGGTCTGTGGTAAACTACACACAACTCATGGTGAGGGCGGTGATGATGATGATGAAGAACTCCGTGATAGATCCCCCTTCGGTGGAGCTCCGGAACAGGCTCCAAGATGGTATCTCGCGGGAATAGAAGGTTACGGCGGTGGAATTAGGGTTTTCTCTCTATTCACGATGGTTTCGGGTACGTAGACTTATATAGGAGGAAGGAGGACATCGGGGGGTGCTCGAGGGGTCCATGAGGCAGGGGGCGCGCCCCCCACCCTCGTGGACACCCCGAGGCTCCCCTGACGTGGTTCTCAAGTCCCACATGCGTCATTTTCTCCAAAAATATCTCTCGCAAAGGTTTCATTCCGTTTGGACTCCGTTTGATATTCTTTTTGTGCAAAACCCTGAAACGGGCAAAAAAACAGCAATCAGGACTGGGCCTTTGGGTTAGTAGGTTAGTCCCAAAAATGATATAAAAATGTATGATAAAGCCCATTAAACATCCAAGACTTCATAAATAATAGCATGGAACAATCAAAAATTATAGATACGTTGGAGACGTATCAAGCATCCCCGAGCTTAATTCCTGCTCGTCCTCGAATAGGTAAATGATAAAGAAAGAATTTTTGATGTGGAATGCTAACCAATATAGTTTTTCAATGTAATTCTCTTAATTGTGGCATGAATGTTCAGATCTGAAAGATTCAAGATAAAAGTCTATATTGACATAAGAAATAATAATACTTCAAACATACTAACAAAGCAATCATGTCTTCTCAAAATACTATGGCTAAAGAAAGTTATCCCTACAAAATCATATAGTCTGGCTATGCTCCCTCTTCATCACACAAAATATTCATATCATGCACAACCCCGATTTCAGCCAAGCACTTGTTTTCAAACTCTATTCTTTCAAACCTTTCAAGTTTCATGCAATACATGAGCGTGAGCCATGGACATAGCACTATGGGTGGAATAGAGGTGATTGTGGAGAAGACAAAAAGGAGGGAGATAGTCTCACATCAACTAGGCATATCAACGGGCTATGGAGATGCCCATCAATAGATATCAATGTGAGTGACTAGGGATTGCCATGCAACGGATGCACTAGAGCTAAATATGAATGAAAGCTAAACCAAAGAAACTAGTGGGTGTGCCAACTTGGTTGCTCACTAAGACCTAGGGCATTTGAGGAAGCCCATCGTTGGAATATACAAGCCAAGTTCTATAACGAAAATTCCCACTAGTATATGAAAGTGACTAAACATGAGACTCTCTACAATGAAGAACATGGTGCTACTTTGAAGCACAAGTGTGGAAAAAAAGATAGTAGCAATTGTCCTTTTTTTTTCTTTTTTTTCTTTTTTTCTTGTTTTGGGCCTTTCTTTTTTTTTCTTTTTTTTTTGCGGAGGGGCTTTATTGATTTAGCCTTTCCTCTCATGGGACAATGCTCTAATAATGATGATCATCACACTTTCATTACAACTCGATATTACAACTCGATACTACAACAAAGTATGACTCTATATGAATGCCTCCGGCGGTGCACCGGTATGTGCAATGAAACAAGAGTGACATGTATGAAAAGTTATGCATGGTGGCCTTGCCACAAATACGATGTCAACTACATGATCATGCAATGACAATATGACAATATGATGTGTGTCATACGAACGGAACGTTGGAAAGTTGCATGGCAATATATCTCGGAATGGCTATGGAAATGCCATGATAGGTAGGTATGGTGGCTGTTTTGAGGAATAATATGGTGGCTGTTTAGAGGAAGGATATATAGTGGGTTTCTGGTACCAGCGAAAGTTGCGCGGTACAAGAGAGGCTAGCAATGGTGGAAGGGTGAGAGTGCGTATAATCCATGGAATCAACATTAGTCATAAGAACTCATGTACTTATTGAAAAAATCTACGAGTCATCAAAACAAAGCAATCAACGCATGCTCCTAGGGGGGAGGTTGGTAGGAGTTAACCATCGCGCGCCCCCAACCTCCACACAAAGGTTGGCACTTTACAAATACCTCATGCTCTAACTTCATCACATAGCGGTTGACCATACGTGCATGCTACAGGAATCACTAACCTTAACGCAAGTATTTCTCAATTTCATAATAGCTCCACTAGCATGACTCTAATATCACTATCCTCATATCTCAAAACAATTATCAGCCATCCAACATCTCATTCTATTCAATGCACTTAGTGTGAATTTTTTTACTACATTGACATTGGATGTCTATCATGTGAAGACTAGTTTCTTTAGCCGAAACACATTACCATGTTGTTTTAATAGACTCTCAAATAGATATAAGTGAAGCATGAGAGTTCAACTATTTCTACAAAATATAACCACCACCGTGCTCTAAAAGATATAAGTGAAGCACTAGAGCAAAAACTATTCAACTCAAAAGATATAAGTGAAGCACATAAAGTGTTCTAGCAATTCCTAGGCCATATTTAACTCTCTCAAATAGGTGTGTCCAGCAAGGATGATTGTGGCAAACTAACAAGCAAAGACTCAAATTATACAAGACGCTCCAAGCAAAACACATATCATGTGGTGAATAAAAATATAGCTCCAAGTATAGTTACCGATGGATGAAGACGAAGGAGGGGATGCCTTCCCGGGGCATCCCCAAGCTTAGGCTTTTGATTATCCTTGAATTTTACTTGGGGTGCCATGGGAATCCCCAAGCTTAGGCCTTTTCTATTCTTTGTTCCATAGTCCATCAAAGCAATACTCAAAACTTGAAAACTTCACAACATAAAACTTAGACAAAAATTCTCGCGAGCTCCGTTAGTATAAGAAAGCAAACCACTACTCAAAGGTACTGCAATGAATTCATTCTTTTTTTATATAGGTGTTAAACCTACCGTATTCCAACTTTTCTATGGTTCATACTTGCCAATACTACTCATAGATGCATTGAAATAAGCAAACAACACACGAAAAACAGAATCTGTCAAAAATAGAACAGTCTGTAGTAATCTGCAGTTTTCGCCTACTTCTGGAACTCCAAAAATTTCAAACTAAATTGGTAAATTTGAGGAATTTGTCTATTAATCATCTGCAAAAAGAATCAACTAAATAGCACTGTCCAGTAAAATCTAACAAGCACTTTAGTGAGCGCTAACGATTCTGTTTTTCACAGCAAGATCATATAAACTTCACACAAGTCTTCCCAAAGGTTCTACTTGGCACAAACACTAAACAAAACATGAAACCACATATAATCAGGGGCTAGATGCAATATTTATTCCCTAACAGCAACAAAAACAAAAACAAAAACAAATATAAAATTGGGTTGCCTCCCAACAAGCCCTATCGTTTTACGCCCGTAGCTAGGCACGATACAAGATAAATCTAGGGAATGCCACATGGTACGATATGTCACGAAAGCTCATCTCATATTCCCTACGTTCAGCAGCAAGCTTCCTTTGTGGCAAGCAAAAGTAATCAAAAGGGCTGAATTTAATGGGACAAAAGTCCCCTACATCAATCTCAGGAGGAATAGGTTCCTCTTTTTTCCCTTTGTAGTGGATAACCAATTCATCATTATAGGCATTCTTTTGACAGAAGGTCATAAGCCGTCACTCAAGGGAGAAGCCTAGCCCATTGTTTTGAACAGCAAAGTCATCATTTATCTCAGAAATTCTATCAATTAAGATCTCAGTAGGAACCTTTTTTCTAAGGTTTTCATTAAAAGCAACATGATCAGGAGATCGCAACCGCATTAGGTCTTCTTGATTGAACAAGATAGCCTCTATAGGAGGTCGACCGGCATCTACTCCGCAATGAGCAAAGATTTCTTTGGCCTCTTTCATGATATATCTAAATTCATGAGCCAAAAAGATAGTAGCTGCACGCCTAACAGAAGAATGCTCAATATTGGAAAATTCCAAAAAGATTCTCGAAATACAGGGATGCATATGGATGAATTGCCTTTCAATTTCTACTATAAGCATAGATACAGCATCCGCAAGGCTACTAGGTCTGTGAAGAATAGAGCCACCCATAGTGGGCAAAGCACCGGAACAAGTAAAGAAGTCTTGAAGGACTCCTTTTCCAATAATATTACCACTACCAACCCGGAACTTCTTAATATGTAAAGTGGTGGCTTCATCCGGGGGGTCAACATGGACGTTGCCCTCGACATTGCTACCCTTATCGAGAAAGTCGCCCCCCATCTCAGACATGAGGGCAATCAGGCAAGCAACACACAAGCAAACAAGAAGCAAGCGAACGATAAACACACGACAGAAGAAGGGCAAATAAAACGGCAAGGGTGAAGTGGGGGAGAGGAAAACGAGAGGCAAAAAATGTAATGCGAAGTATAAGGGTTTGTGATAGGTACTTGGTGTATGACTTTTGCGTAAGCCTCCCCGGCAACGGCGCCAGAAATTCTTCTTGCTACTTCTCGAGCTTGCGTTGTATTCCCTCGAAGAGGAAAGGGAGAAGCAGCACAGTAGCATAAGTATTTCCCTCAGTTTTTGAGAACCAAGGTATCAATCCAGTAGGAGACCACACGCGAGTCCCTCGCACCTGCACAAACAAATAAGAACTTCGCAGCCAACGCGATAAGGGGTTGTCAATCCCTTTACGTTCACTTATGAAAGTGAGATCTGATAGAGATGATAGTTTATATTTTTGGTATTTTTGGTTTGTAAGAACAGAAAATAAAAGCGGTAAAAGTAAAGTAGATGTAGATTGATATGTTGAGAATAGACCCGGGGGCCATAGTGTTCTCTAGTGGCTTCTCTCATGATAGCGATATTCTACGGCGGGTAAACAAATTATTGTCAAGAAATTGATAGAAAAGCAAATAATTATGAGACTATCTAGGCATGATCATTGTATATAGGCATCACGTCCGAGACAAGTAGCCCCAAACGATTCTGCATCTACTACTATTACTCCACACATCGACCGCTATCCAGCATGCATCTAGTGTATTGAGTTCATACGAACAGAGTAACGCCTTAAGCTAGATGACATGATGTAGAGGGATAAACTCAAGCAATATGTTATAAACGCCATATTTTTATCCTCGATGGCAACAATACAATACGTGCCTTGCTGCCCCTACTGTCAATGGGAAAGGACACCGCAAGATTTAACCCAAAGCCAAGAACTTCTCCCATTGCAAGAACTATAGATCTAGTAGGCCAAACCAAACCGATAATTCGAAGAGACTTTCAAGGATATTTTGAGCACACATAAAAAGTTCAGAGAAGAACCAAATATTTCTCATAGATAATCTTCTTCATAAACTCACAATTCATCGGATCTCGACAAACACTCCATAAAAAGAGATTACATCGAATAGATCTCCTCGAAGACCGAGGAGAACTTTGTATTGAGATCCAGAGAGATAAGAAGCCATCTAGATACTAGCTATGGACCCGAAGGTCTGTGGTAAACTACTCACAACTCATGGTGAGGGCGATGATGATGATGATGATGAACTCCGTGATGGATCCCCCTCCGGTGGAGCTCTGGAACGGGCTCCAAGATGGGATCTCACGGGAACAGAAGGTTACGGCGGTGGTATTACGGTTTTCTCTCTGTTCACGATGGTTTCGGGGTACGTAGACTTATATAGGAGGAAGGAGGACGGCGGGGGGTGCTCGAGGGGCCCACGAGGCAGGGGGCGCGCCCCCCACCCTCGCGGACACCCCGAGCCTCCCCTGACGTGGTTCTCAAGTCCCCCGTGCGTGATTTTCTCCAAAAATAACTCTCGCGAAGGTTTCATTCCGTTTGGACTCCGTTTGATATTCTTTTTCTGCAAAACCCTGAAACAGGCAAAAAACAGCAATTTGGACTGGGCCTTTGGGTTAGTAGGTTAGTCCCAAAAATGATATAAAAGTATATGATAAAGCCCATTAAACATCCAAGACTTCATAAATAATAGCATGGAACAATAAAAAATTATAGATATGTTGGAGACGTATCATTGAATTGACAACTCAGCTGCTAATACTTACAAATATTATTTGGCTACCCTTGTGTCGAATCTATAAATTTGGGTCGAATAATCTACCCTCAAAAACTGTTGCGATCCCCTATACTTGTGGGTTATCAAGGTAAAACGATAGAAGCAAGACCAATACTTTCATCCTTACTAGGGAATTATTTTTTGTAAGGTTTCCTACTAAACTTGGAAAAATTAAACTTATGAGACTCATCACCAAAGCTAACACCGACAGTTTGTTTAGTACAATCTATAGTAGCATTAACGGTGCTCAAGAATGGTCTACCGAAAATGATGGGACAAAAGTCATCTTGTAGGGAACCAAGGACTAGAAAATCAGTAGAGTATTTTGTTTTCCCACACAAGACTTCGATGTCTCTAACAATCCCAAGTGGTGTGATGGTATCTCTATTAGCAAGTTTAATAGTAACATCTATGTCTTCTATTTCAGCGAGTGCTATGTCATAAATAATTTCTTGGTACAAAGTAAAAGGAATATCACTTATGCTAGCACCTATATCACATAAACCATGATAGCAGGGATCTCCTATTTTAACTGAGACGATAGGCATGCCAACAATGGGTCTATGTTTATCTTTCTCATCGGGTTTGGCAATTCTAGCAGCTTCACCAGCGAAGTAAATAACATGCCCATCAATATTATCAACAAAGAGATCCTTAACCATAGCAACACTAGGTTCTACTTTGATTTGCCCAGGGGGTTTAGGTGCTTTAATATTACTTGTATGGACCACAGTTGAGACCTTAGCACGCTCCTTAATCTTATCAGGAAAAGGTGGTTTCTCAATGTAAGTAGTAGGACGACTGGATCAACATTGTAGATAATAGTGGATCAACAGGAAAAGGTGGTTTCTCAACTACTAGATCTTTAATTTCTTATTTAATAGGGGGGTGATATTTAAACCACTTCTCTTTAGGGAGATTAACATGAGTAGTAAACGATTCACAGAAAGAGGCTACTATCTCAGAATCAAGTCCATATTTAGTGCTAAACTTTTGAAAAGCATCGATATTCATTAAAGATTTAAGACAATCAAACTTAAGCTTAATACCTTACACTTTACCTTCGTCGAGTTCCCAATGTTCAGAGTTGTGTTTAATTCTTTCCAAGAGGTCCCACCTGAATTCAATAGTTTTCTTCATAAAAGAACCAGCACAAGAAGTATCAAGTATGGATTGATCATTATGAGAAAGCCGAGCATAGAAGTTCTAAATGATAATTTCTCTCGAGAGCTCGTGATTGGGGCATGAATATAACATTGACTAAAGCCTCTCCCATGCTAGAGCAATACTTTCTCCTTCACGAGGCAAAAAATTATATATATAATTCCGATAACGATGAACTAGATGCATAGGATAATTTTTTGATGGAATTCCAATTTCAACGATTCCAATTCCAGGATCTAATATCATCGCATAGCCTATAGCATGTCAATGCTTTTCCCTTCAAATATAAAGGGAAAACCTTCTTCTTAGCTTCATCTCCGGGTAAACCTGCAAGCTTAAATAATCTACAAATTTCATATATCAAATGCATATCAGGATGTGCGGTTCCATCCCCTGCATAAGGATTAGCTCGCAGTTGCTCTATCATATCCGAAGGAATTTCATATTCAGTATTTTCAGTAGGGAAAGTAGGTTGAGGGGAAACTAATTGTGCTTCCGCTCGAGGTGAATATACCCCGAACAAACCCCTCAAAGGATTGTTCTCCTTAGTAACAAGTGACAATAAATTTTAGCACGTAGTAATAATCTTTCCTTACCAATTTCCACGTACCAAGAGCGCTTCACTCCCCGGCAACGGTGCCAGAAAAGGAGTGTTGATGACCCACAAATATAGGGGATCAATTGTACTCCTTTCGATAAGTAAGAGTGTCAAACCCAATGACGAGCAGAAGGAAATGATAAGTGGTTTTCAGCAAGGTAATGTCTGCAAGTGCTGAAATTGTAAGTAGCAAATAGTTTAATAGCAAGATAATTTGTAACGAGCAAATAACAGTAACGAAAAATAGTATGCAACAAGATATCCCAATCCTTTTGTGGCAAAGGATGGGCCAAAACGGTATCTTATAATGAGCAAGGTGTTCTTGAGGGCACATGGGAATTTCATCTAGTCACTTTCACCATGTTGGCTTGATTCGTGTTCGCTACTTTGATAATTTGATATGTGGGAGGATCGGTGCTTAGGTGATGTTCTTACTAGCAAAAACCTCCTACTTATGATTTATTCCCTCGCAAGCATCCACAACTACGCGAAAAGTATTAAGATAAAATCTAACCATAGCATTAAACATTTGGATCCAAATCGGTGCCTTACGAAGTAGCGCATAAACTAGGGTTTAAGCTTATGTCACTCTAGCAACCCATCAAGGGAATCACAACATATATATCATCAAAATATCGAACACATATCAAGTCCAAATGATTACTTTCACATGATTTCTCCCGTGACCTCAAGAACAAAAGTAACTACTCACAAGTGATAAACATGTTCATGATCAGAGCGGTATTAAATAGCATAATGGATATCAACATATAATCTTCCACCGAATAAACTATATAGTAGTCAACTACAATATGTAATCAACACTATTAGTTACCCACAAGCACCAATCTAAGGTTCCGGTACAAAGATTGAACACAAGAAATGAACTAGGGTTTGAGAGGAGATGATGCGATGTTGATGGAGATTGCCCTCCCCAAGATGGGAGACTTGTTGGTGATGATGATGATAATGATTTCCCCCTCCAGGAGGGAGGTTCCCCGGTGGAATCGCTCCGCCGGAGGGCAAGAGGGCTCCTGCCCAAGTTCCGCCTCGAGACGGCGGCACTCCGTCCCGAAAGTCCTCTCCTTATTTTTTTCTAGGTCAAAATGACTTATATACCAGAAGATGGGCACCGGAGATGGGCCAAGGAGGGCACAACCCACCAGGGCGCGCCTGGGGGCCCTGGCGCGCCCAGGTGGGTTGTGCCCACCTGGTGGGCCCCTTTCATAGTTATTTGCTCCAGTATTCCATAAAAATCCTCGTGAAGTTTCAGCTCATTCATAGTTGTGCAGAATAGGTAGCTTGGTGATGCTTTTTCAGGTCCAGATTTCGAGCTGCTGGTATTCTCCCTCTTGATACAAACCTTGCATATTATGAGAGAAAAGGCATTAGAATTACTCCAAATGGCATTATTATGCAAGAAAACACTATAAATAACAGTAGGAAAACATGATGCAAATGGACGTATCAGCGCCCCCTCCCTATGGCGTGCCTCCCAGTCTTGTCATTGCCTCGACGACTCTCTGACTTGGACTCCAAGTCCTACGTGTGTCTTCTGGTCCAAGAAAAATCATCGTGAAAATTTTATTCCATTTGGACTCCATTAGATATTCCTTTTCTATGAAACTCTAACACAAGAAAAAAACAGAAACTAGCACTGGGCTCTAGGTTAATAAGTTAGTCTAAAAAATAATATCAAATAGCATATTAATGCATATAAAACATTCAAAGTTGATAATATAATAGCATGGAACAATAAAAAATTATAGATACGTTGGAGACGTATCAGTCACCAAGGTGGAATTCTATAAAACTATGTAGTGTGCTTGAGCCCAAGAATATCTGTCCCTACATATTATTTAATCCGCTCCTAGCATGCCTTTTCCACTCAGTCTTCCCTCATACCGCAATTGAGGGACACCAATCTGCTTAAGGTCAGGAATAAAGTCAACACAAAGCCCAATGACCTCCTCTGTTTGATGCCCCATGGAGAAGCTTCCTTCTGGCCTAGCACGGTTACGAACATATTTCTATAAGACTCCCATGAACCTCTCAAAGGGAAACATATTGTGTAGAAATACAAGACCCAGAATGGCAATTTCGTCGACTAGATGAACTAGGACGTGTGTCATGATATTGAAGAAGGATGATGGGAACACCAACTTGAAACTGTCAACACATTGCACCAAATCATTCCGTAGCCTTGGTAGGGTTTCTGGATCGATTACCTTCTGAGAAATTGCATTGAGGAATGAACATAGCTTCACAATGGCTAATCGAACATTTTTTGGTAGAGGCCCCATCAATGCAACCCAAAGCAATTGCGTCATAATCACGTGGCAGTCATGAGACTTTATGTTTTGAAACTTTTTCTCTGGGATATTTATTATTCTCCTTATATTGGACAAGAAGCCAGATGGGACCTTCATACTGAGCAGGCATTCAAAGAAGATTTCATTCTCTTCTTTGGCAAGAGCATAGTTGGTAGGACCTTGACACTCCTTTGGATGCATGCCATCATTTTCGTGCACACATTGCTGGTCCTCCCGTGCCTTCGGTGTATCTTTTTTCTTCCCATACACGCCCAAGAAGCCTAGCAGGTTCATGCAAAGATTCTTCGTCGCATGCATCAGGTCGATTGCACAGTGGACCTCTAGGTCTTTCCAATGGGGTAGGTCCCAAAATATAGATTTCTTCTTCCACATGGGTGTGCGTCCATCGGCGTCATTCGAAACAGATTGTCTGCCAGGACCCTTTCCAAAGATTACTTGTAAATCCTTGACCATATCAAGTATGTCATCACCAATATGGAGGACAACCTTCTTCCGGTAATCTGCCTCACCTTTGAAATTCTTGCCTTTCTTTCTTAAGGTATGCTCGGTCATAAGAAATTGACGATGT
Source organism: Secale cereale (assembly GCA_902687465.1). Taxonomy (NCBI): domain Eukaryota; kingdom Viridiplantae; phylum Streptophyta; class Magnoliopsida; order Poales; family Poaceae; genus Secale; species Secale cereale. Next base: position 53,213,188 of record LR738714.1, on the reverse strand, counting down.
CCCAGGTACACATTCTTCCTGCATTTGTCCAAATATATACTTTCGGTATTATCAAACAGTGCGTGCATGCGTGGTATCCCTTGTTTGTCTCTCCCGAAAGGTTACTAAGAGCAGGCCAATCATTGATGCTGACAAACAGCAACACATGTAGGTCAAATTCTTATCGTTTGTGCTCATCCCACACACGTACACCTTTTCCATTCCACGGTTGTAAAAGTTCTTCAACTAATGGCCTTAGGTACACATCAATGTTGTTGCCGGGTTGCTTAGGGCCTTGGATGAGCACTGGCATCATAATGAACTTCCATTTTATGCACAACCAAGGAGGAAGGTTATAGATACATAGAGTCACGGGCCAGGTGCTATGATTGCTGCTCTGCTCCCCCAAAGGATTAATGTCATCTGCACTTAAACCAAACCATATGTTCGTTGCGTCACCTGCAAAGTCCCCCCACTTTCTCTCGATTTTCCTTCACTGCAACCCATCAGCGGGTGCTCTCAACTTCCCGTCTTTCTTACGATCTTCATTATGCCATCGCATCAACTTGGCATGCTCTTAGTTTTTGAACAAATGTTTCAACCATGGTATTATAGGAGCATACCACATCACCTTGGCAGGAACCCTCTTCCTGGGGCGCTAGCCCTCAACATCACCAGGGTCATCTCGTCTGATCCTATACCGCAATGCACCGTATACCGGGCATGCGTTCAAATTCGCGTACTCCTCATCACGGTAGAGGATGCAGTCATTAGGGCATGCATGTATCTTCTACACCTCTAATCCTAGAGGGCAGAGAATCTTCTTTGCTTCGGTTTTATTGTCACGCAATTCGTTATCCTTTGGAAGCTTCTTCTTCATTATTTTCAGCAGCTTCTCAGACCATTGTCAAATAAACCATTATTTGCCTTCCATTGCAGTATTTCCAGTGTGGTACCAAGCTTAGGCTGTGTTTGGTTGGACAGATTGTCCCAGCTTCTGTTTTTAAAATCTAAAAGCTAACCAAAGGGATAAATCTTGGGAGTAGCTTCTAATAATCTGTAGCTTTTACGTAGTACAAATTTCGTAGCTGGGGTACCCCCAACTTTTACAGCTTCTAAACCAACCACTTTTAGCTGTCCCCATAATTATTAATGGTATTTACCCACCAATGCCACTCCCAAGTCATACCTCTTCGATCTTTTCTTCTCAACTCCCGCAGGAGGCAGAGGATCGAAGCACATCGACCTAGGGTTGGCCGCCGCCGCCGCCCCTACCGCCACCGATCGCCAACGCCGCCGGCTCCGGCGATCCTCCGCCGCCGCCTGCTCTAGCGAACCTCTGCTGCCGCCCGCTCCGTTTCAAGGTAAAATTCCTCCCTCCTCCTCCCTCCTCCTCCCTCCTCCATGCTCCTCCCTTCCCTTGCTGTTGCCGGCGGCCAAGCTCCAGCCGGCCGTTCTCGCCGGCGCACCAGCCAGTCCTAGTCCCCCAAGTCCCTCCTTCCTCCTCCTCACTTTCTCCATCCTTCATCTATCCTCCTCCCTGGTCGCCCCTTCTAGCCCGCATGTTCCCGGCAGCCTAGGTCCGGCGGCGGCCTAGGTCCGGCCGGCCGGCCGGCGGCGCTAGCTCACCGGCCTCATTCCTCCTAGCCCTTTCCCCAATTCCCTGCTCCCTCCCCCCCCTCTTCTTCCTCCTCACCCTCCCTGTTTGCTTTGATTTTTTTGCACAATTTTATTTATGTAATGTTTAATTGCTTGTATACATGATATGTACAGAAGCTGAACATGATATACCTTTTTTTTTGATGTATAAGCTTGTATGACATGTCATCTAAAAAGACAGCAAACAACATTCACAAAAATTTCTTGTACATAGATATTATGTTTGCTACTTGTACATATATTTGAGTACTTACTGTTATTATGTAATGCATTGTTCTTGATACGTGCTTTTCTCATATTGCTTTATTGAAGTATGACTGAGAAGGCGGTGTGGGATGATGCCCATCTCAAGAAACTCATTGAAATATTGAGAGAAGAGGTTGAAAAAGGGGATAGGCCATTAGGTTATTTAAACAAGAAGGGTTGGGCAAACATTTTGGAGAAATGGGAAGCTAGAACGGGAAAAAAGTATCCCAAGGATAAATTCAAGAACAAGTGGGATGCCGTAAAAAATGACTACACTTGGTTCATGGAGTTGAAAAATGAAGCAACTGGGCTTGGATGGGATGATGCGAAGAGAACCGTTGATTGCCCTAAAGAATGGTGGGATGAACATATCAAGGTAGGACTATCCATTTTGTTTTTCATTTGGCATGGTTCTATATGACTGCATTATCTCACTTGTACATTAAAATCCATTTCAGAGATGCCAGGAGAGTACAGGAAAGAAATGCAATCATATGATGTTCAAAAAACAGGGACCAAAGCACCTTGAAGATTTTCACATCATATTTGACAAAGTACATGTTACTGGGGCTAGTGCTTCTTGTGCTGGAGATATATCTTCTGATGAATCAAGTGATGATAATGTGGTTCCTATCGAGAAACCCGATGATAGTGCTGAAATGAAGTTGGCATCTTCGAAGAAACCAAAACCAAGCAAGAAGCACAAAAAACCATCTAACGCAAATGAGGAGAAGGAAGAGAAGAGTCCATTCTTACGATTGTACAAGAAAACATGCGAGAAAATAGAAAGTGGAGTGGAGAAGATAACATCAAGTGTTGAAGCATCATCCGCTCCTCTCACAAACCATGTTCCCACCATTTCAGAAGTAATGAAGATAGTCAAAGATTGTGGTGTGAAGGAAAAAACTTCTCTCATGCACACAACCCTCACTCTTATAGTGAAGCCCGAGTTTAGGGAAATCTTCAATGTTCTTGAAACAAAAGAAGGGAGGTTTGATTTTTTGGAGAGGGAGCATGAGAAGGAGATGTTGAAGCACGTGTAGTGAATCATATTTGTTTATGTTATAGACCTATATTTGCTTTCATGGTGAACCAAATTTGGTTATTTGTGGACCATATTGGCTTTCGTTGTGGATGTAATTGCTTTTGTCGTGGACCATATTTGCTTATGTTGGTTTACCATATTTATGTTGTGAGAAATATTTACTCCTATTGTTTACCATATTTATGTTGTGAGAAATATGTGCTCGTGTTGTTTTACCTTATTTATGTTGTGATAAATATTTGCTCGTGTTGTTTACTATATTTATGTTCTGAGAAATATTAGCTTGTGTTGTTTTACAATATTTATGTTGCGATAAATAATTGCTCGTGTAGTCTGATCATATTTATGTGATGACCATGAATATTTTAACATTTTTAAATTGTTATGTAGATGGATGCAAGAATGGAAGAAGTGGCCATAAAGGGGTAGGAGGGAATGAAACTTCTAGTTGAACTTGCGAATCAGGCTGCTATCATGGGAAACCTAGGTAACCTCTATGTTGAGCGATACTTGAACAAAACATACAGAGTGCCTCAGCAAACAGGACTTCAATGGGTCATGGAGTGTTACGGTCGACCTAGATACTTTTACAAAATGTTTCGAATGGGCATTGATGTTTTCATGGAACTTCATGATTTGCTTGTCTCTGCATATGGTTTGACGTCAACCACTAATGTTTCATCAATTGAGTCACTGGCCATGTTCTTATGGATTGTTGGAGGCCCTCAATCATTTGCTCAAGCTGAGAACCGTTTTGTACGATCACTTTGGACAGTTCATACAAAGTTTAAGGAAGTTTTGTTATGTTTGCGCAAGTTAGTGAAAGATAACATCAAACCTACAGATCCTACTTTTAGGCATGAGCATGAAAAGATTAAGGAAGAGCGTTTCTGGCCTCATTTCAAAGGCGCTATTGGTGCCATAGATGGATCACATGTGCCAGTTTCGGTGCCTGCAGATGATGCGGTTAACCATAGATGTCGACATGGTTTCACATCTCAGAATGTGCTTGCAGTATGTGACTTTGACATGAGGTTTACCTTTGTGGTTGCCGGTTGGCCGGGCTGTGCACATGATACAAGGGTCTTGAATCATGCATTAGCATACTTCCCTCATTTCCTGTACCACCCAAAGGTATAATGTAGTAACAGATGTCATCATTAATTATAGTCTTATGTGTGACGCTAACTTTGTGTTCTTTTTCAGGGAAATACTATCTTGTCGACTCTGGGTATCCAAACCGAACGGGATACCTTGCTACTTTTAAGGGGAGTACATACCATCTGCCGGAATTTCGTCTTCGTCGTCATCGTCCACCTGAAGGGAAGTACGAGTTGCTTAACTTTTCACATTCATCTCTTTGAAATGTCGTTGAGCGTGCTTTCGGGGTACTCAAGCAGAAATGGCGCATCTTGAAAGGGGTCCCAAGTTTCTCACCTCGTACACAGAAGCATATCATCATTGCTAGCATGGCATTGCACAATTTCATTCGTGATAGCAAGTTGAGTGACAAAGTTTTTGATAAATGTGATGCCGATGATGAGTATGTACCTCCAGTGCTACGAAAGGAGGTGGCACCAACACAAGCGGATCCCGTTGAACAAGAGGAGAACGAAGATAGCATGAACAATATTCGTAGTAGGATAGCTGATGCTTGTCTTGCGATGGCAAGATAAGTTAGTTATGTCGATGAAGGTCATCATCATGTGAACCATATGTGTTGTCTCTATGCTCCTCGTCTTCCATAATAATATTATGGTGTAACTATCTGTTTGGATATATGAAACATCAAACCATAATCGTTAAATTGCATATGTGTTACCTATCAATCATCTTAATTGTCATAATTTTCCTTTGCAAAACGGACTCTCAATTGCCTACCATATATGTATCACTGCTGTACGGTCAACTAGGAAATTAACATATTTCACTATGGCCTAAGGGGCATTATAGAATATTCACAGTCAAATCTACAGTTTCACAGTTGTTTCAACCAAACGGCTTCCAGCTTTTCCACAGCAGAAAGTTCACAGCAACTTTTCCACAGCTCACAACTCACAGCAGCTTTTATAGAATCTGCAGCTCAACCAAACACAGCCTTAGTGTTGCCACCTTTGCAATTTGGGTACAACCCTTTCTTGTAATCCTCTAACATGTGATTGAACTTCAACTTCTCCCTTTCACTTTCACATTCTCTCTGAGCATCAACAATGACCCGGCGAAGATCATCATTGGGCACATCGTCTGGTGCCTCTTGATCTTCAGTGTCCCCCATTGCAGTATCACCGTACAGGGAACATAGGATGGTTTTCATCATCCTCTTCTTCTTCATTGTCTTCCATCATAACCCCTCTTTCTCCATGCTTAGTCCAAACATTATAGTGTGGCATGAAACCCTTCTCAAGCAGGTGAAGGTGTAGGGTTTTTAGGGAAGAGTAATCCTTCGTATTCCCACAGACAGTACATGACAATACATAAAACCATTATGCTTGTTGGCCTCAGCCACTTGGAGAAAATTATGCAGGCCGTCAATGTACTCGGAGGTGCATCGGTCCACGTACATCCATTGCCGGTTCATCTATGTGCATTATATAATTATGTGTATCAAAAACCATTACATAACATCATGAATAGAGAAGTGACCAAATTAATACAAGTTCATCATCACATTAAACCCAAAGTACAGTAGTGATCAAATGTTATTACTGAAAAAAATACATAAAGTTCGTACATAGTTCTCATAGAACAACATACATCTCTCTAGAGCATCTAAATTAAACATACATTGAAACTAACATACAACTATGTAAAACATTTAAATGCAACAACAAATGCGATCATAATTGCAACTAAGGTAACAATTGATCCAACAGCATAATGATACCAAGCCTCATTATCAATGGCATATTTTCTAATCTTTCTAGTTTTCAAGCGCATTGCATCCATCTTGATCTTGTGATCGTCGACGCATCGGCAACATGCAACTCCAATTTTATCTTCTCCTCTTCAACTCTTTTTAATTTTCTTTCAATTAATTGTTTTCTATTTCAACCAAATTTAACCTCTCGATAATAGGGTCGGTTGGAATTTCATGCTCACATACCTCCTAGATAAAAACATCTATGTCACGTTGGTCGGCATAATTGTCATAAACACTAAATGAAACAGGTAGTTGTAAAATAAAATATACCACATCCGAATCATAGATCGGACGAGAACCGACAGGGGCGGATACCAAAACCATGGCACTATATAATAACAAACAATAATAAAAGTAATAAAATTATACAAGTATCTATCTAAATCATACAAGTAAGACTTTTTTCTTTTAAAAAGAAGATAAGAACAATAGGCTTGGGCGATCTACGACGGTGAGGATAGAGACAGGGACGGCACCCTACACATGTGCATACTCTAAGAAGTTAATTTCAGCTCAAATTGCGCGTCTAAATCAAAAGAACTCCGACATACACTCCTTCACTTAAACCCACAAACCATTGTACTTCTAGAGCATTTGAAATGAGCTAAACTAGTAGTGAGAGATGAAACGATGAAGTTGCTAACCTTTTAGAACACTTGTGTAGTTGGTGCACCGCCAAACCTAGACAAATCTCGGGGAAAATGTAGCTTGGAGGTCGGGCTTGGAGAGGAGAAAGCTTAAATGTGCCTCCGGCATTTCATCAAACACCTCATGTGCATAGGAGGTGGGAACAGAGAGCAGGACACCTCCCACATGCCGGTCGGCCAAAAAATGGAGGAGTGAGTGGGCAAGGACGAGCATATATATAGACATCTCTTTAGTACCGGTTTGTGGCTAGAACCGAGACAGATGCTAGAACTGGGACAGAAGACTGACCTTCAGTCCTGGTTCCCTCCACCAATCGGGACTAAAGGGGCCGCGCCAGCAGTAAGGCCCTTTAGTCCCTGTTCATGTCTAGAACCGGGAGTAAAGGGGTCAGATGAACCGGGACTGATTCCTGACGAGGCCCGGCCGGCGCCCTGGCCGCTCGAACCGAGACTGATGCACTCATTTGTCTCAGTTCATAACAGAACCGGGACTAATACTCTGATTTGGTCAGTACCAAAACCCTATTTTCTAGTAGTGTATGATTGCGGGAGGGTAAAGTAGAGTTATCGACCACCACCGACAAGTATATTCTAGAACTACGCACGCACGAAAAAAAGCACAAAAGGTATATTCTAGATCTTGTACGTATAGAGTTCTTCATTGCCGAATCAAGCTGCATCCGGCAGCTACTGGACGGAGTTATGGTCCGGGTGGACCATGGTCTACGAGCTGTGAAATTTCAGATTGGATTAAGTTCTGGTCTGGGTGGGGCAAATTTTCGTGTTTTGACCCTTTTTCATTTTATTTCGACATCTGACCCCTGTTCCGAAAAATTTCGGGATCTGACCCTTTTGCCTACCGCTAGAGCCTCTGGCGGTAGCCGTAGACGTCCTACCGCCAGGGGTCCGGCGGTAGGCGTCGGCACGCCGTTAGCTGGGCTGACGGCCGGGCTGACGTGGAAAAGGGTCCTACTGCCATGGGCCCTGGCGGTAGGATACTAGAGCCTACCGCCAGAGGCCCTAGCAGCAGGGTCATGTGTTCTGGATAAGGTGGTGAGGGGTTGGTTTGTGGGCCCCACCACCACTCTTCTTCCCCACTCATTTCTTCCCCGAGCTCAGCTCCTCTCCCCCCTCTCTCCCCCTCACAAACCCCCCCTAGATCCCCCTCCATTTGCTTGAGATTTCACCGGTGGATCCGGAGCATTTTCATCACCCAAGGTACCTCCCCCATCCCCCCTCCTTTTGATTGGTTGGGATCATGTGTATTGGTCATTTTTTTGCAAATCTAGTTCATGTGTTTGTTGTGGTGGAATCCATGTATATGATGCATTTAGGGTAATAATGTTTGTGCTTTGACAATGTATTGTGTGACTACCATTGTTTACGTTAATAAGAAGTAGCATTTAGTTTTTTGTTATGGCTAGGTTTAATGTCATGGTTAGGGTCAAGGTTATGATTAGGTTTATGCTTAAATATTTGTCTATAATGACCGTTTTTGGCACAAAACGGTTAGGATTTTTGCCATGGGTGACAGTTATAGTAATCCTCGACTTGTAGGATGGCATCGATCATCTTTGTTGAGACTTCTGCGGAGGCGGCGGCGAAGCGTGAACGTGCGGTCATTGAGGCAAAAATGGACACGTGGGTCCAAGCCGTCGATGCTTTGAACGCGGCTTGTAGAGACTTTTCAAAGTACTATGTGTCCAAGTGCAAGGATTGGTTTTTGAAGTTGTACGAGGCTAAGGAGAGATTGATAAATAAGCTCAAGAAGGACGAGCAATTTCATCGCCGTGCTCTTGCAAGGCAAATTGCATTGTGTGGAACAAGGGATGAAGTGTGTGAGATGGACTTGAAAAATACTAGCCAGATCATTGATTGGCTAGTTAGGCAACCGTCATCGCTGATAGCTAGTCGGGCTTCTCGTTGGGCTTGGGTTCGTGAAAGAAATGATGTCACTTGTTGCAACCCGGGATTGTACGACCAAGATGTCGTGTTGATTATCGAATAAAAGTGGTTGAACAATGCTAGTGTCGGCAGTGTTATTTGCACCATAATGGCATGTACCTTATCATTTATGTAATTTATGTCATTCGAACTTATAATTTGGTTGCAAACCCTAGTTCATTATTTTGGTGTGCTCAAATCAATTACTATGATCCATTCCGGGTTATGTTTGTGATGAACATTCAATTGCATAATAATCCTCCCATATATTAATGTAGGATGGACGTTCAATCCATGACTATGAATATTATGTGTGAGAAGCTCATGTCGGCGCGACACCGTTGCTTGAAGAGGGAATGTGAAGCATGGTTGAAGAGTTGTGATGAGGCAAATGCGGCCATGAAGGATTTTAGCAAGTATCACTTCATCGAGGAACCTTCTGATGCTAGGGAGAAAAAAGCTTTCCGAAAGCTTGTGAAAGAAAAAGAGAGGATGCTTGATGAGGTGCAAGACCGGGAATATGCTTGCAGACACTCTTTGGAAATTGAGATTGCGTTCACCGCCAGCAAAGAAGAATTCCTTGAGATGGACTTGAGGAAACCTGGCCAGATCATAGGATGGGCAATCAAACAAGGCGTGATAGAGAATCCAGCCCGCCGTGATGCATGGTCCTGGTTGCGCGAAATGAATGGTGTGTTGGGTCATTGGGCAGGATCCGCCGACTTTCAACTGAAGCCTAATCCAGCGCGTGAGGAACAAGTTGAACGTCTGATAAGTATGAGACTTCTGTTACCTATTTAGAAAATGCGTCGTCAAGCTTGAGCTATTTGTTTAAACTGATGTCATTCGAATCAGGTCATGTTCTAATTAATTTGAACATGTGTCGTGGATGTAATGAACTATGTTGAGTTGAGTTATGTATGTGCTTGCGAGTTGATCATTCAAATATTTAAGTTGGTATATTTTTAGATTTGGCCTTAGATGAGGGGTAGAACAGAGGTGGTGCTTGGTTTTTAAACCTACCGCCACAGCCCCTGGCGGTAGGGTGCTGAAACCTACCACCAAAGCCCCTGGCGGTAGGGTGCTGAAACCTACCGCCAGAGCCCTTGGCGGTAGGGTGATGGCACAACTCTGGTTTTGGTACTGTAACGAGAAAAAAAAACCTTGGCAGTAGGGTCACCCTTACCGCCACTGGTTCTGGCGGTAAGGCTAACCCTACCGCCAAGGAGGCTTTTTTCTCGTTACAGTACCGAAACCAGAGTTGTGCCATCACCATACCGCCAAGGGCCCTGGCGGTAGGGTGGTGGCACAACTCTAGTTTTGGTACTGTAACGAGAAAAAAAATCCTCCTTGGCGATAGGGTCAGCCTTATCACCACTGGGTCTGGCGGTAGGGTACTAAAGCCTACCGCCAAGGCCGGTGGCGGTAGGGGTAAATCCATACAAACAAAGCCCTCCTCAGTTTTTTCACTCTTCACAACTATTTTTACATGAGAATCATGACAAATCACAGAATATGCCGACAAATTCAAGTTCTCATGACAACTTTCAAACATCTCCACACCAAATTCAATAAAAATGGGAAAATCATCCACGACAAGTTCACGACACATGGCTTCTTGCCTTAGTACTACATAGTTCATGATAAATTTGGCATGGCTTCATCCGGTTACATGACGAGTCCACCGAAGCGAAGGCTTTACTGAGTCATACGGGGCCATTTCCCCTTCTTGTCACATGCCTCAACTTCCTCTTGTGCCTTGCGAGGTTTTGCAAGCTTTCTGGCCCTCTCCTCCTCACGAGCAAGCTTCTCTTGGCGTGCCCTCTCCTCCTCTCGTTTCTTCCTCTCCGACCACTCCTTCTGACGACGCTCCTCCTCCAAACCTATTCGAAACGATTCCTCGAACCGCCGTTGGCGCCTAAGACAGTCTTGATATTGGTCCTTTTTGACATCTTCTGGCACTTCATGATCTATCCATGTGAAGTATTTGCATAGAGGAGGAGGTGACTGCATACACAAAATTCATTAGTACTCTCACAAATTTGAAAGCAACATGTTATTTTAAGACATACCGGCGATAGGTCATAGGCGTTAGTTGGAAGTGCACGATCATGGGCATAGTTCGGGCATACAAAATATCTCCGTCCCTCCGTCCATGACTTCTTTCGATTGGTGGAAACTTTCACCTTGCAAATGTCTCCACACCAACATGGTGGGATTTTCACATCTTTCTCCTTCACCTTGCCCAAAGATGCGTTCTCCCACTTGGTTGGCATGTATTCTTGGTTAGCACACGGTGGCCTCGTCATGGAACCGGATGAGGCCATGCCTACAAAAAATAAAGATGTTAAGTCAAAAATATGAAAACATTGACATGTAAAGAGGCAAATATATCAACACATGAACATATTAAAAATAGTACCATTCACATTAATTCAACCATCCGAATTGAGCAACACGTCGATAGGCCTTCCCCTAGCAACCCGACGTGTCCTAGAACCACCCGATCCACGACCACGGCCCCCTCCAATGCTAGTTCTTCCACCACGGCCACGGCCCCCTCCAATGCTAGTACTTCCTCCACGGCCACTGCCACGTCCAAGGCTAGTCCTCCGTCCACGTGTTTGACTAGTGCCCGCGTTGGTTCTAGGTTTCTTGTATGTCCTAACGTTGTGTCCTGTGTCGTTGCATTCTCCACAATTGTTGTTCTCAGGTGCCTCCATGAAATGACCACTACCAAATTGCTTCATTCCGTTGTATCCAGCTAGATCATCCATGTCACTCCGGAATCTCTTCTTTCTTCTTCTTCCCCTCATAAGCACCATGAGTGCGGGATCTGGCACAATGTCTGGCCCAACATACTCAGGCCACTGTGAGGCATCAAGGAAAGGATTGAACCGAGGCGCCCACGTCAACCTTGTTCGTTCCAATGTGAACTCGTGCAACCGCACTGTCTTACATTGAACCGAGACTTTACTCCCAATCCAACGTCATACCTCCCAATAAGCTTAACCTCGACATTTGGGTCATTCCAATGTAAGACGCTTCTCACTTTAACTACAAGATCATCAAAGCTTGGACTTGTGTCAAAAACCATAGCCTCTTCCCCTTCATCGTCATTTCCAAGCGTAAATGTCGACTTGTCCAAATAATGAACATTTACGAGCTTATGCATCTAAGAAATTGGAAACAATATAATCAATCCATATATGTCATACAACCAACTCAAATGGACAAATAAACTAAATTTTGCACAAATTGGACAAATCATTACTATTCATACTCAAGTAAACCTAACCATTAACCCTAACCACCAACATAACCACTATAACCCTAACCCCCAACATAACCCCCAACATAAACACCATAACCCTAACCCTAACCATAACACTAACCCTTAACATAACCATAACACTAGCCATAAATGCATCATAAATGCACACAACAAGATCAACACGTAGGGTTTGCAATAAATTGACCAAATCAACACAAAACATAGATCTCAACGATCGAAAGGAGGGGGTGGGGGAGGTACCTTGGGTGATGAAAATGCTCCGGATCCACCGGTGAAATCTCAAGCAAATGGAGGGGATCTAGGGGGGTTTGTGAGGGGGAGAGAGGGGGGAGAGGAGCTGAGCACGGGAAAGAAGATGAGTGTGGAAGAAGAGTGGTGGTGGGGCCCACAAACCAGCCCCTCCCCACTTTATCCAGAACACAGGACCCTACCGCCAGGGCCCATGGCGGTAGGACCCTTTTCCACGTCAGCCCAGCTAACGGCGTGCCGATGCCTACCGTCGGACCCCCTAGCGGTAGGATGTCTACAGCTACCGCCAGAGGCTCTGGCGGTAGGCAAAAGGGTCAGATCCCGAAATTTTTCAGAACAGGGGTCAGATGTCGAAATAAAATGAAAAAATGGTCAAAACACGAAAATTTGTCTCCGGGTGGACCATGGTCTAGAGCAACATTTTCGGAATTCAGTTACTACCAACGTTGGTCGCGCAAGACCTGAATGCCTATGATCGGCTGAGCACATAACTTCTAGAATTATTGCGTGCCCATGTACGACATTCAGCACCCTGTGTTCGGGGAAGAACAAGACGTGGGTTGGGAATTTTTTTACGTAAAGAACTACCTACGCAAGTAAAATGAGAAAAAAAGACCACCTCAAATGAAATTGACAAAAATACCGTGACGGCAGGCACGATAAGTGCCATGTGGCGCCTGCCGTCACCGCTGGTTGTGGCAGGCCCTCCTGCATTATTAAAAAAAAACATAATACAGACGCAAGCACTCTGCAGGCCCTACCGCCTTAGTCCGTGGGGCACCCTTGCATCACAAGGATTTGAATAGGGACGAAGCGGAGAGCGGGACGACCAGCCACGTAGCACCTGCCGTATCCATTTTATGCCATTACATAGTGGTTTAACTAGCTAGTAACGAACTACACAAGAGACATATAAGACATTGAACTATACAAGAGTATGTATTGTGGTTTGGGCTTTGAACTATGTGGCTCGTCGCTCATCACGACAGCGTAAGCAGGAGCGGCAGCAACGTGCCGCCACGAACAACTTATCACGACATCGTTAGCAGCTGCAGCAACGTGTCGCCACAATTCATGGCAGCAGGTGCTCTGTGGATGGCATGTCCCATTTTCCATTCTGCCCTCGTTCGAATTCCTGTGATACACGGAGTGCCGCCACGGGATAAGGCGGTAGGGCCTGCCGTCATGCTATTTTTGTTAATTTCATTCATAGGTAGTCTTATTTGTCATTTCACTCACACAGGTGGTCAAAAATGCCGAAAAAATCATGGATTTGATGGTGGTTAGAGGGATCATCGGATGGCGAGACACGGTCGGCGCTACGGGGACGAGATAAGGAGGTTAGGCTAAGCATCGACCAGATTGTGGCATCGCAGGAGGGAGAAGATGAAGAAGAATAGTGCGCCAGTGATCCTGGCCCTTAATGTTAATCCAACAGTCCAAATTAAAATGACTGAAAGTTTAAAGAAAATTGTTGCAACTTTAGCAAAGGTGGTCCCCTGTTATTTCGAGACGGAAACATACCACTATTCTGCTCTGCATGCTGCCAAGTGCCATGAAGCGGAAAGGCAACGAGCTGAGACTAGACAAAAGAGGAGTGGTAGTTGGGTGGCCTTGACCTAGGAGTCTATGCTTGCCCACTGGCCAGTTGTTTTGCTTTCCGAGTGTCCCATGTTCGTACTGGTGATAGACCATGAATGAAGGCCTAATGATAATTGAGAGGTTCTGTGCCGGTGCACCCTGACTTGTTTAGGCAGGGAAACGATGGAAAACGTGGTCAAGTGGAGCATATATATGCATTTCAAGGTAAGGAATCAGGAACATCTGAAAAATCAAAATACCGAACGCTTAGATGACACCATACACACCTTAATTACTACTCGTGTAGTGTACTGTACTCGTACCAATGACGTTCTGCTTAATTATGTAGTCCTACCTCTCAAGAAATTGTTGCATGTGTGTGTGCGTGCATGTGCGTGTGTGCTACATGCAGCTGAGCTTCGTAGCCTCAAACAAGTGCACGTTCTTTGAGAATCGATCGAGATACTCCCTCCATTCACAATGTATTGCGCCTGCATTTTCTCGGATTCAAGTTTGACCATAAATTTAATCAATGAGACGGACTGCGGCCGGAACAAAAATTATACAGTGAATTATATCGAAAATGCGAATTTAGTGGTATAATTCTTGCTCTCGCCACAGTCGGTTTCATCGGTTACATTTACGATCAAACTTAAATCTTAAGAAGCGTGGGCGCACTATATTATGGAATAGAGGAATAGAATATTTCAGTATTACTCATGTCAAGAACAGAAAGCAAAATGACGGGTTCAGATGGACGACACGGATCGAGTCCGGCTGGTTGGGTCGCGCCTCCCGGGACCCAAGTCAAGCCGGCATGTCCCCGACTCCCCGTAAAAAGATATTCTACTTTCTTTCTTCTTCTTTTGCGGGAGGATTCTACTTTCTTTCAGGTCTAAAGGTCATTTCGCTTTCGTTTGATCAACTCGCGGTCGATGACCGACGACGGCAGAGGTGAAAATGACGTACTAGGTATGATATATATTCGAGAAATAATTTCCATGGAATGCATCATGCTCCATGAATCGTGTGTGATGGTCTCCTATGGTTCGGGCAGCTAGGGCCCACTGTTAGAGTTTTGCGTCCCATCGGTCTCGCGTCCAGGAGACACACGTACGTACGTGCATTTGGACGCCGTTTTATAACTGAACAAACAGACTTTGCACTGGTAAAATGGCCAGTTGCAAAAGGCTGTCCACATGCACAAGAGGAAGTCGACTGGCCCGGGACGTTCGTGTTCGTCGGTAGTAGCCGTATGGGATATGAAACGCTACGCAGAATATTCCAATTTGGACTGGAAATGCATCGCTGTCGAACAATGTGGATGCGTTTGGTTACTCATATGGAATTTTGGTTATTTGCATTTGTGATTGAGTTGAGACAGGGTGAGCTAAGAGCAACTCCAAGGGACCGACCCAAACGGACGGCGATTTTGTCCGTTTTTTATTCGTTTGGGTCGGCAAAGCGGACACGAACGTCGGCTTTCTCGTTTGGGTCGGCGTGTGCGTCCAACGCTTGCCTGGCCCATTTTGACGGCATTAGAAAAAAATGCATGCATATTTAAAAGTAAAAAACAACATTAATTAAACCTTAAAGCCGGCAACGAAGGCTGGCGAGAGTCCACGCGTCCACATTTGCATTTAAGAAAAAAAAATAAACTAAACTATGAGGAGACGGTGGCGTCGTCCGGGGGGTCCTGGTAGGCGGCCTCCGCCTCCTGGTCCTCCTCACGGACGACGAGCGGGGGCGGTGGCATGGTGCGGTCGACCTCGCGGACGCCGCGTCGCCTCGCCTCCTCGTGCTCGAAGGCGAACCAGCGCGCCCAGTTGGGTGAGTCCGATGCGTAGGTGGGGTCGTGGCGCTGCTTCGGCGTCAGGAGCGTCCGTCGGCGCCGCACCTCCTCCGCGTGCGGCCTCGCCGACCGCGGCGCCGCCGGCACTAAGATTCTCTTCGGATCCAAGTGCTAGTCGTGCGGCAGGGTGACGTCGAGGTACGGCAGAGGCACACGGTTCTGCCAGTGCCACTCCGCTTGGTGCACCAGCATGTTCATGCGTTGCCTCTGTCGACGAACTGGCGCCGGCGGAGGAGGGGCAAACTCCCAGGGGAAAGGAATGGCGGGCAACTTGCCCTTGGCCTCGTTGTTGCCTGCGTCGGAGAAGAGCCCCATCTGGGGTGGCTGAGTGTGGCTAGGGTGGCTAGGGTTTGCCGGCGATGGGGGAGCGAGTGTGGCTAGATGGGGACAGGAAGCTGATGGGCCTCGAACCCCTCGTTGGTTACCCCAAGTGGAAGGTGTAAGATGCAGTAAGTAGAAGTGTTTTCCCCTAGCAAAGATGCCAAGGATCGAATCCCCAGAGACTCCTAGGTTCAACAGGTAGGTGTCAACTGCTAACGGCGCAATTAGCAATCAACGTGGACCTGATACAAATAACTTTGCTCCCAACGAGTACAGAGAGGTTGTCAATCTCTCCGGCCTTGTAGTTCACAAAGGGATAAAAGCAATATTATAGTAGTGATAGATAGTGTTTTGCAATAGTAAGTAAATAACGAAAAGTAAATAGTTGATGTGATCAATGATGGTAATATGGACCGGAGTCTCATGATGTTCACTAGTGATGTCTCTCTCCCAAAAGACGATAAAACAGCTATGTGAGGTAAGCAAATTACAGCTGGGCAATTGACAGGACCACGAACGCAAACCAATGCTGACTACATTGCAAGAAAGGTTGAGGTTCAAAGCATGGGCGGTACGCCAAATTAAGTAGACTGAAATCCATCAATATCTACAACTAATCATCCACCTTGAGATATCTATCCAGAACATCTCGCTGGTATTAAGTTGCGAGTCCCACCCATAGTGTAAACTCAATGCAACAGACAACTGCATTAAAAGAACTTTGCGTAAAGTAAACAATCCTTGCACCCGCGGGCACAAGCACCGTTGTTTTCCCCCTTGTGCCAACAGCACATCCCCTAGACTCATGTTTCTGTCACTCAAGCTAGTCATCGAGGGGCATGAACCCACAATCGAGCATAACGTTCCCTCTTGGAGTCACTATTTACTACTCGGCCAAAGCAATAAATAACAACGAAGAACATGCAAGAATTACTTATGAACTAAAATATAAAAGAGGTGAATCAAATATATTACTCAAGATCAATCTGAACATAATGTCATAATCCATCGGATCCCAGCAAACTCAACATAGCAACAGCAAAAGGATTACATAGGTGCCTCGATCATGTAGGGCAGCTCACGAGGACTAATTAGTGAAGCACAAGAACGGGAGGAGAACATCACATAGCTACTGGTCATGGACTCATGGTCCAAGGGAGACTACTCACGAGTCATCCGGGAGGCGTCCATGGTGGTGGAGAAGCTCCCGGTGGTGATCCTCCCCTCCGGCAGGGTGCCGGGAAGAATTCTCCTGGTGCTCCCGATCTTGGAAGCGGCGGCGGCGGCGGAACAGAGATGGGATCGCGAAAAGAAGTCATGTTCTGAGGGTTACGGGGAACCCTTTAAATATATGCCAAAGTAGGGCACCGGGGGAGCCTCGGGGGGCCCAGGCGCCCCCCCGGCGCGGCCCAGGGGGGGCGCGCCCACAGGGCGCCTGGAGCCCCTGTGCCCTCCCCCAGGCTGCCCTTCGGACGCAGTGTTGTTTCCGGTTCGCTGATTTTTTATATAATTTTTCTGGATTTTTCTGGGCAGTTCTCGAAACGTGAAAACCTGAAATACAAAAACAGCCGAAAACAGAAACTGGCACTAGGGTGCACTGGATTAGTAAGTTAGTCCAAATATGATCAAAAGTGTATGGAAGTATATGAATATCATAGCAATATCACCCAAAAGTGGCATGGAGCAAGCAGAAATTATAGATACGTTTTGGACGTATCCACATCCCCAAGCTTAATTCCTGCTCGTCCTCGAGTAGGTAAATGATAACAAGAATAATTTCTGTGGTGACATGCTATTAACCATATAGGACTTTCTCATAGTCATATGACAAAAGCTTACTGAGACAATGATTCTAAAGTAATTAAGTTGCCTCAAGAGAAAATCACAAATGACTGAAAGTTTTACAACATGAAACTGAAACATCAAAAAGATTTGCAATGAACATGATGTGCAAATATGATAAAGTGATATCTAGCTTGCCCCCTTTAGTGATGCAAAACATAAATGCAAGGGCACCTTCAAGGTTTAAGTGATGACTAGATACAATCATTTCAGAATAAACGATATCAGAATCATGCAAAAGACAATGCTACTTTGGGACAATGCACATTACACTCAGAATGACAATCATGTTCTCAGTAGTTGGTGCTTCAACATAAAAGTAAAAGAAAGGTTAAGTGCTAAAGCTTTTTATTTTGAAAACACCATAAAAGTAAAAGAAAGGTTAAGTGCTAAAGCTTTTTATTTTGACAATCATGTTCTCGGTAGTAGTACTTCATATGTGTCATGTTTAAAACATCTTATAAGTTGCAAGCCTCATGCATCGAATACCAATAGTGCTCGCTCCTTGTCCTAATTAGCTCGGATCCCCATGGGTTATCATTGCATTGCATATGTTTTAACCAAGTGTCACAAAGGGGTACCTCTATGTCACATGTACAAAGGTCCAAGGAGATAGATCGCATTTGATTTCTCGTTTTTGATAGATCTCAACTTGAGGACATCCATACCGGGACAACATAGAAAATAGATGATGGACTCCTCTTTAATGCATAAGCATATTCTCATGAGAGATTGAGGATTAAGGTCCAAGCTAAAACTTCCACCATGATGCATGGCTTTGGTTGGCGGCCCAATGTTCTTCTCTAACAATATGCATAGTTATTCAACCCACGGTAAATCACCCTTACTTCAGACAAGACGAACATGCATAGCAACTCACATGATATTCAACAAAAGTGTGACAGTTGATGGCGTCCCCAGAAACATGGTTACCGCTCAGCAAGCAACCTATAAGAAATAAGATACATAGGCAACATATTCTTTACCACAATAGTTTTTAGGCTACTTTCCCATGAGCTATGTATTGCATGGTTAGTTTGCTTAGTACAGGTGAGGTTAGCAAAAGACTGGGAGCGACCAACTAAGAGAGCAATGACGGTCATAATCATGCAGAGCGACAAAGCAATATTGAATCAGGCATGGTAGTTATATCGCTACTCAGAAATAAAAGATCATCAAGGCTTGACAGACTTTCTTTACGGTCTTGAATATGCGTGAGCATACGCCAAGTCAATCAAAATAAATTCTCGAAGGAAGATATTACCTAACCATACCACATCATAGGCAAACAAACCAAGTTGGTACTCCAATAACACATTGGGAACCCCCCAGCTATTTGAGATTAACCATAAGAAAACCTGAACTACTAAGCACCATCATGAAAGTAGCATCTTTATCATAGACACATTAACCCATGCAACGGAAGCAAACTCTCTTAATAAGGTGAGCATGGTAATTAAAGAGAGTTCAAGCAACCAACTAAATAAAAGCTCTTGAAAAGATAAGCATGAATACTAAGAGCAGAGCACGATAGTAGCTATTAAAAGACAAAGAACACACACAACATAGATAGACATGAAAATTCTATGTAATGTTCTAGGTAGAGGTGGAGCGTGTTTCTCTCCCACATAAAGGAATGCTGGGTTCCGACTCGTTATGAAAAACTAAAAAGAAAACTAAAAGCAAGACGCTCCAAGCATAGCACATAACATATGAAGTGATAAAAATATAGCGAAACGAAAGACGAACTGATAATGTTGATGGAGAAGGGGATGCACGGGGGCATCCCCAAGCTTAGACGCTTGAGTCTCCTTGAATATTTCTAGGGGGTGCACGGGGGCATCCCCAAGCTTGAGCGCTTGACACTCCTGAATCTTTTTATCATCTTCCCTCGCACACTTGAAAACTCCCTTCATACACAACTCATCATAATCTGATTAGCGAGGTTAGTACCCTTAATAAAATAATTATACCTTGCTGGAAATAAGGATATTCTTGAAGTTCTACTGTTTCTCAAGATTGCCAAAAGGTTTTTGCAAAAAAAAAAAGCAAGTTCTCAATTTGCAAAGTGAAGGTAAGGCAAAACAGGACAGAATCTGTGAAAAACAGAACAGCAGGCAGTAATTGACCTGTTCGGGATACTTCTGCAACTCAAATAAAAAAACTCAGAACTGACGCACGAAAGACAATTATATAGAGAACGCTTTCGAAAAAATTCAGACCAAAAAGATGATCTGGTGATTTTATACGAATTTTTCTATCCAAGGACAGAATCTGTTTCCTGGACAGCACCTCACAACTTTTGAACTTTCTAGCAATCAGAGGCTATACTTGGCACAAATATGAAAAGCAAAGATACAATGATGATGCTACAGCAGTAAACAACATCAAGACACAACAAAAGAAAAAAATGTATTCATGTGGGCTGCCTCCCAAAAGCGCTTTCTTTTATGCCTTTAAGCTAGGCATAATGCATAGATCAAGTTTTATCAAACGTAAAAGAATAGCTAGCCCGTACAACGGACTCAAAAGGTAACTTGACCTTCTTACGAGGGAAGTGTTCCATCCCTTTCTTGAGAGGAAACTGAAATTTTATATTACCCTCTTTCATGTCAATGACAGCACCAACGGTGCGCAAAAAGGGACGTCCCAAAATAATTGGACATGAAGGATCACATTCAATATCCATAATAGTGAAATCAACGGGCACATAATTATCATTGACAACAATAAGAACATCGTCAATCCTCCCCAAAGGTTTCTTTATGGAAGAATCAACGAGAGCATCACCAAAAGAACAAGAATCAAAAGATTTCAATTTAAGCATATCATATAGTCTTTTGGGCATAATAGAAGTACTAGCTACAATATCACATAAAGCAAAGCATGAGAAGTTGTTTATCTTAATTTTAATCATAGAATCCCAACCATCTCCTATCTTTCTAGGTATGGAGGCTTCTACTCTAAGTTTTCCCTCCCTAGCTTTGATGAGAGGATTAGTGATATGCTCTGTGAAGGCAAGATTAAGCGTGCTAGTGTTGGGATCCTTAGACATTCCTTGTAGAAAGGCGACAACTTATGACATACTACAATTATCAAAATCAATTTTATCATTAATGGGCAGAATTGTAGTGTCATCCTCTTTGTTTAATTCGCTCTCTATTATAAGAGTTTGAACATCTTCCCAAGTTTCGGGAAGCTTAGGAGCAATTTTAAACTGAGGCTCATACTTTTTTCCTGGAAGACCATGCCATGGGCATAACTCTCCATCATAACTAGTGTAATCACAAGGTTTATCTTTTTTGTAAACCCCGTCAGAGATAAGTGGGGCAATGGAAGTAGGGGTGTACTCCTCCCATTTAGTGTTTTTGGTAGAACCCATAGTAGCAAGCAAGCAAGATAACTATTTTTATGATTTTCGATAAAAAGGTACTAAAGCAAAAAATTGAAAAGTAAACTAACAAGACTAAAAAGCAAAGGTAAAAGATAGCATGCAACTCCCCTATCCTGAAGAGTGGAGTCCCCGGCAACGGCGCCAGAAAATACTCCTTGATGGGCCTCGAACCCCTCGTTGGTTACCCCAAGTGGAAGGTGTAAGATGCAGTAAGTAGAAGTGTTTTCCCCTAGCAAAGATGCCAAGGATCAAATCCCCAGAGACTCCTAGGTTCAACAGGTAGGTGTCAACTGCTAACGGCGCAATTAGCAATCAACATGGACCTGCACACAGATACAAATAACTTTGCTCCCAACGAGTACAGAGAGGTTGTCAATCTCTCCGGCCTTGTAGTTCACAAAGGGTTAAAAGCAATATGATAGTAGTGATAGATAGTGTTTTGCAATAGTAAGTAAATAACGAAAAGTAAATAGTTGATGTGATCAATGATGGTAATATGGACCGGAGTCTCATGATGTTCACTAGTGATGTCTCTCTCCCAAAAGACGATAAAACAGCTATGCGAGGTAAGCAAATTACAGCTGGGCAATTGACAGGACCACGAACGCAAACCAATGCTGACTACATTGCAAGAAAGGTTGAGGTTCAAAGCATGGGCGGTACGCCAAAGTAAGTAGACCGAAATCCATCAATATCTACAACTAATCATCCACCTTGAGATATCTATCCAGAACATCTCGCTGGTATTAAGTTGCGAGTACCACCCATAGTGTAAACTCAATGCAACAGACAACTGCATTAAAAGAACTTTGCGTAAAGTAAACAATCCTTGCACCCGCGGGCACAAGCACCGTTGTTTTCCCCCTTGTGCCAACAGCACATCCCCTAGACTCATGTTTCTGTCACTCAAGCTAGTCATCGAGGGGCATGAACCCACAATCGAGCATAACGTTCCCTCTTGGAGTCACTATTTACTACTAGGCCAAAGCAATAAATAACAACGGAGAACATGCAAGAATTACTTATGAACTAAAATATAAAAGAGGTGAATCAAATATATTACTCAAGATCAATCTGAACATAATCTCATAATCCATCGGATCCCAGCAAACTCAACATAGCAACAGCATAAGGATTATATAGGTGCCTCGATCATGTAGGGCAGGTCACGAGGACTAATTAGTGAAGCACAAGAACGGGAGGAGAACATCACATAGCTACTGGTCATGGACTCATGGTCCAAGGGAGACTACTCACGAGTCATCCGGGAGGCGTCCATGGTGGTGGAGAAGCTCCCGGTGGTGATCCTCCCCTCCGGCAGGGTGCCGGGAAGAGTTCTCCTGGTGCTCCCGATCTTGGAAGCGGCGGCGGCGGCGGAACAGAGATGGGACAGCGAAAAGAAGTCCTATTCTGAGGGTTACGGGGAACCCTTTAAATATATGCCAAAGTAGGGCACCGGGGGAGCCTCGGGGGGCCCAGGCGCCCCCCCCGGCGCGGCCCAGGGGGGGCGCGCCCACAGGGCGCCTGGAGCCCCTGTGCCCCCCCCCCAGGCTGCCCTTCGGACGCAATGTTGTTTCCGGTTCGCTGATTTTTTATATAATTTTTCTGGATTTTTCTGGGCAGTTCTCGAAACGTGAAAACCTGAAATACAAAAACAGCCGAAAACAGAAACTGGCACTGGGGTGCACTGGATTAGTAAGTTAGTCCAAATATGATCAAAAGTGTATGGAAGTGTATGAATATCATAGCAATATCACCCAAAAGTGGCATGGAGCAAGCAGAAATTATAGATACATTTTGGACGTATCAGAAGCGGATGAGGACGGCCCCGCCGCACGGTCGGCTTAAAAAAGGACGACCGCCGTCGCTGACGCGTGGGCCCGAAGTCATAAATTAAGCTAACCGTGTGGGCAACAGGTAGTTGGACGGCCGCCAAGTGCGGACATGGCGGACAACAAGAAGGCGCGTGTGGCGTCCGTTCCAAATTTGGGCCGCAAAGGCGTCGGCGCGGACGTGAAGCGGACTCGATTTGGGTTTGTGTCCGCGCGTTGGGCCTCCTCTTTTGTCCGCACTAACCCAAACGGACGGCGGCGGACGAAATGAGTCGCCCCATTGGAGTTGCTCTAATGCAGGAGAAAAATCATGTTCTGCATATCATCTGATAATCTGCATTGTAAGAGCATCTACAGTCGGGCGCTTCAAACCCTCCTCGTACGCCCGGGTAGTCCGCTCGGTCACTGATCGGTCACGAAAATTTTACCCAGACGGGCACCTCAAACATGCCTCAAACGCCCGGGTTGACCGGCACCCCTCATATCCAGCCCAAATATGGGGCGGATATGAGGGCGCCGAGGCGCGCTCGGGCACGCCCGCCACATCGGACCCGGTCCACGCTAGTTCACCCGACCCCCCATATATTCGGCCCCATCAGCACGTCGGACCAAACCCTAGCCACTCCACTCACCTCCACCACCCGAGCTCACCACCGGCGGTCTCTGGCATGACGGGCAGCCGATCTGAGTCCTTTACCTCCAGATTCGTCGGCCCCGAGCTCATCCCACGCGGCCCAAAGGAGGAGATGGACATGCGGTCTCCGGCATGGCGGGCAGCGGATCCGAGTCATTCACCTCCAGATTCATCGGCCCCGAGCTCATCCCACGCGGCCCCAAGTAGGAGATGGACATCCGGCTTGCGCTCCGCCGCTCCCGGGAGGTGGCCCGTGCACGGGAGCGCTCGGACTCCTTCGGTCGAGAATCCAATGCGTCCGCTCAAATGGCGCTTGGATCCAGCGGTAGGGGAGCTACCGCTGGCTCACCAGAGGAGGTGTGCTCCATCTGGCGTCCGAACACGGTGGCGGGCATGCAACCCATCTGTTGGCGCGCTGAGCATCAGGACGCACCATGTGCCTCGTCCGACAAGAACTTGGCATGGCGTGCCTGATGTCTACTACAAAACTTTCTTCTTGTAGACGTTGTTGAGCCTCCAAGTGCAGAGGTTTGTAGGACAGTAGCAAATTTCCCTCAAGTAGATGACCTAAGGTTTATCAATCCGTGGAAGGCGTAGGATGAAGATGGTCTCTCTCAAACAATCCTGCAACCAAATAACAAAGAGTCTCTTGTGTCCCCAACACACCCAATACAATGGTAAATTGTATAGGTGCACTAGTTCGGCGAAGAGATGGTGATACAAGTGCAATATGGAAGGTAGATATAGGTTTTTGTAATAAGAAAATATAAAAACAGCAAGGTAACTAAAGGTAAAAGTGAGCATAAACGGTATTGCAATAATAGGAAACAAGGCCTAGGGTTCATACTTTCACTAGTGCAAGTTCTCTCAACAATAATAACATAACTGGATCACATAACTATCCCTCAACATGCAACAAAGAGTCACTCCAAAGTCACTAATAGCGGAGAACAAACGAAGAGATTATGGTAGGGTACAAAACCACCTCAAAGTTATTCTTTCTGGTCGATCTATTAAGAGTTCATAGTAAAATAACACGAAGCTATTCTTTCCGTTCAATCTGTCATAGAGTTCGTACTAGAATAACACCTTAACACACAAATCAACCAAAACCCTAATGTCACCTACATACTCCATTGTCACCTCAAGTATCCGTGGGCATGATTATACGATATGCATCACACAATCTCAGAAACATCTATTCAACCAACACATAGAACTTCAAAGAGTGCCACAAAGTTTCTACCGGAGAGTCAAGACGAAAACGTGTGCCAACCCCTATGCATATATTCCCAAGGTCACGGAACCCGCAAGTTGATCACCAAAACATACATCAAGTGAATCAATAGAATACCCCATTGTCACCACAGGTATCCCACGCAAGGCATACATCAAGTGTTCTCAAATCCTTAAAGACTCAATCCGATAAGATAACTTCAAAGGGAAAACTCAATCCATCACAAGAGAGTAGAGGGGGAGAAACATCATAAGATCCAACTATAATAGCAAAGCTCGCGATACATCAAGATCGTGCCATCTCAAGAACACGAGAGAGAGAGAGAGAGAGAGAGAGAGAGAGAGAGAGAGAGAGATCAAACACATAGCTACTAGTACATACCCTCAGCCCCGAGGGTGGACTACTCCCTCCTCGTCATGGAGAGCGCCGGGATGATGAAGATAGCCACCGTAGAGGGATTACCCCTCCGGCAGGGTGCCGGAGCAGGGTCTAGATTGGTTGTTGGTGGCAATAGAGGCTTTCGGTGTCGGAACTCCCGATCTAGGTTATTTTTCGGAGGTTTCAGTATATATAGGACGTGTTGGAGTCGGGGCCAAGCAAATGGGGTCTATGGGCTGTCCACGAGGTAGGGGGCGCGCCCCCCACCCTCGTGGGCAGCCCGTGGGTCCTCTCATCCCCCTCCGGCACTTCCTGGGCTTCTTTAGGTCCAAAAACTTCCTTCGTTGAGTTTCAGGTCAATTGGGCTCCGCCTGATATTCCTTTTCTGCGAAACCCTAAAACAGGAGAAAACATAAACTGGCACTGGGCTCTGGGTTGATAGGTTAGTCCCAAAAATAATATAAAAGTGTATAACAAAGCCAATTAAACATCCAAAACATCATAAATAATAGCATGGAACAATAAAAAATTATAGATACGTTGGAGACGTATCAGCATCCCCAAGCTTAATTCCTGCTCGTCCTCGAGTATGTAAAAGATAAAAACAGAATTTTTTATGTGGAACGCTAACCAACATAGTTTTCAATGTAATTCTCATAATTGTGGCATGAAATGTTCAGATCTGAAAGATTTAAGACAAAAGTCTATATTGACATAAGAAATAACAATACTTTAAGCATACTAACAAAGCAATCATGTCTTCTCAAAATACTATGGGTAAAGAAAGTTATCCCTACAAAATCATATAGTCTGGTTTTGCTCCCTCTTCATAACACAAAATATTCATATCATGCACAACCCCGGTTTCAGCTAAGCACTTGTTTTCATACTCAATTCTTTCAAACCTTTCAACTTTCACGCAATACATGAGCGTGAGCCATGGATATAGCACTATGTGGAACAGAGTGGTGGTTGTGGAGAAGACAAAAAGGAGGGAGATAGTCTCACATCGACTAGGCGTATCAATGGGCTATGTAGATGCCCATCAATAGATATCAATGTGAGTGAGTAGGGATTGCCATGCAACGGATGCACAAGAGCTAAAAATGTATGAAAGCTCAACAAAAGAAACTAAGTGTGTGTGCACCCAACTTGCTTGCTAATGAAGACCTAGGGCATATGAGGAAGCCCATCATTGGAATATACAAGCCAAGTTCTATAATTAAAATTCCCACTAGTATATGAAAGTGACTAAACATGAGAATCTCTATCATGGAGAACATGGTGCTACTTTGAAGCACAAGTGTGGAAAAAAGATAGTAGCAATTGTCCCCTTTTTTTCTTTTTTTTTGGAGGGGCCTTTTCTTTTGTTTGGCCTTTCCTCACATGGGACAATGCTCTAATAATGATGATCATCACAGTTATATTGAATTACAACTCGATATTAGAACAAAGTATGACTCTATATGAATGCCTCCGGCGGTGTACCGGGATGTGCAATGAAGCAAGAGTGACTTGTATGAAAAATTATGCATGGTGGCTTTGCCACAAATACGATGTCAACTACATGATCATGCATGGCAATATGACAGTATGAAGCGTGTCATATGAACGGAACGGTGGAAAGTTGCATGGCAATATATCTCGGAATGGCTATGGAAATGCCATGATAGGTAGGTATGGTGGCTATTTTGAGGAAGATATATGGTGGCTGTTTTGAGGAAGGTATATAGTGGGTGTATGGTACCGGCGAAAGTTGCGCGGTACAAGAGAGGCTAGCAATGGTGGAAGGGTGAGAGTGTGTATAATCCATGGACTCAACATTAGTCATAAGAACTCGTATACTTATTGCAAAAATTTACGAGTCATCAAAACAAAGCAATCAACGCATGCTCCTAGGGGGAGGTTGGTAGGAGTTAACCATCGCGCGCCCCCGACCTCCACACAAAGGATGACACTCTACAAATACCTCATGCTCTAACTTTGTCACATAGCGGTTCACCATACGTGCATGCTACGAGAATCACTAACTTTAACACAAGTATTTCTCAATTTCATAATAACTCCACTATCATGACTCTAATATCACTATCCTCATATCTCAAAACAATTATCA
Organism: Secale cereale; assembly: GCA_902687465.1. Classification (NCBI taxonomy): domain Eukaryota; kingdom Viridiplantae; phylum Streptophyta; class Magnoliopsida; order Poales; family Poaceae; genus Secale; species Secale cereale. The sequence goes on along the minus strand of LR738714.1, from coordinate 53,186,017 downwards.
AGCATCCAACTTCTCATCATATTCAATGCACTTAGTATGAAAGTTTTTACTACATTGATCTTCGATGCCTATCATGTGAAGGCCAGTTTTATAGCCAAAGCACATTACCATGCTGTTCTAATAGACTCTCAAAAGGATATAAGTGAAGCATGAGAGTTCATCTATTTCTTCAAAATAAAACCACCGCCGTGCACTAAAAGATATAAGTGAAGCACTAGAGCAATAGCAAACTACTCCGAAAGATATTAGTGAAGATCAATGAGTAGTTGAATAATTATGTAACTATGTGAAGACTCTCTAACATTTAAGAATTTCAGATCTTGGGATATTATTCAAACAGCAAGAAAAACAAAATAAAACAAATTGACGCTCCAAGCAAAATACATATCATGTGGTGAATAAAAATATAGTCCCGAGTATAGTTACCGATAGATGAAGACGAAAGAGGGGATGCCTTCCGGGGCATCCCCAAGCTTAGGCTTTTGGTTGTCCTTGATTTTTACCTTGGGGTGCCTTAGGCATCCCCAAGCTTAGGCTCTTGCCACTCCTTATTCCATAGTCCATCGAATCTTTACCCAAAACTTGAAAACTTCACAACACAAAACTTAGACAAAAATCTCGTGAGCTCAGTTAGTATAAGAAAACAAACCACTACTCAAAGGTATTGTAATGAACTCATTCTTTGTTTATATTTGTATTAAACCTACTGTATTCCAACTTCTCTATGATTCATATCCTCCAATACTACTCATAGATTCATCAAAATAAGCAAACAATACACGGAAAACAGAATCTGTCAAAAACAGAATAGTCTGTAGTAATCTGTAACTTTCGAATACTTCTGTAACTCCAAAAAAATTGAAATAAATTGGTAAACGTGAGGAATTTGTTTATAAATCATCTGAAAAACGAATCAACTAAATAGCACTCTCCAGTAAAATCTGGTGACTATTCTAGTGAGCTCTAACGTTTCTATTTTTTACAGCAAGATCATATAAACTTCACACAAGTCTTCCCGAAGGTTCTACTTGGCACAAACACTAATTAAAACATAAAACCACATCTAAACATAAGATAGATGCAATATTTATTCCTAAATAGAAGCAAAATAGCAAAGAACAAAAATAAAGTTGGGTTGCCTCCCAACAAGCGCTATCGTTTAACGCCCCTAGCTAGGCATGATGATTTCAATGATGCTCGCATAAAAGATAAGAATTGAAACATAAAGGGAGCATCATGAAGAATATGACTAGCACATTTAAGTCTAACCCACTTCCTATGCATAGGTATTTTGTGTGCAAACAACTTATGGGAGCAATAATCAACTAGCATAGGAAAGCAAAACAAGCATAGCTTCAAAACTTCAAGCACATAGAGAGGAAACTTGATATTATTGAAATTCCTAGAAGCATTTGATACTCTCTCATAATAATTTTCAGTAGCATCATGAATGAATTCAACAATATAACCAGCACATAAATCATTCTTGTCATGATCCCCAAGCATATAAATTTTATTACTCTCCACATAAGCAAAATTCTTCTCATTTGGAATAGTGGGAGTATCATAAGAGACTTGAATACTATAGATTGTTTCCACATTAAAAGAGTAATGTTCAGAAAAAGGGTAATCATAATCATGACAAGTTATATAAATATAATCATCACTACTTTTTATAGCATAAGTGTCATGACAATAATCATCATAAATAGGAGGCATGCTATCATCATAATAGATTTTCTCATCAAAACTTGGGAGGCTAAAAATATCATCTTCATCAAACGTAAGCTTGGGACAAACATTAATTGCAGAAAATAAATTCTCAAATATATCATTCTCATCAAACATAGCATCCCCAAGCTTGGGCCTTTTCATATCATAAGCATAATCACTCTCATCATTAATAGTATGGATAGCACCGATAGTATAGCAATTATCATCGTCACAATGAGTAATAGGAGCAACATAATTTGGGAGGGATACCTTTTTATCTTTGCTTGTCCGTCTTTTCTTTTTCTTCTTCACATTAGGTATGGATTTAATCTTCTTTTTGGAGCTCCTTATTAATGAGATTGGTTGAATAGAAGGCTCCTCCTCGTTACCTGATTCATCATAAGAAAGAATAGGAAGATATTGGGAAATATCTTCCCTTTCATTAGTATTCTCTTCATCTCCTATTTGTTTTCTTGACTTTATGTAATTGGCAATATAAGGATTTTCAATGCAATTCACAGCACAATACATATAAATTTCCTCCAGATCAAAATCAAGAACTTTATCAAGGACAAATTCTGGAAGATCCTTAGTTAAACGTTTTATTTCGTCATAACCCACAAGCAAACTAAGTTCATTATGATGTGCAAGGGAGATCAAGTCATCACAATTTTTGGACACGATTCGATCATGAAACAATTCACATTGGGGATTTAAGTGATCACGTTCATTGCAAAGTTCACAAGGATGGCAAAAAAAATTTAAATTTTCAGCACAATCATCTAGCCTATGTAGCAACCATTTAGTTTCCAAATACTTATGCCTCTTGCAAAATATATCTTCTCTATTTGGTATGTACTTGCAAACTCTATGCACTCCACAAAAATCGACATGCTTATAAGAGATATTTTCATCATGACTAGTGCAATCATCATTAGTACTATGGATATTCGAAGAATACACACTAACAATATTGCAATCATGCTCATCATTCAAGTTTTTAGTGCCAAGCATTCTATGTAATTCTTCTTCTAGTACTTGAGCACAATTTTACTTCCCATCATTTTCACGAAAGATATTAAAAAGATGAAGCATATGAGGTAACCTTAATTCCATTTTTTTAGTTTTCTTTTATAAACTAAACTAGTGATAAAACAAGAAACTAAAAGATTCGATTGCAAGATCTAAATATATACCTTAAAGCACTAACCCCCCCGGCAACGGCGCTAGAAAAGAGCTTGATGTCTACTACACAACCTTCTTCTTATAGACGTTGTTGGGCCTCCAAGTGCAGAGGTTTGTAGGACAGTAGCAAATTTCCCTCAAGTGGATGACCTAAGGTTTATCAATCCGTGGGAGGCGTAGGATGAAGATGATCTCTCTCAAACAACCCTGCAACCAAATAACAAAGAGTCTCTTGTGTCCCCAACACACCCAATACAATGGTATGTATATGTGCACTAGTTCGGCGAAGAGATGGTGATACAAGTGCAATATGGATGGTAGATATAGGTTTTTGTAATAAGAAAATATAAAAACAGCAAGGTAACTAAAGGTAAAAGTGAGCATAAACGGTATTGCAATGATAGGAAACAAGGCCTAGGTTTCATACTTTCACTAGTGCAAGTTCTCTCAACAATAATAACATAACTGGATCACATAACTATCCCTCCACATGCAACAAAGAGTCACTCCAAAGTCACTAATAGTGGAGAACAAATGAAGAGATTATGGTAGGGTACGAAACCACCTCAAAGTTATTCTTTCTCATCGATCTATTCAAGAGTTCGTAGTAAAATAACACGAAGCTATTCTTGTTGGGGAACATAGCAGAAAACAAAAAAAATCTACGCATCACCAAGATCAATCTATGGAGTCATCTAGAAACGAGGGAGAGGGGAGTGCATCTACATACCCTTGTAGATCGCGAGCGGAAGCGTTCAAGAGAACGGGGATGATGGAGTCGTACTCGTCGTGATCCAAATCACCGATGATCCTAGCGCCGAACGGACGGCAACTCCGCGTTCAACACACGTACGGAGCAGCGGCGTCTTCTCCTTCTTGATCCAGCAAGGGGGGAGGAGAGGTTGATGGAGATCCGGCAGCACGACGGCGTGGTGGTGGAGGTAGCGTGATTCCGGCAGAGCTTCGCCAAGCTCAACCGGAGGAGGAAGGTGTGTCACGGGAGGGAGAGGGAGGCGCCAGGGCATAGGGTGCGGCTGCCCTCCCTCCCCCCATTATATATAGGGGGCCTAGGGGGTGTGCCGACCCTAGAGAGCCCATCTCTAGGGGGGCGGCGGCCTAGGGGGGGGCTTGCCCCCCAAGTCATGCGGGGCGCCCCCACCCCTAGGGTTTCCAACCCTAGGCGCAGGGGAGGCCCAAGGGGGAGGGCGCACCAGCCCACTATGGGCTGGTCCCCCCCCCCCACACACTTCAGCCCATGGGGCCCTCCGGGATAGGTGGCCCCACCCGATGGACCCCCGGGACCCTTTTGGTGGTCCCGGTACAATACCGGTGACCCCCGAAACTCTCCCGGTGGCCGAAACTGGACTTCCTATATATAATTCTTTACCTCCGGACCATTCCGGAACTCCTCATGACGTTCGGGATCTCATCCGGGACTCCGAACAACTTTTGGGTTACCACATACTTATATCTCTACAACCCTAGCGTCACTGAACCTTAAGTGTGTAGACCCTACGGGTTCGGGGACACGTAGACATGACCGAGATGACTCTCCGATCAATAACCAACAGCGGGATCTGGATACCCATGTTGGCTCCCACATGCTCTTCGATGATCTCATCGGATGAACCACGATGTCAAGGATTCGATTAATCCCGTACGCAATTCCATTTGTCTATCGGTATAGTACTTGCCCGAGATTCGATCGTCGGTACACCGATACCTTGTTCAATCTCGTCATGGCAAGTCTCTTTACTCGTTCCATAATACATCATCACGTGACCAACCCCTTAGTCACATTGAGCTCATTATGATGATGTCTTACTGAGTGGGCCCAGAGATACCTCTCCGTCATATGGAGTGACAAATCCGAGTCTCGGTTCGTGCCAACCCAACAGATGCTTTCGGAGATACCCGTAGTGTACCTTTATAGCCACCCAGTTATGTTGTGACGTTTGGCACACCCAAAGTATTCCTACGGTATCCGGGAGTTGCACAACCTCATGGTCTAAGGAAAGGATACTTGACATTGGAAAAGCTTTAGCATACGAACTGCACGATCTTGTGCTAGGCTTAGGATTGGGTCTTGTCCATCACATCATTCTCCTAATGATGTGATCCCTTTATCAATGACATCCAATATCCATGGTCAGGAAACCGTAACCATCTGTTGATCAACGAGCTAGTAACTAGAGGCTTACTAGGGACATGTTGTGGTCTATGTATTCACACATGTATCACTGTTTCCGGATCATACAATTCAAGCATGAATAACAGACAATTATCATGAACAAGGAAATATAATAATAACCATTTTATTATTGCCTCTAGGGCATATTTCCAACAGTCTCCCACTTGCACTAGAGTCAATAATCTAGTTACATTGTGATGAATCGAACACCCATAGAGTTCTGGTGTTGACCATGTTTTGCTCGTGGAAGAGGTTTAGTCAACGGATCTCCGACATTCATATCCGTATGCACTTTACAAATATCTATGTCTCCATCTTGAATATAATTCCGGGTGGAGTTGAAACGGCGCTTGATGTCCTTGGTCTTCTTGTGAAACCTGGGCTCCTTGGCAATGGCAATAGCTCCAGTGTTACCACAGAAGAGAGTCATCGGACTCGACGTGCTTGGAATAACTCCTAGGTCGGTGATGAACTCCTTCATCCAGACTCCTTCCTGCGCTGCTTCGGAAGCAGCTATGTACTCCGCTTCACATGTAGATGCCGCCACGACGCTTTGCTTGCAACTGCACCAGCTGACTGCTCCTCCATTCAAAATATACATGTATCCGGTTTGTGACTTGGAGTCATCCAGATCTGTGTCAAAGCTAGCATCGACGTAACCCTTTATGACGAGCTCTTTGTCACCTCCATAAACGAGAAACATATCCTTAGTCCTTTTCAGGTACTTTAGGATGTTCTTGACCGCTGTCCAGTGTTCCATACCGGGATCACTTTGGTACCTCCCCACCAAACTAATGGCAAGGTTCACATCAGGTCTGGTACACAGCATGGCATACATAATAGAACCTATGGCCGAGGCATAGGGGATGGCACTCATCTTTTCTCTATCTTCTGCCGTGGTCGGGCATTGAGCCGTGCTCAATCTCATACCTTGCAATACAGGCAAGAACCCTTTCTTGGACTGATCAATATTGAACTTCTTCAATATCTTGTCAAGGTATGTGCTTTCTGAAAGACCACTGAGGCGTCTCGATCTATCTCTATAGATCTTGATGTCTAATATGTAAGAAGCTTCTCCAAGGTCCTTCATTGAAAAACTCTTATTCAAGTAGGCCTTTATGCTTTCCAAGAATTTTACATCATTTCCCATCAGCAATATATCATCCACATATAATATGAGAAATGCTACAGAGCTCCCACTCACTTTTTTGTAAATACAGGCTTCTCCCCAAGTTTGTATAAACCCAAACGCTTTGATCACCTAATCAAAGTGAATGTTCCAACTCCGAGATGCTTGCACCAGCTGTCGTGGTTCTAAGTCTGACAGTAAGGGTAGGGGGTACGAATGGAGAGGCAAGGTTCTAGCTATGGCGAGGTTGTACACAAGGTGTTTAACGAGTTCAGGCCCTTCTCGAAGGAAGTAATAGCCCTACGTCTCAGTGCCCGGGGGCTTGGTCGACCGATATGTGTATGCGTGTGTTACAGAGGTGCGAACCCTTGTTCTGGAGGAGGGGGTGGCTTATATAGTGTGCCAGGACCCCAGCCATGCTCCACGTTACCAAGGGTTTAAAGGTACATTAAGGCAGGCGTTACTGATAACGCCTGCAGTAAAGGATAATTAAGGTATTTACTACAGTGAGTAAATATAGGACCGTTGCTGTTCCGAGAGGCGCTTGACCTTCGGAGGTCGAGTGCCTGATCCGGTCGAGTGGAGTTGAGTCGTCCTGCGTTCATGAGTCAGTCGAGTGAAGTGTCTCCTTGGACCGTCTCAGTCGACTGTCTCCACTGTCATGGGTCTTGTCTTTTGATCTTCTAGGGTAGTGACCTTGGGTGGGGTACCTTGGTCAGGCCTGTGACCCTACCCTAGGTCTGTAACCTCGTCAGTAGCCCCCGAATGGATTGAGGCTTGAGCAAGGGGATGCTGAGGGAAGCTCTGGTTTTGGCTCGACATCCCTGGGGTATATTTTGTCGGAGATCGTGACTTGGGCAGGCTCCCTCAGTTGTGTCTTGGTCGCCTCGATCGATTCTGAAGCCATCAGTGAATTAGTTGCTTCTCGCGTCGACTGGACCTCTTGCGTCGATTGGACTCCTTGCGTCGACTGGATTTTGCGCTAGGCGTCGGGCGCCGTGAGCGCGTATCGTTTTCGACGGGATCGGTTGCCCTCTTGTCGCCGGATTCGGCGGGGCTTTCAAAATTTGGGGAAGCGCGCGAGGCGGGACGTGCCGCATCAATCGGAGAGGTGCGGTTCGAACGCCTCGATTCCCGCGCCTCCTTTTTCGCCACGTATCACGTCAGCGTCTGTTACGGGATCGGATAGGATTGCTCGGGGCCACCGGTCAGCCATCGACCGAGCCGTTATAAAGGCGCGCCGAGCCCGTAGCGGGGGGCACTGTGCGCCCAATCTTCTCTCGTTCGCCTCAGCTTCTCCGCAGCACTCTTGTTTCTCCGTTGCGCCGCCGTTCCTTCCTGCCTCTCTCCGCAGCGACCGCCGTCACGCGAGCCATGGGCAAAGACAAGACCGCGGCCATGGAGCGCTCCAAGAAGGCGGCGTCGGGGAAGGGGAGGCGAGCTGGCCGGAGCGGTTCGTCGTCGAGGTCCGGGCTCCCCGCTGGATGGATCCAGGGGGATTGGATCCGGTCCACCGTCGTGGTGGAGGATCTGGAGGAGTTGGAGGAGGAGGGGTTGATCGCCCGAGGCTCCTGGCGGGCGCCGGGGGGAGAGCTCGAGCCCCGGCCGCAAGAGGGCGAGTGTGTGCTCCACGCCACCCACGTCGACCGAGGTTTTTCTACGCCCCTGTATCCTTTCTTCCGCGTGTTCTTGATCTTCTTTGGCGCCCAGTTGCATTACTTTACGCCCAACTCCATCGCTTTCCTCTCCGCCTTCGTTTCTATGTGCGAGAACTTCCTCGGTTGCCGACCGCACTGGGGCCTGTTCAAACACATCTTCACCTGTCGCTCGCAAACCGTCAAGAGGGTGAACCCGAGTGATGGCAAGACGCACGTCCTCCAGGCGTGCGGCGGGCTCGGGATTCAGCTTAGGAATAGGAGCGCCTTTCCTCCCATGAACCTTCCGGAGTCGATTCGGGGCTGGTAGTCGACCTGGTTTTATTACAAGGACAGTCCGACTCCGGGTCAGTCGACTGGCCTTCCTCCATTTACTCTAGGTCGAGCCAGCCCACCTCCTTCGATGGTAGTGAGTAAGGCTGAGATGGCCAAAGTAGACATGTTGATGGAGAGGGTCGTCCAGCTAGTTCGCGAGGGGGTCACGGGGATGGACCTGTTTGAGGTGTATCTCGCGTGGAGGATCCAGCCGCTTCAAGCCCGGGACCACCCGATGTGGCTGTATTCTGGCACCGACGACTCGTCGCGAGTCCACCCGGAGGCGGCCGACCCGAAGTACGTGGTGCAGTGCTTGAAGAGCATCACCGGGAACAAGGGCAACCCCAGGGGGTCTGGGAGGATCATCCTATTTGATGCTGACCACCTGCCATACAAGGTTAGCCTTCTGCTTTCGAGTGACGTGCCTGTCGACTGGCTTGTGATTTGTCTCGATGGATCCGACTGATATTTCATCAAACTTCTTTTCTTTGCAGATCTATACAGAGATGTATTCGCTGCCCAACGGGGACTTGGACCAGGAGGGCGAGGAGGGCACGGGCGACGCCGCCGAGTGGAAGTTGGAGGAGGAGAGCGAGGATTATAGCAGCGGGGAGGAGGTCGAGTCACCTCCCTGTGTTGAGCGTCGATCCAAGGAGAAGAACGACCCAGGGGCCGGACACCTCCAGACGGGTCCTTCGGGGTCTCGGACGCCCAAACGCACTCGAACGGCCACTCCCGACCCCGCCGAGAAGATGCCCAAGCAGCCCAAGGTCACCACCACCAAGCCCCGGAAGGCCCTGCCTAGGATTAAGGTGGATGTACCCATCGCCTCCACGTAAGTGTCACTTGGACTTGTTTCTTTTTGTTTCTCAGAGGTCGACTGCAACTTTAGTCGACTCGTCTCTTGACTGGATCTTTCAGAGCCACTGCTTCCACGACCTCGATGGACATCGACCGGGGTCGAGACGATGAGGAGACTGCGGATGCCGCGACTTCTCGCGCAGGTGTGGGCTCTGTGAGACTTGTCTTATCCTTCTTTTCTTTCGCGGGCGACGGTCGACTGACTTAGTCCTCCGCTTGACCCGAAGTGCCACGCCTCGTCATAGAGCTGCCGGATGACTACGAAGACGAGGAGCAGTTGGGAGGGGACCGCCGACGCGCAGGGAAGAAGGGCCGGAAGGCGCCTTCTGGCTCAGAGGCCCAGCGACAGGAGGACGCGACCCGAGCCACGGTCTCTTTCGCCGTCCCTGTGTCGACCGTGCATGCTGTCGACCCATCGCCTGCGCCGAATGTCGACCCAGCGCCTGCCCTGACGCCTGCGCCGATCGTCGACCCAGCGCCAACTCCAGCCATCGACTCAGCGCCGGTTCGTGCTGTAGATCCTGCGGCCGACCCGACGCCCGCCGCTTCATCAGTCCTCTTCTCTACCTACCGCCTCCCGGAGGACCCTGTGGGGGCGGCTCAAGAAGCCGTTCGCCAGGCGGAGGTGATGATGGGGAGCACGAAGGCGGCGTACGAGGCCAGCATGGCGGCTTACGATGCCAGCTCTGCTCTTCGGGCTAACGTCCAGGTACGTTGTCTTCATTGAAGTAGTCTTTAATTTTGAGAGAATCTTCTTGTTTTGTTTCGTGAGATACCACACCCACTGGGTGTTCTTCTTTTCCTTTCTTCTTTGAGATTGAGCCGGACTGACCTTGGCCGAGTGAAACCAGTGGGGGCACGCTCAGTGCACCCACTGGGTGTAGTCCCCTAGACCGTGGTCGACTGCTGGCGGTCGGCCATGGTCTTACTATAGAACCATTCTTTCTTGTTGTTGAGAATTTTTTTTTGCTCGCGTCGGACTGACCTTGGCTGAGTGAAACCAGTGGGGGCATGCTCAGTGCACCCACTGGGTGTAGTCCCCGAGACTGCGGTTGAGTATTTTGACTCGACTGTAGTCTTATAATCTTGCTTTGTTGTGTTGATGCAAAAATCTTGCGAGTTCGGGGCCAAGTTTGCGGATCTTGAGAAGAAGCAAATCCAGCTTAATCTTGACTTGCAGTTGGCTCGGGACCACCTGAACAAGACGCAGGACGATGCGGCTGGTAACTTACTTCTATCTTTTGTCGACTGACTTTTCGATGGATGTGCCTTGTGTTCCTTCATGTTCATCTGTCTAGTGGCGGCTTTGGTAGGTCAACTGAAGGCGGCCTTGGAGCAAAAGGATCTGGACCTGGCGGCAGCGCAGCAGGCGGCTCAGGAGAAGTCGGAACTGGCGGCGAAGAAGTTGGCTTCCGTGGGTGCGCTCGAGGCGGAGATCATCCGACTGAGAGGCTCAATCAACGCGGCCAACCAAGAGGTGACTCAGCTGAAGAAGTCCAAGGCCGTCCTGAACGACAAGTACGAGGCTCTCTTTCGGAAGAGGGTTGATCTTGAGGCGTATCTGGGCAACATCACCAAGAAATGGTACCTCGTGCTCGAAGGTATGCCTCTTTCGGCTTGGTTAAAATTTGGATCGGTCGACCCGTATCTTATCCGCTGACTCGACTCGCTGTTTTTGGTGCAGAGTTCTGTCGTAACTTCGAAGAGGAGACTGGACGGGTCGAGCCTGGCTTGGACCCGACCAACTCCATCGTGAAGGACGAGGTGTCCATGAATATACTGAGGCTGGAGTCCCGCCTCACTGCGGCCACGGATTATCTGGGACGACTGAAGGCAGTGATGGCCCGAATCGACACCGCGCTATGGAGGGGGATCGTGCAGGAGAACGACCTCGAGTCCTTGATGACTCGACTCAACGAGATCCCCGACCGAGTGCAGGAATGGAAGAAGTCGGCAGCCCGGGGAGGAGCTGACGTGGCGATGTCCTTGGTCCGTGTGCACTGCAGGGAGGTGAAGGAGAGGAAGCTCGCCGCATTGAAGGCCGTGAACACGAAGGAGCTCCAATTCCAGTCGTTTATGGAGACTTTCCTGGAAGCTGCCACCCGCATCGCCGATGGGATCGATCTAGACGAATTCGTTGCGCCTGCAAGCCCGCCTCCCCCCGAGCCATGACTTTGATACATTAATCTCATTTGCCGCGGAATGCCGCGTGGATTTGTAATCGTTAAACTCTGGTGGGTCTGTGGCCCAAGCACTCTCGCCCGATCTTTGCGGGGCTTTTATTTGATTTGGATCCTTTGGTTTGTCGCTCTTCTTCTGATTGTTCGAATCTTCGAGTCGATGTCTTCAGCTAAGTCTCCGAGTGAAAGGATCGCTCTTCACTCGGAGTAGAATGTTTATACTTAGGCGATTCTATGCTACGTTGTACTTGTGGCGGAGCTCGGATGACCGAGCCGCTCTATACTTGTAGCGTAGCTTAGAGAACCGCGGCTAAGCCCTCGAGTGAGAGGGTCGCTCTTCACTCGGAGTAGGATGTTTATAACTTAGGCGATTCCAAGCTACGTTGTATTTGTGGCGGAGCTCGGAGGACCGAGCCGCTTTTATACTTGTAGCGATGCTTGGAGGACTGCAGTTAAGCCCCCGAGTGAGAGGGTCGCTCTTCACTCGGAGTAGAATGATTGTAACTTAGGCGAGTCGCGGGGTCGCAGCTAAGCCCCCGAGTGAGAGGGTCGCTCTTCACTCGGAGTAGAATGTTTATAACTTAGGCGATTCCAAGCTACGTTGTATTTGTGGCGGAGCTCGGAGGACCGAGCCGCTTTATACTTGTAGCGAAGCTTGGAGGACCGCAGCTAAGCCCCCGAGTGAGAGGGTTGCTC